>CM076578.1:1787552019-1788207177 GCA_034641835.2 Pinus albicaulis | reverse complement strand
ATTAAGTCCTAGATTAATAGTGTAGCCCATAACAGTATATTGTAGTGTAGCCCCCTTATTGTTATTATTGTACCCTTGTAACCCCCATTTTGTTATTATTGCCTTAAATTATTATTGTTAGGTCGGCTAGGATTACATTATGGCCCCATGGACTCCTATATATATAGAAAGGAGGTTTTGTAAATTGTATCATCCAAGAATTGTTCATTTATGTAATGTATTGGAGGTTGCCCCCTCGAAGTGGCTCATTTCTAAGGCGTTTATATCTCTTTTCTTCTCTTTTTGAGTTGGTTGCACAACATTTGGTATCAGAGCTTTGGGATTCTAGGGTTTCGCTGCTCCAAACAGGTCATCGTGGAATTTTCGCTATAACGTTTTTTCTACGAAGCTTCAGAAGCTGAAATTTTTAGGGTGCGAAGCTGAAATATTGAGGAAGGTTGTCTAAAAATTTCAGATCTTGGTTCGCAATATTTGAGGAGATATCATCTGTGGAAGTTAGGTATTGTTTCAGGCTCATAAACAGGTCATCGTGGAATTTGCGCTATAAATTTTTTTTTACGAAGGTTCAGAGTCTGAAATTCATATGGTGCGAAGCTGAAATCCTGAGGAAATGTTTCAAAAAATTTCAGAGCTTGGTTCGCAATATTTTTGGAGATATGATCTGTGGAAGTTGGGTATTGTTTCGGGCTCTAAACAGGTCATCGTGGAATTTTCGCTATAAATTTTTTTCTACGAAGGTTCAGAATCTGAAATTCGTATGGTGCGAAGCTGAAATCTTGAGGAAATTCGTCAAAAAATTTCAGAGCTTGGTTCGCAATATTTTTTGAGATATGATCTGTGGAAGGTAGTGCTTTTTCAGGCTCCTGAATTTCATCTCAAAGAGGTGATCGTGGGAAAATTTCAATAACTCTCTCTTTGGGCATCGGATTGGAGTGCCGTAAAAAGTGGTCGCAATCAAACGGACTGTAGTTTCTTGGCTATCAATTTCAGAGACAAAGGACGAAACAGTGACACGTGGCAAGTCCTACAAGTTCGCTCCTCTTTTGAACAGGTCCCAAGTAGGTCATTGGGGGAGATTGGATTTTAACTTTGTTTTGGAGAATCAAAAATGTGAGGTCAGACCTGTGGCATTTGAAAGAAGCTCCAGAGGGCTACTACAGGGCTGAATTTTAGATATCAAATATTTTCAATTACAGAGATAATTCAATTTAAATATCAGGTTCCTCAAAGCAAGAAAAGGTGTGTATTGTTTTTTCCGAATTGCATAAGTCTTGTTTGAAGAATCAAGTTGAATTGATTCCAAGGGAATATTGAAGAATTTTTGTCAGTAATGGGTTATATTATGCCTCCAAAAAATAATTCCATACCCATTAAGCCCTCAGAAAGCTATACTATGACGCATGAGGAGGAAGAATTGCAATATGAGATATCAAAATTACGGTACCAAGTGCAACAAATTTCGATCTTACGAAGAGCAACCGAAGATGAAATAGATGGTTTAAAAGCAGAAATGGAGGCCAAGTTGGATGGTTTGAAGGATCAAATAATAGCTAATATGGATGATAAATTAGTGGAAGATCACATCGAGCATCAACAACAAGTTCTCCAACTCTCAAAGGATAACCTAACTTTGGTGCAGAATCTAATGAAACAACAAGAAGATCAACATCACATCGAAAGAAGTTATGAAGCAATCATAGAAACAAGAACTACTATGACTCATGAAGATGAAGAAACAAAACATGAGATATCAAAACTACAAGAGCAAGTGCACCAAATTTTGCTATCGCAAAGAGCAACAAAAAATGAATTGGAAGTTTTAAAGAAAGGCGTGGAAACTAAGATGAATGGTTTGAAGAAAGGAGTGGAAGCTAAGATGAATGGTTTGAAAGCTAAGATGGATGGCATGGAAGTGGACATGGAAGCTAAGATGGATGACAAGGAAGATAAGATCGATGAAAAAATGAAAGAAAACATGAAGAATGATCTAAAAGTAGACATCGAAGTTTCAGAAAAGTTGATATAAGAAATGTTTCCTAATGGCGAAAAGATAGTAGAGGAAACTCATGATGAGAACAAAATAAATGTTAATCGTGATTTCATAAACTCTAATGTTGGATGGAAGAACCACCATATTCCAAAGATGGATATGAGGAAGTTTCATGGCAAGGATCCCGTAACATGGATACTACAAATGGAGCAATATTTTGATCTCAATAATGTGCAAAACACACAAAAGGTACGCATTGCAACTTGAAATTTAGAAAAAAATACATTTGTATGGTATCGATGGCTTTGTTCTCATAAAAAAAATGTCACTTGCCCAATTTTTATGGAGGAAATGATAACAAATTATGAGGATACAAAAAGCAACACCTTCTTTAGCCAATTGATAAATCTCAAACAAAAGGGTCCAGTGGTGGAGCACATTGAGGACTTCCAAAAATTGAATATAAGGGTAACTAATATTCCAAAGGAACACATGATTGATGTCTTCATAGGGAACTTAAAGGATAACATACAACATGAAGTTCGCATTTGGGAACCTGATTCATTGGAAAAGGCAGTCAGGTTGGCAAGAAAAATTGAATGTAAAATTATGGCAACAAGGAAGCCTACCACTCACATATATAAAGATGAAAGTGTTGCTACTCCTAGACTTACACAACCTACAAGGTTGACACCACAAAAATTGGAGGAAAAAAGATCAAAAGTACTTTGCTACAGTTGTGATAGAAAATACATTAAAGGTCATAAGTGTGCTGAGAAGAAATTATTTTACATAGATTAGGAAGAGGAAGAAGAAAATGAACAAGAATCTTCAAAAGAAGAGGATATACACCAGGGACCAACCCTAGAAGAGGAAGAAATGAGTCCGACCACATCGTGTAATGCATTGGCAAGGATTATCACTCCTCAAACTCTCAAGAAAGAAGGACATATCAAGAAGAAAAAGGTAATAGTGTTGATTGATGCGGGTAGTACCCACAATTTTATTTATTGTAAGGTAGCCAAGGAATTGAATTGTTTCCTATACCCAACACCAGAATGTCAAGTGATGGTTGCAAATGGAGGAACTATAAATTTCTTTGGAAAATTCCATAATATCAAGCTAACCATGGGGGAATATGTATTGAATAGTCCAATGCTTTCCATTCCTATGGGAGGTGTTGATGTTGTACTAGGAGTACAATGGTTATAATCTTTGGGGATGGTTGCTTTTAATTTTCAAGAACTTTTCTTGAAATTTTTTCGAAGGAAAGGAATGCCCTGTTGGGGTTATCACGGGGAATCACGGAAATATAATTAGCTCTAATGTCATGACAAAGCTTCTAAAGAAAGAACAACGAGGCGTAATTGCACAATTATGCTCACTAGACGTTCCGACATCAAAATCATCTATTTTGGCAGATCTCCAACAAGTCTTGGACAATCATTCCAAGGTGTTTGAAACTCCCAAAGGACTCCCACCTATTCGTGATCATGATCATACTATTCATTTGATTCCAGGAAGTGTTCCTCCAAACATCAGGCCTTATAGATATCCTTACTTCCAAAAGAGCGAAATTGAACGTATGATTGCAGAAATGTTAGAGGCGGGTATAATTCAACGTAGTCAAAGTTCTTTCTCTGCTCCTGTAGTATTGGTACACAAGAAGGATGGATCATGGCGAATGTGTCCGGATTATAGGGAGCTCGATAAGCTCACCATTAAAGACAAATTTCCCATTCCTGTGATTGATGAATTATTGGATGAATTACATGGAGCAATTTATTTTACCAAGTTGGATCTTCGTTCAGGATATCATCAAATTAGAATGAAGACTGAAGATATTCCAAAAACAGCATTTCGAACTCATGAGGGTAATTATGAATTTTTGGTCATTCCTTTTGGCCTTACCAATGCACCTTCTACATTTCAAGGGTTGATGAATTCCATTTTCAAACCCTTCCTTAGAAAATTTGTGCTAGTATTTTTTGATGATATACTAATCTACAACGGGTCTTGGAAGGATCATGTTCAACATGTTGACAGGGTGCTCAAACTATTGGAGGAGAAACAATTATATGCAAAAACATCCAAATGTTTCTTTGGAGTACAAGAGGTGGAATATCTGGGTCATATTGTATCTCACGAGGGTGTTAAGGTAGACCCTAACAAAATTAAAGCATTAAGGAATGGAAAGTCCCCACAACCATAAAGTAGTTGCGAGGATTTGTCGGGTTAACGGGGTATTATCGCAAGTTTGTTAAGAATTATGGGAGAATAGCAACACCTCTAACAACATTATTGAAGAAAGATGCATTTTCATGGACTCCTGAAGCAACTAAGGCCTTTGAACATCTTAAAGAGGCAATGTGCCTAGCACCGGTCTTAGCTACATCAGACTTCACAAAAACCTTTATTGTGGAATGTGATGCCTCAGGAAATGGAATTGGTGCAGTTTTAATGCAGGAAGGAAGACCCATTTCTTTTGAAATTCATCCAATCAAAGGAAAGTATTTACAGAAACCTATTTATGAGAAGGAAATGTTAGCAATACTGCATGCACTAAAGAAATGGCGAACTTACCTAATGGGAAGACACTTCAAGGTAAAAACTGATCATGATAGTCTTAAACACTTTTTGGAACAAAGACTATCTTTAGAAGAGAAACAAAAATGGGTCACAAAGATGTTGGGTTATGACTTTGAAATAATCTACAAAAAAGGAAAGCTTAATGTTGTTGCAGATGCACTCTCAAGAAAGAGTGAAGAGGTGGAAGCATTGCTTTGTGCCATTTCTATTATCCAACCAGATTGGATAACCGAAGCAAGAGATGAATGGAAGAAGGACAAAGATGTATGGACACTCATTCAAAAGTTGCAGCAAGATCCTAGTACATCTGATACATTTAGTTGGAAAACTGATTCCTTATGGTACAAAGATCGCTTATATCTTTGTAAGAATTCCCAACTAAAACAAAATATTCTTCTGGAATTGCACACTTCTCCTTTAGGAGGACACTCAGGATTTTTAAAAACTTACCACAGGGTGAAGAAATATTTTTTTGGGATGGCCTTAAATCTGATATTCAAAAGTTTGTGGAGGAATGTTTTGTTTTCTAGCAGAATCAAGTGGAGACAATTAAGACCCCGGGACTTCTACAACCTTTATCCATTCCAAGTCAACGTTGGGAGGGGATTTCAATGGATTTTATCACATGTTTACCTAAGTCCGAAGGAAAGAGTGTCATCATGGTGGTAGTTGATAGACTTACCAAGTATGCACACTTTTGTGCATTATCTCATCCATTTAAATCAAGTACAGTTGCTACTACATTTATGGAAACAATTCAAAAGCTACATGGAAACCCAAGGGTATTGTGAGAGACGGAGATCCCATTTTTACTGTAATTTTTTGGCTGGAGTTATTTTCTTGTTTGGGTACTCAATTAGCTCATAGCTCATCTTATCATCCTCAATCTGATGGTCAAACTGAGATAGTAAATAAATGTTTGGAAGGAATTCTTCGTTGTTTTGTATCTGATAAACAAACACAATGGGTCAAGTGGTTACCTCTCGCTGAATGGTGGTATAACACTTCCTTCCATACTGCAGCAAAAATGACCCCATTTATGGCACTTTATAGATATCATCCACCATCCATCACATCATCTTTAAGGGAAAATTCGAAGGTTCAAGCAGTGGAAGATCACATCGAGCATCAGCAAGAAGTTCTCCAACTCTTAAAGGATAACCTGAATTTGGCACAAAATCGAATGAAACAATAGGCAGATCAACATCGCAATGAGAGAAGTTTTGATGTAGGAGATTGGGTATTTTTATGGCTACAACCATACAAACAAATGTCCCTCAAGCAAGCAAAGAAGGATAATAAATTATCGCCAAAGTACTATGGTCCTTACGAGGTGTTGCAAAATATTGGTACTATGGCATACAAATTGGAGCTTCCTGCTTCTTCGCGAGTACATCCAGTTTTCCATGTTTCATGCTTAAAGAAGGTTATAGGTGAAAATATTCCAGTTCAAACAATATTTCCAGAACTTGATGAGGAAGGAAAAGTCATATTGGAACCTGAAGCGGTCACAGAAACAAGAACTCGACAACTACGGAATCGATCAATTTCAGAGTATCTCATCAAGTGGAAGAGCTTACCCACTGAAGATTCTACATGGGAGGATGAGAATTTTATACAGAAGCACCCAGAGCTACTCAAGTGTTGAGGACAACACTTTTTTGAAGGAGAGGGCATGTTAGGTCCCTATATTACTAGTATAGTCCCTTATTGTTGTTAGTGTAACCCCCTTATTGTTATTATTGTACCCTTGTAACCCCCATTTTGTTATTATTGTGCCCTTAAATTATTATTGTTAGGTCGGCTAGGATTACATTATGGCCCCACGGACTCCTATATATAGAAAGGAGGTTTTGTAAATTGTATCATCCAAGAATTGTGCATTTATGTAATGTATTGGAGGTTGCCCCCTCGAAGTGGCATATTTCTAAGGCGTTGATATCTCTTTTCTTCTATTTAAATTTGGTTTCTGTAACACCTCACTGAGAGATGGCGGAAGGAAGTACTACCTGCGGTATCCTATACAACTTATTTCCCAAAGTAATAACGAATGAGGCCTAGACTCATACACAACATGTCACTTCCCTGAAATATGATTTGGCCTAATAATACATGGAGACACGTTAGCGTTCGAGTGCTCACCACAATACCTCATCTGTGAAAGGCTTGATGTTGTATGGAAGGCGGCACTGCTGGCAGACGCATATATCTATTCCTTGGTGAAGCCACCCGATGGTATACGACTGCGGGTGAGTTGTGGTTGGTAGGCCGAGTCACTTCAGGACCTCTGCTAAAATGAGGTTATTATGGCTTCCACTATTGACAAGGAATTGCAGTGGAGAACCCTTCACCCAAATTTGGGAATGGAAGAGGCGCTCCCCCTCCTCTAGATCTTTGGGTTCCTCCATCTAGATATTAGTGGTGGAAACGGTGGCACCGGGTTCCACATCAATGATTTTCTTCCCTTTATCATTCCCCTTGTCCGGTTCTGACTCAGAATTAGAACATGCATCTGATTCAGATACCTTCAGTTCATCCAGCAGCAACTATTTGGTCCAAAACTCGCTTGTTTTGTGAGTGGAGCTGTTATGAAATTCACACCACTTCCCTGTGTCCTTTGGATTTATGGTGTTGTTTTGAGTTTCCTCGCTTTGGATTTTCTCCTTGTTCTGTAGTTTGGGGGCTCCTTTCCCTAGCTTTGGATTCATGGATCCAAATTCTCTCTTCTTTTGCTTAAATTTCTACTCGATCTTGGCAGCATATCGATATGCCATGACAAGCGAGGTAATGTAGTGGAAATTCATTTCCTCATGAATGTATCCATGCAAACAGATGTGGTACCTTAGCACCAAATGTTTCTATGAATCTTTAATACCAAGCTTTGTGTGCAGGGTATGGAACAAATTCATCAGCTTGTGCACATCTTGATCTGTTGCCGCAACGTGGTCCATTGGATGTACTTGTCCTCATAGCTCTCCACGGGGTAATATTGTTCCTTGATGTCGTCTCAGAACGAATTCCAAGTGGGTGTGACCAATAATAGAGAGGATTTCATCTCATCCTTTTGCTCATAGTAGGTTTCCCACCAATCTTTGACATGGGGAACGACTTTGAGGAGTGCAAAAGTAATATTTTCTCAGTTGGAGAAATCATGGACCGAGAAGTACCCTTCGAGAAAATTCAACCATCTATCTACGATTTCTACATCTGTATGGCCTTCAAATATACGAATGTCGAATTTGACTTGTACCTTGAAAGGAGTGGTGTCTCCAGAGTGGTTATTGGATGCAAATGTGTCGCCGGTGGGCACTTGTTGAAGGATTTGGAAAATTTATCCATCATCGCGTTCCTTTGTTTATTGAGGGACTCCTCAAGAAATATTCCGATAGGATCTCCTGCTCCCTCGGGTTTTTTTCTTCCGCCATGGGAGGCTATCAGGGTTTGCAACACTGATCATGCAAAGGTTCAACCAGATCGAGCCCTAGCTCCTTATGCACCGACCTCATTGGGGACATGCAAAGAAAGATCAAGAAAGAGCAGACCGCTATGATACCACCGATCCGGATTTATGCAAGAACACAATTAAATACATAAATAAACATAAACGTAGATATGCAACAAGAATAAAACTTCATTTAATTAATATCAAATAATGAAAAATGATTACAAACATAATAACAAATAAACTAGCTCGGGCGATGATAGCTTATCTATGAGAAGAGATGTGGTAGATACATGCCTCTAAACTGTATTAAAATTAGGCTCAAGGGCCTTTTTAATATTGAACAATAAGAGAAAACCCTAACCTGAGGAGATTTAACACCAAGAGTTTATGGGCCCCATTGGGGTTAGTTGGGCAACCAACTTCCTGGGGTTGTAACTTGGTCGTATTATCTCTGTTTGACGCATATGATACCTCATTGGAAATATCCATTTGAGGACTATCAATGCTGACACAAATTATATGAAATCATGAAACTTATCATGCCCAAAAAACGTCGTTTGGGGCCACAAAACGGCTTCAGAAGTTCAGGACTCGAAAAACTGCTAAAAATAGTAAATAAGAAAACTGATGAAACTAACTAAGTGGGATAGGCAGGTGGCCACCAATATCCACCTGGGTCAGTTAAATCAGTCACCAAGGATGTGGTACCAAAAATTTGATACATATATACGAGGAATTGGATTCAAAAGGAGCAAAGAAAATCACTGTGTGTACTTTAAATTAATTGGTGACCATGTTATTTATTTGGTGTTATATGTGGATTATATGTTGTTGATTGGAAATGGCAAAGAAATTATCCAAGATTTGAAGACCAAGGTGTCCTCCAAAATTTGACATGAAGGATATTGGTGCTACAAACTATATTTTGGGCATGGAAATTAACAATATTGGACAAAGAGGAAGCTCTAGTTAAACTAGAGGAAGTATGTTGAAACAATATTGCAGAGGTTTAATATGAAATATAACAAATTGGTGAAAGTTCCTATTCCTGTAGGTGTAAATTTATTTGCTAAACAATGTTCCAAGACATAGAAAGAGGAAGAGGACATGTCCCATGTTTCATATGCAAGTGCAATTGGTAGTATGATGTATGCAATGGTCTATACCAGATCAAACATTGCACATGCAATGGGAGTATTGAGCAGGTTAATGTCAAAACTAGGGAAAGAGCATTGAAAAAAAATGAAGCGGGTTTTCAGGTATTTACGTGGCATTAGTGATTATGGTTTGTTCTACTAAGGGAGACATGGATTGGATACAGTTTTGGAAATACATGGCTTTGTTGATGCAAAATGAGTTGGAGATTTGGATAAGAGGATATCTACAAGTGGGTATATATTTAATCTATTTGGAGGAGCTATTAGTTGGATGAGTAAGAGACATTCTGCAATTTCACTTTCAAAGGTTGAATACATATAAGCCACTCATGTAAGAAATGAATCAATTGGGTTGCAGAGATTGTGCTCAAGTATGTGGTTGGTACAACAAGCTATAAGGATATCTTGTGATAGCAAAAGTGAAATTTTCTTGGCAAAGGACCCTGCTTATCATTCAAAGACAAACAAAATTGATGTTCAGTATCACTTTGTGAGGGATATGGTTGAATATCAAAAGGTGTTGTTGGTAAATGTGGACACTCTAAAGAATTTTGCAAATGGATTGAGAATGTATGTGAGCACTGAGAATTTTTCTTGGTGTAGAGAAATAATGGGCATTGTAGCCTTGGACCAATGACTAAGCTCTCGTGTGACCCCCAATGTGGAAAGAAAACAACAAGTGGGAGAATGTTGGGTGTGTGAATTGTTCATGGGGGCTAGACCCGGAGATGGTGGGTGGACCCAAAGATGGTGGGAACACCTACACATGGTTTTGTGCATGGTTTTCGAACATGGTTTTTGGGCACGATGGTTTTTGCGCATGGTATTTCTAGATCTGGTCAAGGGAACTATGATTATGTTATAATCCAGAGTTATTGGATTGGGGTTTATGAATGCTTCAACATGTGTATATATGTATTGTAACATTGATAGGAATATAATGAAAAATCAATCGAGTATTCTCGGTTTTGGGATACAGGGGAAAATATTTGTATATTTGTTTTATGGTTCTTTCCATTTTTTATTTTTCTATTTTAAAATTCATTTGCATGTAATTTTTGTACGGGGTTAAAGCCTATAGAATCAATGGAACTTTTCTACCTAACAATCTAGTATATGTAGGGGGCATCCATTAATGAAATTACCATTGATATTACCTTCTTGTAACTAAACACGGTGAAACCCACACCTATTTTGTTAGAAATCGGAGCAAGTCTCTTGTTAAGCCTATTGGAGTCCTAGAAGATGTGGTTGTAACTATGGATTTTGGGGAATATCAGGTGGAGTTTATAATCTCCCAAATCCATTAATCTTGAACATACAATAGTTTGTGGAATACCATGGATAGCTACTATTGATGCATTTATTGGCCACAAAATTGGAGAAATGAAAATTTCTAATGGATCCCAAATCCAAAATTTGGTCAATTTTCCACCTAATCAATTTCCCAATGAAGTCCCCTCTTGGTTAGAGAATCCTTATGGAGAGGAAGAATGGATGTTGCATATGTTAACCTTAGAAAAATCAGGGGATTTCAAGAGAAAACATAAGAACACGTCCTTCAACATTTTTTGTTAGACATAAGATGTATTAAATACTGTTTCTTCTAGTGGTTATAATCATGATTTTAGCTGAATTTTTAGGAAACCTTCTATCCTTGCTTGTTGTGGTTCCCATGATTTGGCAGATTCCAGCAATACCAAATGATGAGACAACATCAAACCACTTCGGGATCTCGGGATCTGGCAGGTACGGATGAGAGAGAGGGATCTCTCTATAAAGGCAAAGAATAATATGTCTTTGAAGTTCGATTTAAGGTATTAGGCTAGTTAGAACACAAGGAGTTGTTGTTTGTTTTGTTTGTTGTTTGGTTGGGAAACATGAAAGAAGGTTCAATGTAAGACAAAGAAATGAGAAAAGAAGGACTTTAGGTAATGGGAAGATAATTCAAAGAAAACACAAGTCCATTGGGAAATGGGGTCATAAAAGGGTTTACTTGCAATTCAATATCCTAGGCTTCAGTAAATTGATCATCTAAAACAAAGGATCTCTAAAGATGATAGTATGGGATGAAATTATAGGAAATGAAGGTGAATAAAAAAGGAAACCTTCGAGGTGACCACTTAGGAGAAAATCTAGGGACGGGGCATGCCTTAATTGTCTATGATCAAACTCCCAAAGAGGCTAACTCTTGAGACAATAGAAAACATTAAAGACTTGACACAAAGTGAATCTAAGATCGGAGAAAGACTTTTAACCTTATCGCTTTAGACATTCAAACTTAAGGGATATTTGGAAGGTAAACTATTGGAAAAGGACCTTGGTGAGACGAGAACCAACTGCGAACCTCTCAATATCCCAATTCTTTCGATAAACAGACAATAACATCTAAAAACAAATAAATTCATACATCGGTAAGCGGGGAGAACCAACTACTATACTGGTTAAATTATCTTGAATTTGTTCTTAGATCACACCATTAAGAAAAAACATCAAAAGATAAGAAGCGGAGTAGCATTATGGTACTTTACGTGATATATCCTAAGCTAGATTACGCTCTTATCATAGAAATGAAATGTGATGCATAACGGAAGGGGAACGGTCTGGATAGAACACTTTACATTGATTTAGATCGGGATCCAATGAACATTCTTATCATATAAAAGAAGACATACCGGTCACATACATCATTGTCCGGCGGCTTGATATCAACTAGAAATCATCGCACGACCTATTTTACAACTAATACACAACGAACTCTATCTCAAAGGAACAACTTACAATCCATGGTTAACCAACATTTACAATGTATTTCGAGGAGCTCTTATAGCTGAAAGTGTGGCGGTAGAGGTAAGATGAGACTTTAAATGAATCATTAAAATAGAGGAAGAAGAGTGCTCGAGGCCCGTGTTTGTTTTAATATCCCATATTGACTTTAATTACTCTTTGGATGAATTAGTGGTCTTTGACGAGTGGAAATAACTTCGAGAGGTATGTTCTTGAAGTACTCTCTGGTAGTTTGGTACTCTGTTTGGCCTGCTTGAGACAAGTAAAAAATGAGATAAATGACCTTTAGGCCTTCCATGATTTGTAACTAATCCTAAAATCTTAAGACACGTCGGGGTGATGATCTTCTCGGGAACTCGATGCGAGAATAAAAAATAGTATGGGAACTTGTCCTTTCTTGGGAAAGAACATTCTGTGATGTGAAACATTGATATGGCTTGTTTCATGTGTTTTTTTCGGAGCCTTATTAGGCCTCTAGATCATCTATAAGGTCTTCAATACGAATCTTCATCCTTTAAACCTTTAGTTAAAGTGTTTAATCTTCAATAATGGCTTTAAATCCCTTTAAACTATCACAGATACTCTTTAACACTTCACTTCGCTTTGTCTTGTTTGTGAATATCGTAGGTTTTCATGGTCTTTGGAGGCTCATGAGAAGGTTTCACATTGTTCCTTTTAATGAAATACTTCGCTTAAAACCTTCCCGGGTGTTTCCTGCAATCTCCCGGTTCGAAAAACTAGCATTCTAAGCCTGTATTACCGTATTTGTGATGGTGAGGCAGAGTGAATTTTACCATCGTAACCCTACAAAAACACAATAAACACATTATAACAATCCCTGGGAGTGGAGGAGGATTTCTCTGGAGGGCGAAAGCGGTGCGGCGATGGAGATAGTGGAAGCGGTGGAAAAAACGGCTGAAAATGTTTACTTGAGAATGGAAGAAAGCTGGCCTGGTAGAAGAAGGAAGTCTTGTGTGACGGTTCCGGACCGTTGGATTAGATTAGACAATGGGTGATCCAACGGTCGAGAGATTTCACCGGTGCAAGAAGTTAGACAGTGTTGAACCCTTGGATTAGGCCGAAAGGGGGGAGCGATAGGTTTAACACATTCATGATATTTTAAACTTTTACGTAAAGCCTTATTTACACCTTCATTTCATATCAAAATTAATATGTGAAGTAATCTTAGAATGTAAGCGGCCAGTATTAATATAATAATATAGCAATGAGACTTAATATGAGAGAAGTAGGTATAAGCGGATGATATAAATAAGATCAACACATAAACATCACGGCACACGAGAGACACCGGATATAAGTGAAACCCATAAAGGGAGAAAACCACATCTTATTATTGTTGTGATGCAAAGGCAAGCTCCAACTCCCTCTCACCTTTGTTTTTAGGCACGGGACAGGAGGCTCCAACCTCAATTACGCAAAAATTTGCAACTTACAAGGAAGCTTCAACTCCCTTCAATTTCTGCAACTGGCACCTACGAGGAGGCTCCAACCTCAGTGACTGTTGGCTTGACTATCAAGGTGCAACTTGATAGGGAAGTTCCAACTTCCTCAATTTTTTCAAACTAAGGTTTGTTGATTTACCTCGAGATATCGGTACGTGCAGCCCAGCTTCTCTCTTTTACACTCTTATTTTCTTAGTCTTCTACGCATACACTTCTATACTACGCTACTCTATATTTTTCTCTCTCTCTCCCTCTTTGTGCATATCAAATTGATATTATATATAGAGATCCTCACATATTTGTTGTATTTCACAAGGAATTTTGAGTGAGCAGTCATGACTCTTAGCTTGTGCTTCTTATTCCTTTATCAACTCAATTTTAAAATATAACAATATGTAGAAATTTCCATGCCTACGGTGAGTTTTCACTTTTCCTTAGGATACTTGCCTTTGCATCACAAATAATATAAAAAATATTTACATTTACATTTTTCAATTATACATCTCAATTCCACTTGTTTGACTTCTTTTCTAGATTTTTGGATTTCTTGGCTTTGTCTTTTTGCACTTGTTGAGTAGTAATTGCGTGTACCTTGGTTCTTGTAATTGTGTGCACCTTTGAATGTATACCTATCAAACTGTAATCTCTACATTTACCTCTGTCGAGACCCATGCTTTTATCCTGTGTTTGGTCACACATTCGTGCTTTTGTGAACTGCGGCATATATACATTTCTTGATTTTAAATTTGGGCAAAAAATAATTAATGCGGATGTTTTTCATTTCCATGGTTATAAAACCATACATATAAATTCATTCATTTTTCAATATTTACAATATTTCACAGGACTATATATATATACGGACCCGAGATATTCCAAAGTCTTTAAATTTAAAACTCCTTTTGAATAGTTTCAAATATAGAACCTTTGGTAAAATCAACTCTACGACATTTCAAAACTATGGTCAAATCATAATAAAACCGACCTTATGACTTTAGCACGAGTATATAAATATATAAATGTGTATGCATATTCCGTTCAAGCTGGCCAATAGCGTAGCGGTGTTTATAACCTTTATATCAACAAACTCTATTACGTTCCCCACTTAAACATATATATAAATATATCTACGAACCTTAGAACTTAAAGTTATAACCCATCGCTCTTTATATTAAATAAAAACGCTCTGTTTAAACAAATAACTTGTTATATTACTAGAAGAAGCCTTGGCTCGGGCCACGGGTATAGACGACGGCCCAATAAAATGCTCGTACCACATACGGGTTAAATTATCGTACCTTGGTTAAACTCGGGCAAGTCCAACATGCGATGACCATGCGATGTCGAGCCTCCGGATCAACGGTCTATATCAATATCGCTCGGTGTCTTGGTCGATGTATAACGTGCGATGGCGTACTTTCTTGGCGATTTTCAATTTCATTCGGGGGACGCGTGTCGATTACGTACATGGAATCACTCGCGAATGGTGGAAAACGGCTTGCTCGACGAATGGTGGTGCTTGCCGATTAAACCCACGGTTTTGCTCAAACCACGGAGTCCAGCATTCCTCGGTCACGGTTCCATTCTCTACTCCGGAGTTAGGTCCTCCATGATTTCAATTATATATATAAATAACTATTCATCGCATCTCACTGCTTGTGATTTCTTGTACGACTATGGTTCCACTCCCATTCTACCTTGCTAACGCATTTGAATATAAAGCACAATACTTGCTGGAGTATGCAATTCCCGAATATAAATTTATGTTATGTGTAATGCCGGATGTGTAAGATTCTCGGAATATATTTTCTCTTGCCTTTCTCCTTTATATTCATTTCCTCTACCTGCACTTACTATCTACGCATACGCACTCTATTCCTTGTAACTATTCAGCTCTACCATCTACTACCTCCTTTGCCATCGATGACAATATTTCCATGATCTCCCCCTTTGGCATTGATGGCAATACACTTTCTTTGTTTGCTGCTCTTCCTCTTTGTTGCTTGCTCTTCCCTCCCCCTTTGACATCAATGGCAAGGGTTTTATAATTGATGCGTGTATTTATCCTTTTTCAACATTTCAAGCATTTCCTCTCTCTAAAATTTCTTGACTTTGTCTGGCTGCGGCTCGAACTTTGGATGAGATATTCATTGGGTTCACTGATGACTATTTGTGTTCAGCGCTCGTCAAGTTCACCACCCCGTGCTCGGACCCTTTATCCCTTTTATTGACTCCTTTTATATTGGATTGTATTATTTCCATAATCCCTTTGATCTAGGGACTGTTTTCATGCTTCCCTTGTTGGCTGATCTCCCCCTGAGAATGATATTTTTACGTTTATTGTTCTCCCCCTAAAAAGCTGTGTTTTCTCTTCATGTCAGAGAGAGTAGCATCTACATATACTACCTATTTTTCTCTCAAATATTCAAATAGGCACATCTGTGAAGTGGTTTGGTAAATATATCTGTTCCTTGTTCTTTTGTTGGTATATTCTCAGTTTTACTATCTTTTTGAGCTACTTGTTTCTTGGAGAAAGTGATACTTGATTGGAATATGTTTGGTTTTTGAGTGGGCACATGATTTTTAGATATGCTTATAGCACTTGTATTATCACATTTGATTGAATGATTCATTAATACACTTTTACCTTCATGTCTTGGAGGGTTTGCTTCATCCACATGGCTTGTGTACAACATCTCTTTTCTGCTATATAATGCAGCAGGTATGATGAGAGAGATAGAATGTTTGTTTCTTGCTTAACCATGCCACCGGACTTTCTCTAGATAAATTCACCTCCACTTATTACTCTTCTACATCTCATCCACACAAGCAGCCCAGTACGCATCTGTGTATCTTGTCAAGGTGAAACTTTTGCCTTTAGGATACCAAAGTCCATATTGTATTCATTTCCTTGTAGATATACGAATGTTCTTTTGTTGTAAAGAAGGTGATTTTGTTTAGGTCTTGTGATATCTAGCCACTAGTCCTACAGCATGATCTCTGGTCTTGATGCGATCGGATACAATAGACTTCCAAATGTGGGTTGGAGTTTTTGCCTCTTTCAATGAGACCCATCCTTCGGCCACATCATCGTGGTCATGGGAGTTGACCACGGGTTTCAGGTCCTCCATTTGAACTCTCTCACCATTTATTTTAAGTATTTTTTCTTGTGAGATGATAATACACATGTTCTTTTTGATTAATTTGAAGTCCTAAATAGAAAGAGTGAGTTCTCCAATCGTAATCTCAGCTCTTGTTTTCATCTCACTCAATAAACCCTTTTGCTAGTTCTTCTTTATTCTTCCAAAACATAATGTCATCAACATATACACAACAATCGGGAGTTCATTTTCATGGTCTTTTATATATAGAATTGTTGTCTACTCAACCTCTTTTAAAGCCTTGTTTTTGCAAATACTTATCCAGATCTTGAGTACCAAGCACTAGGAGCACTGTTTGAGTCCATATAGGGCCTTCTTTAGTACGCACACATAGTCTCCTTTGTCTGTCAATGAGAAGCCTTCTTTGGTTGTTCATGTAGACTTCTTCTTCTAAGTCTCCATTCGAATGCGATTTTACATCCATTTGATATACTTTTGAAGTTTTGGTAGCATGGAAATGCGAGGAACATTAGATAACTTCCATTTTGGCTATAGGGGCAAATGTTTCCCATTTATAATCAGTCTTCTATTGTTTGTGAGGTATCATTTCATGATTGACCTAGCTTTATTCCTTATTACTTGTCCTTTCTCTTTCATTTTGTTTTTTTGAATACCCATTTTGAACCAATGATATTTTCTCCGTGGTCTGGGAACTAGTTCCCGGTATTGTTCTTTTCGTTTGGTCCATTCTCATTCATTGCTTTTACCCAAGACTTGTCCTTGATGGCTTCTTAAAATTTCTTTGGCTCTGTTGACATGGCTATATACTTCTTTAGAGTTTTTATTGGTGCCTTCTTATACTGGACCCTGCTTTCTTATCTCCTATGATTTGATCTTAGGTTAGCTCTTAGAGTGTATCTTGAGGGGGCTTTAGAGCTCGGCTCTTCATTTAGCAGTCTTGCTTGTTTCATCATCATTTTGGTCTTCTTCTTCATGGGATTATCAGGTGGTGCAACATTCGGTATCTCTTGTATTGTTTTGTGAAGTTCTTCGTAAATCTTACAGCTCAATGCTTTCTACTATTTTCCGTAGGGGGTCTTGTTGTAGCACGTACCCTTTGCTTTTGGATTCATATCTAAAATATTCCTTCATCTGGTCTTGCATCAAATTTTCCAAGATTTTCATCATTATTCTTTATGTAACACTTGCTACCAAAAATTCTGAAATGTTTGATTGGTAGCTTTCCATGCTATGATTACGTACAAAGTCTTATCGCGCCAGCCTTATTAAACTTTATTAAGGATATGTTGTTGTGTGCCTTGCTTTTG
This sequence comes from Pinus albicaulis, assembly GCA_034641835.2. Taxonomy (NCBI): domain Eukaryota; kingdom Viridiplantae; phylum Streptophyta; class Pinopsida; order Pinales; family Pinaceae; genus Pinus; species Pinus albicaulis. The sequence continues at coordinate 1,788,189,317 of CM076578.1, read as the reverse complement.
CGAGAAGGTTTGAAGGCAATATTATTCTCTTATGTAATAAAGGAGCGTTGAGAACCAGTTATTTTGTCTTTGCTACTCCATTATAGCGAGGTGTTCTGCAATGGTGAATTGTTGTTTTATGCATTTTTATTGCATAAATTGACAAAGTCATAATCAGTGAATTTACCTCCTCTGTCTGATCTGATGCATTTAGGCTTGCATCTGTCTGATTTACTACGCTAATGCTTTAAATATTTTGAATTTGTCTAGAGCTTCGATTTATTCTTGAGAAAAAAAGCCATATACCATTCTAGAGAAATCATCTATTATCAACATGAAGTAGGATTCTCCACTTGGTGTCTTAGTTCTAAGCGAGTTCACAGGTCCATGTGCACAAGCTTCAGATGGTCTTCTTGTTGATAACTCTTCTTTAGTTTAAGGATGTTGGTCTGTTTTCCCGAATTGTACGCGATTTGCATATGGTATTTGAAGGCTGTTTATTGGCATATCTCCACGACCAAATTTCTTCTTTCGATCTGATGATATGATCGGAAATTTCGAGATGTACCAATCTCCTATGCCATAACCATGACTCACGAAGTTTGCTAAGATGGCATGCTTCATCTTCCTCTTTTACAGTGCTAAGCATTGCTTTGTTTGAACACCTTTGAGTAGAGTCTCTTACAGCGGTACTTGATCGACTTCATAGTCTTGTGCTCTAAATGAACTTAGCAGCACACATCATTGACACTGTTGATCGAATTTTCTTTGGCCCATCTACCAAATAGTACATCTGGGCCTTTCCTGCACTTATTGCTCTATCTTGTTGAACCCTTTCCTTTGATCTTTCTGACTTATCATTTGCCAAAAGTAACATTGCCAAATTTCTTTTCATCAAGAGTTATAAACTTACTTTTGTCTTTTTCATGTGTTTAGGCGGCCACTATCCAAATACCATTGAATTTTGGATCTTGACTTGATTAGAGCTAGGTCACACTTATTCACCTTCTTTATCCACTAGAGCACCCTTTTTGTTTTTGCTCTTTTGTGAGGTCTTGACTTCCATCTTCATAAGACATTTGGAAGGCTGTATGTCCAACTTGATTGCATACACAACTTTTGATCATAATTTTTGTAGAATTATAAACCTTGAACATAATTTCTTTGATTCATAAACCTTCTTGAGGTGTTAAACATCAATCTTTGTCCATACCGCACTACCACACTCAATGATTTTATGACCAAATTCCTTACAATAAAAGTATTAACCAGAAGTTGTTGCATATGGTATTAAGGTTGTCTCTTCCATTTCATTGCTTGAAATGATCTCTTCCAATGTTTGCATCTTTTTCTTGGTTTGAATTACTCTTACTTGCATGACAATATGCGGCAATTTGTCTAACTTTGTGCAGGACATAACCAGGTGGCATTCTTCATTGGAGGGAAGAATGCTGTTTTGATGGTTTCCAAATTTTACATATTCGGGGGTCTTAGTATTTATTAAATTCTTTGCTACTAGTAGTTTCTTCGATCTGTTTGTCTTACTTATTGCTAGATTTCTTCTTTTTGTAGGAATTGTTTATTTGCTTCATCATTCTTATTTTCTTTTACAAAAAATAATGTCTCTGTCAACCTTTTCTTTTCTTTTACTTTATTATCCTTCATAGCCTATTCCGAGTCTTTATCATAGGGGATCTTTGAGCAATAAAATTTCATGTTAACTTACACTAGGCTTGTTGTTTGGGAAGTGTTTATAACCATTTCCTTTGTGAGCATTTCTAATTTCTTTTTGAGACATACTACTTCTTCTTCAAATTTTATTGTTCTTGAGTGTTTTCTTGATTGTAATGCTTTTATGTCCTCTATCTTCTTGGCTTCTTCAAGCTCTTTCTATTTTTTGAGTTTGTTTAATGACTTATGGTCTGTTCTTCTCGTACATATTTGAGAAGAATGTCCTTTTGTTTTTACGCATTCCAGTTTGATCTATCAATCTCTTCTAGAGCACTTCTTAGCTCCTCCTCAAGATCGACTTCACCTTCTTCTTCTTCATCTTCAGGCATATTAAATTCTTCTATGGCCATAAATAACAATTCGAGAGGTTCCTTATTCACTTGATTCATCGAGATCTTGTCGGATATCTTCTAACTATCTTGTGGGAATAGAAGGATTTCTCTTTAGACTTCTTTTCCTTTAAGTTCTTCAATTTATTTTTCTGCGACTCTTAGGCTGATTCCTTACTTTCTTATGAGGACACTTAGCGGCATAGTGTCCCACTCTTCCACAATTAAAGCATTTGAAGGGGATTTTACCCTTGTATTTACCTGAGCCTCTATCAATTTATTAACAAACTTTGCCTCTTCTTCATCCAGTAACGAGGAGCATATGTCTCCCTCTTCTTCTTTTCTTCTTTTCTACATTTTAAAGGATGCTTCCCTTGTGCCCGAAAAGCTATTACGTGGGAGCCTCATTTCATAAGTGGGATTTCCAAGTAGGCTTTGGTTCATGGTCAAGGTCTCCCAATTAGGTATTTCTTCTATTACAGACACCTTTGGATTAAACCTGGATGGAAGAGATCTTGAATCTTTTGCACAATTATACTTTCTGGAATTTTTTCTCCAAGAGCTTTCATATTGTTAATAATTTCTGACTTTTAGGAAGAGACTAGAAATCACTACAAGAAAAAGGCACATTGGTGAGGGGCGAAAATGGTCACCATAAGCTCATTGGTGAGGGTCAAAACCTTTATACCAAAAGCAGGCGTCACCAAAAGGTGGGCGTCGTAGAAAGTATAGGTGTTGTGGTGACATTCAAAGATTAAAATCACCAATAATGATTTATAGTAATGGATGTGTATCTTCATATGAGCAATGGTGACGGACAATAACTTAAATCACCAAAAAGTGTGAGACGTCACCAAGGTGGGCGTCGTAAAACTCTTAGGTGTTGTGGTGACATTCAAAGGTCAGTCACCAATAATGATTTATAGTGATGGATAGTGGCCGTGCCATTTCATATAAACAATGGTGACGGACAATAGCCTAAGTCACCAAAGAAGCGAGCGTCACCAAAGGGTGGCAATAAATATGTGTTGTGGTAGAAGCCCATTCAAAATTAAAGTCATGAATATTGATTATAATGACGGATAGTGGCCGTCACCATTTCATATGAATAGCAATGATTTTTTGTGATGGACCTTTCATGGCGTCACTATTGGTGCATATATATGGCGGCGTTCATTGGCGAGTACCGCAACTCATTAAGTGACATTAGTGCATCCCCGAATAATGACTATAATAGCTTGATCAACCCTCACCATTTCATATCAACAACAACGTTCACGGTGAGAGACCTTTAATAATGCGTCACTATTGGTACGTATATGAGTGGGCGTTTGTTGGTATCACCATTCACGGTGAAATTCGAAAAATGTCACCATAAGCTCATTGGTGATGGTCAAAAGAGCATCTGTCACCAAAAATTGATCTTCTTCATTCCCTATATATGAATATCGAGGAGCGCGATGGAATGGGACCACCAACCTCTGCTTGTAAAGCGGTGCTACCCATTGAGCTAGCACCCTTTAAAGAATTAGACTTTAAACTAGCAATTAGGTGCAAAGATACACAAATGAATAAGAACCGAGAAAGCCCAGAAAGAATTCGATTAATGTCCTTGTTCCTATTTTTACTCTACGGTGACACTCTACAAAGTATGATCTTGATCTATGATGTATTTGTGCCGAGTGGTTCCTAATTAAATAGTAAATATTATATTGGATAAAATAAATCAATAAGCCGAAAGGAGGTCTTACGAGGCTAATTTTTTAATCCTTACACCAAAATCTCTTAATATTCAAGTCTATCGAACAACTGGATTTCAAAGTTCAATGAAGTAGATTTTAAATGGAAAACCTAAAACCAATGATAGTTTACAAGTTAACATTTTGGATATAACTTATGTTCAATTTATATGACAAGTTATGCCATAACCTTGAAACTAGTTTCTTAGCTAAAAAGACTTTCTTAAGACAACAATGAGAAAGAAAGATAGTCATGGCTAGCAAAGTCTCTTGTTTTTCTAATGAGGGTGCATGTAACTTGATAAGGTTGTATGGTATCAAACCATAAAGCAGTTTTATAAACATGGAAATAACTAAAGTCTTATTAAGCAACAAAAGAGTTTAGTTAGATATATGAAAGCCATCGGAAGGCTAATGATAATCGACTAAAAGTAGCGTACAGCAAAAAAATAAATTTGCGCATCATATACCATTTGGTTTGGTTGATTCTTCGAGGAAAGAGAAAGTGCAATTGCATGATCCGGCTCTATATGTAGTTATGTAATGGACCATCGAACAAAAGTATCTGACAACAGTATCAATGTTATTGTATTGGTAAGACTTTTGATATAATCTATCAAAGCATGTACTATGTTAGGAGAATAAGCGCGACACAACTAAAAATTTGAATCACAACATAACAATATAAAAAAGCATACCTTGAGAAAGGAACAACTCCACAATTTGAAATATACAACATATAAGCGCTGCTAAAATATAGTCGATAAAATTAAACTAAACTCACCTAACACTAGTAAATTTGTCGAGTTTCCAACGACCAAGTGTCATTATTCCAACACACATAGTACGTGCGAGAAGCGACGAGTTTGAGCGGACAAAGCGTGGTTAGCCATAGAGTCGCAATTACGACACTTGATAAAGCATCGGAAGAAGCGACACTTGTTTTGACACTTTATTGAAGTGTAGTAATACCCGGCAACTTTTAAAGTATCATAATAGAAGCGTGTTTCAAAAGTGTCGCATCTGAAGCGCTTTGCAAAAGTGTCGCAACAGTGCTGCGGAAGCATCGAGATATAAACGCTGAGGAAGAAGTGTCGCAATACCAATGGACATTTAAAAATTTTAAAAATAAAAAGATAAAAGAAAGCACGTCGCCAAGACCGACAAGATTTAAATATATATTTTTTAAATGAAACTTTAAAAAGTGGACTAGCATACAATGAGGCCAATATGTGCAATGGCAATCCATGCTCTCCACAAATACTTGGTAATTTAGTGCACAAGGCATCAAGAGAGCAATAGACTAATACTTGGTACATGATTACAATAATATTTCCTCAATTAAGCGTCAAACAATTAGAACTTACCAAAGCAGAAGGTCAAAAAAATCATGATTACAGACCACTTCACAACAACATTTGCATTCAATTAAAGTCGAAGTGATGGGATAAAAGTGGATATACAATAGAAATTCGATGTGTTGGTTAATAAATGAAACTTTAAAATTGGATAGGAAATTGAATAGTACAAGTATTAATCATACTTAACAAAATAGTGCCACATGAACTTTTCACGTAATGTGGGAATATGGTTGATCAAGCGTTGACTATAATGATGAAAATTAGCTTTCAGTAATTTTTGAATATATAGGGAAATTTAGACAAGCGAACGAAAACTCCTATCCTACATTAAGTACATGCGGGCGGACTTACCCATATATACCCATATATCATATGTAATGCAGCCAACAAAGTATATGAGGCCGACATATACAGCATGTTATCATGTCAGCATGGCTACTTTCAAGCATGGATGGAAAGAAGAGATCAAAGCCTGGAAGATGAATTTTAAAGAGGATAAAAGGTAAGCAGGGTGTGGTAGAAAAGATCACTAAAGCCCTCTTTCTAACGAGAATCACGGATATACAAACCACATATATTGCATGTTATTACTTATTAGTGCATGCATCAAATGTTTCCATCAATCATAAAAATGAGGTTAGATGACCTAAAACCTTCTTAACTATTTAGCCACATCACTGCGGAGCAAGGAAAAGTCTCTCGAGCGCGACACCATAGATTCGGCTCTGGTAGGATTGGCATCGTATGACTCAAGAAGTAGTTCGGCGAATAATTTACCCAGTCTGTTGTAGAAGGGAACACTGATATGGAAATGGATGTGCATGATATCAATGACAACCCAAAACGAGCAGCCCCGGAAAAAGGTAAACGAATGTTGCTTTCTTAAGCGGTTCCATTCAATATTATTGAAACCTTATTTGCTATACACATCTAGATACCCATAGACATTGCATCTTGTCTATACACATCTAGAAAACCAAATGGCATAGACATTATGCTATCGAACTTACGTAAATGCCTCTGTGGATCTCAAATGCGCGTGACTAACCTCAATAAACCAAAAAGCGCTGGTTATATGGGACCTTGGCTGAACAAATTAACGTGTTGAGACTTCAGATGAAATTGTTGAACTTTGTAGGAATACTTGACGCCTATAACATATAGCAATCCAGCTAGAAGAATTGAATTTCAACCACAAATTTACCTAGTAGGGAACCTGGATATGATTTAATGTAAATGCAAGCGATTTCTACTCGACACCCAGATACTATCTTGAGCGAGCTGAAAGCAAGGGTAGAAGAAAGGTGAAAGCGAGAATATTAGTTTCTCAAGCTAAAAAAAATTAGAAATCCCATCACGATCATCTAGCGCTTTAAAGGTAACAAGTTAAAACAAAATGCCGCTTTCTTAGCGGTTCATGCATACACCCAACTAACTCAAAAGAAACCACACATACATCTCGACTTTTATACAGAGGCCAATATGTATGCAAATTTGTCAATCCATGCTCTCCACTAATACTTGGTAATTTGGTGCACAAGGCATCAAGAGAGCAATAGACTAATACTTGGTACATGATTACAATAATATTATTTCCTTAATTAGCATCAAGAGAGTAATTAGAACTTGCAAAACAAGAAGGGTAAAAAAAATCATGATTACGGAACCATGCAACAAAATTTGCATTCAATTAAAGTCATTGAAATGGAAATATTGTGGATAAAAAGTGGATATACATTAGAAATTCTCAAGTGTTAGGTTAAATGTTAAATAAAAAATGAAACTTTAAAGCTGAATGGGAAATTGAATAGTACAAGTATTAATCATACTTAACAAAATAGTGTCACATGAGCTTTTCACGTAATGTAGGAATGGTTGATCAAGTCTTGACTATAATGATGAAAATTAGCTTAAAGTAAATGTTAGAATATATAGGGAAATTTAGACAAGCAGACAAAAAATCCTATCCTACATTAAGTACATGTAATGAGACTTACCCATATATCATATGTAATGCGACCTTTTAAATGTTGTAAGTGACATATACATGTTATCATGTCGGCATGGCTACTTTCAAGCATGGATGGAAGAAGGATCAAAGCCTGAAGGCAATTTTAAAAGAGGGATAAAAAAGGTAAACCGAGTGTGAACTGAAAAAAGATCTTTGAAACCCTCTTTCTAAAAACGGGAATCATAGATATACAAACCCACCAGATATTGCATGTTATTACTTATTAGTGCATACATCAAATGTTTCCATCAATCATAAGGCCAGGAGTTGGATGAACTAGACTCATAACTATTTAGCCACATCACTCGGAGCAAGGAAAAGTCTCTAGAAGCTGTAACACCATAAGATTGACTCTAGCGGGATTGGCATCGTATGACAAAAAAACAATTCGGCGAGAAAAATTTACACGGATCGTTTGTAGAAGGGAACTTTGATATGGAAATGAATGTGCATGTTATATTAGTGTGCGACTATCAACATTTCTTGTGCCAACCCAAAACGAGAGCAGAAAAAGGTAAAAATAGAATCTTTGCTTTCTTAGCGAGAGACTACGCACATTCCATTCGGGTATTGAAACCTTATTTGCTATACACATCCTAGACATCCATGTCATTGCATGCTATCTATACACATCTAGACACCCATATGGCATAGACATTTATGCTATCAATGACTACTAAATAGAGCGCTCGACCTCATTTCGAGGAAACCAGATTTTCGGTCAAGGTTTGAAGCTAGAAAGTGGTGTGTGAAATTCATCGAGAAGAAGCCTTATAACCGGCGGGGAGAAGAGAAGGAAGAGCCGAGTCTTTGGCATATGGTTGGGGCTGTTGTTTTAGGTCCAAGTAAACTCCACACATGTAAGATTGAGACCTACCTATGGCGGGAAGAAGGCTGAGAAATATTGCCGATCACCGTAAGAGAGAGTACTTAGGGTGAAGAACAAGGAAGATATCAATCCGAGTTGTCAAGTAAAAGCGGTCTCAACCTAAAGTGAAGGGAATCAAGGTTCCAAAGTTGGGGTGTTAAGTGCTGCTAGGGTTTACGAAGGGGCAGAAGTTGTAGTTGAATCGAGAGAAAAGGGAAGTTGAAGTACGAGAAGTATAGCCAAGGTGCAAGGTACAAAGGAAGGCAAACAGCCGGTTGGACCAAGTGTTGACTTGAGCACGAAGAGAAGTAGTGAAAGGAACTTGTGTCTTGGTCTTGGAGAGTCAAATAGGTCAAGGGTCTTGGTCTTGGTATTCGTCAATTGAAGTATCTATAAGAATAATAATTCGTTTGGGTTTTCCTCTCAAGTGGGAGAGGTTTTGGCCCTGGTTGATGCTTTATATTATGTGTCTTTGGTCTCTTTGGTTTATGCATTGGTAGTTGTTTAATAGGGAACACTATAATAACCTAAGTAAAAGAAGATCCTAACCTAAAAAGTAAAAAGGCATTCACAAGAAGGTATCTAACCAAAGAGAAATCACCTAATCTTGATGCTGCTAGATTTCTCAACACACTAAGGATAATCCCCCTCACCAGCGTCGATACCTTGACATTTGACCTAAATTTTGGGCTGTTAATGCATTTATCATTTGTGCGCAACTTGACACTTCATGGTCTAGGCATGATCTAAAGCGATTTGATAATTTAAATGGCTTATAATGTCCATTTCTTGTATTCGTGGTGGCTAGTAGCTACACTTGTAGATTGCATTTTATTTATTCTTTAAATGACATGACATATTGCTAATTTTTTAATAGTTAAAAAGAAGAATTTGAATATATATACACACATATATATATATATATATATATATATATATATATATATATATATATGATTTGAGGTCAAACTACACATGCAGCCCATCAAGATCTTGCATTCTGGAAATGGACTCAATTTTGAGACAAGAATTACGCAAAAGCCGGATCACACAAGAAGAAATAAATTTTTTTCATGCATCCAAAGACAAGCGAAGCGAGAGATTTGAGGAATTGAAATTCAATGGTTTTAATTATAACAAATAAATATATGAACCTATCCTTCCAAAGCCGGTGAAGACCAACACTCGGTATGTCATTCATGATGTCATATTTTGAGGCAACACTAAAACATCACCAACCATTACACTTTCTCCTCTTCATGCACATCTTTAAAGCCTTCACATAGAAGAATGAAAAATGCTTGACACAATGTAACACTATGGTTGCCATACCCAAGAACTACAACAAGACTGAGGAGCACATTACATGGAATTTCACAACAAAAAATAGATTAGGTTGTGCCAATGACATCTAGGCATGACAACATATAGTATTATTAATAGAGTAAGCTGGATCTAAGATCCTCTGTGATTAAAATCCACGGCGATTTCTATTTAGTGACATCTAGATGAACATTGCTTCCAAATTCCAAGCAATGACACACCTGTTTAGTCATTTGCACCAGAGGAAGTTTGCATTCCAAGTGTTTATATGTTGTAATGAGTTAGGGTGACATATTATTTCTTGTATATGTTAATTCTTCTAAAGTATACGTCTAGGCTAAGATGGTTGATCTTACACTCATGAAATTGTTAATAAGTAACACAAGCCCATCATAAGCGATAATTGGTTATGCGAGGTATAGAAAACGAGGTGTCAATATCAATTCCATGTGTCAATCTCCATGTTGGTGTGAAAACAATGAGAATGGCACATCAGTTTGAAGAGACTCTGGCGGGATAACAAATCCGGGGGTCTTTAGAAAACACGGATCTTTGAACCCTTAACTCTAAACTTCATAAGTTTTACTAAAACAACAAATCTTTGAGACCACGGTGAAACCTTGGTTGATAGAGAAGTACGAGGGAAAAAAACAATAAAGTTGAACAATAACAGATTAAAAATAGATCAGTCCAGAAGGTGACAAAGTGAATCAATTTAAATCTGAAAAAAGCTCGGTACGAACAGCGAAAAAAACATAAAAAATCAAAGTGGCAGAACAATATTAGAAGGATATTACATCTCAATACTTCAAAAGCGAGAATAGGTGTTTTGAAATGATAGAAATTTAGCCATCTTCCCCGGCTCTTATTTTTTCATTCTATGTTATTGTTTTGAAGGCGGGCTAGATCAATTTCCTCAAAAGAGATGCATCAAGAACTCCCTTCTTGATGTACCTCATAAATACTATGTTGTAATACGTGAGTCCCAATTTTTGTGATAACATTAATAGATTCCAATTTCAATCTTGAATTTTCTTCATATTTTCAGATTAAAATAATTTTGAATGGTAAAATGTATTTCATTTGTTTATTGTTCTATTTCTTCTTTTTGTATTCCAACATCGTATATTTTCTTTTGGTATGTACATGCATGCAAAATAAATGCGAACACCTTGAGTGATGAATAGAATTATAATTTGTATTTCAAAGTTAGGCGAAGCAAAGGACATACTGAACATTACTCTTCCATGAGAATCTCCTTGGCCTTTTCACACAATCGACTGCAACCATAGAGAAAAACATTCTTAAAAAATATATATTTTCTTCAATACATAATTTAATCATTATCTTTTTTTCACCAAAATAATTGATGCTTGTTAGGGTTCTAAATACAATTTTATAACTAAGCGTTCGGAGAGAATAGATAAAGTGACATACAAGTTGACAACACAAGCGTGCTACGTAAGCACTTTAAAAACCAAATTGATTGATCCCTTATGGCCGGCATACCTTGCTTCAACATTGAACTTCTTAACGGGGAAAATTAGCATGCATAGAGGCGTGCAAAGTGTAGCTTTTAGCATAAAAAGCATTAAAATCATCTTGGCCTCCAAAGGGGATGGCGAGGAAATGTCCCGAGGCATCCGCAAAGCACTCTCTCCGGGGAATGCATATCCCTCGGCGTCCATTATAAAATAGCCGAGGTCTACTTCCTTATCATAATTCGGGGAAGGCAACCTAGCAATTAATGGAGAAAAATTCCAATGAGCATAGTTCTGCGGAGGTACCATTGTTGATACACACTTAGAACCTTATGTTGGCCATATTTCTCCGCAGTGCGGGTAAGAGCCCACACCCACATGCATTGCATTGAAGATCATGCCGGTTCTTTTACACACAAATTTGGAGCTCTAATGGTTGATATGCAGGTGTAGTGTTTGAGAGTAGGCGTCCATGGCCTTTTAGTTGGATCGAGTAAATTTTGCTAAGAAAAAAGAAAAAGCAATGAGATGCTGACTACTAAAGATAGCGAGATATCAATAAAACTATAAAGGTCAACTACGCAAGACGTTGCAGCTTCTCAAGTGCAGAAGGTATTGAACATTGACAAACTTGAGCTGCTCAAATAAACCGCTGAGAAAACTTTTTATAGTTGGGCAGCTAAAATGAAGATCTTTGTAGAACATGTGATTCCATTTGCAATATTACCTCATCATCAAAATAGGTATTGTCGGTTATATAACGAGATTCTTCAACACAGGAGCACATATCTCCTAGAAGTATTTATTTGCAATCAACATCAATTATTAACAATTACCTGATTGTCTATTTACTACATTGTTGGAAAGGTGCGTCAATATAGGGGAAGCTGTCCAAATACAATGTATTTGGAACAAGTTTGTATTCCTCGGCAACCTCCACAAGCCGATCAATTAGAATCCCTCGCATGTTGGCATTGTTGAGATTTTTACTGTTTTTGGATAAAATAGGCAAAATCTCATTGAGTGATAATACCAAAAATTAGGAATTAGTTCCTAGATTAGCTCCGAGTTTGTTGGGAGGGAGTTAATGCATCTAAATTTGAGTTGAGAGGATTTGTAATTCATTAGATTCTTATATCTGCTGGGTCTCCATACGTTTGTTTTGGAGAGGGTGTGTGTGTGGGTGTGTGAATTGTATAATCTCTTGTTTGAATTAATAAAGACGCAATGCCACATTGTGTGGACGTAGCCCGGGAGGTTTGGGTGAACCACGTTAAAAATTTGTGTGTGTCTTTCCTGTGCATGATTAATTTGTTGTTGTGTTTTATAGGTGCTGGCAGCTCCAACAATTGGTATCGAGGAGCATGTTGGAGTGCGTTGAATTCAGTGTGTAGGCCCAGATGCTAAGTAGTATTCTTCGGAAGCGGCCCTTAACTTCTTGAAGTCTTTGCGTAGTATTGTTGGGCACCTGCTTCTTTGTTTGGTTGTAATGCCAACAAACTGTGCGTGGAGGCATGGAGTTGCTTGGCGGGTTCATAAAAGTTGTGATAAAGCGAGGATGGCTGCGATTGAAGAATTTGTAGATCCGTGTAATTTTTGTCGTAGAAAGGCGAGTTATTTCCACGAGAAAGGCCGTTGACCATTTAACAAAGCGGCCCGGAGATATGGTAAGTGAGGTGTCTGAAATGGCAAAATCGATTTGAGTTTTTAGTCAAATCTGGGAAGTGTAAATCGATTTGTATTAATACACTTTTTAAATCGATTTGAATTTGAATTTTATTTAAATCGATTAAGTGTAATGGAGTTTTGTAAATGGAGTATCGATGGTGTGCAATGCTCACGTTTGAAGTTTTAAAATCGATATTTAAAAATCAATGTTAATATATATATCGATTTGGTGGTCACATTTAAAAATTATTGATAGTTTGAGTTTTATAAATCGATTTTGGGTTTACTAATAAGAGGTCAAATATATAAATCGATTATTTCATACATCGGTTTGAAGGTATATGCCATCGATTTTAGAGAAGTGCCATTTAAATCGATATATATGAAATGGAGTAGGTAAGTGTTATAAATCGATTTGTAATTTTTGTTTTAATACCAATCACATATGGTATAAAACCGATTATATTATAAGAGAGGCATTTAAATAATGTTTTGAATTGCCATTTTTATATGGTATTTTTGAAGTGGTTATAAATTGATTTATTTATTTTTTTTAAAGGAAGTTGAGAAGCACTTTAAAGGAAGAGGAGTTTAAAGGCATTTTTTAAATAAGGGCATTCTTTATTTTTAAAGTTGGGTTACGGAAATTCTGTGTTTTTCTTTGAGAAACAAGATAGAAACTCAAAATGCCCGGTTTGAGAGTGAAGGTTAAATGGCAAAAACAACTTCGAGATCTGGAAGGTAAAGATGCATGATCTCCTGGTACAACAAGGCGTGGCGGCGGCTGACCGGGGGAGGAGCAAAGGCCTTCTACCATGACGGAGGATGAATGGGATGAGTTGGATGACGAGCTACGGCGCAATTCGGTTATGTCGCGGATGACGTTACGATTCAGCTTGTTGTGTCGAGAGAAGGCGCCCCGCATGACTTGTGGATAAAACTTGAAAAGCTCTACATGGCGAAATCCTTGACAGAAATCGGATTCTCTGACGGCGGCTATACGGTTTGCGGATGAAGGAAAGGTACCGATTCTTGACCATACGAATATTTTTAATACTCTATTGGTACAATTACAAAGTCTAGATGTAAAATTTGATTCGAGAGGATAAGGCAATAACTCTATTGTGTACATTGCTGAATCGTGGGATCTTGTTACTTCCATAAGCTTTAGTAATGCGAGTATCCTTGAGTTTGATGATGTGGTTGGAGCCATGTTGTATCGAGGAGAGAGGAAGAAGTCGAATGCGACACCTCGCATCGAGAGGCGATGATGGCTAGAGGTCGTTCTAGAGAAAGGCAGCTCACAGTAAGCGCAAGCGATTCACGTTCAAAGTCGAAAGGAAGAAGAGCAAAGTGAAGTCTTGTAGTTTTGTGGAAAATCAGGGCACTTGAAGAAATCTTTATTTGGAAGAGGCGACCAGCAGAGAAAAGAATATCAATGGAAGAAGAAGGAGGCAAATGTAATGAATCTGAGTTAGGCATCTGGTTGGGTATGGCTGACAAGGGAAGTGTTAATACATTAATATGTCAAATCATGATCAACATTGGTTGTTAGATTAGGTGCATCAAACCACATGTGTATTCATAAAGAAGATGGTTTTAGACATATAGATCAGTTAATGATGGAATTAGGTATTACATGGGTAATGATGTCACATCTAATATTGTTGGGATAGGAAGTATACAAGCGCAAATGTTTGATGGCACAACTAGAATATTAACGAGATGTGAGACATGTTCGAGACTTAAGGAAAAATCTAATTTCTTTAGGAGCATTGGATACGAATGGATATAAAAGCGTAATTCAAGGTGAGGTTATGAAAATCTATAAAGGTATTTTACCTAGTAATGAAAGCTAAGTGAAATCTGTTTGTTAGAAGGCTTGAGGGAATGGTTCATGTGTCTGTGTCTGTGAACATGGCGATAGTTCCGATGATCGCCTATGGCATCAAAGGTTGGGCCATATGGCGAAAGAGGGTTGAAAATTTTGGTGATCACAAGTTACTTCCTAATCTGGAGTCTGGAAAATTAGATTTTGCAGCAAGCATTGCTTGTTTGGAAAACAAAGTAAACAAAAATTTAAAAGCAGAGGCAAACATACTAGTAAAGGCATACTTGATTATATTCATTGGATGTTTGGGTCCAGCCCTACTGGCGTCATATAATTGGCTAAATCATATTTTGTGTCGTTCATTGATGACTTTTCTAGGAAGGTGTGGGTCTACATGTTGAAAAGGAAGTCGATGTTTTTTTGATTTTTCAAACGGTTTAGAGCATTGGTAGAAAAAAGCTTCTTGGTAAAAAATAAAGTGTTTAAGAAGCTGACAATGGTGGTGAGTTTCCTTCCAAGGAGTTTGACGGAGTTATTGCAAGGATGCACGAGGGGATCGAGAGACATAAGACCACGGTTTATACTCCTCGGCAAAATGGAGTTGCGGAACGCATGAACGAGGGACTCTTCTAGAGAGAGCAAGGAGTATCTTTGAAATAGCAGTTTGCGAGAAGAAGGAGTTGTGGACGAGAGAGAAACGGTGGCTACGACTTGTTATGTGATAAGCTCGATCTCCATCGGCTTGACCATAGGCGCAAAATTAGCAAGAGGTATGGAAAGGACACCCTTGTGATTATTCTAAGCTCGAGTGTTTGGTTGTGATGCATATGCTCTAGTGCCAAAACATCGGCCCGAACTAAGTTAGATCCAAAGTCTAAAGGTATATCTTTGTTGGGTATGGTGTTGGAACAAAGGGATATAGATTGGGATCCTACTACACTTAAAAATCATCATCAACGAGAGATGTAAAGTTTGATGAATCCTCTCTTGTACGAGTTAGATGTAGATAGTAGATTGAAACAAGATGATGTATCGATTTCGGCACATTCGGTTTGATAACACTTCTAATGATAGTCATGATGACCATAGTTCGAGGATACTAGTAATGAACGGGTTGAACATGAACGAGGGTTCGGAGTTTAGATCATGAACGGAGTCTCGGATACTTGTCGACGAAGTTCCTACGGGTGGTAGTCGGCGAATCGAGGAAGCACCGAAACATCATGGGGAGGTCGACAAGAATCAAGCGACAGGGAAAGGTATGATGATTATGTTACTTCGGTTGCATTTCTGCTATGTAATGACAATGAACCTCGTGCTATCGGGAAGCAATAGAAGGTTCGAATGTGACAAGTGGAAACGGCCATGAAGGACGGAAATGATGGCCCCTTGAGTAAGAGAGCGGCACATGGGATCTGGTTGAGCTTCCGAAGACGGGGAAAGCGTAAGGGTGTAAATGGGTTTACAAAAGCTGAGAAAAACGGGGTGTGAATGATAGGGAGGGCCCGAGGTACAAAGCACGGCTGGTTGCAAAAGGGTTTTCTCGAGGAAACGAGCATAGACTTTCATGAGATTTTTTCACCGATTGTTAAAATAGTTTCGAATTCGAATTGTGTTAGCTTTAGTTGCTTTGTTTGATTTAGAGTTACAACAACTAGATGTTAAAATTTGCATTTCTACATGGAGACTTGGATGAGAAATATATATGGAACAACTTAGGAAGGTTTGTTCGGCATACGCAATGAGAAATTTTTACGGAGGCTCGAAGTCATTATATGGCACAAACGGTCGCCTCGGCGATGGTATAAGAAGTTTGATTCTTTCATGTTGAGTCAGAAATATGTTAGAAGTGAATATGATCATTGTGTGTATTTCAAGCAATTGAAAAATGGCATATTGTTATCTTAGTGTTGTATGTTGACGATATGCTTTTAGCAAGCAAAAGCATTGAAGAAATCAATAGGTTGAAGACTCGGATGGCAAGGACATTTGATATGAAAGATCTAGGAGCGGCAAGACGATTTTGGGCATGGAGATTTTTAGAGACGAGAGAGAACAATGGTAAGGACGTGGCTATCACAACGAGAATTATGTTGAGAAGATACTTTTGAGATTTGGTATGAATAATGTGAAACTGTCGAGTCCTTTTGCTTCCCATTTTAAGCTTTCCTTCGGGTTTATGTCCTAATACGAGATGAAGAAAAGGATTATGATGTCTCGAATTCCATATGCTAATGTAGTAGGATGTTTGATGTATGCGATGGTTTGTACCGACCAGATATTTCACATCGGTTAAGGGTTGTCGGCGGGTACATGGCAAATCCGGTAAAGAACCTTTGGTCGGCGGTGAAATGGGTGCTTCGGTACTTGAGAGGCACAAGTAGTTATTGTATTACTTACAATAGAGTAGTGAATTCGTTTGTGGATATGTTGATTCCGATTTTGCAAGTGATTTGGATAAGAGGAGGTCGGCTTCGGGGTACGTCTTTACTCTTGCGGGTGGAGCTATTTGGATGCCAAAGCTACGAACATTGTTGCTTTATCCACTCTTAAAGGCAGAATACATTGCTACTTAGCATGCTTGCAAGGGCGGTTTGGTTGAAGGTTTGCTTGGTGAATTTGGTAGGTTGCGGGACAACATCGGGTTACTTTGTGATATTCAAAGTGCAATACATTTGGCTAAGAATCCGACTATCATAGTAAATCAAAGCATTCCAATAAATTATCATTTTGTAAGACGAGTTATTCTTGAAAGGGGAGTCTCTCTTGAAAAGGTGCATACAAAGGAAAAATGTGCCGGACATGTTCACGAAACCGGTTTGTTGGAAAATTTGCGGTGTTTGGCTTCTCTTGGCTTGCGAGAAAAGATAAAATAATAAGGAAACGGGGCATCGGGCTAATTGTTGTCGAGGTGGAGATTGTTGAGATTTTACATTTTGGATAAAATGAGCAAAATCTCGGTAGGTGACAAAATTAGGAATTAGTTCCTAGATTAGCTCCGGAGTTTGTTGGGAGGGAGTTAATGCATCTAAATTTGAGTTGAGAGGATTTATGAGGTACATTAGATTCTTCTGTTGTATAACGGTCTCTATACGTTTGTTTTGGAGAGAGTGTGTGGGTGTGTGAATTATGTAATCTCACATTTGAATTAATAGACTTTGATGCCACATTGTGGACGTAGCCCGGGAGGTTTGGGTGAACCACGTTAAAGGCTGTGTGTCTTTCACATTATGATTAATTTCTTGTTGTTGTGTTTTATAAATTGTTGCGCTCCAGCCATTTTATATCTTCTTGGACCTCTTCCATATAGTTAGTGCTGCCCTTCTCTTCACCTTTCTGCATCACGGATATGCGATGCATATCACGTGCATATCTTGTGCACATTCGAGGATCCATGTGATAGGTATCAACATCAACAATATGCAATTCCTTTGGCTTTGCCTCTATTGAGGAGCTTCCTGAAACGGATGGTCTTGTCACGACTTCGAGTTTGAATGCTTTGACGTATGCAGTTACGCGGAGTTTTCTTCTCACAGAGAAGCAACATACGCGGGATTATCATTATCCATATATTCAACCTCTCGACTTTCCGTAGAATCGCTAGTTGACATGCTTTCATCGATGGAGCTCTGATTCTCCATCGACCTTTTACTGAAAAGCATGAGATAAAATGATACGAGTATTGCAAGTTTCATTGTTCCTCGATGAATTACGATTGATAGGTACTTGCGATGCAGGTTGTTTGGGAACATAAATTTCCCCAACGTGCTACCGATCATTAGCATTTTGTTGAGTTGAGAGTTTTTATCTCCACCTTTGAAGTTGTGGTTTCAACGCGATACCTGCGATTTTGCTTCGGGGAAAGCAGAGGTCTCTGCTGGACTTCAAATTAAGGCAATATTGTCTTGATTAGATAAAATGGCGAGGGCATTTCATTTCTTAGCTTGTTGTAGGCGAAACGATGAGTAATTTAGCTCCATTTTCTAAGGCGAGCCGTTTGGCGGAGGACTTTGAACATCGAGATTCATCACATTTACAACCTCGCGGCTTCATATGTTGACTTCTCCCTTCTCCTTGAATCCATACATGTTTATTTTCTTCGTTAAGCAACAACGGAACGAGCCTTCAGAATAATTCCTTGGACCCTTAAATTAAAATCCCAAACGACAATCCTATAAATGGCCCTGAGAGAAAATGGAAATACAAAAAAGCCCCAAAATCTCGCCCTTCCACGCTTGTTGTTGGATTCATGGCTAAAAACGAGACGAGTGTTTGATTTCGACGAACTATTCCAAAATGCTGTTTAAGGAACATCACGAACCTCATTTAAGGCGAATGAGGCTGCTTAGATGTGACTTGTCACGACATTTTGACATTCTCATATGGCGACCAAAGCCAACAAAGAAAAGCGTTCAAATAACTCTAGGCGGAAGCTTACGATTCGAAGAAGCTTCACATCCTCCATTATTGCAGAGGTGAGAACTTCAATATACACCTTATTAGTGTAGAAAATGGGTTTTGAATACGCCATGGTATGCGGGTATTTAATATGAAGCTCGGCATGAGAAGTCCCCATACCATTCCCATATCGATCAGTGTTAGTGTTAATGTCTAATTTAATTTAATCCATTATCATAACCTACTATATATCATATTTATGATTTACACGCACCTAAACGAACAATCTCAATGGTATGTTTTACTACGGAGACAGAGGAGTTATACCCGAAGTCTACACGGACAGGCGGGTGTTTTCATGCTGTAAATTATATCTCGGCAATTTATTATACGAGCATATCAATGATCTCATGGATAATCATTAATTCATAGAATGCTGCGAGAAATGTTTCAAAAAAGGATATATTGTTGGAATTTTCGTCCAACCACATTCCCAAATATCATAGATAATGACTCCTTTAATAGATACGTGCAATAAAATGTCAACAAGTCATTTTCAAAAGTCTTAACGGTTTGAAGTTTGAACTAATGATCAAACAAACGCAACATCTGCAAAAAAAATATTTAATATTTAACATCTTCAAAAGTCTTAACAAGTCACAGCAGCCTAAACCAAATGAGTAGTTGTAGTAAACTAAGCTCCCTCCAAAATTAACATTCTAATCCCCTGTACCCTCTTGAAAAAACCAAAAAAGAAGACAGAACCACAGAAAACAAAATACTTAGGGTATTCGAGGACACGGTCCGTTGTGCCCTCAATTACTTGTCAGATATCAAGAGCATCGAGAAGAATACACTGTTTTCCTACATCAAAAAGGTTCTAAAAGTCTAATCACGAGATCAGTAGCCAAGGTGACTCCACACTTGTCTAAGACATCTAAATGTATTAACGACTAAACAACCTTTAAATATGCAAGCACCCGATAAAACCAAAGTTTTAAAAGGCTAACCACAAGATCATCAGGCAAGGAAAGGATCGATACACACTTATTCAAGACACTTATAAACCACTACAGACCCTGGGCCACCCGGTATATACATCCCGAAGATTCCACCTAGGTTCTATTTTCTTGACAATGACGGATCCAACTCTTGAACGCTAAACGGTCTCACACTTAACTAAACTGAAATGATAAACAAAAAGCATTGCACTAGAACAACGCAGTTTGCAGGCCATTGAAACACCATTTCCCTTTAAAAAATGGTTCGAAAACCCCTAACACCATAAAGAACAGCGGATCAGATTTTAATAAAGCCATTCGCACCAAGCATTTTCGCCAACAACCCGAAAATCTGCCCAGCGGGGGTTCGTATGCAGCCGGATCCGTGTGTTGACACGGTGTACAAGCACCGTCCCGGCAAAGAGAGGGCGCATTTTCTCAGACCTTTACAAAACCTAGGTTTCACAACAGAAACTTCTGGAAAAAAAAAATGGATCTCGAACAGAAACTTCATACGAAATGCATAGATTTAAAGCGGCGGGTTTAAGGGCTGAAACTACTGGCCTCCTGTTCTGAGAGGGGCTTGCACTGCATTAGTTGTTCAATCTGGGCATCGAGTTAGCCATAACCGCTGGACGACGAGACCGGCTCCGCGCTCATCTTGTTCGGCGTCGAAATGCTCTCCTTTCTCTCTCTCCCCTTCTCTCCCCCACCGTCCCTGTGTCTTTCGGCCACTTCCTGAGAATTGAACCCTTGACCTTGTGGTTGCTCTATGTTGGTCCGCACTGCTGCCGTTGCAACTTTCTATCGTACAAAAATAAAATATTTGTGTGTGCGATATATGCGGCCTTTAATGAATGCCTCCCTTTCTTGCTTTGGCCCTGTTAGTCTTTGGCAGAGCGCATTATGCCAAAGAGCGCATTATTGTTATTATTATGATGATTTATTATTAACTGTTATTATTTTAGTTTAAGCTTTTAATTTTATTTTAAGATTTAAATCTCATATTTTTTAAATTGTTTTAATTTTAATTTCGGTATTGTTTTTAATTCTTATGTTTTTTTTATTAGTGTTGTAATTTGAATTTTTTTATTAATTTTAATTTCTATATTTTTTTTTAGATTATGTTAATTTTAATTTAAGTTTCCACAATCATTTAAATTTATTTCTAATTTTCTTGTTTTGATGATATTTTAATATTAATTTAAGTTTCACATTATTTTTTATAATATATTAATTTTAATATGAGTTTCCGTGTATGTCTAATTTTTTGTTTAATGTTATCTAATTTTAATATGAGTTTCTGTGTATCTCTAATTTCCTTGTTTTCTATGTTGTACCCGACCTAACGATGCCACAAGGGAGCAAACGGCAAACGGGCCGCTCGAACGTGCACAAGGCACCCGGGCGGTCACAACTTAGCGAAACTGATATGGGAATTCTCGAACGAAACGGCCCGACCCGAATGCACCCAGTCGGGCGACCTCACACGGCGCGACATGACGCGCCCAACGAACGATGTGATGTCGGGGCTACCTCACATAACCCCACATTTTCCTCTTTCCTGTGCATATAAATGCATCCCAAAATTTTCACCCCCAATAAATCTCAACAATCTGGGCAACCTCACAATGTTCTATCTTTTGAACTGGAAATTTGAATAACATAGGTGCGGAAGCTCTTTACCCTTACTATATGGTTATGAAACCATACCCTCTACTGTGCATCAAAATGTACGCACCTGCTTAATCCTCTTATCTGGAAATTTAGAGTATCATTGTGCGGAAGCTTCTTTCAAAAGGTTATAAAGCCCTCATTGTATACTATGTGCAATTGTATAAAAACCCATATTACACAGAGGTCCAACAATCAAATCAGAGGGCGGGAGATATCTAATCAACCCTACGGTTTAGACCATATAATAGGGATTCTTGGTCCCACCACCTAATACTCCATTAACACAACTCTGATGTCGATTTAAAACAAAACCCGACAAACAATGGGGTCCCACAATACAATTTAACTTACCTCCCCATCTGACAGCCAGAGGCTTATCACATTTTACCTTGCCAAATCAATGATCATCGTGTGACCAACTTGTGCGCTTTTTAACGCCCCTCTCCGCTCGTTAATATCCGTGAAACTTCAGAGTGCGACCACCGTCGATCCTTGTTGCCGACTGATCGGACGAGTATCGCACTTTCTTTTGAACGAGCTTTAACCCTCCAAAAAAGTGTGAAATGGGTTGTTTTGCAATACAGCCTTATGCCACGTGTTGAGCACAGAGGCATATCACATTTTTATTTCAAAAACCGAATACCACTTTTAAACTTTGCGAATACCGTCGGGTTGGTTCCAAAAATTGTTGTCTCTATTTACGCTCCTGGTTTCGCTTCCTTCTCCCTCATGGTTCCATCCGCCTCTTAACTACGTTTTCATTCGATTCGGGGTTCTTGAAATTTAAACCACTCCATCGCATAGTGTTAAGGTTTCATTATAAAACCTTGCCATCGCTTCCAATATCACAAACAGAGGTTAACATCCCTCCTGATTCACCTCGGCACTTCCAACACAAACCACAATGTTGGTATAATTCACATCGACTCTTCCACCCATTCAGGGCCTTATCTCCAAACTCTATCACAGATTTCTCCCTTTACACAATAGATATCATCTATCTATTAGGAATTTAACCACACAGGGTCAAATTCACAGGACTCAACCACAGTTTGCTAGTTATCCATCAAAGGCGTGCAGAAACGCCATTACCCCAGATATCAGAGTTCCATTCACACAGTTAACTATAGAGGTCCAAAACATTCTCAGGCAGACCATATATATATATCAGATCCTCAACACCGGAATTTAACTATTCATGAATTAATCAATGCACATAAGACTAAACAGGTTGCTTCATATAAATGAAATTACTTACAGTCTTCTGGTCCTCAGCCAGATCTTCTAATTTAATGGCCTTATATTATCCTACTCAGCCTCTCCCGCTCTCTAACTCTATGCAGTTCTATGTAGGTCTATGCCACAAAGGCTTATTTATACAAATTAACAATAATCGTTTCATCTTCCCTTAACGCTCAACAAAACTCTGAAATTCCTACGATTCTAAATTTAGCCTAATCCCCAGATAAACTTAAACTGACTATCTCTTCATATGCCCGGTAATCATTCGAGGGAAGTTTCAATTCTCCGCATTTAACTAAAATAAATAAAAACCCACTAAATTCACCACATAAAATCTAACTCTTTTGAAAACTAGAAACCCCTAAGTCTAACAAAAATGCATGGAAATTGTTTTAGCCTAATGCCTCTGCATCACGATGCCGCAAGGGAGCAAACGGAAAAAGGGCCACCCAAACGTCATGCACAAGGCACCCGGGCAGTCACAACTTAGCAAAATTGATACGGGCGCCCTCGAACGAAACGGCCCGACCTGAACGAGCCCGGTCGGGCGACCTCACACGTCGCGACATGCCGCGCTCGACCAAACGATGCCATAAGGGAGAAAATGGAAAACGGGGCGCCCAAACGTGCACAAGGCACTTAGGCGATCACAACCTAGCAAAATTGATACAGGGGCCGTCGAACGAAACGACCCGACCCGAACGCGCCCGGTCGGGGACCTCACATGGCGCGACACGACGCGCCCAAACGAACGATGCCACAAGGGATCAAATAGAAAACGGGCCACCCAAACATGCACAAGGCACCCGAGTGGTCACAACTTAGAAAAACTGATACGGGCGCCCTTGAACGAAACGGCACAACCCAAACGCGCCCGGTTGGGCGACCTCACACGGCGTGACACGACGCGCCCAAACGAACGATGCCACAAGGTATCAAATGGAAAACGGGCCACCCGAACGTGCACAAGGCACCTGGGTGGTCACAACTTAGCAAAACTGATACATGCGCCCTCAAACGAAATGGCCTGACCTAAATGCACCCAGTCGGGCAACCTCACACAACGCAACACAGCGTGCCCAACAAACGATGCCACAAGGGAGCAAATGGAAAACGTGCCACCCGAACATGCAGAAGGCACCCGGGCGATCACAACTTAGCAAAATTGATACAGGTGCCCTTGAACGAAACAACCCGACCTGAACGCGCCCGGTTAGGCGACCTCACATGGCGCGCCCGACCGAACGATGCCACAAGGGAGAAAACGACAAACGGGCTGCCTAAACGTGCACAAGGCATCTGGACAATCACAACTTAGAAAAACTGATACGGGCACCCTCGAACGAAATGGCCCGACTTGAACGCGCCCGGTCAAGTGACCTCACATGGCGCGACACGACGCGCCCAACTGAACAATGCCATAAGGGAGAAAATGGAAAATGGGCCACCCAAACATGCACAAGGCACCCAAGCAGTCACAACTTAGCAAAACTTATACGGGCGCCCTTGAATGAAATGACCCGAACCAAACGCGCCCGGTCAAGTGACCTCACATGGCGCGACACGACGCGCCCAACCGAACAATGCCATAAGGGAGAAAATGGCAAACGGGCTGCCCAAACATGCACAAGGCACCCAAGCAGTCACAACTTAGCAAAACTTATATGGGCGCCCTTGAATGAAATGACCCGAACCAAACGCACCCGGTCAGGCGACCTCACATGACGCGACACGACACGCCCAAACGAACAATGCCACAAGGGATCAAACGGAAAACGGGCCACCCGAACGTGCACAAGGCACCTGGGTGGTCACAAATTAGCAAAACTGATACGAGCGCCCTCGAACAAAACAGCCTGACCCGAACGTGCCCGGTCGCTCACACGGCACGACACGACGCGCCCAAACGAACAATGCTACAAGGGATCAAACAGCAAACAGGCCACCCGAACGTGCACAAGGAACCCTGGCAGTCACAACTTAGCAAAACTAATACGGGCACCCTCGATGCATATGCATAATCATCGATGGCGACGATCTGTTGCTGGAACTAGGAGAAGAATGCAGTAGACAATACAACTGTCGACTGCCCTGCATGTCGACCCATATGTTCCACCCATCTCTGCATCTGAGGCTCTCTAGGACTAGCGATATCCAGCGTCACATGTTGTCGCTGCATCAACGGAATATGTTCCAAAGCGAAAGATATGAGGATCGATCCATAACTGAAATTCTTTTTCCTTCCTCCTTTTGCTTTATTCAGTTGTTCCTTTATTTGAGAAAGAACAGCTTCGGACCAGTTGAAGATTGTTGGCTCGAGACACTCTAGTGCATACTGCATATAAGATATGTTAGCCACATGTAGTGTCACTGTGCTAGCAAGTTTTGCGATTGTGAACAGGATGGTTCTCAAAGGCAAATCTCTCACTGTACAGATGTTAATCTTCCCATATTTGCTCGGTTCTACCCCTGCATAACAATACTGCAAAATATAATCTCTCACCGTCTCTCCTCCAACGGTAGACCCTGAAAGAGAAATGGGCAAACCCCTCCTCGACAAACCTGTGAGAAAGTACACGTCCTCAACAGTGATAGGAACCACTTGGTTCTTAATGTGAAATGCCTCTATTGCCAGATCCCATGCATGAACCAAGAACTCAAGAAGCTCAATCTGTTGCCTCATTCCAGATAACTTGAAGTACTTTAAAATTCCACAATCCCTCAGGGCTCTTACAGTACCCGGGTCATTTAGGGAAATCATGTCTTGTTCTTCATATTCTCTTTCTCACCATGTAATCATCATTGTTATCTGATGGAAACCTGAAACATAAGTAAGAGATCCATTAGAAACCATCCATTGCAGAAAACTAGGTCAATTTTGAGCTAAACATCAAACCAAAAAATTTGAAATGTGCCCAACGCAGGCTTAGGCTTGAGACAGTGCATTGCACATGCAGGTACCTTTCATTGTACTTGCTATGCAACGCAGGTTTCGATGCTTAAGGGTGCGTTGCCCTCTTTTTGGGGAAAATCTAACCTAGGGGGTCTTAAAACCCTAAAAAATTGCAAGAAATGGAAATGAAATGATTACCAATAGAAAGAGAAGGGTCATGGCACTAACCTGGAAGAAACGGCGACGAAATCCGTCCACAGAAACAACCGCAATCAATGACTGAAGTTCGAAGGAAAAATCAAGTTCAGAGCTCCAAAATGAAAATGGTCACTATGGAATGGTAAAAATGAATAGTAAAACTACTTTTAAATAGTCATTTAATTATTTGCAAGTTAAATTTACTGCTGTGACTATAGTTTTATTATGTTTTTATCATGAAACAGGTATTTTTAATCCGTTTGATGTTGCTCTGAACAGGAAATACAACTGATGAACAGATTAGTCGTGCAAATTTATTAAGAATGACTTGACCACAAAGCATGCTTTTTCTCCTTATTTTTCGAGCTTTGTTAAAAACGAAAATGGATTTGAAGCGCACTTTTATCTCTTTTTTGAGCTTCCATAACAGCGAAAAAGGAACCCCTGGAGTCTTCTTTAAACTCTTTTCAGACTCCAATAATGTGAAAATATTGCCGAGCACTTGTCATTTCGAGCTCGTTAAATTAAATGAATTGATATCTACTCAGTATAAGTTTAACCCTTTTCCGGAATGAGATAGATTATTTACAAAAAAGGAATACCGTTGGTTAAACATGACCAAAGAGGTTCTTTCAGATATTATTTTACACTTTTTCGGATCTGAGAGACAAATTTATGAAAAAGTAATTATGGAGTTCTCTTTCGTCCTCTTTTTCAGACTCTCTAAATATGAAAAAGGACTGGGCTGTCACTGTCATTGAGCTTGTTAAATCATAAAACAGTGACAGGCTTGTCAATCATGGCAAGAATCGAGTTTCATTCATCGCTAGACTCGTTAAATTATTAATTAGCGATACTTCATTCTTTATTCGCCCGAAGGGTTGAATTATAGATCAAGCAAATGCTATCCTCTTCAAGCTTGTTAAAAAATAATGAGGTACTAGTCGACAAATGACTGGGGAAAAATTTGGGAAGAACGAACAATATTTTCTTTATGGTAGCAAGTCGCTCTTGAACATGACACTTCCTTCACTCCATGTCTGTGACTGTTTGGGTTGGGTAATCATCTTGACAGTTCATTCATCACCTATGGTTCATCATACCTTCACTTCGGTTTTGGGTCAATGTTGCCAACTCATCACAGTGTCACCGATATGTTCAAGAGGAGAGGGGAGAGAAGGAATGGAGAGAGAGAGAGAGAGGGAGAGGAGTGAGAGAGGTAGAGAAGGGTAAGAGAGGGAGATAGTGACACAAAGATGGAAGGGGGGCAAAAAGAAGGATAGAGGGAGGGATATAGTGAGAGGATTGGAGGGTCGACAGAGAGAGAGAGGGGAAGAGAGAGTGAGGTAGGAGAGAAAGGGAGAGAGAAGAAGTACAATGGATTAAAACAAAAAATATATTAGGCCCACTCTACACAAATCTGTAATCTGAGAATTCAGGATAAAAAGAGCAGGCTCCAACAACAATTGCATAGAAGTCTTTATTACTCAAATAGAAGAATGTCACAGCAAGTTGTCATCTCACAAAAGCTCCTACTACAACCTACAAGCTAACAGTAGTACTCACTCTCATTATCTATTTCTACAAATGTCTAACTATTGTGCCCATCCTTTTCATTTATAAGTTAAGAGAAGGTGTTGTTAGAAAACAAGCTAATGATAGCGTTAGTGGTGCATCTCCCTTGAGCATGAGCAACTCCCTCATAACTTTGCCTTGTATGCAAGGCTTTTCTTTTAGAGTAGTGCATTATCATAGTAGATATAACTCCTCTCCTGAAGGTGCCTCATTCCATAAGTGTGCACTCATGAATGCACCTAAGATGATGGTGTTAATATCCTCAACTAGTGTGCCATACTTGGTGGGTGTGACCCAACAACTAATTCGTCTATCCTCAAAGGTGTCATTATAAGCTTCTAGCTATATTTAAGAATATTTCTGACTGGTGTACCACAATCTAGCTCTGCAATCCTGGTGCTACTCAAATTCTCAAGGCTGAGGTGAGACCAACTAGGTAATCTAACACTCTTGAGAAAAAAAAAATTTCCAATAACCCAAGATTCTCCCCCAACTTGTCAAACTTCCCCTTTGTTAGGAGCTTTGTCAAACTATTAACCATATGAAACTTTTTCATAATGTGGTTCAACACTACTAACTCCCTAATGAACTTGGCATCTTAGGAAATTGTATTGAATATCAATGTGTTTGAAATGGTCATGACACATTGGATTTTCATAGAGCTCGATGTAACTTTGATTCTCACAAGAGACAATATTGGGCTTCCACAACTGATTGGTTGACTCTACAATCAAGTTGCAAATCTAGATAGCTTCATAATAAGTATATGAAACTGCCATATACTTTGCTTTAGTGGAACTGAATGCAATTGTTGCTTTCTTCTTGTTGATTTAATAAAAATGATTTATAAAATGATAATGATGATGTTTAAAATGAGCCTTATGATGGTCTATTTATACACATTGATTGTTCACGAGGTGTAGGGGTATGTTTATAACATCACTGCCCTTGAAAGCTTTGTCTTGAAAGCACAGTAATTATAATTTTCTTTAGTTAAGCACATTTTTGTGGTGGAATGAAGTTTATCAGATATCTAGTTATACTTTGTAGAGGTTTGACTTTGTTTGTCCTTTGAGTGTTGGTGAGGTTTCTTTGTATTTTTTGCATTATAGTCTAAAGTCTTTTGACCTGATTGTTTAACATGAAAGCTTTATGCTTATTGGCAATATATTTGAAATACCTACATGATCAAGAAACTATTATGGTTAATTAAATTACTAATTAGGTACTACAGAAAGAGGATGATGTTGAGAGGGCTTGCCTGGGTGACTCTGGGAGCAACCCGAAGGTGGTCAGACAAAGCTCTTCTAAGTTACAAATCTGAAGAGAAAAAACTGGTGATGTATATGTGGTTGCTCAACCTGGGCTGTATGGAAAATCTTGGCAGAGAGTGTTTACCTTTCTGTGTCTTCACAAAAGTAGGTTGTCTGGTCACATAATAAGATCACTACATGTACGTGATGGTTCTGTAGTAATTTCTCAGCCTTATCTTTAGAATGGCTAACAGAGAGGATCAGGTTTGAATAAAGGATATAATTTGATGAATTTGGAGATTTAGAGTTAAAGAAAAAATTGTGGTGATGTTTGGATGGGTGCTAATTTGTAGGGTTTTCCATTTTTATAATTTTCTTTGTTGTGCTTTCTACCATGCTACCTAGTTGCTTTCTTGTTTCCCTAGCATTTTAACTTTTTCGATGTCTATCTCTCTATTGTTTCTTGCCCCATTTGAAATGTCATCCTTATTTGGTAGGTGTTTCTTCAATATAGTGTGAATATTTTTCCATCACACAACTTCTGTGGGGTTTGTCTACGCAAATAGCTTGTAAGGCCCATTCATCAGGGTATTTGATGAACTGAAATGATGATCGATGATCACCAACTAATGGTAACTACAGAGATTTACTCTAACGATTCTACAATTTTCCTGTCCCAACAATTATACAACATTTTAACCTCATGAATTAGTCTCCTCTGTTCTCTTAGTTGATTCTATAAGCACTTATTGATGTTGTCAAAGCTTTTACTCTCTAGTCCAATTGAGCTATTTCAGTTAATTGTGGACATTGATCTATTTTCATTTCATTTCTTCAATTTTTATGACTGTTATGCGTTGCCTTTGGCTAGTGCCTTCTTTCTTACCTATGCTTTTTTCTGCTTAAGCATTCTAGCTAGCCAAAGCAACAGGGGCAGCGGGAGCCACGCAGTCCAGCCAGAGCCCAGCAGGGGCAGCGTAGAGGCAGCAGGATCCATGCAGGGCTGACGCAGGCCCAGTCAAAGTAGCGCATGGGCAATGTAAGCCCTTCAGGTGTGATGCAGGCCCTTACTGAGTAGCGCAGAGGCCGACACAAGCCATTTAGGCTGACGTAGAGGGATTCAGAGTAGCGTATTACTGCCATTTTTATTTCTCTATTGGGTGAACCAGTTTTGATGCCCACAATTTGTGTACTTAGATTCTGCATAATAATGAAAACCCTCTAGAGCTAGCTGCACCGGTTTTCCCACATTGGGGTTTTTCTGGGGATAGTTTTCCAGAAAATTCGTGTGTCACTTTGTCTATGAGCATGTTATTCAGTATTTGATCTATATGTGTAGGTTGCTAGTTGTATTAAATTAACTTGTAACTTAATTCAAGTAGGAGAAGTAAATCAAGATACTACAATAGGGTTTCTTAGATTAAGAAATTTTCACATTCCCTAGGTCTAGCCCCATTAGGTCACCTAGGGCAACAATTTCCCAGGAATCTAGCTAGAGGAAAACTTCTATCTCCTAGAGGCAGCTGCGTTGATGGGTGCCCTCACTCTCCTCATAACTTGGGCCAATTCCGATGGTGGAATCTCTGGTTACCTCAAGCCCTAGCTCTAGGATCAAGTTTTGCCTAGGTGTTCCCAAGGATAGAACCTACTAGGATCAATTTGACCTATCGAAGTAAAAACACTTGTTTGATCCTTTCCCATATTCACCTTGTCCAGGATAGGAACATCATTGGTTGCTAAATTCCATCCCCGAACCTGGGCTGGGTCCACTTGGCCCCGTGTGGTCCCATTTGGTGTTAAAGGCCTTTCATTAAGGACCATTTGGGAATCCAAGTTCCCAAAGGATTTTAGGGATTGAGAACTTCCTTCATAAGTCTTATTCTTCTCCCTCAACCCTTCAATCCCCCTCCTCTCTCCCTAGAAGATAATTCCCTTGCTTAAAAGGAAAGCAAGTCCCACTCTTTATTTTATCTTAGGGAAAGGGTTTTGAGGGTCACTTCCCACCTATTCATTGACCTATACTCTAAAAGTGACTTCCTAAACTACCGGGACTCCACCCATCAGTGAAAGTCTGTGAAGAGCAAGGAGCCTTAGCTGTGGTGACAATGGGCTAAGCCTCCATCATTTCCCTTGTCCTAGCAGTTGCCCTCTTAGGAACCCCTTTTAGATCCACTACTATTTTGAGTGGTAACAAGTTGTTCACAATTCCAATTGTGAACAACTCTTTGGTATGCCCACTTTTTCCATACAATAGCTCCAAGATGGGAAGTCCAGGGCTATGGAGGCTACCCTTCTTCTCACTGAATCAATCCTCTACAATATAGTGAACTAGGGCTAGTTGTCTACCCACTCTGATCATATTTTTAGTCCTCACAAATTTTAGAAGATCCTAGTCTCTATACACTAATCTTCTACATTTCGCTACGTCCTTCACCAGAACAAGAGTCAGGGCTCTTCTTTGACAGTAACCTAACAACCCTCCAACCGTACTTCTGGCCTACGATCAACTGGCCCCACCACATCAATTATTTTACCGATCTGTGGCCCACAATATTATTCATCTGTAGTTTAATCGCCACCTAACAATGGTTTGAGTCCTCTCAAGATCACTGTTCTCGTGTATCGACAATTTGATCTTTTTTGTCCAATCTATGAACAAATATGAACTACTCCTCTTATCATACTTCTAACAATTTGTAGATGACTGAACTAGGGTCACATATCAGCTACGTCTAACAGTCCATTTACTATTTTTTTATAGGTTTCTTCAAGTCTTTGTATAAAAATCTATGGAAATTCCACCAAAATCAACTCCTCTGCATATCAATCCATTCTTCATATGGCACATTTCTTCTGCATGCTCAATCTTCTGCTCAGGTTCCACCCTCCTTTAGATTTGTTGTCTCCACACATACTGAATCTGCAAACCATCTTCCAGATCTGCAGTCTTTATTGCAGAAATAAACCTCGCTCTAAGGGTCACAACCCATCTTCTTCTATGCAAATTTGTCACAGTCTTAAGGTCATACCTTATGAACTAAACATGCTAGGAAACTGTCCTAACTAGGGCATTATACTTATGTACTTCTAATTGTTGTAGAACAAACCCTATCCACACATAGAAAAAACACGACTCTTGCCTCCATAAGGGACTCGACCTAGCTCATATGGATCCATAGATTTTGGGCATTTCTTTGACTGAATCTTGATATGAACTTCAGATCTGAATGTAGACCCTCAAACTAGGGTTAAATCAGTCAATATTACGCCTGCGTCAACTTCTGTTATGGCTCTAAATTACAGTGCAAGCCCTCCTCCATTTATGTTGGTCTTTATCACAGACCTTGAAACCTACTAACCACCACAAGGCAAGATGGTATCAACCCTCTCTTCTATTTCATGTAGAAAATATAACCAACGAGATTCAATCTAATCTTTTAATCATGTACTAAAAAAATATACCGAATCCTTCCTACAATTTGTGGAAACAAAACACAATCGCACAATCACATATAAGTAAGAGAAACAAGCTATCAATCGCACAACACAAGATGTATCTGGGGAAGCAACTGCTCAAAACCCTTTATCTCTATTTTGTATTAAGTCAAGGAATCATGAAACAAAACAATGCTTAATCTCTCTTGAGATTCTCCAGCACTCTGCCAATTGTCTCCTGTTGATCTAGGAAAAATCGGTCTAGTACTTGGCCAATTCTCAGCCTTCCTTTTCAAAGATAAGTTTTCTCAGCCTACTCCAATGGAATTATCTACATATTAATTAAGAAAATCAACCTTCCTTGATTGTGCAATCCATCGTGGCATCCCAATGACTTTATAATTGCACATTGGAAATTTTCTATAAATACAACTGATAGTTATGTTCCTCTGAATTGTGTTACAATAAGGATCAAGGGTCTTTTTATTCTTTAAAATAAGATAAAACCCTAAACAACCAAAACCCTAACCTGAGGAGATGTAACACCAAGAGTTTATGGGCCTCGTTGGGGTTAGTTGTGCAGCCAACTTCCCAGGGTCGTAACTTGGTCATATGATCTTCGTTTGATACACATGATACCTCGTTAGAAAGATCTCTCCAAGGACTACAATTGCTAATACGATTTCTATGAAATCCCCAAACCTTTCATGCACAAAAAACATCTTTTGGGGCCTCAAAACGGCTCCAAAAGTTCAAAACCTGAAAAAAATAACAAAAATAGTAAATTGTGCTATAATTAAGGAAACTGAAAAACTGAAAGAGACAATGGCGAGGGCCCAAGTGGAATAGGCGGGTGGCCACCAATATCCACCTCGATCACCTTAAATCGAATTTCTTGAGATAACTCAATCATCATGACTTAGTTAACTGACACAAGTTGTTATGAGACGAAATTACAATTTATTGTCCAAATTATTTAAGGGAAAAATAAATTAGAGTTTCACATTTCTCAATTTCGGGCACAACAAAATTCTCACGCAGTGTAAGCATTTATTTGTCCTTTCTCTATTCTAATTCTCTCACCGTTTCTTGTTGCAAATTTCAACACTCCCTCTCAACAAGAAAGGAATTCAATCTATCCCTATCCGGTACCTTTGGAATGTTCTGCATGCTACACTTCTCTAGTGTTGTTTGCACCTGCAATTCCTGAAACTAAATAGCCTCTGAAAAAATGAATCAGTATAATGCATCTGTCATTAGAGTCTTCTGACTACTGCTAGCTACTGCACCTGTCTAGTACTGGATTCTCTGCACTGCTCCTGACATCTGCATCCGTGCCCTTTGAACTATTGCTAACTCTATTTGTGCTCTAGTATTTGACATCTGTCATTATGATTTCTGTCTTGCTGACATCTGACTACATCAATCTAACTGATCCTTCCTACTACTGCTATACTGTGGGCTCCTCGTAGCCAGGTTCGATCCATGAGACATGCCATCTCAATGGACCTTGCCCAAATTTCTTATCTTGGGATTATGTCTACACATAACCCCACCTTACACCTCAAGGTATGGCTGCTCCCTCTTCCCATCTGGCTCGAAATTTCCCCCTCATGGAGGTCTCTGCTTGAGTGGACGCTTCCACTCGATCTCCTCTCTGCTTCTCCAATTGTGGTAGCTACTCCACAACCTTCTGAGACTGCTTCTCATGAGGATGCATGTTGAGAGGTAATTTATGCTCCCTCTAAACCACCAAGTCTCTAACTTCTACCTTTCTCCTTAAATCTTTGCATGAATCTGGTAGCTCAAGTGCATATAGGTTCCTGACTCACACACAGTGTAAATGTCCCGAAGTTACAAAAATTTTCTAAAAAAGAGTTGATTTTAAATCGATGATATCTCCCTTATTCGAGCTCCGATTTGATCGATTTTTTTTCTCCATTTGGGTAGATTTTCACAAGGAATCCAAATATTCTATTTGTTTTCGAAAATTTTACACCAAAATCTTCAAATATTCTCTACAAACTCACTGCCCAAAAAATCCTGCTCTGATACCATGTAGAAAATCTAACCAACGAGATTCAATCTGATCTTGTAATCTACTAAAACAAGATACTGAATCCTTCCTACAATTTACGGAAACAAAACATGATTGCACAATCACATATAAGTAAGAGAAATAAATTATCAATCGCACAACAACATGATGTGTTTTGGGAAAGCAACTAATCAAAACCCCTCTATCTTTATTGTGTATTAAGTTAAGGAATCATGAAACAATACAATGCTTAATCTCTCATGAGATTCTCCAACACTCTGTCAAATATTGTCTCCCGTTGATCCAGGAAAACTCGGTATAGTACTTAGCCAATTCTCATCCTTTCTTCAGCCTGCCTTGCTCATGCAATTCCTAGGGAATTAACTCCTTATTAATTAGGAAAATTAGTCTTCCTTGATTGCACAATCCATCATGGCATCCTAATGACTTTATAATTGCACATGGGAAATTTTCTCTGAATACAACTGATAGTTATGTTCCCTTTAACCTCTATCTCAACTGGGTATTCCTTGAAACTGACATGCATGAAACTATTAATAGTGAATTATCATGTATCTGATTGATCACTTATTGTGAATTAAATCTAATTTAATTCATTAGACCTCTCACTAGCTCATCACTCAGTTAGAACTAGTTAAACTAATTTTAACTCATTTAATTGAGTTAATTACACTTGCACCCCAATAATGCATCAACTTCAACTGGATGCCAAAAATATTAGAATCCCTCTAGATGCCTCATATTAGACCCTCAACTTGAATTTCTTGAGCTAACTCGGTCATCATGACTTAATTAACTGACACAAGCTGTTATGAGATGAAATTACAATTTATTGTTCAATTTATTTAAGGGAAAAATAAATTAGACACCCCACATTCCTCACTCCTGGTGCATGAAAATTCCTCACCAATGTGGGTGCATTTTTTTTTGTCCTTTCTGGCTTCCAATCTCACTGTTTCTTGTTGCAAATTTCAACATTTCAAAATTTGATACGGCCTTCACACAAAGACACCATTGAAATCACATGCCCAAATTCTCATGAGAAACCTCTCTTAGGCTTGATCTGCTAGACGAGAACCAACAATATGCCATCCTACTTCCTAGTGCAAACCGACCATTAAGGTATGCAACATTATTCTTAACCCTCACATGATAATCTTGCTCTTGGAGGATGATCATGAACTCCCTTTAGCAACCCTTACTCAGCCCTCGTACTCGACCTGCTTTAGGACTACATCTCTCTTCACCCCCTTGATGTGCCAGATAGTGGGAATACATGTCAAACATGCTAAGATGTGCCAAGTGATAAGGCATGCCAAGATGTGCAAGGGTGTGTCAATGTGTGTCAGGGATTGTCAAGACAACAAAGGGAGAAAAAAGTTAAACTACAAGGAAATGAACACATAAGAGGTTAATAAGTCATCAATTTACCTTTTCCAAGAGGGACATGCTAGGCACACCAACAGTAGGCAGAATAGGTGCCAAGGAAATTTCTTAGTGCATCTGCTGCTATCTTCTGTTGCTTCTCATCTTACTTTACAAAATTATCTTCACAAATAAACTAAGATTAAATCATGTTAAATCACTACACATTCCAACGTATTCATGTGGCATACATTCTTCCACAACACGTGCCAAGTGCCAATATGTGTCGTGTGGACTACAGTAGTGTATGGGATGAAGTGGACGGGAATGTTGAAGAGTGCTAAGGTGTGCTAGAGAATGATAATGAATGTTGATGAGTGTTGAGGATTACTAGGAAAAAAACATTAAGGGAGCACTAGGTAAAAATTCATGGAAGCTAATGAATATGAGGAACGTGTGCCAGAGACTAGTGTTAATGAGTGTTAGTTGTCATGCCAAGGAGGGAGTGACAAGGTATGCTAAGAATTGGTAAGGCGTGCTAGGGAATATCAAGGCATGTCAAGAATTCCCAAAGTGTGCTTGGGAGTTCCAGGGTGTGCTAATTATATCATGTGCCAATTAATAGTGCCAAGATATGCCAATACATAGTGCTGAGAATCGAACATGGCTAGTGTGTTAGGTATGGAAATATGTGTCGTGGCAACAAAAGGAGAACCAAGAAGAGGTTAATGCTGTGATTTATCTTTTTGAAAAGGGGCATGCTAGGCACACTAATACAAAAGCCCAATTATTGCTGGCATTGGGTGCTGGTGCTAATTATGTATGTCGAAGCATTCAATCCTAAGGTGTTCTAGGGCATGCTAGGAGAGTTCCATGTTGTGCTAGTGCATGCCACCATGTGCTTGGGCGTCAATGTCATCACAAGATGTTCTAGGTACAAATATGTTCCAAGACATGTGGGGTGCCAAGAAATGTTAGTGTGTGCCAAAGCATTAATTTAAGGTGTGCCCAGATTGTTGAGGATTGTTAGGTCTTTCTCATTAATAGAATTGTCAGAGCTCGATTATGTATTAAATAATATATTTCCTACACACAATAGTGGAACTTTATCTAAATGGAATTTGCTAGATAATTAACTTAATAGATATGAATCATGTGTTGACTCATAGGAAATCTCTATTCAACTAGTCATTACTTGAGGGAAATGATACACACTTATTACTTCTTAAAAAATTGACTGACCCTAACCACTATGGCCTTGGACATATTATAAAAAATGCTCCACAATAATGGTATTAAATCATTATCTTTTGACAAAAAATATATTAACAGGCACATAGTGTCATCAAAAACTCATTGGAATGATCAATGATGACGGACATTTTTTTACCGTCACCAAAAGCAACAAAAAGAGCATTGGTGAGGGTCATTAAAAGTTCGTCACTAGAAGTGTCACCAAAGAGAGAATTAGTGATGAGCCTTTAATGAACCTCACCAAAAGTGTCATTGAAAATTTCTTTGGTGATGTACCATAAAGGACCATCATTATATACACTTACAGTAACGATTTTTTATGATCAATGATGATGGACATTTTTTGACCGTCACCAAAAGTAACAAAAAGAGCATTGGTGAGGGTCATTAAAAGTTCGTCACTAGAAGTGTCACCAAAGAGAGAATTAGTGATGGGCCTTTAACGACCCTCACCAAAAATGTCTGATCAGGTCGCTCCTTGGTGACTAATTACAAGGACCACACAAACTTTCCCACTTATGGGATAGCTTTAAGGACCGTCACCATATGGACATCAAGTTAGGACCCAAATCATCAAGGATGACCCTCACCAATGTGCTCATAGAGATTGAATCTCATTGGTTAGATTTTCTACATGAAATAGAAGAGAGGGTTGATACCATCTTGCCTTGTGGTGGTTAGTAGGCCGCAAGGTCTGTGATAAAGACCAACATAAATGGAGGAGGGCTTGCACTGTAATTTAGAGCCATAACAGAAGTCGACGCAGGCGTAATATTGACTGATTTAACCCTAGTTTGAGGTTAACCCTAGTTTGAGGGTCGACATTCAGATCTGAAGTTCATGTCAAGATTCAGTCAAAGAAATGCCCAGAATCTATGGATCCATATGAGCTAGGTCGAGTCCCTTATGGAGGCAAGAGTCATGTTTTTTATATGTGTGGATAGGGTTTGTTCTACAAAAATTAGAAGTACATAAGTATAATTCCCTAGTTAGGACAATTTCCTAGCATGTTTAGTTCATAAGGTATGACCTTAAGACTGTGACAAATTTGCATAGAAGAAGATGGGTTGTGACCCTTAGAGCAAGGTTTATTTCTGCAATAAAGACCACAGATCTGGAAGATGGTTTGTAGATTTAGTATGTGTGGAGACAACAGATCCAAAGGAGGGTGGAACCTGAGCAGAAGATTGAGCATGCAGAAGAAATGTGCCATATGAAGAATGGATTGACATGCAGAGGAGTTGATTTTGGTGGACTTTCCATAGAGTTTTAGACAAAGATCTGAAGAAACCTATAAAAAATTAGTAAATGGACTGTTAGTGGCTGATTTTTTACCCTAGTTCAGTCATCTACAGATTGTTAGAAGTATGATAAGAGGAGTAGTTCATATTTGTTCATAGATTGGAAAACAAAGATCAAATTGTCGATACACAAGAACAATGATCTTGAGAGGACTCAAACCATTGTTAGGTGGCAGATTTGAAGAGCCCTAGATGAAGACAATATTGTGGGCCCTAGATCAGTAAAAGGAATTGACTGTGGTTGGGCAGATTGATGGTAGGCCAAGTACAGTTGGAGGGTTGTTAGGTTACTATCAAAGAAGAGCCCTGACTCTTGTTCTGGTGAAGGACAACAAAATTGGTAGAAGAGCAGGTGTATAGGGCCTAAGGATGTGCAAACTTTGAAGGACTAAAGTAACAGTCAAGTGGGTGAACCAACTAGCCCTAGTTCACTATATTGTAGATGATTGATTCAGTGAGAAGAAGGGCAGCCTCCATAGCCCTGGACTTCTCATCTTGGACCTGTAGTATGGAAAACGTGGGCATACCAAAGAGTTGTTCACAAATGGAATTGTGAACAACTTGTTACCACTCAAAATAGTAGTGGATCTAAAAGGGGTTCCTAAGAGGGCAACTGCTAGGATAAGGGAAACGATGGAGGCTTAGCCCATTGTCACCATAGCTAAGGATCCTTTCTCTTCACGGACTTTCACCGATGGGTGGAGTCCCGGTAGTTTAGGAAGTCACTTGTAGAGTATAGGTCAATGAATAGGTGGGAAGTGACCCTTGAAACCCTTTCCCTAAGATAAATTAAAGTGTGGGACTTGCTTTCCTTTTAAGCAAGGGAATTATCTTCTAGGGAGAGAGGAGGGGGATTGAAGGGTTGAGGGATAAGAATAAAACTTATGAAGGAAGTTCTCAATCCCTAAAATCCTTTGGGAACTTGGATTCCCAAATGGTCCTTAATGAAAGGCCTTTGACACCAAATGGGACCACACGGGACCAAGTGGACCTAGCCCAGGTTTGGGGATGGAATTTAGCAACCAATGATGTTCCTATCCCGGACAAGGTGAATATGGGAAAGGATCAGATAAGTGTTTTTACTTCGATAGGTCAAATTGATCCTAGTAGGTTCTATCCTTAGGAACACCTAGGCAAAACTTGATCCTAGAGCTAGGGCTTGAGGTATCCGGAGATTCCACCGTCAGAATTGGCCCAAGTTCTGAGGAGAGTGAGGGCACCCATCAACGCAGTTGCCTCTAGGAGATAGAAGTTTTCCTCTAGCTAGATTCCTGGGAAATTGTTGCCCTAGGTGACCTAATGGGGCTAGACCTAGGGAATGTGAAAATTTCTTAATATAAGAAACCCTATTGCAGTATCTTGATTTACTTCTCCTACTTGAATTAAGTTACAAGTTAATTTATGAAATATTCAATAAATTAGTGAAGTAAATAGTAAATACAACTAGCAACCTACACATACAGATCAAATACTGAATAACATGCTCATAGAAAAAGTGACACATGGATTTTTTGGACAACTATCCCTAGAAAAAACCTAATGTGGCAAAACCAGTGTAGCTAGCTCTGGAGGTTTTTCATTATTATGCAGAATCTAAGTACAACAATCCTGGGCACCAAAACTGGTTCACCCAACAGAGAAATAAAAACGGCAGTAATATGCTGCTCTGAATCCCTCTACATCAGCCTAACTAGCCTGCGTCGGCCTCTGCGCTGCTCAGTAAGGGCCTGCGTCACACCTAAAGGGCTTACACTGCCCCTGCACTGCCCTGACTAGGCCTGCGTCAGCCCTGTGTGGCTCCTGCTGCCTCTGCGCTGCCCCTGCTGGGCTCTGGTTGGACTGCATGGCTCCTACTGCCCCTGTTGATCTGGCTAGTTGGAATGCTTAAAAAGAAAAAGAATTGGTAAGAAAGAAGGAATTTTCCAAAGGGAACACATAATAGCCTAAAAATTTGAAGAAATGAAATGAAAATGGATCGATGTCCACAAATAATTGAAATAGCTCAATGGGACTAGGGAGTAAAATCTTTGACAACAACAATAATTGCTTATAGAATCATCTAAGAGAACAGAGGAGACTAGTTCATGAGGTTAAAATGTTTTATAATTGTTGGCATAGGAAAGCTATAGAATTGTTAGAGTAAATCTCTGCAGGTACCATTAGTTGGTGATCATCGATAATCATTTCATTTCATCTAATACCCTAATGAATGGGCCTTACAAGCTATTTGCGTAGACAAACCCCACAGAAGCTGTGTGATGGAAAAATATTCACACTATATTGAAGAAAACACCTACCAAATAAGGATGACATTTCAAATGGGGCAAGAAAGAGTAGAGAGATAGACATCGAAAAAGTTAAAATGCTAGGGCAACAGGAAAGAAATTAGGTAGCATGGTAGAAAGCACAACAAATAAAATTATAAAAATGGAAAACCCTACAAATTAGCACCCATCCAAACATCACCACAATTTTTTATTTAACTCTAAATCTCAAAATTCATCAAATTATATCCTATATTCAAACATGATCCTCTTTGTTAGCCATTCTGAAGATAAGGTTGAGAACTTACTACAGAACCATCACCTACATGTAGTGATCTTATTTTGTGACCAGACAACCTACTTTTGTGAAGACATGGAAAGGTAAACACTCTCTACCAAGATTTTCCATACAGCCCAGGTTGAGCAACCA
This sequence comes from Pinus albicaulis, assembly GCA_034641835.2. Lineage (NCBI taxonomy): Eukaryota > Viridiplantae > Streptophyta > Pinopsida > Pinales > Pinaceae > Pinus > Pinus albicaulis. Next base: position 1,788,148,651 of record CM076578.1, on the reverse strand, counting down.
CGTATACATCACCAATTTCTTCTGTTCAGATTTGTAACTTAGAAGAGCGTTGTCTGACCACCTCCGAGTTTCTCCCAGAGTCACCCAGGCAAGCCCTCTCAACATCATCCTCTTTCTGTAGTACCTAATTATTAATTTAATTAACCATAATAGTTTCTTGATCATGCAAGTATTCCAAATATATTGCCAATAAGCATAAAGCTTTCATGTTAAACAATCAGGTCAAAAGACTAGACTATGATGCAAAAAATACAAATAAACCTCACCAACACTGAAAGGACAAACAAAGTCAAACCTTTACAAAGTATAAATAGATATATGATAAACTTCATTCCACCACAAAAATGTGCTCAACTAAAGAAAATTCTAATTACTGTGCTTTCAAGACAAAGCTTTCAAGGGCAGTGATGTTATAAACATACCCCTACACCTCATGAACAATCAATGTGTATAAATAGACCATCATAAGGCTCATTTTAAACATCATTATTATCATTTTATAAATCATTTTTATTAAATCAACAAGAAGAAAGCAACAATTGCATTCAGTTCCACTGAAGCAAAGTATATGGTAGTTTCATATACTTATTATGAAGCTATCTAGATTTGCAACTTGATTGTAAAGTCAACCAATGAGTTGTTGAAGCCCAATATTATCTCTTCTGAGAATCAAAGTTACATCAAGATCTATGAAAATCCAATGTGTCGTGACCATTTCAAACACATTGATATTCAATACAATTTCCTAAGATTCCAAGTTCATTAGGGAGTTAGTAGTGTTGGACCACATTCTGACAAAGTTGCATATGGTTAATAGTTTGAAAAAGCTCCTAACAAAGGGGAAGTTTGACAAGTTGGGGGAGAATCTTGGGTTATTGGAAAAAAAAAATTTCTCAAGAGTGTTAGATTACCTAGTTTGTCCGAGTTGGTCTCACCTCAGCCTTGAGAAGTTGAGCAACACCAGGATTGCAAAGCTAGATTGTGGTACACCAGTCAGAAAGATTCTTAAATACAACTAGAAGCTTATAACGACACCTTCGAGGATAGACGAATTAGTTGTTGGGTCACACCCACCAAGTATGGCACACTAGTTGAGGATAACGAGTTCATGATATTTTATAGAAAGTTGCGAACTCCAAGTACAAGTAGACACACAATCCATTCAGATCCACATAAGTTTCGGGTTGATGACGAGTTATGGTTGGACTTGCATAAAGAGCAATTGACAAACTCCTAGAAGAAGTTCATACCATTTTGATACGAGCCTTACACCATCACCAAGGCTATGGGTGAGAATTCTTTCGAGGATAGTCATAGGATGATTTATATTACTTCAAATGTATATGTTAGGATGATTTATGCTTGATGGGGTGCATGTCTAGAAATATTTCCTTTAAGATAATGAAAAATATGATCGCAGGATTACTTACATAAGTAATTGTGATATCTACCCGAATGACATGAGGTAACTACATAAGAGATTTTAAAAGTGACATTTTTAAGGTTTTTTTTATATCAAGGTACGTGGATCATTATGTTTTTTTTCCAAAGCATTTACATATGACTAAATTTTTTAAGTAGTACATCACTCTAATATTATTTCTCTTACATGCTCCTAGGTTATAATTCAAAGCATCATAGGTACTAAAATTCATGAAACTCTTGTTTTTTTGCTCTAAATAACTAAAACTCCCAAGTGTGCTACTCTTAATATTCAAACTTGCACTATTGTTAATACTACTTCCTCTAATTGTTATTTTTCCTCCATAAGTAAGCTAACTACGAGGTGGACTTGAACCATTATTAACACGCTAGTGTAGTGTTACCTATTTTTATTTAAGAAGCATAAGGGGTGGGGTTGGTATAAGGCCAGCTTTGCTATTGTTTAGTGCCATGCCCACTACTAGGTTCTCATCCTCTGTTGGCCTTAGGATATGGTTTCCCATTAGTTCATTTGATTCTTTCTCATTCGCAATCTCATCCTACATTGCATCCAACCTGCTACTTTGTAATCACATATCTCTCGTAACCTCACTCCAGTGTGTTCATTAGACCTCATTGAGGTGCATTGACTACCACTCTTTATTGAGCTATATTTTATCATCAACCCTTTGTTTCACAACCATCCGCTCACCAACTCACCTTTCTCATTGAAATTCTCCAACTCTCTCATCCTCACTTCACTACTCTCTTCCTAGTTAATCTAATTTTGCAAATCCTCATTGCCTTCTTCATTTTCTCACATCAAGTTCAACCACCACTCATTAATTATCTCTACTTCCTCAAAACTTATTCAACTTACTTTTTGGCTTTTATGTCCTTCATAGCCATTTAGTATTTTGAACTATGATCTTTTTCAACCCCATTGTAATCCATTACTTTATTACTTAATGAAAAGTTTTACACCACCATACCATAATAAAAAAGTTAGTAGTAGGAAACAACTTTTCCTAATATCAAAATTTTTCGAATATCAACTTTTGTTTTTCAAATATAAATTTTTTTAGTATCCCTCATCTATTTCCCTCGCATTGTAGGGTTTTTCCAACGAAGGAGGAAGGGCACGTCCATGCTATCCAACTATGATTTGATACACTTGATTGAAATCAAGAAATTGGAATCCTGCTGCCTCCAATCACGGTTATTTCTATCCCGAGACTACCACGGAAAGCTCCATTAGCTCCATTACACTGAGGGGTTCAAGTGGGCTAATCAGAAGAGGCATGGATGGCCACGATCACAATCACTTCCTACGAGATGAACTACTTGGTTTTTCGTTACCTCCATGAATCAGGTGAGAGTTTATATTCAACCCATTTCAGTGAAACCGTTTTATTTTATATGAACATCGCATGTAAAATTGTTTTTCAATGAAATTTTTTGAAGCTTTCCATGTAAGTGCCAAAGCTTTCGAAATTTAGGGTAATGGCAGACTTAGTATGCTTCTTACTCTTCTCTGTAATATTCGAAGCCTTGCCGCACTGGTGAAAGAGTTGTGTATATCATGTAACCAGAAATACTCTGTAGCTTAACGTGGAAGTGGAGGACTTGAGCGAATTCGAAGTGTAAATCACAGCAAAGACATAAATATATCTAAAACCCTAAGCGGAATTGAAGGTATTATATCATGGTTATAATCCTAGAAGAAAAAATTCGCAGTTCCGCAGCATTGATTGAAACCCCTGCGTGTTAAATATTTTGATTCGACCTTTTTTTTTTCAGGACGAAAAAAACGCTGTTATATATAACAGTTCATATTCGTTGATCAAATATCATTTTCCAGCACATTAGACATACCATTCCAGCATATGCCAGATAGCAGGCAATATATGAACCCGATGAAGAGGCAAACCAAATCCATCATAAGAACAGTACAAAGGCCATAAAGACACATAAAAAATCTGCATACCAACCACAGAAAACCCAGCCAATACGTAACTGAATAGAACATCACTGAGCCCAGATACATACCGAGGGTCAGTGGGAACATCATCTGATTGAAAACAACATAAAGGAGAATATGGAGAAAGGCAAAAAACAGAAAAGGATCTGGTATGTACAATGAAGATATAGCCTATAAAAGAAGCATAAGAAAAAAGGATATCCTGCTTGCTTGCAAATGTATTCTGGCTCGCTTGAGAAGATGAAGCTCGCTTGATGTAGATTATGGCAGAGGAAAAGATTGAGAGTCCAACAGAGTGGAAGCCCTGTAATGCATGATCTGAATAGCACCATATGTGGACTCCAGCCCTCTTTTGGAGAGAAGGTTAGCACACGTATTTTTCTCCATATGTATGTGCTGAATAGTGTAGGCTTGAAACTTTCCTAATAGATACTTGATCCACTGTACCCAACCAATGCTATTGCTGCATTGCATTCCACATCTGTCGCTGATCCCATCAATGGTGTACTTTGAGTCTCCATATATGTGAATTGAAGGGAGATTTAGATGATAAGCAATCAATATCCCACTCCATAACTCATAATTTCCACCTTATTGTTTGAGCCAACACCTCCATTCCAAAACATGTGATATTGGTCCTTGTTTTCAAGCTTTATCCAGGCCCCACAGCCACATAGGCCATCCTTATTTGCACCATCAAAATATAAAGTCGGGAGCTCAATATTGTCAGGCCGGATTCTCTTAGAAAGATCCTTAATAGCAGGTGGGATACAAGGACGATCATTAATCCATGAAGCAATATTCCTTGTAATCTTGGAGTGTTGTGGGGGAACCCCTTTGAAAATCTAACGATTCCGAGCATTCCAGATTTCCCAAAACACATAAAAGGGTAAAGATTTGTAAGAGAAACTTACAACAACCCAAGATTTGATAACTTGAATACAGTGAGAAGGACGCCAAGAAGGGTCACCTATAAGCCCAGCAAAATGCTGCCAAATAGAAAGAGAGAAGGTACATGTGAAGAAAATATGAGAAGCAGTCTCTTCATGCTGGAGACAAAATGTACGTCTTCTAGGACCATAAAATCCCCGTTTTCATAATACCTCCCAAGTTAGTACTCTATTTTTCCACAATAACCATGCAAATAATATTATCTTTGTAGGGATTTTAAGATTCCATGCAATATAAAAAGGAGACAACGTAGGGTCGGGAGTCATTTTAGCAATTTGATTTTCATACTCATCCTTAACGAGTAATCCCACACCCTTGAATTTTCCATTCCAAACCAAAATGTCACCTTCCCCTTTGAAAGATAATCTCATCGCTTGTAGAAGAGCTTTATGGCATTCCCAGCTGTGTGCTTCACTGCTGCGTAACCCCATCATCTCTGCAGATTTCCATATGGGAGCCCCGAGGTTCCAGCAGTATATAAGATCAAAGAGAGAGAGAATGCCACTATGATGAAGTCTGTGAAGTAGGTGTGAATCAAAGAGAATTTCATTTTCACATGCGAGCATTCGGTCGACTCCAATTAGAATATTTTTACCATTGCCAAACTCCCAAACCAGTCTTTGTCCCAAGATGTGCATCACTCTTTGGAAATTGCGCCAGATGGCTGAAGCCTTTTGTATAGACCTTACACATCCCAAGTATATAGATCGAATAGAATCACCCTCAAAATATTTGTGTGTAATTATTTTAGACCATACTTCGTCGCCCTTCAGAGCACGCCATAAAGATTTTACAAGCAGCGCATTTGAGAAAAGTCTAAGATTTAATATACCCCAACTGCTAGATATTTTTGGGATAGAGATTGCCTCCAATTTACAGATATGGATTTTAGTGTGATTCGAGGAACCTCCCCACAGAAAATTTGCAATAATGGAATTAATTTTGTTAATAGTGATTGCCAGGAGAAAGTACAAGTTAGACCAATAGACCACATATTGAGATAAGACAACTTGTATGAAGATATATCTACAATCTAGCGAAAGGAACCTAATCGTTCATTTGTGTATCTTGTTTTTAAATTTCTTGATCAGCCAAGTCCAATCATTGCTATTGTATGAACAAGGTTTGAGTCTAAATCCGAGATATGTTATGCCCAACATTATATGACTTATGCCAGTCCCTATAAACTCAAAAATAAACTTAATTTCCTCCACATCTCCCGAATCATACAGAAGGAGAGATTTACCTTTTTTAATGCATAAACCAAAAGCAGCTCCAAAGTGATTGAGAATGTAGTGCAGATAAAACCATTGGTTCCTAATAAGTTTACCAAAGACCAGCAAATCATCAACAAATAATGAGTGTGTGACACATACCGTAGGAGAGAAAGCCAGTCCATCAAAGTAACCCTTTTCCTTTACCATCTTCATGAGGTTCCTGAAGCAATCCATAATAAGGATGAATATGAGTGGGATAAAGCACAGCCCTGTCGAAGCCCTCTTTCGGCCAAGAAAAAGTCAGTCGGTAGTCCATTAATGAGAACATCATATCTTACTGAAGTTATGCACGCCATTATCCATCTAATAGACCGAATAGGTAGCCCAATATTTAGGAGAATTAGCCTAATGAAAGACCAATCTGCAGAATCATATGCCTTATGGATGTCGATCTTCATAATTAGAGCCTCAGTTTTGTTTTCATGAATGGAGTGTAAAGCCTCTTGTGCTATAGCAATGGCATTGTGTATAGACCTGCCACTTAAAAACCCGAATTGTTACTTAGAAATGTATGTTGATAGGATCCCCCGAATCCTATTTGCAATAATTTTAGAGGTGATTTTGTACATAACATTACATAGTGCAATAGGCGTAAAATCTAAGAACTGTTCAGGATCCGATGACTTAGGAATGATTGTCAAGAAGGTCAAATTCATATCGCCAGGAACAAAACCTAGAATTCTAATTTGTTCCACAACCATAAGCAGCTCGTACTCGAACATATCATACAAGTGTAAATAAAATTCAGCCGTCCATCCATTTAGCCCAGGACTTTTGTCATGTGCAAAATATTTTAATGCAGCTTCTAACTCCTTAGATATCTTCACCTCCATAACATTGTTTGCATCTAGGTCTAACATGGAGGGCATATGTTGTAGTACCCAAGCTTGGCTTTGATGATCAATTTCATGGTCAACTTTATAAAAATCAGTAAAATAATTGAGCGCTTCAACTTGTATGTCCTACGTTTTATGTTTCATAGAGCCATCCGCAACCTTTATTCTCCAAATTGAATTCATGTTCCTGTAGCGATTTGCACAGTTATGGAAAAACCTTGTATTCAGATCGCCTTCCTGCAACCATTGAACTCTGCTTTTTAATTTCCATGTAGTTTCCTGTATTTTTAAAATCTCAAGCTTACGAGGCTCCAGCTTCTCAAGAGTGGCATAGGATAGAGTCAGGTGGAGCGATCGTCATGTCCATATAAATCTGAGCAATCTTACTGTCGATGTCTCTCAGCTCCGAGACCCCTCTTATATTACCGTATAGAAAAATACCTCCAAAGAATTTATAGGCCTTTAGACTGTACAATAAAGGGTCCCAAGTGGCCAACATTCCACCCGCCCAGCCCACTGCATCCATTCCCACTGCATGCCAACTCGAGCGTATACTTAAAATGGTCTCAATAGCAACAATCCGGTTACAAAGAGTTTCTTGGAGAAATACCATTGATGGATTTATTTTTGAGAACATCTGGCAAAGGCGAAGATTTTTAGAGGGTCTGCCCAACCCTCTTACATTCAGAGATACCATAGTCTCATTTAGGTACTTCATTGGGGCTGCCTGCTCTAAGGCCCTGAATATCATCAATTGTAGTAATAGGAACATCATGCAAATCATGCAGATCCCCTTGAAATAATGATTTTGTCCTGAGCCGACCACGAAAATGCCTTGATCCCTTTTTATTAGTCTTCCTGACAGTGATGTTAGAAGCTGACTCAGGAGATATATGAGGAAATGGTTTTGAAAGTCCTTTATCAAAGACAGTAAGTGCAGCCATATCTAGCATCGGGTTTCCTAGAAGTGCATCTAAATCACTACCCACAGTATTCCGCGGGGAACCTGGGCATTGTGGGGGATTAGGTTCATGAGAAGATAATGGAGAAGCCCATTCCAGGGGGGGCATCAATGGTGAAACCACTAGCGGTTCAGAGGGATGTGGACATGGTGATAAGGTAGGATTTCCCGTATAGACAGTTCCTTGGGGGTCATCTATTGGTTTATTAGAGTGCGGCGAGGTTGACTCGTGGGAAATTGGAGAGAATTCTTGATTGTAGTGAGGGGAACCCGTGTTTTCAGGTAAATATGGGGCTTTTGCAGTACGTATAATTAACAAGGGTAAATCCGAAGAGTAAGATCTGACACTGTTATAAGAGGGGGGAATTGACTTACCCGAGTCAGACCCAGATGCATGAGCTGACCTATTTCCATGTTGGCGACCAAAAGACACGTCTTTGCTGCGTCCTCTCCTCCATTGTCGCATAGGACAGATTCTTTGCAAGTGACTAGTGTGGTGACATATGAGACAACAGAATGGCACACCCCAGTATTCTAGTCTCTATCAATGTATTCGTTGTCCCCAAATTAAATCAGCATCACTCGGCAACCCACCTTGGAATGAAACTTCAACTAAAATCCAAGCAATCCGCTTGTCCGCAGTACCAATACATCTAGGATCCAAATATTTGGTCATTCCAATGGAATTTCCGATAGCTCGAAGTGTTTTCAAGGTCCAGAACTCCAGGGGTAAGCCTGGTAATTTGACCCAAATCAGTTTACTCTTCGGGGCATCAATTACATGATTGAAACCCAAAAACCATGGGAGGAGCTGCATGAAACTCCTGCCCCGGACCTAAGTTCGAGTCATAATCTTCCTACAATCTTCCTCATGCAGAAAATGCACGCTGAACCAGTTCCGCATCATTTTACTTACTTTAGGAATGTATCCCAGAATTGGACACCAGAAGGTTTTTACCCACTCCAGAAAATCAAAAGTTAAATCCTTTGGGTACAACCATCTTCCTATCGGCGCCTGCTTTTGCAAGCTTGCAACTTTGTCCCAGAGGTGGTTATGTTCCAAAATTACTTGTTTGACATTAGATGCAGGTTTATAGCAATGGTCCTTGTAATGAATCTTCCTCCTGTATAAACCCAACTGTGATTTAGAGTTTGCCTCATTCCTGTGCGAAGAAAAACCTTGCCTCTTCTCATTCTGGAGCTCGTTGGAAGTATGTTCCGGTACATGATTCAGGTTATGATCAAAGTCCACCCTTTTTCCATCCTAGAGAGTCTTTTGCAGCTAATTCTTTTCATCACGTAAGGTGGCAGAAATGAGATCCTCATGGGCAGATGTGTCGGAAGAAAGGATATAGTACACTTGTGGCGAGTGTAATATTGTTAAAATTTCTTTAAGCTTTTCATCAAAAATTTCACCAAGGAAAGCCCTCTTTTATATTTATCGAAACCCTACAAATAGTTTTATATATTTGAAAATATTGATCAGGACCACTGTTGAAAACTTGGCTAGGGTAACCAGGTTAGAGTACTGTCGGATTTGCAGTCGAAAACTTGGTTCACAAAGAGGGCATTTGGTTGGCCCGCTTATACCTCTTTTCCTTATGTTGTCCTGTGAGAGAAGTTTCTTGTGGTTTAGCTGCCAGATGAAGTAATTTACTTTGGGTATAGAATTTGGCATACAGATCTGATTCCATATCCCACTTTTAGGGGGAATCTGTTCCTCAAAGAGGAGATGTGTGTAGCCTTCTTTGACTGAGTATCTTGTGTTCTTCCAGCACCATTTGTCTGGTTTATCTCTCACTATTGGAGAACATCCCTCGAGAAGATTTAGGAGTTCTTTTTTTTGCTCATTTAGCTCTTCGAGGAGATTTGACATAAGCCACCCTTCCAATTTCCTCTTTTCATCCCACACTGAGATTTATGACAAGGTTGTAATTCTGATCGACTTGAAGTGATCTTAGAGGGGTTTTAGCTGTTCCAAATCTGCTAGTGGAGCGTTATTCATTATTTGGTATTCCCAAATTTTAACTATCAGACCATTTCCAAGAATTCTACTGATGTTTTGAGTAATTAAAGGAGATGAGGATAGAAGAATATGCCAAATTGGGGAGCCCTGAGTGGTTGGAATATAATTGTTTTCCTCTTCTTGTTTCTCGAAATACTTTCCTCTTATTACTTGGGCCCACCATTCTTCGGGTTTTATGACTAGCCCCCACCATAATTTGGCCCCAATTGATGGGTTAGTTAATTTTGGGTCCTGAATTCCTAGTCCTCCATGTTGCCTAGGTGTTGCACTAGTCTTCCAATTTACCATGTGATATTTTCTTGCTTTTTGTTTCCCTCCTTCCCATAAGAACTTCCTTATAAAACTTCCAAGCTACTGCAGGACATCTCGAAGCCTGGAGGACCGCGAACTGATATAAAGGGAGAGAAGACAACACTAATTTGATAAGAATGAGATGACCTGCTGGATTTAACCAAATCCCCCCCCAATTGGTTATTTTCTGTTTCATTTTGTCAATCATGCCTTGCCAGGCCTTAGGACTAGTCCTTTTCAAGAAAATTGGGACTCCTAAGTATTTAAATTCCTTCTAGTCTATTTCTATCTTAAATCAAAATATTTCTTCTATTTTATTGGCCTTTCTAATGGACATATTCCATGAATATATTCTACATTTGGCATCACTTGTTTTCCCTCCAGATGCTTCTTGGAATTTGTGTAAGCAAGACTTGAATTTTCTAGTTATGACCAGAGAGGCCCCACCTAGAAGAGTTGTATCATCAGCAAATTTCCCGTGATTTATACTTTTGATTACTTCTTTGAATATGATTCCCGGGATGTGATGAGAGATCTTGCTGCTTCAAGGTTGTGACTAAGAGCCTCTCTGACCAATATATATAAAAAGGGTGAGAGGGGCACCCTTGTCGGATACCTCTTGAAGCTTGGAAGAACCCATCCCCCCTACCATTAATCAGAGTAGAGATCCAGGGCCTGACAATGCATTTCTCTATCCATCCGATGAAGGTCTCTCTAAATCCCATCTTCATTATGTTGAGGAGGAATTTATGTAGAACCCTGTCAAATGCGTTGGCCATATCTAGTTTAATGACCATTCCTTGCTCCTCACATCTCCAACTTGAGTCAATGACTTCCTGGATTAAGATTGTATTGTGTCATAGATTTGTATTCCTAGGATGAAGCTGCCTTGATTAGGAGAGATGAGGAGAGGCAGGAGGATTTTCAGTCTAAGGGCTAGGATTTTGGCAATAATTTTATACGAGAAGTTACAGAGGAAAATTGACCTAAATCTCGAGAAAGACGATGGATTTTGTTCTTTTGGTATCAGGGATAAAAAGGCTGAATTTATTCCACTGCCGATGTATGATATATTTAGGGAATACCCGATCATTCGACATAAATCTCTTTTTATTAGATGCCAATAGGTTTGATAAAACCTACCAGTGAAGCCATCAAGCCTAGGGGCCTTATCTAGAGAAAAGGAAAAGACTATGTTTTGAATTTCTTGAGGATTAGGCAGAGCAACAAGGATTTCATTGGCTTCAGTAGTCACCAAAGAAGGCATCAAGTCCAAGAAGAAGGCTTCACTAATGGGGGCCGACGGTTGGTCATCATGTTACAGGGTAGAGAAGTGATCTATTGCATCGGCCTTAATCTCATGAAAAGAATTGAGAGTTTGAGATCCATGCTGAATTTGGGTAATGCCATTTTTGATCTCTCGAAATTTTGCTTGCTTGTGAAATTATTTTGTATTCCTGTCTCCAGAGCTGAGCCAGCTTTTCCGATATTTGAGCCGCCACATATCTTCCTCTTGTCTCAGGCTTGCGCGGTATGCTTGGAACATTTTTATTTCTTCTTGGAAGTCCACCATCTCCACTTCATTGTTTTCTATTTGAGCCTGCTTTTTTGCAAGATTTCTTCTGTTGTTTTGACATTTAGGGACATATTTGCATTACATGTTTTGAGCCATTCTTTGATGTCGGCTTTTAACCTTTTAACTTTCCTTTCCCATATGGTTATAGGGTTTCCATTTACCCACTGAGCCCAGGATGTAGCGATCCTTTCAGAAAATCCAACTGATTCGATCCATAATGGGGAGAATTTGAATGGGATTGGCATATAGTTTACTGGAGGAGAAACAAGAAGCCTCATCAGTCAGTGGTCCGATCCAAACCATGGTTGGATCTCTGAAGTTATAGTGAAGGACGTTTATAGCAGAATATTTGAAGCTAAAAACCTGTCTAACCTTGCTGCTATGTGCCCCGGTCCCACCCTCATATTGTTCCATGTGTATTTAAATTTTCTCGGCTTCACATTGAAGAGATTTGACTGCATTAGCAGGTCTTCTAAGTCTTTCTGGTGAATTTCTCTTACCACTGTCCCTCTTCTCTTTTTGTCCTTTTTTAGAACTGTATTGAAATCTCCCCCTAGAATGCAATTAACGCCATACTACGTGTGCTTGAGGTCTTATAGGGACTTCCAGCAATATTGATTTTCAGCATAAGTGTTTGGCATGTATATATTTACGATTGTAATGGTGTAATTTAGTTTTTTGACAATTTTTTTTAATAATAATAATAAAATTATTATAAAGCCTTGCCTCATGGGTTTCATGAGCAAGTGATTTTATTTTTAGTTGGCTCTCACTTGAGAGCATTAGGATTGGTCATTTAGAGTCGAAAGAATTAGTGTCATGTATGAAGTAGCCCTTCTTGTTCATTTGTCAAATGTATATATGATTAGAAAGTTCTCCAAAATACAAGTGCTAGCTCTATTCGTCACGTTTTTATGCTTTTTTAATCTAATTCATCATTCTACATACTTTTGTTGACATATATGCATCAAAATATATAAAAATTCACTACCAACCTGGGAGATTTTGAAAATCTCGCTCCCCACTCCCGCTTCTTCTCCCACTTCCTGCTCCTACTTCCCACTCCTGCTCCTGATCCAAAGCAACCTTGGTATGAAAAAAATCATGAATATGTTGTTCAATGTTCTAGATCAATGAAAAATGCAGACATATGTTAGCACTATTTGAATATGGTTGTAAATTAAGTAGCCTAGGAAGATGATCATGTCTGGAACATTTTCTAACTATATTCTCTTATTAACTTCATAGTTTAGTCATGGAAGTTGATATAGTAATATGTTCAGTACAATGGTATGACCCAAGCAAATGTCACTACAATATTTTGTCTTTTTAGGTCTACTGATGATGCCAATGTATTTCTTGTAAATGACATTCAAGATCCACCTCAGATAATTACCTTCTAAGGCTATACATTAAAGCTCATTTCGTGTCTATAGTTTTAATCCCTGGTTTGTCTTGAGATTCATTTTTGCTAAAAGGAAATTCCATGTCATAAGTTGAATTTTGCAATGTCTGGATTGCTGTTTAGTTGCAGAGAAGTCTAACATCTTTGGAACTACCTGGAGCACTTCCAGTTGCAAACATCAGATCTTCTCTTCATATAGAAGGACCAGCTTATTCTATTCAAAACACAATGGATACTTCCAATCAAAACTACCAAGATAAAATTTATGGTGGTTTGAAACATGGTGGGGTTAAAAATGAGCACTTGAGGGATCCTGCTCGTGAGATTTTTATTCATGGTTTGGAAAAATTCTCCATGGTGACAAAATTTTCTCGTGAGACTACTGCCCATATCTTTGGTGAAAATCATTTATTGAGCAACATAGACAGTCCAGAAGAGAATTATTTACATATAGATAATGGCGAGCATGGTAGTGGTCAAGCTATAAAACTAGAAAAAGAAATGGACAACTCAGTAGAAAGTCAACTAGCTATTTCTCTGGATGCTTTACAGGTCAGTACATTATTTCCTAAAATATTACTCGATGTGTAATGATTCTAATGAGTTTGTTCCACTATTTCATTAATGCAAGGGGAAACCAATTATTGAAATATTTTGGATTGAGTATGTAGTTTTTTTTTCCTTCTGAAATTTTTTGAATTTCAATAGAAAGAGGTAATGGTACATTTTGTAATAGTCATAGTTGACTTTAGACTGAAATATCCAGGATGATCTTTTCCCCAGGAAATACTATAAAAGAGTCTACTGATAGGTTGGACATTTACCCATTATTGATATATAAACTTTATGGAGTTACCAACATGCAATATACAAAATAGAACATGATTAGATGTCAATATTCCTGTGGGTAAGAGAGAATACCCCATCTCCTTTTTATCAATTCATCAGCTCTGGAGTTGCTCTGCCTGAAAACAAGTGTGAAGGAACATATTCTGGTAGGCTGCCATAACTATATTCGATCTCATGTAGCATCTGTGAGGGGGAAACAACAATATCTTGAAATATAACTTTGTTCATGGAAATCCATATTGACCAAAGAACTACTGTAAGAAGGGTTGGGCGTTCACTCACCTCTCTATCATTTACCCACTTGCAATGCATCCTCAACATTTTCACTTATCCAATTCCCTTTTTTATTTGTTATAAACTCACAACATCCTAGACTGTTTTGGAAAATTTTCATTTAAGGAACAAGTGGTTTACAGTTTCTCCTCGTTATTTGCACAACAAACATATGCCAAATTATAATTTATCCATCATATTTATATACAGAGTTCAACCCTTTGAACCTCAACTAGTTTCATGCCACAATGACTTATAAAAAATGAAATGGCATCTCTACACCAAATCTGTCTATATCAGGAGAATTTTCCAAAACAATTTAGCTATTTGCAAGAACTGTAGGATAACAATCATAGACCAATGAATTGATACAAAGTAGAAATAATTGATGCAAATTTTAAACCTTAGTGCCATTCTTAGAAACATTCCTTTCTTGACAAATCCCTTTTTTTGACAAACTGAATATTATGATTTATAATCTTGAAAATTCATTTGTACTAGTTGGCTTGGTTCTATTATTCCATTATTAGTCCGTGGAATTTTGTCTTGTTCCATTACCTCTTATCATCTAAGCAGGACTTGAATAGGATTATTGTAGATGGAATTTATATATATAGTACATTACTTCTCCTCCGGTGGGCCTTAGAAGTTATATACTTTTTCAAGAAATAATATTTGCTTCCAATCGTCAGTAGTATCTCTATTAGCATCAATATTTTCAATCAATGTGTTCCTCGATCGAACCAATCAGCTGCAGGTACTACGATATCAGAACTCTTCAAAAGCTTGCTATAGGATACTGCCCTATATTGGTCAACTTTTATTCTTGATCACAAGCTTCTTTGGTGTTTTTTTCAAACTTCAAGTAGTATAGTATCCATTAAGATCTAACTTCTCCTTCCTTTTTTTTTCATTTAATCAACTTATTTTTTCCTCCTTAATATTCATGCTTTTCCATGTTCTTCCAATTCTTCCAATTGCTAATCAAGCTTATATAGATCTTGTCTTGACTTGCAGGTTTTGTTAGAACTTAGAAGACTATGAAAGAAAAAAAATAGGCAAATTATAAAGAAAATAGTAATAGTTGTAATCAAGGAGATGTAAAATGCTTATCCTTTGAAGAAGGGTTAGCTCCCTCTTAATCTTGGACCTGTTCACCAACCTAGTTCTTATATTAGAATGGTTTCATTATTAATAAGAGTTAGATCTACTTTTGACAACGGAAATGATTACATAGGCGTTTGTTCCTAGGGTTCATTTTCGTCTAAACTAGTGAGTTAGCTGCAAAACCCTAGAGTCTTTATTGAGAATCCTTCTATACATGAGATTTTCATTCCTTGATCATAAATAAATTAGCAAAGAAATACTTCAAATGTTATAATAACAGTGATTTCTAAAATATATCTACACAAACCCTTCTCACTATCTTTCAAGAGATTATTATCTTAGCATTACTACTATTGACATTGAGCATAGTTTACATGTACCTCTTTTAACATCCCTTGTTCTCCATTATTGCCTTCGAGTATGGTACTACTATATTGTAAGTTGTAACTTCTTGGGGCTGCTTCAAGAGATATGCTTACGCTAAATTCAAACTTCTCTTTCCATATAGTTCTGCAACTTGGTCTTCACATCGATCTCACTAATTGGTCCTTCAAGCTCAGCTATAAACCATAGATATATCTTTGAACTGCTTTCAGTGTCCTTTATCTTTCAATATAAAATAGGTAGGCTTCAAGAATTGAATTCGTCTTTCTTTTATGTATGATAAGGGTGCTATTTTCACAAACTTGTGTCACAGATCCCCTATACCCTTACAGTCCTTATGAAGAGATATAATGCTGCTACATATTCTAGTTTCACAAAGATGGGCCTTATATCATCATGATAAATTATGTCATGAAGTAGCATCCCTCAGGTTTTCGCACAGGATGCTACTAAACTCTTATTCTTAATGATTCAAAATGTTTTTTATGTCTCTGTATAGTTCAGATCACAAATATACATGTTCTACTTGTCATAGAGATGCTCAGACTTTTCACAAATGTAAATTATGTCATTAAGTGTAGCTTCAGACTTGGAATTGATCAGAATCTTGGCTTTTATTCATAGTGATGATTTTGGTCCCTTCTATAGACTATGTACCTTAGTCTCATGGTCCTATAGCATAGAGTAGATCACAGACTTTTGATTCATTTTGCACAAAGGTATAGAGATGCTCAGTCCTTTATGTCACAAATAAGACTTGTTTTGCATGTCCTTAAGCTCATCATTTGTACATTTAAATGCCTTAGAGACGATCCACATGGTTTTGGTTTCTTTTAACTTCAGATCACAACATACGTCTATCCTTCGTCTCACAGTGCCATAGATTTTCATGGATTATGAAGATGATGGCCTTTTTAGATGTCAAAGATAGATAGTCTCCCAAATGAGTCGAGCTGCCTTATATAGTGTTAGATAGACTTTGTATCATTTCATGTTGGTGTCATCATTGATGCCTTGAATCTTCAAATATTTTTTGCTATAGTAAGCTTCAGATACCTCATAGAAGTGTCACAGAACCTTTTTGTATTGATCGAATAACAGTACCTGAGATATTTGTGTTTTCCCAAACAAACTTGCTTCAATCATTATGGAAATTTTGGACTTGTTCATACTCTTAGACTAGCCTTTGAACTCAGCAGTAATAGATGTTAGCTACAGTATTTTGGGTACTCAAACTATACAAATATCATGAATACACTCGGTCTTTTTGATTCAGGAAGGAGCGCACAGTCATGCTCAAATTACCACTACTATTATCATTGAGCATAGATTACATGTATCTCTTTTAACTTCCCCTATTCTCCATTATTGCCTTCGATTATGGTACTACTATATTGTAAGTTGTAACTTCTTGTGGCTGCTTCAAAAGATATGCTTACACTAAATTCGAACTTCTCTGTCCATACAGTTCTGCAACTTGGTCTTCACATTGATCTCACTAATTGGTCCTTCATGCTTAGCTATAAGCCACAGAGATGTCTTTGAGCTGCTTTCAGTGTCCTTTATCTTTCAATATCAAATTGGTCGACTTCAAGAATTGAATTCTTCTTTATTTTATGATGAGAAGGGTGCTATTTTCACAAACTTGTGTCACTGATTCCCTATACCCTCACAGTCCTTATGAAGAGATATAATGCTGCGACATATTCTAGTGTCACAGAGATGGGCCTTATATCACCATAATAAATTCTGTCACAAAGTAGCATCCCCTCAGGTTTTCGCAGAGGATGCCACTAAACTATGATTCTTGACGATTCAAAAAGTTTTTTATGTCTTTGTATAGTTCAGGTCACAAATATACATGTTCTACTTGTCATAGAGATGCTCAAAATTTTCGCAAATGTAAATTATGTCATTAAGTGTAGCTTCAGACTTGGAATTTATAAGAATCTTGGCTTTTATTCATATTGATGATTTTGGTCCCTTCTATAGAATATGTACCTTAGTCTTTTGGTCCTATAGCATAGAGTAGATCACAGAATTTTGATTCATTTTGCACAAAGGTATAGAGATGCTCAGTCCTTTATGTCACAAATAAGACTTGGTTTGCATGTCTTTAAGTTCATCATTTGTACATTTAAATGCCTCAGAGATGATCCACATGGTTTTGGTTTCTTTCAACTTCATATCACAATAAAATTCTATCCTTCGTCTCACAGTGCCACAAATTTTCATTGATTACGAAGATGATGGTCTCTTTAGATGTCAAAGATGCATAGTCTCCAAAATGAGTCGAGCTGCCTTATATAGTGTTAGATAGACCTTGTATCATTTCATGTTGGTGTCATAATTTATGCCTTGAATATTCAAATATTTGTTGCTATAGTAAGCTTCAGATACCTCATAGAAGTGTCATAGAACCTTTTTATATTGATCGAAGAACAGTACCTCAGATATTTCTTTTTTCCCAAACAAACTTGCTTCAATCATTATGGAAATTTTGGACTTGCTCATACTCTTAGACTAGCCTTTGAACTCAGCAGTAATAGATGTCAGCTACAGTATTTTGGTTACTCAAACTATACAATTATCATGAATAAAATTGGTCTTTTTGATTCAGAAAGGAGCGCACAATCATGCTCAGATTTCCACTGAAAGTATTGTCACAGTAGGTTGTCTTCTTTTAACAGATTTCATATAAGCCATTTTCTTTTTATTTGAGTACTTTGTAGATTATAAAGATAATGAATTGTATGCTTATCATAGGAGAAGGTGCCTCTAAAATTCACATTAGTACAGGAAAATTACTTCATAAATCAACATAGAGACTCAAATATGTGTAGCTATGTGAAATATTTTGTCGACAACAGAGATATGAATTTCATCCTTGATTTACAGAGATAATGCGATAGAGTCTTTGCAGAGATATGGATTTCATCCTTGATTTACAAAGATAATACCATAGAGTCTTTGCATGTATTATAAATCTCTTTTTCTAGCCCTTAAGTATTTCGGTCCTTCCTTTATTGATGAGCTCGATTCACAGGAATATTGATGTCTTTCTTCAACATGAATCACAGAGGTATTTTGCCTCTTTCAATTCGTATTTTAAGGAAAGGATGTCGCAGAATTTGTATAATACTTTGCTTAAGGTGCCACAGGGATAAAAAAATAAGCCAACAAACTATTATATTCAATCTTCCTTTCCTTCAACCTAGGTCTCATACCATGTTGAGAAATCAAGATGCTTGTAGATTAGGGTAGATTTCTCTTAAATTTATAATTAATTGTGAATGTTTGTTGGCTTCTTGTCACTTATATTATCTTCTTCGGAGATCCTCGAATGTACTATTTCACTGTGTATACACATTACTTTTTTGACCTTATTTTGTGCTTCGATTGTAAATACTTCATTGTACATGTCTCTAAAGTCTGTTGACCATTTCTGTGAGACCCTATGTGATACCATCAAACTGAAATGGCATACTTCTCATCAAGCTGTGATGGCACCGAACCAGTGATACCTTTCTCATTGTGGTCGCACGAAACAGTGATAAATTTCTCACTGTGGTAGTTCCAAATTGTAGTGTCATACTTATCATGTGATTGATTATACCAAGACTGTAGTTGACCTGTGATTATAACACTGAAGATCTTCACTGTAATACATATTATACTGATATCTTTTTGTCACACCGAGCCTTAAATGTAAATACACCTTTATAACTCATTCTCCTCACTATTGTAGTATCGAAATGATATTATAAGAGTAGTACTGAATTGAGGAAGAGGTAATTTCAAGACTGTGATGTCATTAAGACTGAGATGTTACCGAGATCCTTCTTTTCATAGTGACAGAGATTGACCTTTATTTTGAACTTGCACCTAGCTTAATTATTGGACTGTCTTACTATGATTTGAGCCCTTTTGACATAGCTCTTTTTAGAATTTTTCGAGTCCTTTCAAATTTCCTTTGATCATAACCATAGCTCTTAAACCATGTTGAGAATTTGTAGAGCTTGTGTGTAATACAAAATTCTCTTCTTAATAACTACTTGTGAGCTTTATTATGTGTTCTTATTTAACTTAGTTACTCCATCATCAACTTAGTTATCAAAGTACTTAGTCAAAATGTTGAAACAGAGTTATTTACACTCGTAACTGAATATCTTATAATATAGTTAGGATGGTAAATCTCTGATTTACCTTCCTCACTTACAACTCCTTTAAGATCAGCATGTCTTATTACAATGTTGTCTTGACGTTGGAAAATTCCTTCAATAGATATATCTGCACTGTATGCTTTTGCATCTATCCGCAGTCCAGCTCCTGTAGCTTCCACAGATTATATTCTTGTACCTTTCAATTTACATCAGACTTCCATTTTAGATCTGCATGCCTCAGATCCGCATTTAGTTACCCTTCTTTCCATGCTATTTGCTTCAGAATTTACCTTGATATATCCACACTGACTCAGACCCAAAATCCGAAAATATGTTCTTCTCTATTAATGTTGTATACTTTATCGTAATACTTGCTCCTTTTTCCACGTTGTATTAACCTGAGTGTAATCTGAAAAACTTGTTCCTTTTGCACGTTATATAACCTCAGTATCATCTGCAGCTATGTTCTCTTAACCGCAACATATGTAGGGTATATATAGTAGTTCTAGCCAAGTAATTAAGTTGACCTTATAGCCATTAAGTAGGCCGACTTTAACACTTGTTTGTAGGCCAACTTCATAGGCATATCTTCAAAATTTGTAAGCCATTCTTCTACAACGTCCTGGAGGTTATTCTTCACGCCTTTTACATGACTCTTAATTACACTAATGTACCTAATAGACATCAAGAAGAAGTCTATAGACCTATACTAAGAATCTTGCTCATGAAACCCATGAAGCAAGTAAACCAAAATTTTATTTTATTATTATTGACTTCATCTTTACATAAGTACATAATTACATGGTCATAATGAAGACCTACCTAGTTACACTCTTCAACACTCATGAGTGAAAGTTGCAACTGAATATGCGTGGAGTTACAAAGGATTTTATGATGAGAGGGACATAATTTTTAGCCTTTCGGGTTACTTTGAAAATGTTTCACCATGTTTAGGCCTTGTGGGTGCTTCATGAGATGTGGGGTGCATAGTGAATAGTTGGCCCATGCTCTTCCATGATAGACTTGGACATTGGAGCTAGTTTACCATTTGCTGCTAGACCTTGTTTGGATGTTTGAAAGACATTCTTCCTTGAAGTGTTGGATTAATATGGAGCTTGGTGACTTCATGTTGTTGATGCATGAAGGGAGTTTCTGTGTGTGGAGTGGAGTTGGGTATTTCACCATGACAAAAACATCCTGAAATCAGCATGAGCACACAAAATCCCTTGACATGTGAACTCTTGGGTTGAGGGAGTGGATATGTAGGTGTGGGAGTCCTTAAGGTGACACATTACCTTGGATATGCATTGTCCTTAAGGAGACACATGACCTAGGAGATGCATTTTAGCTTAGGAGATGGATTTTAGATGGTTTGATACTCTCATACAACCTTTATCAAGTTACATGCACCCTCATTAGAAAAAGCAAGAGAATTTTTGTTGCCATGACTATCTTTCTTTGTCATTGTTGACTTAAGAAAGTCTTTTATCTAAGAAACTATTTTGAATGTTATGGCATAACTTGTCATATAAATTGAACAGAAGTTATATCCAAAATGTTAACTCGTAAACTACTTAGCTGGTTTTAGGCTTTCCATTTAAAATCTATTTCAGTTTGAAATTTGAATGAGTTGTTCCATAGACTTGAATATTAAGAGATTTTGGTGTAAGGATTAAAAATTAGCTCATAAGGCCTCTCATTTATTCATTTATTTTATATGAATATAACATTTACTATTAAATTAGAACCACTCGGCACAAATACGTGATATATCAAGATCATACTTTGTAGACTGTCGTAGAATAAAAATAGCAGCAAGGACACTAAATTCTTTCAGTTTTCCTGGTTCTTATTCCTTTGGTGTATCTTTGCACCTTTAGGGGCAATCACTATTTTAAAGTCTAATCCTTCAAAGGGTGCTAGCTCAATGGAAGAGCACCTACTTTACAAGAAGGAGGTTAGTGGTTCGATTCCATCATGCCCTAATATTCATATATAGGGAATGATGAAGATCAGTTTTTGGTGACAGATGCTCTTTTGACCATCACCAATGAGCTTATGGTGACATTTTTCGACCCTCACCAAAATATGAAATGGTGACGGTCAACAAACGCCACCATATATATGCATCAATAGTGACGACCATTAAAGTTCCATCACCATAAATCGTTGTTGTTGATATGAAATGGTGAGGTCACTGTTTGTCATTATAGTCATTATTTGTGATGGACCTTGATATCACCAATGAGTTTATGGTGATGGTCAATGAACGTCGCCATATATATGCACCAATAGTGACGGCCATGAAAGGTCCATCACAAAAAATCGTTTCTGTTCATATGAAATGGTGATGGTCACTATCCGTCATTATAATCAATATTCGTGACGGACCTTGATTGTCACCACAACACATACTTTTGGCGATGCCACCTTTGGTGACGTTCGGTTTTTTGGTGACGGAGGCTATTGTCCGTCACCATTTCTCATATGAAATGGTGATGGTCACTATCCATCACTATAAATCATTATTGGTGATGGACCTTTAATGTCACCACAACACCTATACTTTCGGCGACGCCACCTTTGGTGACATTCAATCTTTTAGTGACGGAGGCTATTGTCCGTCACCAATGCTCATATGAAATGGTGACGGTCACTATTCGTCACTACAAATAATTATTGATGACGGACATTGAATGTCACCACAACACCTATACTTTCAGCAACGCCACCTTTGGTGACGTTCAGTTTTTTGTGACGAAGGCTCTTTTGACCCTCACCAATGAGCTTATGGTGACCATTTTCGCCCGTCACCAATGTGTTTTTTTCTTGTAGTGTGAGTTGGTGTATAAAAACTTTTGTGGACCTATGAGGACACAATCGATTGGTGGAAGTTGTTACTTCCTCACTTTTATTGATGACTATATCAGAAATTCTTGGGTTTACTTTTTGGAGCAGAAGTTTGAAAATATTGAAAATTTCAAAGAGTTCAAAACCTTAGCATAGAACCAAAGTGATTGAAAAATCAAGGTATTGGGATCAGATCATGGTGGAGAATATGATTCGAAAGCATTACATGAGTACTCCAAACAACACAGAATCAGAAGACAGTTTACAGTCAAGTACACAACACAAAGGAATGGTGTAGCAGAGAGAAAGAATAGAACAGTGATGAACATGACAAGGAGCATGTTTAAAGCAAGAAACTTGTCTAATGAGTATTGGGAAGAAGCAGCTGCATGTGTTATTCATGTGACAAACAAATCTGCTACAAAAAATGTGATGAACAGAGTACCAGAAAAAGCATGGTCAAGTATGTCATGCAATGTATCTCATTTCAGAGTTTTTGGATGTCTAGCCTATGCACATGAGCCTAAGAAGATAAGAGGAAAATTGGATGATCAAAGTGAAAAATGCATATTTATTGGTTATAGAGAGTAGTAAAAATATTACAAATTGTATAACCCTATCACCAAGAAGACAATAATTAGCAGAGATGTTGTGTTCAAAGAACAAGATTCATGGAATGGGACTATAGACAAACCAATCAATGCACAAGCACCACTACTGGAAGAGGATGATGTAGCAGAAAAGGAGCAGCAAGAATCAATAGATAAGACACCAAACAGAGTCACACCAGCAAGGACTTCAAGATTTTCAGAGCAGCATGGATGTTCAAGTAGGTCAAAAAACCAGAGTTCTCCAAGCAGCCAATCAAGTAATGAATCAAGCAATGGTAAGAAGAAGTCTTTATGTGTACATATAGATATGTTCTGCTCCACAGAAGAAGTCTTTATAAGGATCTCTACATTTCTCCTCTACTTTTGTCTGTATTTTACAATAGTAAATCTGAATCCATTCTATAAATATTAATGAAATTAATTTCACAAGTTGATTAGCACATCAGAGACATTTAGGGATAGCTCAGAAAAAGAGTATTATAAATTAGTTTATTTATATAGGGAAGTCCATCAAGAATATATTCATTAAAAAGGACAAAAAAAATTACCAAATAACAATTCAAATCAAAATATGTTTTACAGATATACGAAAGATATCGTAATAAGTAATTTGTTGATAGTATGTAGTGATGGCTTTCATTAATATTGATTTTATGATTAATTTATGCTAAATTTTTGGGAAAAAAAATTCTAATACTTGATTATATAAACCTTTATTTTAATAACAACCTCAATTTATAGCAATAAAGATATGAAGAAAAATTTCAATGCTTGATTATATAATTTTTTATTTTAACAACACCCTCAAATTATAGCAATGAGTTTGTGAGATAAAAAGGTTTATGGATAAATTGGAGATTCTTTGATATTGAATTCCAATATACATACAAATGTCTCAAAATGAGAGACATTTGGTTAATTCAATTCGTATACTTCTCATTGTGTATTCCAATATTGTATTCTTTGATATTGCGACTTGGAATTGTAATATTTGGTTTGAATTCATCATCACCTAGAGCCCTTGGGATTACAAGAGGTTGGGTAATATTTCTCATTTATGCATATGCAAAATTTATTACAATATTATGTTAAAATATAAAATGTAGGAATTAAATTAACATATAGAATTTATAAATAAATATGTATAAATTGTATTTATGGAAAATTTATATAAGTAAAAAAACATCATGTTATTTTAATAGTGGTAGGTTAGGTTTTATTGAAAATATAAGGTATATATTGGACTTTAAGGAAAATCAAATAATGTAAGTGTGAAAAACATATTAGATTAGTTATTGCAAGGGAAGAGAGGAGATAATAAAATTGTCGAGAATATGATATTATTGTTGAACATGAATATAATAAATAAAATATCCAAAAGAAAAAATCTATTCTAACTAGGTTGGGTTGCATTGGCAATGCACTCAAATAACTAGTTAGTATAATTAGTAGAAAAAAAATGGAGTGAGAGACTTTAAATTAGATAAATATCTAATGATGTAGTTGAAATAAGTGGTGCTAAAAATCAGTTAGAAATGGTGTAATAACCCTTAAATGCAATAACTACACATGCTAATTCCAAAAATAAGACTGGAGATCAATAGATAAGGTAGGAAGATGAGTGGACAAGATGGGTGGGTAAATTATCTTCATAGATAAGAGAGGAAATTTTTATTGGACCTTAAGGATAAGGAAATGAACAATAAATAGACATGTCAAAACCTATCACTCCACCACTCCACATGTCATCCTAGGTGTGACCCCAAAATAAAAGTAGACCTACTAAAATAGCAAATGCCAAATTTAGGTGATAATATGAAATGGTAGGGAAGGCCTAGTATTTAATGATAAGTGGTCATATATTACCCTGGAAATTTATTAAAGATGGTTAAATGGTGGCCTAATTTAGGTCTTGACGAACTCCCAAGTACAATGTACCCAAAACAAATAATTGTGTTTAAGAATTGAAATGAATTTCTACCATTATAAAGAACCAAAAGTATTATGTATTATTATTTTTACACGCGCATTATGAATTCGAGAGAGATAAGCTCTAAAATTATGGAGACAAATTTTAAGAGTGGTTTTGGGAATATTAACACAATCATTAAATATGTTTTTAGTGTATATTTCGATATTTGTGTTCCATGTAATTTATTTCCTAGATCTTCAAGGAAATAAAGTGGAAAGAGAATATCTATGTATTTTAGAATTATGATATTTATCGAAATAAAAATCTCAAAAAATGGAAAACAATATTTTTCATAGATATTTACACAAATACGCATATCACAAAAAATAAAGTGAGATCGTCTCGTGAAATTAAGCTTAGAAAATGGTAGATGGAGACACCATGTGCTCTAGATTACTATAGTTCTCAGTGGGTGGAGACATTGTCTATTCTAGATTCCATTAGTGTTTAGTACGTGGAGACACTATGTGCGGTAGATTCCAACTTGGGGTGGGACCCACATAACTTGGTCGGGGCTTGAGTTAATTAGAAGTCAAAAAGAAATAAAAATGTGTGGCAACCGACCCATAGCCTTAACCCTAACCTCACAGTGGGAGCCATGAGTTCGTGCCTAGGTTTATTTGACCGAGAGGATGATGTTGCCCTTTGTATGTGGCTCAGTCGAGTACTAACGTGGTGAAGGATTGGGGTTTTAAGGTGTGTGAGTTTCGTTGTTGCAGAAGGTGAAAGAGCCAATATCATGAGCCCATAAACAATAGCCTCATGAGATTTGATCCATACGAAGGTCAAAATTTGTGGACACCTACATTAGTTTGTATCAAGTGGTATTAGAGTAGGGAAATATTTCCTCGTAGATAACACCTTCTAGCTATGGTCGGGTAGAAGTTGTCGTGACAATCTCAAGACTATGGTTGTTGGTAGAATTATTGAGAGAGATGGGCAATATGAAACAATGAGAGGAGATAGGAAGCTTAAGATGTTCTAAAGGAGGTGAACATGTGATACCAAACGACTGAGCCAAAAGAGATGGATTGGTGATGTGTCAATGAGGCTTGGTAGAAACTCAACATTTAGTGCGAGCATAGGCTTAATGACACATGGGGAAATAATACCGATGAGGAGATGAACGAAAAGAACAAATTAAAACACATGATTAGGAATTCATGAATATTTTCAAGTGTGGAAGTATGTTATAGGGAATAAACCCCACCCTAAACCAAAGTTGATTCTACGAAGCCTACGAAAGAAGTGATGTGGAAAATTTATTAAGAGGACACGATTTTCTCTTGTTTTCTTTCATGTAAACAAATATCAAAATATCTTAGAAGGCTATTATGGTAGGATGATGAGATTCTGCGTCTCCGTTTTGGGGTTTGTTTCTTCAATTTTAAAATATGGGCATCTTGCAAGTGTGTGAGGCACGACCAATACCACTATAAGAAATTAGGCTAAGAGGCCCCAGGCCGGAGGGTATATATGTAATCATTTTCATTTTAAACATATTTATATTGTGTGTTATTTTGAATATCTGTCTATTTTTATCGGGTTTATAGTTGATGCATTTTTTTTAAAGGAAAAAGAGCTACGAGAATTAATATTTATGTAGAGTCCATAATCATATTTTCTGCAGAGTCCATAGTCATGGTAGACAGACCATCCAAACAAGAGCCAAGTTCGAGCCAAAGTGCTGCCATGAGTTGCTAAGAGTCATTGTGAGGGATAGGGTTGGAATTCCATAAATTCTTAGTTGGAATGCGAAAGGGTGGCACTAATGAACCAAAAAAAAAATCCACCAGCCCAACCCAGAATTGGGGGCCGTCCCATTTGGCTTAGTTGATCCTTTATTTAGTCGATAGTTGTGGAACGGGAAGTGGAGGGGACAGGAGAGGTGAGGAGCGGAAGCGGAAGGTGCAGCGGGGAGCGATGAGAGGTGAGGGGGTTGTGGCTGCTGCTGCAGCTACGGCTGCGAAGAATACGGGCGCCAATGAGCAGGATGAAAAAAAAAGTCGAATGCAGCAGGAGCAGTGAGAAAACAAATTTTTATTTTTTTTTAATGTAGCAAAACAAAAAACGCCCAGAAGAGAGCCAAAGCTATTTGCACATAGACAGGACACCAGCAAAATAGTTCAACAACCCAGCAAAAGTCAAGTCTGAAACAATTTGTCAATGCTGTAAAATAATTTCTGAACGCAGCAAAATACTAAACCCAACGAAATAATTTCTGAACGCTGGGAGATAATTTCTAGACGCAATAAAATAATTTTTGAATGCTACAAAATGCACAAGATTTTTTTCAGGTTTACAGAGGCCACAAAAAACAAGTGGCCAGAGAATGGACTACACACGATTGAGGTGGTTATGAACCTATCAGCTTTAATACCATGTTAAAGTCATATGAAATGGACAGAAAATGGATGACAAAGATAATGGTGTGTTATCATATTATTCACATGATGTATATTTATAATATATTATTGTGATTCTTGGTTTCATTTTCCAAAGTCTCTTTGGCTTATTATGTTCATTTGATTTCTACACCTACCCATAAAGGATTAGGTGTCCAACAGTACACATGAGACACTATTTTACACCACAAATTTAAGATCTTATTCTTCAATGTTGCACATTTTTTTCCTTTATTTGTTGTTGTTAATTTTTTCTATTTTATGGATATTTTAAACTAACCCAATAGAAAAATAGAAAGATAATCTTACAATAGACCTGTTTTTAATTTTTTCATTAAAAATTTATAAGCTATTTAGGATTCAGAAATTGCAAGTTTTGTATGGAAAAAACTGCAACTATGCACACAAATTTTAAAAATGGGGATCAAAGAATCAAAATATCACTCAACCAATTTTCAAAATGGGGATAAGGAGTCCATGTGCACAACAAAAATTTCAAAAGCCCAATTTTTTTTTGTGTAATACATTTTTAGAAATCTAATTATATGATATCTAACTAATTTTTTGAACTCATTCATATTAGATAATTTATGGATGTATAATTTATATTATAGTTTCCAGTTAAATTGTGGTTTTATGTTGTTTTATTATGAATTTTTAAATGTATAAATAGCTTTTAAAACATTTTTTTTAACAAAAAGTGTAAAAGTTTGTTCTACATCTTCTCCTTCGGTACACATCTTGACTTCCACACACATGAAAAATGACTGTGAAGCAAAAATGGATGATTGGAATTGCCCACCAAAAACTCTATCGCATGCAAGATCACCAATTTTTTTGAAGCCACATGAAAAATACATGGGGATGTTCTTCTTGACACTATATAAGATGATGAATGTTGATTGTGAAATGCTGCTGTAATGCTAAAATAAAAATAAATATATCTTAATTGTGATATATAAATTAATTATATTTAATAATAATAGTAAAGAAATTAAAAATATTTTTTTATAACTAATCTTATATGGAATTTTTATTAAATGAAAAGAAAAAGGGATGGAATTTATAAAGTTAGATGGATAGCGTATACAACAATATTTTTATTAGTAAAGTGCAAATTTTAATATTTTGTTCATGTTGATTTTTCATCAATCATTGTCAACTATTTTAGACAAAGATTTTAAAATGCTAATCCTGAATGATGTACTTAATTTTCTTTTACTTATTTTTCATATTTATCCTGAATGATGTACTTAATTTTCTTTTACTTATTTTTCATATTTATCAGTTATGAGGACGTTACACATGAGATGGCTTGTACTTGAAAAGTGAAAAGCATTTTTAAATTAACTTGAAGTTTCATTGTTTGAGTTTTCCATGACTTGTTTGAGTTTTCCATGACTTGGAATAAAGTGTTGTGTAGAAAGTGTAAGTGAGGATGTGTGTAGAAAGAAGAATACATTCCTCTCTATAATTTTTTTCTATACGTTTAGATATAGTAATAAATAGTAGTATCTAGTTATGCCATTAATATCTTATATTGATGTAAACACTTTTTAACAGAGACCATAAATCTAACATTTATATAAATAATAAGTCTAATTTTTAAATTTATACAAATATATTTTGATATATCTCTCCAAAACAAACAATTTTGACATTTAATAAGTGTTTTTTATACACTTTTGAGCTTTTCATGACTTGGAATGAAGTGTTTTCTCGAAAGTTGCCAAGGTGGAAATGGGAAGAGGAAAGACACTTCACCTCCTTACACTTCTTCTGCACACCTTTATAAAATGGTAAAACATAGTAAATAATAAGTTCTCTAATATCTTATATATTGACTTAAACACTTTTGAACTAAGGCAATAGATCTAGTTCTATTAATATCTTATATATTGACATAAACACTTTCGAACCAAGGCGATAGATCTTATGCATTTAGCGAGTTTATTGTAAATTTACTCCAGTTTCATTTTGGAGCATCAAAAAATATATGCATTTCCATATATATGTGTGAAATAAACAAATTTAACATTTAATATCCTTAGAAGATTAAAAGTATCTCTCTGTGTTAACTAGTGCAAAGAAGAAAATTAATATAGCCAAGATTAAAACGAGCTCTCATGAACTCCATAGTGAAACAGCTCGTTGGAAAGTTCCTAAAACACCATGGATGGAAAGGATCTGCCATCTCTGTGAGAGTATGAACATTAGGGATGAAAATAACTTCCTCTTAGAGTGCCCCACGTACAACCATATTAGAGCTCAATTTCATAATCTTTGTTGCAACACTGACCTTCCTAGCCTTTTAAGAGGTCAAAATTATAGTGAGCTCGGGAGGCTTCTCTCAAAACTTTTTGAGAATAGAAATAAAATCTTAGATCAAATTAAATAACTCCTTTCTTTAGGTCTGATAGACCAAAGATTGGTCTCAGTGGACGTTAACCATCATCATCATTATCATAACTTAATTGATAATATGTATTTCCATATACCTGTATGAAATAAACAATTTCGATATTTGATATAATTTAATTGATAATTTTATGTTACCTGGTTAGGCTTGAAAAAGAATATTGCATAGATATATAGACATTTGTTGATGAACGGAATTATATGCGGTAATATTAATTCATGTGTAATACTGGATTTACATAACAATTAGTAGTGTTTTATTTTTTATTGTTTTTAGAGGACATTTGTGAGTATATTTGATAGAATTTTAATAAATAAGTTAATGATTAGTATTTTTTATTTATTTTATTTTATTTTTTATTTTTTTTAGAGGACATTTGTGAGTATGTTGGATATAATTTTAATAAATGAGTTAATGCTTAGCTTTTTTTATTTATTAATTAGTTTATGCATGAATGTGCTTTAATTGTATTTACCTTTAGTCAATATATTATAATTGATCATCATTATGTGAGAGTGAAATTAGTACAAACCATAGTACAAACCACCGAACTTGTACGATAGAGATTAACAATGGTAGTAGTCTAAGTGGGCGGAAGAATTGTCCGGTTTCCCTCACCAGTCGGAAAAACTTCTGGCACCTTCTGGCTTTGGCTCACAATTCCTCCAGCCTCTGACATACATCATTTACTGTAATAAACCCGATCAGACATAATATGGAAACTTCTAACCACCCCAGATCTCTGTCATAGAAAGTTAATGTAAGGTCCCTGTAATTTGTTAGATTTGTAAGACCAAATAAACAAGGGTAACATCAAACCAACTTTGGAGTTGTAGGACCTAGCCTTCTTAGACTCGAAGAGGGCTCTCTCTATATTTTTATAAAATATTTAACTTGATCGATTTATAATGCTGATTTTAGGCTAATTAAAATGATAGGGATTGTTTGTTTTTTTTCGTTTGGTTTCTTGTTAGCAAGAACAGATAGAGTAAGAGAAGTTCAAACCATTGGGCTATGGAGTCTATAAAAGGTTTGAGGAGTATATCAATAATGATCAAGGGTGTTCCACAAGGCAAATTAACTAAGCTAAATGGATCTTAATAGCTTATGTGGATATGAAATTAACATTAAGTTGGGAATTCTAGTAGCTTTAAAGGGAAATTAAGAATCCTTTAACATGCATTACAACAAGAAGAGTCTTTAAGATCACTATTCCTAATAAATAACCGAAGGATAGGGCATAACATAAACTTATTTGGCTAGACTTTACCAATTAAACTTTAAGACAACAATTCAACAAATCCTAGAGAGCAGGGAATTCCTAAATTCTGTACCTATTGACTTTTAGGTAAATAAAACATTTAAGATAACAATTCAGTAATAATTAAAGAGTAGGGAACTCTTGAATTCTTCAATCAGACTTCAAAGACCTCTAAAGTGATTTTTCAAGATAGACCAAAGGACAAAGAAAACCATAAACTTCTTTGGCTGAACTCTAGTAAGTAAAATTCAAAGAAAGCATTGAGAACAACATTTCAAGAAAAACCAAAGGATAGGGAAAACCATAAACTTCTTTGGTGAGACTCTACTGAGTTTATTTCAAGAAAACAAACTAGGTGGAACTGGAGAGTAGGGAACTCTTAAATTCTCCAATCAGACCCAACAGAGGAAAACATTTAAATAACAGCAAGAAAATAGACATAAGGTGTTGGAAATCATATATTAGCCTAGATTTTATGTTCTGTAATAAGGGAAATTGATGTACAAAATGGAAAACAGAAGGAAACAATCACAAAATCAGAATAACATCACCATTTAACCAGGTTCATGAATCCTATGTATGTGCTTTCTCTATTGATATCCAGTCCAAAACAGTTACAACGCTCCAAACACAACCTCTTTACAACTCAGATTCTATACAGTATTCAGCCCAACAACCAACAACCAATAATGGATCATACGATCAGCATTTAACTGTGAAGTGAGGAGGTGATCCTATTCTAGGGCTTATGACCATAGTTATTACAGAGTAAATGAACTCCTTACCTTTGAGACCATGCAAGGCCCAAGGAAAGATATAACTTATTTTCTATCTGAAGTAATAATTCTTAACTTAACTGTTTGAGCTAAATATTTGGATATTTTTTACTTTATGGCTTTATATTAACTTTACAATAACTTTAGAGCTATTTAAAATATCTCTGACCGATTTTTATAGCTGTAGCTACTTTGATTAAAGTAAAATGAGGCTTTAGGTGGAAAAAGGTGGTTCAGGAAGTAAATGTTTAAGTGTTTCATTCATTCAGATCTGCTTCCACTGTCATTTTTCCACTGATTTATCATTTAAACTCTGTTTAATTCTTTGATCTGCATTCTTATTTTGTTAATCATTTTGATGTCTTGCTGTCACTGTCTTTATCCTTTAAACATGTCTTCTAACTCTGTTTTAGCTTTAAAATTTGAATGAGAACCTTTAATTTCTTTAAATATCAACTGTCACGGCCTTTCATGAGATTCCTTCATTTTTTCCTGTTAATTTTTCCTTTGAAGGATTGGAAAGGCCATCAAGTGATCATGATTCATTGCTTCCCTTTGTCTACTAACCTTCTCTGTTTTTTTAATGAATCAAAAGGTCTATATCGTCACCCAGAGATGTTGATTTAAACATTTCTTGGACTTTAGAATGCGATTTATGCATTCGGGTTTGATTACTTGCACACAAACAAACAATTTGATTAATTGAAAACCTGTGTTTGCTTTGGGAAAAGTCTGGGAATGGGGCTTACGGGCTTCTGTGCGTGTTTTATGGTTTATCGGGGTTTTTCAGACTGTCACAGGCATTTGGAGAGGAGAAAATGGCGGTCTGAGCCTATCACATAGGTGGAAACCTTTGGAAAATTTGAATGGAGGCAGTGGCATTAGATTTTGGCGGGAGGAAGGATAGTGGTTTTTGTGAGCTAGGAGGTGGTTTTTCAGACTGGGAGGACACGGTAAATGGTTTTGGCAGAGTGCTTGCAATTCCATACATCCTATGATGCATGGCAGAGGAGGGTAGAGGACTGAAAACCACCCATATCACACATTTTTAAAACACTAACCCTGGTGCATATAAATACGCGATATGTGTTGTGGGTCATTAGATATTGGGGGGGACAAGATTAACCATAGTCGGGGGCTTTGGAGCTGTGGGCAGCTGAAGAGGTGCAGCCCGGGTCCTTAATTAAGCGGAGGCGCTTATGTTTTGGGACATGGTCAAGGTTTTATGGTCGCAAGGATAGGTATGCGAGGGTGAGGGCTAAAATAAAAGGAGCCATGGCTAAAGAATAGAAGCGAGGAGGCTTAAAACATCAAAAGGGTCTGGTTTTCATGTAAAAATAGGGCTTTAAACATAAAAAGTGGGTCCCGAAAGTCCAAAATTTAAACTTTAAAACAATGAAAAAGGCGTTTTTACATTGTTCAAATGGAGTAAGGAAAATTTAGGAGGTGCAGGGGTGAAGTGGGGTTTTTGGGAGTGAAAGTGGGTTTTTAGGAGGGAAAATGGGAGAACTGACGGTTTTTGTGGGGAAATGAAGTGTAAGGTAGGAGAAAAAGCATATTTTGGTAGGGGAAAAAGTAAATGACATGAATTTATGATGTAAAACATGAATTTTTTTGAGTGAGAGAGTAATCTGAAGATATGAAATGAGAGATAGTGAAAATAGGTCTATAAGGATAATGAAGGCAGTGAGATTTCTGAAAACACTTAATGTTTCAATAACTATTGTTTTTAGAAGTTTGCCATCAATCTATAGTCATCCAAAAACAGTGAAAAATATTGATGACTAATAGTGGCTCCACTTGGGGAGGGCATCTCCTTTCAGGAGGTGTCAAGAACCTCACGTCTTTGATTTTGCAGATGAAATGCCTCATATGATTGCTGATTTTCTCCATTTTGCAAGGCTGATCTTGTTGTAACTTTAAATGACTCTAGCCTTCATATTTTTCAATAATGCCTCCTAGAAACCAATTCTACCTACCCATCTCTCTATTTCTAACATTTTTTCTTCATTTGGGTGCATTTGGAATGGCAAACCCTTAACATTTTTTTTCTTTTAAAAGCATAAAAATATTTATTTCTACCCTTATATAATCCAAAGACTCAGATTAGAGTAATGAGATCTTTTATTTCTCTACCTAAACTTAGTATCTGTCAAGATTAAACAGTTTGACATATTTTCATTCTCTAATCTACAAACAGGAAATTGAAAGCTTGACCAAATCAAGATTAAGCAGTTTGATTTGTCATAAGCTGTGGCATTTTGGACAAGCTTCGAACAAAATTTATTTTTGCAGAAGTGAAAACTAAAAATTGAGGGGTGTAATTTTGGAATTGTTACGCATCCCTTCCTTTCTCTTTTGGTTCAGATTTGAGTATTGGACCCAATATCCTTTCCTAATCTATTCTACTGATAAGTGAAGTTTAAACAGTCTGGAAAATCTTCATTCACTAACTTATCAACAACAATTTGAACATGTTCAATCATGATTAGGTTGTATGATTGAAGAATACTCTCCTTTCTTAAAAGTAGTGGCATTTGGATTTGCACACTTTCAGAAGTATTCTTCTTTGGTATGGGGCTTTACCTTTTATTTTATCTGCCCTCTTCTTTTTTTTCATTTTTCTTATATTTTCTTCAAGCAATGTTATGTACAATGAAGAAAGCTTTAAACTGATATATTTTAACTAAAGTAATGCTTAAGTATCCTGCCATTGACAGGACCTCCAAATAATTTTGTTCCATCCATTTCTTATAGGAAAAATGCATTGTTACCTCTTGCAGAATGGATGATGTATGGACATTCCCATAGATTTTCAATTTTTCCATGGATACCCTTGTCTTCTATTCTTCAAACCCACTTCAACACTTTTTCCCCAATGTTGAAATTATTTTCCTTGGTCCTCTTATCAAAAAGTTATTTGATATTTTCCTGCACTTGCTGTGTTCTGTTGTATACCTCCTCTCTGGTTTGCTACAGTTGGAAAGTCTGGTTTACTCTTCTTTACATGTTATTTTCTTCAAACTGTACTTCTTGGATGAGTTTCATGACTGGCACTCCTAAACTTATTGGAAATACTGCATCTTCTCCATACACTAGCTGACAGGGAGAAATTCCAACTAATTTTTTATTTGTTAATCTATCTACCCATAGTGCATGCACTATTTTGTTGTGCCATGATTTTTTGTTCTCTTCCAACAACTTTTTGATGATGTTCACCAAAATTTTGTTCACTAATTCAGCCAACCCATTACCATGAGGGTAGTAATTTGCTGAATGATCCAATGTAATCTAATATTTGTGGCAGAAGTCCACCATTTTTTTGGTTCTAAAGGCAACAACATTGTCAGCGATAATCTTTCTAGGACAGCCAAATCTAGACAAAATGTGGTTTTCAAGGAATTTGATGATGACTGAATCTATGGCAGTTCTAGAAGGAATGGCTTCTATCCATTTTGTAAAGTAGTCAGTTGCAGTGAGGATCCATTTGTGTTGAGCAGAGGAGGAAAGGTGGATTTATCCAATGAAATATACACCCCATTTTTGAAAAGGAGTTTCAACAAAAATAGGCTGCAAAGGTAGAGGCAACACGTTTCTCTTTCCCTCAAAGATGTGGCATTTATGCCAAGTCACTACTAGTTTGTCAATATCAGGGAAAAGAGTGGGCCAATAGAAACCAGGTCCAAGGATTTTTTTGGCAGTATTTTTCCAATAAGATGACCTCCGCATTCTCCTTCATGAAACTCATGCATGATTCTATATGCATCTTCTTCAAGTAAACATTTAAGAAAGATACCAACAGGATTTTTCCAATATAAAACTTTATCTAGAATGCAAAAATTTACAGCTTTTAATTTCAAGAATCTAGCCCTTGTTTTGGACAAACCAAGAGGAGAATTGAGATAAAAAATCACATATAATATATCAACATACTAGAGTGAGTTCAGAAATGTTTCTTCAATAGGTGGAGTCACCAGCTCCTCTTGTTCATCCAAGGAATGTATCATATTTACGTCGAGTGCTTGAAAGTTTACTTCAGCCATCAGTTTGGCCAGTCCTTTCCCTTTGATTAGCTTGGTGGGCTTGATTTCCATATCATACTCTAAGATGACAGCAATCCACTTACCTCTTTTACCATCAGGATCTTGAGTTAGTATGTCCTTAACAACTACATGAGGAACAAAAGCAATGACATGTGAATGCAAAATGTAAACTCAGAAATCATTTAATGCTTTGATTAAGGCAAAATATTGTTTTTCCATAATGTTATATTTCATAGGTGCATCTCTTAGTGCCTTGTTGAAGAAATATATGGGTTGTTCTTGTCCGATTATGTTCTTTTGTAGTAATACTACAAGAATTGTATGTTCTGATGCAAATGAGAAAATGAAAAAGTCTTTAGTGAAATCAAGGCCGATGAGGACTGGTATTTGGGTAAGCTCTTGTTTTACTACTTCAAAGGATTTCTTTGTTTCTATGGTCCATTTGACTCCTATTTCTCTTTTCAGCATGTTTGTGATGTTTCTTAGGAGTTCTGCAACGTTTGGTATGACCCTTCTTAATAAGTTGATCTTTCCAATAAAAGATTACAACTCTTTGATATTTCTTGGGTGACTGATATGCAATATTCCATCAATCCTCTTTGGATATATCTTAATTCCTTCTTCAGATATTATATGGCCTAAAGGTTTTCCTTCTTGAAGACCAAACAGAGTTTTCTTCAGATTTAAAGATAGACCATACTTTCTACATTTTTCAAATACCTTTATTAGGTGAACCAGGTGTTCTTCTTCAGCTTTTGAATAGACAATTATGTAATCAAGGTATATCACAATGAAGTAACCTATTTCATCAGAGAAAGCAATGTCCATGGCTCTTTCAAAAGTGGCCCCAACATTCATTAACCCAAAAGGAATTTTGACATACATGAAGGTGCACCAAGGTGTAGTGAAAGTTGTCTTGTGTTGACCATCTCGGTGTACTAACACTTGATTATACCCTGAAAAACCATCAAGAAAAGATATTCTTTTGGAGGCTACTAACCTTTGGAGTATATGATCCATCTTAGGTAAAGGGTAGTTGTCTTTCAGGGAGGTTTTGTTTAAATTTCTGGAGTCTATACATAGCCTAATTTCCCCTATTTTCTTCATTACTCATACAAGATTTGAAACCCATTCTAAGTATCTCAGAGGAACTATTGTTTCAGCATCATACATTTTCTTTATTTCTTTCTCAACTAGAGGCATTAGGACAGGGTTTATCGTGCGTAATTTTTTTTTAAAGGGTTTCTGGTTTTCCTTGAGAGGAATCATATGCTGAATGATGTTTGTATCATAGGACTTCAAGCCCCCATAGCTCCATGAAAACACATCATTAAATTCTTTGATTGGCTCAATGTATTTCTGTTTTATAAGATCTGGCAGTGTTTTGGATAGTTTTATCATTTTAGGTTCTTCTTCATTGCATATGTTGCATTCTTCTACATTTGTTTCAGTGGATTCTATTTTAGGCTTCCTAGCAACATCATTGAAATCAAAAAGTTCTTCTAAGGGGACAAGTCCTCTTGGTAATAGATTGTCTTTGCATTGCAATACCTCAAGATATTTTTTATCTGGGCCTTCACACAGTCCTGCCTCATAAGGGTGTTCTATCAGATTTATATCAGCAGCATGAGGTGGCTCTGTTTTGTGTGTTTGTCCCTCAGTAGAGTAGTTCTCTTCATGGTATGAGTCTGATTTTGGCATTTCAAACTCATTTTTGGACTGCGAGAAGTCTTCAATCTATTTTTCACCTTCAAAAACTTGCGAATAATCTATGTTTTCAGGTATTTCTGGTCTGTTTTTTACTTTTACTATGTATTTTTCATTGACATGAGGTAGTTTATAAGTGCTGGCAGCAAAGGCTAGTTCATTTGCAAGGCTATTTTGAGTTCTTGGGACATAGTTAAGTTCATATTTTTTAAATGTTTTTAGAAGATCTAAAGCAACATTCATATACTCTCTTAACCTAGGATTTTTAGCTGAGTATTCTCCTTAAACTTCTTAGTGATGAGTTCAGAATCTCCTTGAACAGAAATTTTCTTAGCTCCTATGTTTTTTAGCAGTTGCAAACCAATGAGAAGTGCTTCATATTCTTCAATATTGTTTGTACATTGAAAATCTAGTCTGTAAGGGTGACCCTCATTACTGTTGTGTATCCAAACACCTGCTCCTGAACCATCTTTGCCACAAGAGCCATCAAAGCTCATGTTCCAAATAGTTTCAAGTTCAGATTTTCCATTATGTTGTTCTTCATGGTTGTCATGATTTTGACTGTTATGTTCTTTATTTTGTGTTTAGTTTGACAGTTCTAACTGGTATTTCTTTTCTTATTTTTTAGCTACTTGTTCATTAATGTCATGTTCATTATACAAATTGAATGAGTCAAGGTCTGAATACATAAAATAGAGAGGGGTGTTGTTGGGCTTATGTTGGCTCCTTACCATGTATTTCATGTAAGTTTCTTTGTACAACCTTCTTGTTTGGTTAAAGATTGGAATGGTAGCATATGTCATGTCCATTTGGAGGGTACCTTGGAGTTTAGATCCCCATGATCTTGAAAGTAGCATGCTATATTTAGAAAGTATATCAGCCACTACAATATCCATTACAAGGCTCTTGGCTAGTATTTGTGCTAGATTGACACATAGATCTTTGATTAGGCCTAGACATTTAACTCTATTGGAATCAAAAGAGTATAAATATTTGTATGGTGTAGTTACTACAAGGCCTAATCTTTCCATAACTAGCTTTGGCATAAGGTTATGTGATGCCCCAGAGTCTAACATGGCATTGTGTAGGATTTTATCATGGATGTTCAAACTGACATAAATGGAGGCACACCTCCCTCTTGAAACTTTCCTTCTACCTCCGGTCCAAACAAAAATTGTGGCTTATCATCACTCAGGTTTAAAGTATCAGTGTTATTCCATAGGTTTAAAGCCTTTAAAACTTGATATCTATATACATATTGAGTCACTAATTCAGTGAGGGGTATGGCTATTTTTATCTTTGCAATTTCACTCTCAATACTAAATAGTGTCTGTGTTTTTAGCAGAAAATCAGTTTTATCAGACACTGTTTTTACAACAATTTCAACTTGCTGATTTTTATTTGGAAACTCAGTTAAAAAGTTTTTTCAGGGCCACTAGTTAATTTAATAGCGTAGCTTTGGTCACCTGATGGTGGCTGATTTTGTGTTTGCTTCGATCAGAATTCTTAGCCATTATGGTTGTATTTTCTACTGTATTTTTAGGAATATTTTCAGCGGTCTTCCCAACAGAAATTTTTGCTTTATTTCTCTTGGGGATGTCTTGGGTTTTCTTACTTGTGAGGTCATAATGCCTATGAACCTCCATGATATCATTTTCAAATCCTAATTTTTATTCTTCAGAATCCTGATATGTTCTTTCAGCTTGGTTTGAGGAAAACAAACATTGTTCTTCTTCTGTGAGAAAAATAGAGTCCTCATTATGAGAGCTTATTAGATTGACATGGTGTTCTTCTGCCTGTTCAACCTCTCTTTCTTCTTCATCTACATAGTTTTCTTGGAAAGGAGGTCTGATTTGTTGATCATTTTCTCTTTTTCTAATTTGAGGAGGATCTCTTCTGACGTTTCGGTTTATGTTTCTGTTTTGAGGATTTGATTGGTTTTCTCTAGGGGGTGCTCTTTCATTCAAGCTAATTTTCTCCATCATC
This sequence comes from Pinus albicaulis, assembly GCA_034641835.2. NCBI lineage: Eukaryota > Viridiplantae > Streptophyta > Pinopsida > Pinales > Pinaceae > Pinus > Pinus albicaulis. The sequence goes on along the minus strand of CM076578.1, from coordinate 1,788,109,119 downwards.
TTTATCCATTGGTCTAACTAGGTTATCCATTTTGGTATCAGATGTTGAGGCCACATTTTCTTCTTTGTATGTAACCCTTGTTTATTTGGTCTTACCAATCTGACAAATTACAGGGACCTAACAGTAAATGCTGTGGGTAATATAGAAATGTTTCTAATTTTCATTTTCCAATTCATCACGCCCTCCCCTCCTGCTCCTTGCTCATTTCTCCCCTTGCTCATTGCTTCCCTGTTCCTATTTGAAACCTGCAAAACATCGCAAAACATTATTGAGTCCTAAGTTCTTCATCATGCACAGGGCTTCACAGAATTTATATGCTAGTCGGTCTTAGTTGTTTTATATGTCTGTAGCTATTGCACAACATATGTATTAATAATATGGTCTATTTTAGAGTTGATAAAGTTTTACTCTGCAAAAACTAATGTAACATGTTATCTTTCGTTATAGTGAGGATGGTGAGCGATATTTGAATGGTTTTCGGTTGTGATGTGCTGCACATGTTTCCTCAGTTTGAAGTTATGAAAGATTGATGGAAGCATTTAAGAAGGTATGTTTGTAGCTATTTTACATTTTTTTCTCTCTGTGAATAATATTCTAGTTCTTTTGGATTTCTTTTACTGCATCTTTTTTACTGTAATCTTTACAAATTTTTCTACATTTTTTTTACTGTAATCTTTGCAAATTTTGTTGATCCGGGTTAATTCTTTTGGACTACTTTTATTTCGTCTACACGCAGGGCAGGGTGTGATTAACGCTGGATGCATTTTCATTGTTACATTGAAATCTCTTTCACTCATAGGGTTTTGTTAACTTCCAAATAAGTACATAATTTTCAAAAATATTCAAAAAAATTCAACAACCATAATTCTCCTTTCGTAATTTTCCATATTTTCTGTCCTTGTCTAAATCCACAGGGGCTTTTTGTCCTTCTTTGCATTATTGTAAGACCCAAAGGAACCTTGTAGAGATTTTTTGTCATTTTCTTGGGACCTTTCACGAAGTTCGCTTTTGGCCCCTTCCCAAAGTTTCTTTCATCCGTTTCCTAATGATTATCTTTAGAAGTTTGCTGACGACTTCGAAACTTTTTAAAATTACAAAACCATGAAAAGATTCCAAACGATTTTAAGGACATTAATTGTTAAAGGTTATGAAATTTGTGTTTTGGGGTTTGTGTGACTTAATTTTAGAAAGATCATGTCTTGATTCCATGAAATCAAAACTTTGAAACTTTTGAAGGTTTGATTAAAGACCTTGGAAGTTTTTAAAGGTTTCAACATTGAAAGAGATCTAGAAAGTTATTAAATTAATTATTATTTTTTTTCCATTTAGAACCTTTTTGTTGACCTTTTTTCAGGATTTCTTTCATTCAGATAGTTTTTAATAGGCCTTGAAGGGGGATAAATCAGAATTTTCAATTTTTAGTTTTCTTCAAAAGTATTGAAATTTTTCAATTTTTAGTCATCCATAAAAGTATGAGTTGCTTTCTAAGTTTAGTTGTTTTTTATTTTTTTTATTGAGATTTTTTAAAAGTGTAAGATGTTTTATAAGTTTATTTTTAAAATTTTTTATTGATATATTTTGCAATAGTTTTAAGATATTAAATTGAAAAAAGTTTTAAAAATATTTAAGGTAGTTATTAATTTTGAATTTTCAGTGTTAGCTTAAAAGTTTTAGGATGTTTTATAAATTCTCAATTATTAATATTTTTTTAAAGTTCCAGGTGCAAAAGACCTTGAAACCATTAAAAATCTTAAAAAAATTTAGTTGTAAAAAAATTTCAAGCCATTGGGACCCATTGAAAGTTCTTCATTGAAAACATGCTCATATCAAGAGTCTTCGACACCTTTATGAACTTCAAACATGAACTTTCAGTTCATCTCAACAATTTTCAATTGATTTTGACTAAGTCACGTCACAATTTTCTTAGAAAACATTATTGGGGGCTTTTATCATTGCACATTTATGTTCAAATAAGCCCTTAAAACCATTTAATGATGGCTATTGCATGCCTGTATTTTTTCCATTCACTCAACAAAACATGAAATGAAATGAAATGAGAGGTAAAATAGTAGTAGGTGTTAGGAATAATAAAATAAAGAATCGCAAAAGAACTTTTAGGTGTAAAAGCATGCTACAAAATCAAATATATATAACTTCGGACATACCCAAAAAAATATTCTTTTGAAATATTTTAGTGGATCGAGTTGTGTTCAACCCAGTCCTGGTGTTCGTAATGGTAATTCTTCTCGAGTGGACTGAAGAGTCCAGTTCAAATGTCAATCTAGACAAATTTTAGAGGTATCATCGAAAATAAAACTACACATCCACATGCATAAACCTTCTCATAAGACTCACGATAGAAGAGATAAATATTTCCATATTTGCAAATTCATCACAACATTTTGTCTCAAAGACAAAACTATGGAAAATAAGCCGCTTGAGACTAGGGCATATTTCAAGCAACCCTCCTATCCACTAAGAAAACAAATCATTAATCACTGTTGATCCCAACTTAAGCACAACCACATTTTCCAGCAATGATGACCCTCTTAAGACATGTTGAAGTAGCCCATCTCTTAGATCATAACTCATAGAGAGATGGTTTAGTTTAGGAAAGCATACTGCTATGGTTTCCAAATCCATTACCTCATCCTCTCAGTCAAATACCATACCCAAAGTCTTAATCTTCTCAGCTTCGTAGATCTTGATATCATCTGGTATAACTTTTGCCACATGATGTTGAATTCACTTACATCAACTACCTCTAAGAGGTCAGTGGTATCCATAATATCGAGATGAATTATAATCATATAATTCGTCCTAAGGTGTTTAAGGCTCCCCTTTCTTATCAACTCAAAAAGCTGAACTGTTGAATCCTTCAAATGAAGGCTTTCTAAATTTTCTGCTTCAAGAAAAACTTTATCGAAGCTTATTTCCTCTACATATAGTTTTTTCAAACTTGAGCTAGTCAACTCCATCATTACATGAGAATCTGAGCTTTGGATGGCTATTATTTTCTTCTTTGGGATGGTTGTGTTCATGTATAACCAACATTCAAGCCAAGTCATGAGGTTAATGTATGTAGTTACCCTAACCCACCTCATAATCATTTAGAACCATTCGATCAATATATACAAGGTCAGGATCGTGCCAAGGACAAATTGAAAAACTGGAAAGAGTAGGCAAGGGGCCGAAAATATTCAACAACAACCCTTGGATCGAGAATATTGGAGGTTTGAGATTGGAGGAACTAGATTTTCAAGTCTTTGAAGAAGTGTCTGATGGAATCCTTGTGACGGGTCACAACTGTCAAAGTACATTAAGATATTTATAAAGTACCAACATGGGGATCAACAACAATTAAGACCATTAATACTTCAAACCTAATTCTGTAACCCAAATCTGATTGCACATGAATGGTAGTAATAATTTAAGTTGTTAATTATGGTGTCAAAAACATGGTTGCATCATTAAAAATATGCTTAGAATATGTATTGTAACATACAGTGTAGGTTAGATGTACGCAAATATGGTAGAAAGCCTTATTATCTTTTAAAACGACATCGTAAATTATTATTATTATTATTATTATTATGATATATTGTTAACGAATATATGTCACAAGTGGTATCTGAGCCATGTTCCAACATCGTGGCTTTGTGGGAACTGAAAGTGTGATGATGTGATGAACACAACTAGAAATAATAATGCAGATAGCATCTAGAACACTAGGAAGACCAGAGGCGTCCTATGAAGGAATTAATCTAGATATGCGTGTGCAGATTTATGCAGATCGTCGGTACCACACCAATTGGTTATTGGAGGGTCAACAATAGCACACTAGAGAGCTAATGGAAACTGTGCAATAGTTGTAGAATGCGATGATATAAATGAGGAATGATAATGTGAGGATGATTCAAGAATAGGAAAAGATCCTAAAAAGTATTTATGATAAATAGAATAATAGAGCTTATCAACCACACCGAGATCATGAAACCCAATATGAAAGGGAATCAAAGAGAAAAAAGGAAAACCATGAAGAAGGACATACCCAGAAAAGTTAGTGCAATGAGAGATATAGAATAGAAAATAAGGAAGAGTATGATATTGTAAGAAACCAATAAAGGAAAAAGAATCAGAGAAACAAATTACAAGGTGAATTTAAAAAAATTAAGCCACTGGCCTATGATGGGGAGAAAGAGGAGGCAACCAAATCCTACATCATTGAAATGAATAAATATTTTTAGGTGTATGATTACAACAATAACTTACGAGCTAGAATGGATATTTACCAACTATGGGGAATGACCACCTTGTGGTGGGAGGAGGTTAAAACTGTGCAGAATATTGATGAAGAAAAATTAAACTAAGAAGATTTCCAAAGATATTTCAAAGATAATTTTTTAACATAATGCTTCTACGATGAAAAATCCGGGGAATTCCATGACTTACGCTTGGGAAAACTAACCATGGATCATTTTATAGCCAAGTTTACAACTTTTCTAAGGTATGTGCCTTACTTACATGCGGAAAAAGAAAAGGTGCAATGATTCCTAAGCAATCTACATCCTTTCATGAAGGAAAGAATTGAATTCGACCCTCTGAAGAAAATGGATGAAGAAACTAGAAAGGAATGAATCTGATATCAAAAAACCAAGAAGAGGGACTCCAATAACAGCGCGAACCAGAAGAAAATATCAAATAATTTCTAGAATTTCAGAAATTCTAAGCCAACTCTAAAACTTATATAGAAAGGTTCAGGAAACTGAATGATGGACAAGTCCCAATAAAAATGAAAATGGTAGCCAAGAACTTGAACAATTGAAGTAACCAGTAAGACAGAGCCTGTTCAGATGTCAAAGCCAACCTTGCAGTGTTGGGGCTGCGTTGAAGCCCATTATTACCGAAACTGTCCACAAAGAGAAAGGACTGAACAATAAGAAAATATTCAATAAGCCTCAGTGGTGGGAGATGTAATGCAAAGTATACCTCGAATCAACGCATCTTTGGAGGATTGTCAGGCATAATAAAAACAATCAATAATAGAATGTTTAGGTAAAATCACTAACAACCCTATCTCTTCTTAATTGATCCAGGTTCTATCTTGAGTTATGTTAGCTAAAAAGTTACAGAATTGTGACATTTACCAAGTCTTATGTTACAAAAACCATGGTTGGTATAGTTGGCCATCGATGCCAAGCAGTGGGTGACTGCTAAGACATAAGATTTTCCTCTTGAAATATCCAGACAGTACATCCATGTAAACCTGAACATGCTTCCATTGGGTTCATATGGTGTGCTGATTGGAATGGAATGGCTAGAAAGCCATTGGTCTGTAGTGGACTGTAAGGAAAAGAAGTTTAGTTTCTTGACTAAAGATGGAGTAAGGCAGAAGTCGCAGGGCATTAAAAAATATGTTAAGTTGTGACCCATTACTTCCATTCAATTAGGGAAATGTATATGTAAAGGTTGTCAAGTTTACGCTGTTTAAGTGGGGTACACAAATTCGAAGGACAAGATAACCTCGCTGTAAAATATTCCTGTCATCCAAGATTTTCTTGATGTAGTTCAAGAATCAATACCTGGCTTACCACCCAAGAGTGACATTGAATTTACTATATAACTGATCCCTGGAGAAGCCCTGGTATTAGGGACACCATACAATATGAACGTGCCAAAATCGAAAGAGCTCAAGCTGTAGTTGCAAGAGCTTCTTGATAAGGGATACATCTGCCCGAGTGTATCTCCTTGGGGGGGCGTGGTATTGTTTGTGCACAAGAAGGATTGGACCATGTGTCGATGCATTGACTACCGACAACTGATCAAACTGACTATCACAAAAATATATCTGCTGCCATGAATTGATGACTTGTTTGACCAAGTCCGTGGGGCTAAACTGTTTTCAAAAAATGATATCAGATCTGGGTATCAGCAAATCTAGATTAACGAGGAGGATATATGTAATACAACTTCTCAGACTCATTATCGTCATTACAAGTTCATGGTATAGCCCTTTGGGCTCACCAACACTCTAGATACTTTTATGAGCCTTATGCCTGACATTTTTCAGCCATATCTAGATAAGTTTGTATTGATTTTCATTGATGATGTCTTAATATACTCTAAGAATCAAGAAAAACATGAGGACAATCTCAAGAAGGTGTTGCAAGCACTACGATAAAATCAGTTGTACGCCAAGTATAGCAAGTGTCACTTCTTTAAAGACTAAATCCAATATTTCGGTCATGTAATTTCAGCAAAAGGGATAGGCGTCGAACTGGAAAAGATCCAGACAATCACGAAATGGGTTGTACCTAAAAACATTGCAGATATATGATATTTTATGGGTTTAACACGATAATACCATCGATTTATCGAAAATTTCTCAAAAATCACTTACCTCGTAACTTCCTTACAGAATAAAGGAAGAGCATTTAAGTGGAAAACAAGATGGGAACAAATATTTGTACAATTAAAGTCGTTACTAAATTCAGACCCAATTCTAAAGGTGATAGATCTCGAGAAGGAGTTTGTGTTGTGTATGAACACATTTCAAGAAGGAGTGGGCGGAGTTCTTATGCAAGAAGATAAGGTAGTACCATAAGAATCTCATAAACTAAAAGAACATGAGAAAATTTACTTTGCTTATGACTTGGAACTCACAACAGAAATACATGCTCTAAAAATTTGGTGCCATTACCTATTGGGAAAGAAATTTAGGTTGTTGAAAAATCATAGTAGTCTGACCATCTTCTTTAATCAACCAATTCTGAATGCATGAAAAGCCATATGGACTGCATTCTTGAGTGAATTTGAATTTCATATAAAGCATTTGAAAGGGAAGAAGAACCAGGTAGCGGATGCCTTAATAAGGAAAGTGTAGTGTCTCTATGAAATACAATACTATAAAATTGAGTTTGATGTGTCCGCACTGGTTGTAGAAGCTGCCCTCAAGGACCTTGAGTATAAATTTTTTTGGTAGAATACCAAAGAGTTGCAGACATTGGGTAAAACTACTAAATATAGCGTTAACGACCATGAATAGATAAGTTTCCATGGAAGAATATACATCCCTAATCAAATGTCTATCAAACAAAAAATTTTAGATGAGCACCATCGTAGTCCATACACCGCACACCAAGGATGTCAAAAATTTTATCTATGTTAAATAAGAATTTATTTTGGCCAGAAATGCGAAAATATATACCAGATTACTTGTCTAAAGGTCTAGAATGTCATCAGGTAAAGGTTGAGCATAAGCATCCAGCAGGATTATTGAACCCCCTTCCTATTCTGGAATGGAAATGGGGAATGATTACGCTAGATTTTATAACCGAGTTACCTAAAAAGAAGAAACAACATGACTCCATTATGGTGGTAGTGGCTAAATTGAGAAAAAACACTCACTTTATTCCGGTGAAATCCACTTACAAGATAGTGGATATTGCAGATATTTTTATGAAAGAGATATTCCGGTTACATGGCATACCTCAAGTGGTAGTTTCCGACAAAGATGTGCAATTTACACCTATTTTTTAGAAGGCTATTTTCACAATGTTTGGTACTCATACATTTCATCATTTCCTACCATCCTCAGATGGACAGTCAGGTGGAAAGGGTGAACCAAATGTTGGAAGACATGATGCGGATGTACATAATGAACCAGGCAACTAAATGGGAGGATTATCTACACCTAGTTGAGTTTTTTTATAACAATAGCTACCATAAGTTGCTAAAAAATAGCCTCTATGAAGTATTTTATGGTTGGAAAGGTAGAACGCCCACCAATTAGACTAGACCTTAAGACAAAATGATATTGGGACAAGATATTCTTAAGGAGATGAAACAAGAAGTTAAAAGGATTCACTAGAATTTAGAAACTTCTGAAGACAAAGAGAAGACTTACGCAAATAGAAAAAGGATTCATAAATAGTTCCAAGTGGGTGATCATGTCTACTTAAGACTTAAGCCCAGGAAAAGCACCCTGCAATGGGGAAGATGTGCCAAGATGGCACCCTGTTATTGTGGGCCTTTCCAAATCTTGGAATGAATAGGTCCAATGGCCTACCAGCTCGCCCTTACTAGTTATATAATGGTCCATAATTTCTTTCACATTTTATTTCTAAAGAAGTAAGTGTATGATCCCAGGCACATAATTAATTGGAAGGAGGTTTAGGTAGGTCTCGTATGAATTTAAAAAAAAATACAAACCAAAAATTATGAACCATGAATTAATGGATGTTATGATGTCTCACAGGTGGAACCTGACAAAGAATTCATGGTAGAACCCATACGTATTCTAGAATAGAGAGAAGTCACGTTGCAGAGAGGAGTGGTCACCCAGGTTAAAGCGTAGTTGATGCACTTTAGCCGAGAATAAGCTACCTAGGAAGAGGAGGGACTGATGAAAAAGTCATATCCAAACGTATTTCGTGAACTAGAAGTAACAACGAGGATGATGTCCCGCTGAGAGGGGGAACATGTAACCCATATGTGATTTAAAGACTGATGTTAGTTACCATAGTAACTATTTTATTTACAGAATTGCTTATAGAAACTATAATAAATTAAAGAAACATGAATGTTTTTATTTCATTTTTAATTCATGTTGAATATAATAATTATTGATGAATTAAAAATAAAACTCGTTGGTAAAAAATTCATCCTTGAACAATTGGAAAATTGAAAGAGTTATTGAACAGTTAGAACTTTCCTCCTCTTGATTTATAGGAAATCAGATGTGAGGATGGGGGTTGGCTCTGATTTTCCTGAATGGTCTAGAGAGACTGTGAAATAAAGAGAAGTTAGTACTCTCGTAGGGAAGATTCCTTAGCTAGCTTGCACCAGTGGAGACCCTAGATCTGAATGATTGTGAAGTTGGATTGTTGTCTCAAGGCTTTAATAGATAACTCGAGTTCAACTAACAAATTGTTTAGGTGCAAAGCTTAGGGGGGAGAAGAGGAAGTTCTTTCCCTTCTCAAGGTTGAGGGAAATAGCCAGACTTACAAGGTTTTACTTCATTACATCACAGATAAGAAATTCTGTGTTATTTGGATCTACCTAGACTGATATCTTGAGATTTAAATTGTTAAAAACTTCTATTATGTAAGGGAATATTTGATTGTTATGTTGACTGAAATGCTAGTAAAAGTTGTTATTTTAAAATATATTATATATAAATGTGCTTATATGTGTTTGCCTCAATGGAAGTGTAGTGAAATTGTAATCTGTAGTGTGCCTCATGAATGCATTGCTGACACTAGAGTGACTAGAAATTGAACACCACAAGCTCTGGGAATATTTCTAGTAAGAGAGATATAAAAACCATTCTACATATTGTATTTGAAGTATTGTTTGTACATGTGTAATTGTTAAAGAAATTATTTTGAGTCCTCTAAACTCTCCATCGATGACATAATTGTCAAAATATCGGATTACAACTCACACCCAAATATCATGTAATTAACAATAATGATTACATTTTAGACTTCCAAGAGGCTGACAATAAGATTCAATTAATTTCATTCCGGCACAGAAGCCTAGATTAAGTAAAAGCAACAACATGAGGAACTTTATCAAAGGATATCTGGGAGGAAGGCTTTAGAGCTACGAGAAAAATACAAACCCAAATACCCTACAAGAATCCGAGCAAATATTTGGTTTGAGCCTTAGAACATGATTGAATAAGTGTGGGGTATTAGAAAAAACATTGATACCTTTTTTTGTAAGCCTTGGTGCAAGACCTATCGTATGTAATGCCTTCAGTAACTTAGGAGTAGACCTGTAAAGAAAACAAAACCAGCGAAGGTAAGAGGTAGATTATCTTAAGGCTAGAATACTCACAACAAAAGAAAAACAATCCTAAAACTTTGAATTAGAATTAAGTTTACAATTACATAATTTTAGGTCCATATATTACTAGTGTAGTCCCTTATTTTTGTTAGTGTAGCCCCTTATTGTTATTGTTGTACCTCTTTAGTACCCATATTGTTATTATTGTGCTCCATAAAACCCCACTATTGTTATTTTTTTGCCCTTACATTATTATTGTTAGGTCGGCTAGGATTATATTGTGACCCCATGGAACCCTATATATAGAAAGAAGGTTTTTTCATTTGAATCATCAAAGAATTGTTCATTTATGTAATGTAAAGGAGGTTTCCCCCTCGAAGTAGCTAATTTCTAAGGCGTTTATCTCTCTTTTCTTCTATTTTTGTAGCTAGTTTCATAACATTTGGTATCAGAGCTTTGGATTCTAGGGTTTCACTGCTTAAAATAGGTCATATTGGCATTTTCACTATAATTATTTTTTTACGAAGGTTAAGAAGCTAAAAAAACCCATTTTCAAAGAAACACGTATGAACATCGTGTAAAAAATTTTGATCTCGGGTCACAAAAGTTTTGGAGATAGGATCTGTGGAAGTTAGGGTTTGTGTAGTCTCTCGAATTTCATCTCAAAGAGATGAGCTTAAGAAAATTGTCATAACTCTCTCTCTGAGAATTAGATTGGAATTATGTAAAAAGTGGCCAAAATTACACAGACTGTAGTTTACTGTGTATAAATTTCAAACCCGAAAGACGAAACAATGACATGTGGCATGCCATACAAGTTTTCTCTATTGAACCAATTTGTAATTAGGTCATTGCGGGAGATTAGGCATAACTTTTCCTTGAAGAATCCAAATGAGGCCAGACATGTGGAATTGGAAAGGAGATTCTGAGGGTTACTAAATGACTAAAGATAAAATCTCGGGGATCCAAAATTCCAGAGCACATCAGCTTCAATATCTAGTTCCTCAAAAGTAAGAAAAAGATGTGTATTTTTTTTCTCAAATTACATAAGTCTTGCTTGAAAAATATGTTTGAAGTGATTTGAAGGGCATATTGAAGCATGGATATCATAATTTGGTTCTAAAATGACCCCTAAAAATAATTCAACACTCATTAAGCCCTCAAAAGGCTCTACTATGACTCATGAAGAGGATGAAGTGAAACATGATATATCAAAATTACAAGACCAAGTGTTCCAAATTTCTCTCTTGCAAAGAGAAACAGAAAATGAAATAGAATTTTTTAATAAAGACATGGAAGCTAAGATGGATGGTTTGAAGAAAGGCGTGGAAGTTTTTAAGAATGGCATGGAAGCTAAGATGGATGACATGGAAGCTAAGATAGATGAAAAAATTAAAGACAACATGGAAGACATGAAGAATGATGAAAAAATAGACATGGAAGGTTTGAAGGAATGTTTGAGAAAGTTGATACAAGAAATGATTCCTAATGGTGAAAAGGTAGTACAGGAAACTCATGATGAGAACAAAATAAAATTTAATCTTGATTTCATAAACTCTAATGTTGGATTGAAGACCCAACATATTCTAAAGCTCGATATGAGGAATTTTGAAGGCAAGGATCCCGTAACATGGATACTATAGATGGAGCAATATTTTGATCTCCATAATGTGGAAAACACAAAAAAATGTACACATTGCAACATTACATTTAGAGAACAATACATTTCTATGGTATCGATGGCTTTGATCTCGTAAAAAAAAATTCACTTCGTCAATTTTTATGGAGGAAATGATAGCAGATTATGAGGATACAAAGAGAAACAACTTCTTTATCCAATTGATAAATCTCAAGAAAAAGGGTTCAATGGTGGAGCGCATCGATGAACTCCAAAAATTTAATATAAGGGTAACTAATACTCCAGAGGAAGGCATGATTGATGTCTTCATAGGGACTTTAAAAGATAACATCCAAGATGACGTTCACCTTTGGGAACCTGATTCATTGGATAAGGCATTCAGGTTGGAAATAAAATTTGAAAGTAAAATTATGGTGACAAGGAAGCCTACCACTCACATCTATAAATATGGAAGTGTTGCTACTCCTAGACTTACACAACCTACAAAGTTGACACCATAGAAATTGGAAGAAAAAAGAGAAAAAGGGTTCTTCTACACTTGTGATAGAAAATACAGTAGAGGTCATAAGTGTGCTGAGATTAAATTATTTTACATATATTGTGAAGAGGAGGAAGAAAATGAACAAGAAAATTCAAAATAAGAGGAGATACACCAAGAACCAACCCTAGAGAAAGAAGAAATGATTCCAACCATATCTTGTAATGCATTGGCACGAATTACCACTCCTCAAACTCTCAATATAGAAGGAAATATCAAGAAGAAAAATGTAATAGTGTTGATTGATTCAGGTAGTACCCATAATTTTATTCATTGTAAGGTAGCCAAGGAATTCAAATGCTCCCTATACCGAACACCACAGTGTCATGTGATGGTTTAAAATGGAGGGACTATAAATTTATCTGGAAAATGCCATAATATGAAGATAACAAAGGGGAAATATGTATTAAATATTCAAATGCTTTTCATTCCAATGGGAGGTGCTTATGTTGTACTAGGAGTACAATTGTTACAATCTTTGCGGACAATATATTTTAATTTTCAAGAAAATTTCTTGAATTTTTTTCGGAAGGAAGGAATTTGAATTATGTGGTATTGTAAGGAAGCCATGAAAGATAATAAGCTTTAATTTCATGACAAAGATTCCAAGTAAAGGACAATGAGGCATAATTGTACAATTATGCTCACTAGAATTTCCAACATCAAAATCATCTATTTTTCCATATCTCCAAAAATTCTTGCACAATCATTCCAAGGAATTTGAAACTCCCAAAGTACTGCCACCTATTCATGATCATGATCATGTTATTCATTTAATTCCAGGAAGTGTCCCTACAAACATCAGGCCTTACATATATCCTTATGTCTAAAAGAGAGAAATTGAACGCATGTTTGTAGAAATGTTAGAGGCTTGTATAATTCAACCTAGTCAAAGTTCTTTCTCTAATATAGTAGTATTGGTGCACAATAAGGATGGATCATGGTGCATGTGTCTAGATTATAGGGAACTCAATTTGCTCCCTATTAAAGATCAATTTCCCATTCCTGTGATTGGTGAATTATTGGATGAATTACATGGAGCAATTTATTTTACCAAGTTGGACATTTCTTGAGGATATCATCAAATTATAAAGAAGACTGAAGATATTTTCAAAACAACATTTTGAACTTAGGAGGGTCATTATGAATTTTTGGTCATGCATTTTGACCTTACCAGTGCACCTTCTACATTTCAAGTGTTGATGAATTTCATTTTTAAACCCTTCCGTACTAAATTTGTGCTAGTATTTTTTGATGATAAACTAATATACAATAGGTCTTGAAAGTATCATGCTCAACATGTTGAGAGGGTGCTCAAACTATTGGAGGAGAAAAAATTAGATGAAAAAACCTCCAAATGTTTCTTTGGAGTACAAGAGGTGAAATATATAGTTCATATTGTATCTCAAGAGGGTCTTAAGGCAGACCTTAACAAGATTAAATCTAGTAAGGAATGGAAAGTTCCCAAAACCATAAAGAAGTTGCGAGGATTTTTCAGGTTAACAAGGTATTATCGAAATTTTGTTAAGAATTATGGGAGAATAGCAGAACCTTTAACAACATTATTGAAGAAATATGGATTTTCACGGACTCCTGAAAAATCTAAGGCCTTGGAACATCTTAAAGAGCCAATGTGCCTAGCATCGTCTTAGTTAGGACAAACTTCACAAAAACCTTTATTGTGGAATGTGATGCCGTAGGAAATGGAATTGGTGTTGTTTTAAAGCAAGCAGGAAGACCCATTGCTTTTGAAAGTCATCCAATCACAGGAAAGTATATACAGAAAGCTATTTATGTGAAGGAAATGTTGGCAATACTACATGCAATAAAGAAATGGTGACCTTACCTAATGGGAAGACACTTCAAGGTAAGAAATGACCATGATAGTCTTAAAAACTTTTTGGAACAAATAATATATTTATAAGAGCAGCAAAAATGATTCACAAAGATGTTGGGTTATGAATTTGTAATCATCTACAAAAAATGGAAGTTAAATTTTGTTGCAGATGCACTCTCAAGAAAGGATGAGTAGGTGGAAGCAGTGCTTTGTGCCATTTATATTATCCAACCAAATTTGATAACCGAAGAAAGGGAGAAATGGAAGAATGCCAAAGAAGTGTGGACACTCATTCAAAAATTGCAACAAGATCCCACTACATATGATACATCTAGTTGGAAAAATGATTCCTTATGGTATAAATATCACTTATATCTTTGTAATAATTCCCAACTAAAACAAAATACTCTTTTGGAATTGCACACCTCTCAGTAAGAGAACACTCAGGATTTTTAAAAACTTACCACAGGGTGAAGAAATATTTTTTTTATGATGGCCTTGAATCTGATATTCAAAATTTTGCGGTAGAATGTTTGGTTTTCCAGCAAAATAAAGTTGAGACAATTAAGACCCTGGGTCTACTACAAGCTTTACCCATTCCAACTCAATGTTGGGAGGATGTTTCAATGGATTTTATCACAGGTTTACCTATGTCTAAAGGAAAGAGTGTCATCATGATGGTAGTTGATAGAATTACCAAGTATGGAAACTTTTATGCATTATCTCATCTAATTAAAGAAAGTACATTTACTACTACATTTATGGAAACAATTCAAAAGCTACATGGAAACCCAAAGATTATTGTAAGTGACAGAGATCTCATTTTCATTGGAAATTTTCGGATGAAATTATTTTCTTGTTTGGGTACTCAACTAGCCCGTAGCTCATCTTATCATCCTCAATCCGATGGGCAAACTGAGATAGTGAACAAGTGTTTGGAAGGATATCTTCATTTTTTTGTATCTGATAAACAAACACAATGGGTCAAGTGGTTATCTCTGGCTGAATGGTGGTATAACATGTCCTTCCATACTGCAGCAAATATGCCCCCATTTATGAAAATTTATGGATATCATCCACCGTCCATCAAATCATCTTTAAGAGAAAATTCTAAGGTTCAAGTAGTGGAAGATCACATAGAGCATAAACAACAGGTTCTTCAAATCTTAAAGGACAAGCTAAAATTGGAACAAAATCAAATAAAGCAACAGGTAGGTCAACGTCGTAGTGAGAGAATTTTTGATGTAGGAGACTGGGTATTTTTAGGACAACAAACATATAAACAAATTTCCCTCAAGCAAGCTAAGAAGGATAATAAAGTATCACCAAAGTATAATGGCCCTTACAAGGTGTTGCAAAAGATTGGTATTATGACATACCAATTGGAGCTTCCTGCTTCTTCTTAAGTGCACCCAATTTTCCATGTTTCATGCGTAAAGAAGGTTATAGGTGACAAAATTCTAGTTAAAACAACATTTATATAACTTGATGAGGAAGGAAAAATCATATTGGAACCTGAAGCAGTCACAGAAACAAGAACTCGACAGCTACAAAATCGATCAATTTCAGAGTATCTCATCAAGTGGAAGAACATACCCACTCACGATTTCACATGGGAAGATGAGAATAATATATAGAAGCATCCAGAGCTACTCAAACGTTGAGGAAAACACTTTTTTGAAGGAGAGGGGTATGTTAGCTCTCTATATTACTAGTGTAGTCCCATATTGTTGTGTAGCTCGCTCATTGTTATTTTTGTACCTTTGTAGTCCCCATTTTGTTATTATCGTGCCTCATAAAACCACACTATTGTTATTGTTATGCCCTTACATTACTATTGTTAGGTCGGTTGTGATTATATTGTGACCCCATGGATTCCTATATATATAGAAAGGAGGTCTTTTCATTTGAATCATACAAGAAATTTTCATCTATGTAATATAAAGGAGGTTTCCCCCTCAAAGTGGTTCATTTCTAAGGTATTGATCTCTCTTTTCTTCTATTTTTGAAGTTGGTTTCATAACACAAAAGGTATATATCGCTATACCTAAAACCAAAGATGGAAAACCAGTGAATGCCTCAATTCGAAAAATGTTCGGCACATAGTAGGTTATGCCCAACAATGACTCCCAAGGCATTTCCATTGCCAGTAGGAACTATAAGCCCCTTTAGGCCAATAGCCTTTGCAATTTTAAACGGAAAAGAATAGGCATTGAGATCGCAGAGTGATGTGGTGGGAAACCAACAACAAAATGAAGGTTAAGTCATGAGGTTAGGGTACGTACATACCCTAACCCTCCTCCCAATCATCGAGAACCATTTGATCAATCTCCACGGCCAGGATCGCAACAAGGAAAAACCAGAGAATTAGCAAGAGCAAGTGAGGGGTTGGAAAGCTTCAACACCAACCCTTGGATCGGGAATACTGGAGGGTTGAGATTGAAGGAACAGGATTGCCAAGACTGGGAAGAAGTGTCTAATGGAATCATTGTGACGGGTCACAACTGTCGAAGTACTTTAAAAGATTTATAAAGTACCAGCGTGGGGATCAACAACAATTAAGGCCCTTAATACTTCAAACCTATTTCTATAACCCAAATCCCATTGCACATGAATGATAGTTATAATGTAACTTTTTAATTATGGTTTTAATAACACGCGTGCATCATTAACAATATGCTTAGAATATGTATTGTAACATATAGTGTAGGTTAGATGAATGAAAATATGGTATACATGCTTATTACCTTTTAAAAGGGAATGGTAAAATATTTTGTTTTTTTATTATGAATGTTGCTGACGAATATATGTGACAAAACCCATTATTGAGAATTGATTTGATAATTTAACATACTTTAAAGGATAAAAAATACTATGTTTCAGGAATATAATGGATAGCTTAGAAAAAACTTTAGTTGCAACTTAATCTTCAATATTCCTGTACATAAACTTTGTGTTAAGAAATCATGTAACTACAAAACACATACATTTTTATCTAGATTTTGTTATGTAAAAAATCAAAATATTAGATAAACTATTATTCACTTTAAATTTGTTGCATTATTATAATTCCTGGTCTCCATTCTAATAAACACAAGAAACCCTTCAATTTTCAACTCTGTATTGTAAAATGCCAAAGTTGCAAGCATACCATAGAACAAAACATTAATATATAGACTATGGATTTTCAATCAAAAGCCATTTTAAACAAAAATCCGGTAAAATATTAGAAATTTTAAAAACAATAAAATTATTGTGAGAAAATATAAAAAAAAAAAAATCAAAATGTTGAATAATATCATCAAAATATCTTTTTTTAGTATATCCTTCTATGACCGCCTTGAAAAGCATGCAAAATATCACAATATTATCATGATATCAATATCACAACATTAATATGATATTGAATGTACCTGTATTATTTGGATTGATTACTGAAACCAAAACATTTTGTGTATAGCAATCTGTTTCACTGGTGATCACTGATTGAATTTGTTTCAGTAAAATTAAAGAATTTGTTTTGACAAACGTTTGAGTCCCGAGAGGAATAGAACCCTCGCTTATAATTTGGCCTTGACAATTTTCATATGCAACATAATTCAATATATATTAAAAAGTTAAAAACCATAATTGCTGCAAGCGGGTTTTATAAAGTGCATTACTTATTTGAGCAAAGTAACCAATATCAGGTGTACCATCCAGATTTATAGTAGGAGCCAATCGTAATCTTTTCTCCCACAGAAACAAGATATACCTCCATATTCACATCTAGAAGCATGTGCATGTCAAACTGTTTTCTATGAGCTTCAATTCGAGAGAATGCAAATGAAGCAAATGGGAATGTAAACTGGAAGCATCACGTAACAAGACGAAGGAAACAGAACATATTTCCAAGAATAAACGAATGCATCTTCCAAGAGTATAATGGACAACTTGGGCAATATTCGGTGGAAATATATAACCGCAAATCTGGCAAATCAGTTGAAACTATTATTATACTTCGAAATTTTTTTCGATTTACTAGTATCAAATTTCTTTCCATTTGGGACAATCCTCGTCACTGTGAGAAGATCCTCGAACAAAATCTCAACCATATTGGGACAAACCCTAAAAGCTCCTGCAAGAGAAAATCCTTTTACAGACAAGCAAACACCTCTGGTCTCATGCAAGCTCATATATGGTCATTGATGTCATCGAGACTTCTGGCACCTCCTACCGTGTGGTCGTTGATATCAGCTGACACATCTGGCATCTTTAAACGCACTGCTCCCTTGGACCTGTTAACTAACAACATTAATAATATTATTTAAAGAACGGCGTGGTTATTGTTTGAAGCACTACAAACAACATAATTGTTTGGTAGCAGTGCAGTGACTGTGTTCTAACAACATAATTGTTTGTTTGGTGGCAGTGCTGCTGCTGTGTTCTAACAACTAGTTGGGGAGGTTTGATTTTACAATTTTGTTTATCAAATTTTAAACAGGGTTATATGCACCTGTGCTATAAGTGTTATTTGTTCGATTGAAAAAAACCAAAATGGTGTGGAGAAAAATCTTTCTTTCCCACTATAATCCATACATGTAGAAAAGCAAAATAATAGTTTAGAGAAAATTAGCTTGGAGAGAATATAAAGTTTCAATTAAGTAATATTTATTACTTTATCTCCATACAACTTAGCATGTTGGGGTGGAGACATCTGAAAATTATAAATAATTAATAAATTCAATTACATAAACTTAATTTAGGTTAAGCTTTATGTGAAATGAAATGAATAAAGTTACTTACCTTTTTTTCAAGAGAAAAAATCAGAATAATTTCCATTAATCAAAAAATATTTTACAAAATCATAGTTCTTGTCCATAGTGTTAATTATAGCTATTTTCTATAGTATTCCAAGGGAACTAAAAATTAATTAAACCCTCTATTGTGTACAACATCGATGAAAATTATTACAAAAGGATTGAGTCCAAGTTCCATCATTTGCTAGCTAAGGAAGAGAGAATAAACTATAAACTGAAAAATGACAAAAAAATGTCTCCTTGAGATAAACAAAAAAACGTTAGTGCACATGAAACAATAACAAAAGATAATTTTACAAAAAAATTACTTGGCTGTGCAAAGCCCCCCGACAAAGTACTTGAAGTGCATTTTCTCCGGAAGAAGCACCAAGGCACGCTTGGAGAGGAAGTTAGCTTCGAGGTTTTGTTCTCTATATACATGTTGAAAAGAGAGCCTTTAGAAAACAAATCCTCTGCATCCAATTGAAAAGTGATGGGACTTGCAAGAAATTCTGATCTTGGATCCAGCTGATTGTTGAGAGAGAGTCCCCGACTACCAAGAGGTTGTGAATGCTGAGCTACTGAGAAACTTGTAATGGCCACCATAATGCAATAATTTATGCCTTGCAGTTGTACTAAAACCACCAAACCATCTGATACAGTATGACATGCCTTGATTGATGTGGAGGGAGACACCACATCCACATCGACCTCCAGTAGTTGCCCCATCGAAAAGGAAGATCAGAAAAAGTTCAAAAAGTCAACCAACCTAATTGACCTGAAGGATTCCTTAGGACACTAAGCCCCAGATTCCATAAAATGGGAAACAATCTGAGGAGATTTTAACTTGACTTCAGGAATCATGACTTCAAAATTGAATTCATTCCTGGAATGCCATATGCCCCAGAAAGTGAAGAGTAGGAGAGTACTGTAAGCTTTGGATTGGATTTCCAAAGAGAAAATCCTAGCCTCAATTGAAAAACAATCTCCACCAGCCTGAATCCCCAAGAGGGAACAAACCTATTTCCATATATCCATTGTGAAGGGGCAATGAATGAATAAGTATAGAAAATACTCCATATCCAATTTACATAGGTCACAACGACCAGACGCCGCCATACCTTTCTTCATGAGGGTGTCCCACGTTAATATTCGGTTGTAGAGTATTAACCAAGAGAAACATATAATTTTTAGGGGGGAATTCTAGGATCACATGTGTGCTGAGAGAAAAGTGAGGGGGAGGGGTTGAACACATGAAGTAACGTGTTCATAAAATTGTAAGGCCTCTATATTGAAATCAATGATATGACCCCCGCAAACCAATTTTTCTCGACTATAAGACAGGGATATCCCAGTCTGTCAAATATTTCCTCAATGTCATTCCCATTATGCCTGAAAATAGTCTCGGATCCCAGTTCCCCATGCATGTGGCCAATATGTATTAGTTAGTAGTTATTGGGGGCCTGTCCTAATGCTTTCCATGGTGGACAAACCCCTCTTGTTTAGAGCATATATCATGTGGGATGAAAGATAATGGAAACCATGCATGCCTTTAATATCAACGAATCCCACCAAAACCTCCTGTCCATTTCCAGCAACCCAACTAAGATTGTTCTTGATACAAGGGATGGAGATAATGAGGGAATAAAGTCGCTTACCTATATCTTATTTATGATCTTATCCACTTCTAAAGGGACAAATTTTTTGAATTCTTGCATTGATCGTCCCTGAAATAATGGAGAATTGTAGTTGTTTCCACTGATCTCTCACATCAGAAACAATGCATTTGAAAAATGGTTGCTACAAGCTACACATTTTAAAAAAATATCCATTAAAGAGTCATAAATAAATTGGAATTGTAGTTGGAGGTTAATAAGGCAACACATGATTTATTTAAAAAAAAATAAAAAAATGGAAAACCTTTAATAAGAAGGAAAAATTACACAAAATATATTTTTTTACGGGAAGAAAAAAAACACTAATATTCATTAGAGTACATGGTCATATATATCCCCATAGTTTCTATCATGAACCATAAGCTTCTATCTATCTAATGGAATATTATAACATGTAAAAAACTAGGCATTCTAATGTCCATTGTGACTAGTTTTCTCCCAATGAAATACCTAATCTCTAAAAAAGGATGCCCCTTTTATCATAAATTCCGACATAACCAATTCATATAATAAAAATTTTATAGCAACGACGAATTCGTGAAATATGGTTTTTTTACAGACCCCTGTCAGTTGCAATTTAACCAAAATGTATGCAGCCATCCTCCATCCTATGACCATTTCTAAAGAGATGGAAATGCATGCAGCTTGGTGTAGTTGAATGACCCTTCTTTGGTAAGGAATATGCAAGGAAATTGTGCTCAATAGGCTATTTTGATGGGCTCTTTGTTGTTAGGGTCTGTGATTGTGGGGCAATCATCAAAATTTGTCCCAACAGGGCTTATCATTTCTTTTGGAATGGTGGAGTCAGTTCAAGTTGTCGAACATATGTAGTGGCATTGTGGGGATACTCCAAAGCATTGTCAGGCTAGCTATTGACTCCTTCAAGTTTGTTAGATATTATTTTTCTGTCACTGAATATATGCAAGGGAGGAATTCCCTCTAGGTTCCTATATTGTTCCATTGGATGGATCATATTTCCATGCTTCTTTCTTCCTTTTGTGAGATCTCATTTCTCCATTCTATTAGGCGCAGAATATGGAAGCAGATGTTTTTCCTAAAAGAGGGGTTCCCTTTTTGCCTCACATAATGTTTTTCATACTTCTCATTGATGGATCCATCTCACAAGAGGTCTCTTTTGAGCTTTGATTACTCGATGTTTGTTTCTCTGCTTTTTCCTCGTGGTTTTGGCTTTTAGTAGGCTCAATTTTTGAATGTTGAATGAAGTGTAGCTTCTTAGTTTTAGCTATGTAAATTACTTTGAACTCTGTTCTTGGAGGTTTCTTTTGTTTGGTCTATCTATCCTCTAATTTGGAAATATGGAACTTCTCTTTTTAATATGAAGAAGCCTTGGTTTTTTCTGTTGAAAAATAAGAAAGGGACATTGTGCTCAAGGTAGACCTGTGAGAAAGATATGATATCAAAAGAGGATATGAGATTCAAAAATTGTTCCATCCATCCAACATTGGAGCTTTGAGATTGACTCTATCATTTATCCAACCTATATCTGCATTTATGTTTGTGTGATAAAAACTACTCGATCTGTGTGTCCAAAGAAAATGTAGTCTCGATGGGCCTAATATTTGTGGATTTGAAGAAATATGAGTCTAAGGCCATGGCTCTGGCCACTCCGAAGCTAACTCAACATTCTAAAGTTGAATTCCTATTATGAAGGTAAGGATCTACTACTAGAAAACTACAAGCATTTGCATTACAAATTAAAAGAGAAAACCTAAGAAAGTAAGCCCATCATTCATAAATGTGTAAAACATTCACAAATTTTCTTTGAAGGGGCTTGAAGAAAAGATCAAAATAATCAATAATTAGTTATTCGTATAATATTTGTATAGCATATGTTTCATTATATGGGAGATTATCGAAGCTTGGTTTAGAAGCATTCCATATCATTTACGTTAATTCTTATGGACATTTTTAACCAGCTCATTCTATAATTCACTATGAAGGAGATGTGTAAGTGTGTCTGTGCTCAACTTGAAATTGACAAATGCCCCTTAAAAAAATACTTTAAATGAAAAAAAAATCAATTATGAATTGAATTAATGAATTTTTAAATATTAATCTATTATTTTAATGTAAATAATTATTTTGATACTCACTGAGAATTGATCTCTATTATTAAATTATTAAACGACTCATCTCGTTAAAATTATTATGAAAGAAAATTTCCTACTTGTTTTACAAGTCAACTGTCTCCCTTGGCTCATTGTTTATTTTTTTATCACGACTAATCACAAGTCAACTCTCTCTCTTTGCTCATTGTTTATTTTTTTATGAGGACTTATTACAAGTCAACTGTCTCTCTTTGCAAATTGTTTATTTTTTTATCACGACTAATTACAAGCCAACTTTCTCTCTTTCCTCGTTGTTTATTTTTTTATCACGACTAATTACTAGGCAACTGTCTGTCTTCGCTTATTAATATTATTATGGTAGGATATTTCCTCCTTTTGTTATTTTTTATTACGACTAGTCACAAGTCAACTATCTCTCGCACCGAATTGTTGAAGAACATGAAAGTTAAACCGAAAGGTATACTGCGTTGAAAAAATTTAAAATTAAAAAATATTCCCCTCCCCTCGTCAACACAATGTCTGTCACGGCAGAGTAAGGGCTGCAACGGCCACAATTTCACAGATTCCAAGATATCGATATGTAGTTTGCTCCACGGAAAAAAGCCTTTCCTTCAAAAGTATATGTAGTTTGCTTGGAACAAGCCGATGTAGGCGGAGTAGAAATGGGAACCAGTTGGAAAGTGGTGCAACAACATGCATAGAAGTGAATGCGGCCAAGGTTGAGAGTTGAACAAGTTAAAATACAATTAAATTCACGCGTAAAACAACCTACAGGTTTGCTATGGGGAATGTCGCGGATATTGCGTGTCTGACTTTTTGCTTTCAGAAACTCAACGCAACGTCGCGTACCCCACACAATTGGGCAGCACTCCAGTATAATATATAGATGAGACAAAAACATGTGCACGAACATCTCTGGGTTTGGTCAAGTGTTACAATCTATTATAGCCATATTTCTCATCTCAAATCTGAGTACAGGTGAGCTCAATATCATGGGACGTCAATCAACATCTTGTTCCTCAACCTTCGCTTGCAGATTGCTTATACCATAGCTGCTCCTACTTCTCTGCACGATCTCGCCAAGTTCAGAAGCTCGTTCCTTGCCTCCTCAGTCAAAGACTCTATCAATGGAGATTAATCATAGTGATGATGACCATAGTCAGCAAATTAGCGGATCTTTGAATCACAGATTACAGTTAAACCTCCGTCCATCTGATGTTATAGGTAAGAACGCCTTCAAACATTTACTCACCACTATTGAAAAAGAAGTCAAAGTTGCATAGAACTCCGTGGATAAATTTGAAATCCACTTAGTCAATAAACATTTCATTTTAAGGACTGATGCATCCGCAATGAAGAAAGTCTTGACCAAAGACATCAGAAAAGCTGGAGAAGCCAAATTTGCTAGATGGCAAGCATTATTTGCCAACTTTGACTTTGATGTAGAACACATCATAGGTGAAGAAAATAGCTTTCCAGATTTTCTGAGCAGAGAGCATATTCAAGACACTCACGATGCTCTCAAGTCATAATGATTGTTACTGAATGTGATCCTAATCAATAACAAGAAGTGCTAAGATCCATATCAGAGAATAAAAGTTGGTCAGAATACAGAGACACTTGGAAACCAACTTGGCAATTACGAAGTACTAAGGTGTTGGACGCAAATTTGCAGCCACATACTGACTTACAACATTTAGTAATTGAGAGAAAAGTGTATCCAAAGGGGAGCAAGTGGATACATGATATGGTCTACTCAAGAAGCATGACGGATGCCCATATTGCTGAAGAAAGTCTCTCCAATGACTTTCATGATATCAGTATGATCTGGACTCAAGGAAGTGATAGGAGTCGAGTATATCATCGATACTTTGGTATCAATAGGACAAGAGATCCTACTTGGAGAATCGGCACTGCACTATGGCCAGGCAATAATCCTTTACTGATATTTTTTGACACTGTTTATGACTTTGCAGGATACAAAAAGCTATGGTGTAACATATTAAATGTCGATGGCAACGGTGAAACCCATTACACTAAAATCAAATTTGGACCTACATGGATAATGCAGATGAACCGCCAAATTAATTGGTTGAAAAACTAGTGGACTGACTACGGAATCAATAAGACTGCATTAGATCCAGTTTATTATGAATCTTATACTCAAAGTCTTTGTAATTGGTGTAATGAGAGAAATATTGAATGTTTTCATCCTGCACATAATAATGTAGAAGAATTTATGATGCCTACAATGAGAGAAGATGATGATATACTCCACAGGTACATGTCTCGCCATTATGAGTGGTTAGTCATGACCAAAATTAAGCACCAAATCATACTTGGCAAACCAATGATTGTAAGAAGGATTTATACCAAAGCCTGGGATGAATATGTATACAAAAGATTCAGGTTCCCTGGTATTTCAATCCTTGAAGAAAGAAATTAAAATTATTTAGTGGTTTTCGTGGGTTCCCTAAAAATATCCACAATGTAATAATGATGTCTAGTCATAGACTGAGAGTGGCCAGTTTTCTCGTGGGCTTTCCGGTAAAAAGCTTCCACAATGTAAATATTCATTTTTGCACAATTCTCGTGGGCCTGCTGTACTTAAAAGGTATCCACTTTGTTTTGTCATTCACATGCACATGTTCAGATGAAGGAATCTCTATGCGGATGTCGCCTTGGTGTTACATGAAAGCAATGATTCCAAATCCATGTCATTAGTTTGTACTGACCAACATGATTGTTTGTCCCCCCTCTCATCCTATATAAAGAGAGTGAGGCTCATTCATTTGGCATCGGATGTTAGGGAGCCTTAGAGTTGGAGTCTTGTGTTTGAGTCGGAGTCTGAGTTCTTCCTGCTCTACATCTGCGAGTTCTAAACTCGATTTGGTTGCATCACAAAGATCAGTTTCAAGTCTAGAGTCTGATCTGAGAAGCCTGCGGGTCATTGTGCTCGACACTGATGAGAACCTAAAGTGGCCATTTCTCACAGGATTTGAGTCTGTAAATTTTTTAGTGTGTTTATGTTACATAGACTGAGTCTGAATTTGGCCAAGTAGCCTCCAGTAAGCTATCTCATTTATTGAGAAGTTTATTCGGGTAAATTCCAATTCATTCGATCTCATGAATGAAAATCTGAGTCTATAAGACCGGATCTGTAATATCTTCTGCTATATCAATAAAGAGTGAGAATTTTCTGCATCATATTTGAGTACTGTGAACTTTGTGCTTATAATATTGTTGTTGAGGTAGTATCTGTCTCTTTTACTTTCACTTGAGGTTCACGAGAAGTTCACCAGAGGTTCGCGAGAACTCCTAGGGACACCAAAGGCCGTTGAAGGTGAGGGAAGCCGTGTGTAGGCTACGTAGAGCGTGACGGCGCAAAGTAGGTTCGTGTATGGGTTCATGTATGGGTTCTTGTAAAGGACTGTGAAATAAGATAGAGAAGAGACTCAACAAGGCCAAGTCAGCTTGTGTTGCTGCTGCAAGCTTTAGTCAGGAAGCCTTTGCAAGAAATTGGTATCAGAGCCAGTACTGTTTCACTGGTTCAAGAAGGTTAGTACTCAAATTTAATCTTTTTATTGAAAAATGGATCCGTCAAGAAGATCAGTCTCATTCCGAGAGCTAGAGGATAAAGACCAAGCTGAGAAAAACCCTTTCAGAGATATGTTGGCTAGTTCATCTAGTCAAGTTTTAAATTCTGCTGAATTAGAGTTTGTAGAAAGTCAACCATCGACAAGATGGCAGTTACCTGTAATAAATGCATTCGATGTATATTCTGACTTAAAGCCTTTCCATCTGATTGCTGCTACCAGAGTCTCAATAAAAGAAACTATTAGCCAAATCCAAGAAAATTCTGAAAGTATCCAATCTATTCCTCTTTTAGATCCAAAAACCCTCCAAGCCGAAGAAAAGAGGTTGAAAACCAAATATATCCATTTGGGTTGTATTCGGGTTGGGATAAGTGCTTTGAAACATAGATGATTAAATACATTTGTATTAGCCACAATCAGAGATTTAACACATAATAAGTATACAGATTCCTTGATAGGAGGGATAGTAGCTCCATTGTCTAATGGGCTAGTATATTTTGACTGCTATCCAAATTTTTCTGTGTATGTGTTTGATGAACACATAAATGACATTCTGCAATTACAGATCCACACTGACAAATTTACAGACTCAAATCCTATGAGATCTGGCCACCTTAGGTTCTGATCAATGTTGAGCACACTGACCCGCAGGATTCTCATATCAAACTCTAGACCTGGAATTGATCTTCATGATGAAAGCAAATTGAGTTTTGAACTCGCAGATGCAGAGCAGGAAGAACTTAGACTCTGACTCAAACACAAGAATCCAACTAATGACATCTGATGCCAAATGAATGAGCCTCACGCTCTCTATATATGATGAGAGGGGGGACAAATAATCATGTTGGTCGGTACAAACTAATGATGTGGATTTGGAATCATTGCTTTCGGGTAATGCCGAGGAAACATCAGCACAAAGATTCCTTCATCCGGACATGTGCATGTGAATGAAAAAACATAGTGGATACCTTTTAAGTACAACATGCCCACGAGAACTGTGCAAAAGGGAATATTTACACTGTGGAAGCTTTTTAACGGAAAGCCCATGAGAAACTGGCCACTGTCAGTCTGTGACTAGACATCATTATTACATTGTGGATATTTTTAGGGAACCTGTCATAATTTAATTTAATATGAGCTTCGTCTCCTGTATACGTATATAAATCAACTCTTACAATCATTGGTTTATAGCAATTTGTTAATTTTAGTCTTTCCACTCATGTGAAACATGCCACAGTAGATATCATCATCTTCTCTCATAGTAGGCATCATAAATTATTATACATTATTATGTGTTGGATGAAAACATTCAATATTTCTCTCATTACACCAATTACAAAGACTTTGAGTATAAGATTCGTAATAAACTAGATCTAATGTAGTCTTATTGATTTTGTAGTCACTCCATCAGTTTTTGAACCAATTACTTTGGCGGTTCATCTGCATTATCCATGTAGGTCCAAATTTGATTTTGGTTTAATGGGTTTCACCTCTTCCATTGACATTTAATATGTTCCACCATAGCTTTTTGTATCCTACAAAGTCATAAACAGTGTCAGAAAATATCAGTAAAGGATTATTACTTGGCCATAGTGCACTACTAGTTCTCAAAGTAGGATCTCTTGTCCTATTGATACAAAAGTATCGATGATATATTCGACTCCTATCACTTCCTTGAGTCCAGATCATACTGATATCATGAAAGTCATTGGAGAGACTTTCTTCAGCAATATGGGCATCCATCATGCTTCTTGAGTAGACCATATCATGTATCCACTTGCTCCCCTTTGGATACACTTTTCTCTCAGGTACTAAGTGTTGTAAGTCAGTATCTGGCTGCAAATTTGTGTCCAACACCTTAGTTCTTCATAATTGCCAAGTTGGTTTCCAAGTGTCTCTGTATTCTGACCAACTGTTATTCTCTGATATGGATCTTAGCACTTCTTGCTACTGATTAGGATCCCATTTAGTAACAATCATCATGACTTGAGCATCCTGAGTATCTTGAATATACTCTCTGCTCAAAAAATCTGGAAGACTATTTTCTTCACCTCTGATGTGTTCTACATCAAAGTCAAAGTTGGAAAATAATGCTTGCCATCTAGCAAATTTGGCTTCTCCAACTTTTCTAATGTCTTTAGTCAAGACCTTCTTCATTGCGGATGCATCAATCCTTATAATGAAATTTTTATTGACTAAGTGGATTTCAAATTTATCAACTGAGTTCCATGTAGCTTTGACTTCTTTTTCAATAGTGGAGTAATTATTCTCTACTGGGCTCCACTTACGTGATGCAAACTAAACCACTTGTTCTATGCCATCTTTCTTCTGTTTGATGACACCTCCCAAACCTTCATTGCTAGCATCACTCTCAACAATTTTTCCAGCATCATCATCTGCAACATAAAGGATAGGCAGATGTTTTACCTTTGATTTGATATTTCTGACTGCATTTGTATGTGCTTCAGTCCATGGCTTAGGATTTTTCCTGAGCCTTTGATTTAGGATGGCCATGTCTATGGCACAATCTTGGTAAAAGCTACTTACATAATTCAAGCATCCAAGAAATATTTGCAGTTCAGTTTTATCTAAGATGATGTCAGGAAATCTGTCTGCAAACTCTAATGCATGTTTCTGCAAAGAAATATTTCCTTCTTTGATAGTGTGGCCTAAGAATTTGATAGAATCCTGAAACATTTCTATCTTCTTCTTACTGAGAACTAGGCCATTATTTTTCACAACTCTCAGAAAAATATTTACATGTTTGAAATGATCATGTAAATTCTTTGAAAAGATCAAAATATCATCTATGTACACAATTAACCATTTAAAATATGGCTTAAAAATAGAATCCATCACCTTTTGGAATTTTGATGGTGCATGCTTTAATCGAAAAGGTATCTCATTCCACTCATAGTGGCCTGCAGGAACGCTGAATGATTTTTTTAATTTATCCTCCTCCTTAATAGCAACTTGCCAGAATCCTGACTTCATGTCAAAATTGGAGAATATCTTTGCTCCTGCAATTCTTGCCAACAATTCATTTTTGTGTGTAATTGGATATGTGTTATCAGCAAGAACAATATTCAAAGGCTTGAAATTTATAACAAGTCTAGGAATTCCTCTGATCTGTTCTAATCTTTTATTTACATAGAAGCCATAACAGTTCCAGGGACTGTCTGACTCTCTTTTCAGTTTTATTTTGAGCAAATAATCAATTTCTTTGCTGCATAATTCTATATATTCTCTGCTCATACAGATTGCCTTACTCTTACAAGGTCTTCCTTCATAGTCAAACTTATAAGGAAATTCAACGGAGTGTTGTTTCCTGTGCCAAAAGGCATTGGGCTCTTCTGCATAACATTCTGTTTCTATTCTTTGTTTCAGAGCAGAGATATGTCTTTGAGCATCGGAGATTCTAATTGTTCTTCAATTCTCAATGTCTCCTTTAGATCTTTGAGATCTTCAAGTTTGTTTTTGGCCAAGTCTAATGCAACCTATTGCTCCATCTGGGCATTATGGACATATCAACTATGCCGAGAAAACTGAGATCTCTACCAGAGACGTTTCACATCAGGCATGATTTTCCCTCCGTGCTTTCATCGATATAAATTCCGATGTGGGGATTAACCAATATTGAATTTTCAGGGCAACTGTCTAGCATGATCTGGTCACGACATTCGTACTCAGAGTGACCTTTTTTTCATTTTTTAAAATTAAATATTAGGTGTGCCTATAGATATGTTCTTCTCTGCCAAAGCAATATTTATCATAGTCTTACTCGAGTCATTGATGATTCTAAGGCAGTATAATTGTTTCTATGGATGTATTGAATTTATTTTTGATACTCGTAAAGAGATAGAGATGGTGTTCTTTTAGATTGGAACTTGGTGAAATGATTTGTACAAATATTCTTATTTAATTATTTAAATGAGTTTTTGACTCTGTATTTGGATTTAAGATTCTCAACAACGAATATTTGAGATGCTTAAATTGTGGAGAGATTACATTGAAATGTGGAGAGTTTACCAAGCTTGAATTGAGGAGAGTTTATAATTCAAAATTGTGAATTCAAAAAAATATAATTTATAATACTATCGTAGTCTTACTCTCTATGGCTGTAAAATTGTTTATAACACTATCGTAGTCTTACTCTAGCTATTAACTATTCTATGGTTGTAAAATTGTTTAGATGGATGTATTGAATGACTCTTTTATAAGTGTAGACTTAGCAATGGTTTCATTTGGAATTTGGTGAAATTGCTTTTACTTAAATGGTTATTTATTTAAATAGTTTTTTTATTTTTATTGATTCAAAGTTGTCAAGAATCAAGATTTTGGAGACATTTTGATAGTGCATAGTTCATAATTCAAAATTGTGAATCCAAAAACCCTTATTGACTTTTTGACAAATGTAACCTAAAAATATATCTAGAAAAATGCCAAAACATATAACAAGTATATTAGAAAAGGAAATCACATTAACCATAGTAACAAATAGTCCTAATCATAGTAAAAATTGTAGCAAAGAGTCCTAATCATACCAACAGAGGGAATCCAAGTATGCACACTAAAAAATAAATCATTACATTTCCAATGAAGGATATTTATACAAAGAGGTGAAGGTTCTAGATTGTTTGTGACAATGGCTTCTTCAATAAGCTTAGAGAATTATCCAAAAGCCACGAGACAACCCACCTAATGTATTTAATGAAGTTGGTAAAGGTTGGTTGGAATAACTCTTTTACAACAACCCCACTTAATTCCAACAATATGAAAAACACACAAAATAAAATATTGCATAATATAGACTCTTGGCATGCTTGCTGGTTTCTGTCTCAGCTAGGCTTATAACATGACTTGGATTTTTCATAACACATAACTTATTTCTACAAATTTCAAATTTAGACTTTCCAAGAAGCTTAGTGAATATGCTAGCCACATTTTCATCTGTATTGCAATATATTAAGTCAAATTCCTTTGATTGGAATTTCTCTTGTACAAAAATGATGTTGTTTATCTATATGCACTAACCTTGCATGATATATACGATTGTGCGCCAATTTAATGGTGCTTTGGTTGTCACATCTGGTTCAAAGAAAATTTTACGACAATTTATCTTAAATTTTGGAATCATTGGCAAATGTTAGTAATCTCTAATATGAAAATTGCAAAATGTTTGGGCATATGTTTGTAAAAATACTGAGATCTATAATAATTTTATAATATTCTATATTATTTTTTGGTGATTGTTTAGGTAAAATAATTTTATATTATAAAATTTGGGTGAATAAATTCTAGAAAAAACTAAAAATTGACGAATCTTTTTTTTGGAAAGAGAAAGCGAAATTAACCCACTTGCAAATATTAGCCCCTAAATTTTCCTTGTCCTTATTATTATAGGACCTTGTTTTTTTTTCTCCAACATCTTCAAGTATCCTTCTAAGCAATATTGCTTCGCACGTGGATTACATAGGGCTTTATACTCAACTTCGGTTGATGATAAGGAAATCATTGGTTGTTTATTACTTCTCCTTGATATTTCTCCTAATCCTATATTGAATACGTATCCAGTGGTATATCTCATTTCATATGGATTTCCAATCCAATAATAGTGAGAATGACCTGTCAATTTAACATTACAATCGTTAGTATTTTCAATTCCAAAATTGATAGTTCTGTTTAAATATAAAATGATTGTTTTTGTAGCTATCCAATGAATTTCACGAGGGTAATCCACGAATTAACTAAGTATGCTAACTGCATAAGCAATGTATATTCTAGTGGTAGTGATATGATTCATGCTTCCCACTAATTGTCGATACAATGTTCCATTCACCTCTTTTGTTGCATCATCATTTCTGAATTTGATATTTTATTCCAATGGATTACTCCCTACTTTACATCCATTCATATGAAATCTCTTTAGTACCTCATTTTTTTATTTTATTTGTGTTATTAAAGTCTCGCTGTTATCTCTGCATCCTTCAAGACCTAGACAATAATGCATCTGCCCAAGATCTTTCATCTCAAATTCCTATTATAATTTCCTTTTTATATCTTTCACTAATTTAACAACACTGTCTATTATTATTAGATCATCATTATATATAGTGAGTAATGTTATATTTTAATTTCTATCTAACTTGATATACAAATTAGGACAAATTATGATTTTGTTAAATCCCTATTGAAAGAAGAATTTATTGATTTTCTCATACCAAGATCTTGGTGCTTGTTTTAGTCCATATAATATTTTTTAAAACATGTAGACAAGATGTTCTTGTCCCTTATTTTCAAATCCCTCTAGTTGAACAACATAACTATCTTCTTTCAATTCTCCATTTAGAAATGTCGATTTTACATGTAACTGATGTAGCTTCAAATCATACTTAGTGGCTAATGCTATCGTTATTATGATTTTGTTCATTTTTGTAACCAGAGTACATGTATATTTAAATTTTATACCTTCCTTTTGTGCATAACCTTTTGCAACCAATATTGCCTTATATTTTTCTATGCTACCTTATGCATTGAATTTTTTCTTGTACAACAACTTTTATCCTATACGGACTTTATTCTCAGATAATTTTTTTAATTCCCAAGTTTCATTTTTCATTATGGAGTCATATTCTTCTATCATAACATCCAACCATTTTTTACGATTTTAATCTTGTTCAAAATTTAAAGTGTCAACAAGAGTCATAACTTGGGGCATTAAAGCATAACCTTTATACCTGATAGGGGTTTGAATTTGTCATATTAACCTTCTTAAAGGTTCTTTGCACTATGGAGTACCTTCTCCTCTTCTTCTTCTCTGCGAATTGCCTTTGTTGGGGTCCAACCCTAACCCCTTTATTTATGTAATAAGGCGAAGGGTCCTAGTTATAGTCATAGTTAATTATTTGATTAAATAAATCCCATAAGATGTTATCTGCATTATTAATAATTGTAAGAGGGTTGAGCCACATTATAGAAAAGGGATCACATTTAGTTATAAATGGGCCATATTTAACAAATAAAGTGTTTAATCCATATTTTGCAAGGGACCACTAGTAGTTATGGTTTTGCATGCCATAAAGGTATAAATAATATTAGATAGCAAGGGAAGAATCATAGAGTCTTATTTTAATTTATATATGCTCTGTTGGAGGTTTCCCACTCAAAGAGGCATGTGAACATTGCAGTTTTCTTATGAATAATAAAATATCTTTGCAGCTTGTCTCCATTCATGTGATATTTCAGTGTTTCTAGAAATATTGTTTCATATTTATGGAATTATGTTATTCTCGCAGGTTAAGTGCATAACAAGAGGTATCAAAGAACTTTCAGTGGCCAGGTTTACCTCTACTTTTTGTTGAATTTTGTTTAGGCTAGAGATGTGTTTCAATGTCTTTAAACCACATAATATGTCGTTCAGTGCGTAAACCTATGGACTTGGGGAGGTATGCATGTAGGAACTAGAAGAGGTGGTAATTCTTGTTGGAATCCCTTGTAACCCCTCTGGGTACTGCTTTAAGTAGCAGGTCATTAGATAAAACTACACATGGAGTACATGTCCATTTACCCTTGGGTATATCAGAAGCCCCCGTAGGGTGACCTGAAACCTAACCTCAGATAATTCATCTACCATCTTGCTACTATAGTACTCTGAAAACAAAACTAAGGGAGATTACTTGCACGTATAATAGGGTAGTCGGGTAGTGGAGCTAAGGGTACATCATATCCTCCTTAGTTAGAAATCTGAAAAATTGGGTTGAATATTATTGCTGGAACCCTATGTATATCGCGTTCTATATAACCTAACAATATTTTGTGACCATGGTTCCCTCAGCTATCTGAAGATCGCCCCCTACCCTTTTGCCTATGTCATATCTAGTAATTTTAGGTTCGACCACCTTTGTACAGATCGTATATAATAGTTTGGGTTTTTCCGCCACAGTATAAATTAGATTCAACAGTTGGGGTTTTGACAACATTATCCATATTCTTTGTGCAGTAAGCGTTTTGGTTGCCATATTTTGTATTATATTATCGCATCACATTTGGAAGTTCTAAGACTTTTCAGCTATGGTAACGACAGTCCTAACCTAATTTTCATAGGATGTTTCACAGTATTTTGTATTCTAGATTTGAATCACCACAGTATTAATGAACTAGGCTTAAAACTCCTTTTGTACTTAAAAAAAAGTGTAGGGCTATTCTGAGACCAACTCCAAAAATAGAAGAAAATGGAGATCAACGGCCTAGAAATCAGCCACTATGAGGGGGAAACCTCCTTTGCATTACATAAATGAAGAATTCATGGATGACACAAATGAAAAAACCTCCTTTCTATATATAGGAGTCCATGAGGTCATTGTTATGAAACCAACTCCAAAAATAGAAGAAAAGAGAGATCAATGCCTTAGAAATTAGCCACTTCGAGGGGGAAACCTCCAATACATTATATAAATAAACAATTCTTTGATTATACAAATTACCAAAACCTCCTTCTATATATAGTAGTCCATAGGGTCACAATATAATCCTAACCTACCTAACAATAATAACGTAAGGGCAGAATAATAACAATATTAGGGTTGTAAGGGTACAACAATAACAATAAGGGGGTTACACTAACAACAATAAGGAACTACACTAGTGATATAGGGACCTAACATGCCCCTCTCCTTCAAAAAAGTGTTGTCAATGCTTCAGTAGTTCTGGATGCTTTTGTATAAAATTCTCATCCTCCCATGTAGAATTTTCATTAGGTAAGTTCTTCCACTTGATGAAATACTCTGAAATCGATCAATTTCATAGCTTTCGAGTTCTTGTTTCCATGGTTGCTTCAGCTTCCAATATGATTTTTCCTTCCTCATCAAGTTCTGGCAATATTGTTTGGACTGGAATTTTTTCACCTATAACGTTCTTTAAGCATGAAACATGGAAAATTGGATGCACTCGCGAAGAATCTCCAATTTGTATGCCATAGTACCAATCTTTTGAAACACCTTGTACGGACCATAGTACTTTGGCAATAATTTATTATCCTTCTTAGCTTGCTTTAGGGAAGTCTTTTTGTATGGTTGTAGCCTTAAAAATACCCAGTCTCCTACATCAATACTTCTCTTGCTGCAATGTTGATTTGCCTGTTGTTTCATTTGATTTTGTGCCAAATTTAGGTTATCCTTTAAGAGTTGGAGAACTTCTTGTTGATGCTCGATGTGATATTCCACTGCTTGAACCTTAGAATTTTGTATTATAGATGATGTGATGGACAGTGGATGATATCCATAAAGTGCCATAAATGGGGTCATTTTTGCTGCAGTATGGAAGGAAGTGTTATAGGACCATTCATCGAGAGGTAACCACTCAACCAATTATGTTTCATTATCATATAAAAAACAACGAAGATATCCTTCCAAACATTTATTCACTATCTCAGTTTGACCATCGGATTGAGGATGATAAGATGAGCTATGAGCTAGTTGAGTACCCAAACAAGAAAATAATTATGTCCGAAAATTTCCAGTAAAAATGGGATCCCTGTCACTTACAATAATCTTTGGGTTTCCATGTAGCTTTTGAATTGTTTCCATAAATGCAGTAGCAAATGTACTTGCCTTAAATGGATGAGATAATGCTCAAAAGTGTGCATACTTGGTAATTCTATCAACTACCACCATGATGACACTCTTTCCTTCCGACTTAGGTAAACCTGTGATAAAATGCATTGAAATCTCCTCCTAACGTTGACTTGGAATGGATAAAGGTTGTAGAACACCCAGGGTCTTAATTGTCTCAGCTTTATTTTGCTGGAAAACCAAATATTTCACCACAAAATTTTGAGTATCAGATTTAAGGCCATCCCAAAAAAATTATTTCTTCACCTTCCGTTAAGTTTTTAAGAATCCCGAGTGTCCTCCTAAAGGAGAAGTGTGCAATTCCAAAAGAATATTTTTTTTTAGTTGGGAATTATTACAAATATATAAGCGACCTTTGTACCATAAGGAATCATTTTTACAACTAAATGTATCAGATTTACTATGATCGTGCTCCAATTTTTGAATGAGTATCCAAACTTCTTCATCCTTCCTCCATTCATCCCTTTCTTCAGCTATCCAATCTGGTTGGATAATAGAAATGGACCAAAGTAATGCTTCCACCTCCTCATCCTTTCTTGAGAGTGCATCTGCAACAACATTTAACTTCCATTTTTTGTAGATGATTTCAAAGTCATAACCCAACATCTTTGTGACCCATTTTTGCTGCTCTTTTGAAGATATTCTTTGTTCCAAAAATTGTTTAAAATTATCATGATCGGTTTTTACCTTGAAGTGTATTCTCTTTAGGTAAGGTCACCATTTATTTAGTGTATGTAGTATTTACAACATTTCCTTCTCATAAATAGCTTTTTGTAAATACTTTCATTTGATAGGATGACCAACGAGTCTTCCTTCTTGCATTAAAACAACACCAATTCCTTTCCCTAAGGCATCACATTCCATAATAAAGGTTTTTGTGAAGTCTGGTGTAGGTAAGATTGGTGCTAGGCACATTGCCTCTTTAAGATGTTAAAGGCCTTAGTTACTTCAGGGGTCCATGAAAATGCATCTTTCTTCAATAATGTTGTTAGAGGTGCTGCTATTCTCCATTAATACTAAACAAAATTTCGATAATACCATGTTAATCCCATAAATCCTCGCAACTTCTTTATGGTTGTGGGGACTTTCCATTCCTTAATGGCTTTAATTTTGTTAGGCTCTACCTTAACAACCTTGTGAGATACAATATGACCCAAATATTACACCTCTTATACTCCAAAGAAACATTTGGATGTTTTTTCATATAATTGTTTCTCCTCCAAGAGTTTGAGTACCCTATCAACATGTTGAACATGATCCTTCCAAGACCTGTTGTAGATTAGTATATCATCAAAAAATACTAGCACAAATTTTCTAAGGAATGGTTTGAAAATGGGATTCATCAACCCTTGAAATGTGGAAGGTTCATTGGTAAGGCCAAAAGGCATGACCAAAACTTTTTAATGACCCTCATGAGTTCGAAATGTTTGTTTTGGAATATCTTCAATCTTCATTCTAATTTGATGATATCCTGAACGAAGATCCAACTTGGTAAAATACATTTCTCCATGTAATTAATCCAATGATACATCAATCATAGGAGTGGGAAACTTATCTTTAATAGTGAGCTTATTCATCTCCCTATAATCCAAACACATGCACCATGATCCATCCTTCTTGTGCACCAATATTACTGGAGCAGAGAAAGAACTTTGACTATGTTGAATTATACGAGCCTCTAACATTTTTGCAATCATACATTCAATTTAGCTCTTTTGGACATAAGGATATATGTAAGGATTAATGTTTTGAGGGACACTTCCTAGAATCAAATGAATAGCATGATCATGATCAGAAATAGGTGGGATTCCTTTGGGAGTTTCAAACACCTTGGAATGATTGTCTAAGACTTTTTGGAGATATAGAGAAATAAATTATTTTGATGTTGGAACTTCTGGTGAGAATAATTGTGAAATTACGTCTCGTTGTTCTTTCTTCACAAGATTTGTCATGACATTAGAACTTATAACCTTTCCCCATTCCCTGCGATACCCCATAATTCGGCTTCCTTTCCTTCTGAAATTTTTTTCAAGAAAAGTTTTTGAAAATTAAAAGCTATTGTCCCCAAAGATTGTAACCATTGTACTCCTAGTACAACATCAACACCTCCCATTGGAATAGAAAACATTTGACTATTCAATACATATTCCCCCATGGTGAGCTTGATATTAGTCATTTTCCAGAGGAATTTATAGTTCCTCCATTTGCAGCCATCACTTGACATTCTGGTGTTGCGTATAGGAAACAATTCAATTCCTTGGCTACCTTACAATGAATAAAATTATGGGTACTACCTGAATCAATCAACACTGTTGCCTTTTTATTCTTGATATGTACTTCTATAGTGAGAGTTTGAGGAGTGGTAATTCCTTCCAATGAATTGCATGATATGGTCGGACTCATTTCTTCTTCTTCTAGGGTTGGTTCTTGGTTTGTATCCTCTTCTTTTGAAGATTCTTGTCTATTTTCTTCCTCTTCTTCACAATCTATTTAAAATAATTTCTTATCAACACACTTATGACCTTTAGTGTATTTGCTATCACAACTATAGAAAATCCCTTTTTCTCTTTTTTCTTCCAATTGTTGTGGTGTCAACCTTGTAGGTTGTGGAAGTCTAGAAGTAGCAACGCTTCCATATTTATAGATGTGAGTGGTAGGCTTCCTTGTCGCCATAATTTTACATTGAATTTTTCTTTCCAACCTGAATTCCTTATCCAATGAATCAGGTTCCCAAAAATGAACCTAATGTTGGATGTTATCCTTTAAAGTCCCTATGAATACATCAATCTTGTGTTCCTCTAGAATATCAATTACCCTTATATTCAATTTTTGGAAGTCCTCAATGTGCTCCACCAATGAACCCATTTGTTTGAGATTTATCAATTCTCTAAACAAAGTGTTGCTCTTTGTATCCTCATAATGTGCTATCATTTCCTCTGTAAAAATTGACCAAGTGAGAATTTTTTTATGAGAGCAAAGCCATCAACACCATACAATGTAATTTGTTCTAAATGTAAAGTTGTAATGTGTACCTTTTCTGTGTTTTGCACATTATTGAGATCAAAGTATTTCTCCATCTATAGTATCCATGTTACGGGATCCTTGCCATCAAAATTCCTCATATCCATCTTTAGAGTATGGTGGTTCTTCCATCCAACATTAGAGTTTATGAAATCATGATTAATTTATTTTATTCTTATCATGAGTTTCCTCTACTATATTTTCTCCATTACGAAAATTTTCTTGTATCAACTTTGTCAAATCTTCCATGTCCGCTTTTAGATCATTCTTCTTGTTTTCCATGTTGTCTTTCATTTTTTCATTGATCTTAGCTTCTATGTCATCCATCTTAGCTTCCATGCCAGTTTCCATGCCATCCATCTTAGCTTCCATGCCTTTCTTCAAACCATCCATCCTAGATTTTGTGCTTTTCTTCAAAACTTTCATTTCATTTTTTGTTGATATTTGTGAAAGCAAAATTTGTTGCACTTGCTCTTGTAATTTTGATATTTCAGGTTACATTTCTTCATCGTCATGAGTCATATTAGAGCCTTCTGAAGGCTTAATTGATGTTGAATTATTTTTAGGGGGGCATTTTAGAACCCAATATTGATATCTATTCTACAATATGCCCTTGGAATCAATTCAAACTTATTTTTCAAACAAGACTTATGCAATTCGAAAAAAATACACACCTTTTTCTTGCTTTTGAGGAGCTTGATATTGAAACTGAATTATCTCTATGATTTTGGATATTCAATATCTAAAATTCGCTCATGTCATAGCACTCTGAATCTTCTTTTGAATGCCATAGGTATGACTTGATTTGGATTCTTCAAGGCCAAGTTATGCCAAATATCCCACAATGACCCTATTATGGACTTGTTCAGTAGAGAGAAATTGTACTACATGCCACTTGTCACTGTTTCATCCTTCGTCTTGAAAACTAAATGTTATGAAACCAAATCCAAAAATAGAAGAAAGAGAGATAAACACCTTAGAAATCAGCCAACCTCCAATACATTACATAAATGAACAACCCTTGGATGATACAAATGACCAAAACCTCCTTCTATATATAGGAGACCATGGAGTCATAATATAATCCTAGCCATCCTAACAACAATAATGTAAGGGAACAATAATAAAAATATTGGGGTTACAGGGGTACAAGAATATCAATAAGGGGGTTACACTAATAACAATAAGGGACTACACTAGTAATATAGGGATGTACAAGTCACAATATAATCCTTAGCGATTGTAACAATAATAATGTATGGGAATAATAATAAAAATAGTGGGCTATTATGTGGCACAATAATAACAATATGGGGACTACATGGGTACAACAATAACAATAAGGGGGATACACTAACAAAAATAAGGGACTATAGGGCTCTAACATGCCCATCTCCTTCAAAAAAGTGTTTTCCTCAATGCTTGGGTAGTTGTGGAAGCTTCTGTATAAAATTATCATCCTCCCATGTGGAATCTTAAGTGAGTAAGTTCTTCCACTTGACGAGATACTCTAAAATTGATCGATTTCCTAACTGTCGAGTTCTTATTTCCATGATTGCTTCAGGTTCCAATATTATTTTTCCTTCCTCATCAAGTTATGGAAATATTGTTTGAACCAAAATTTTTTCACTAATAACATTATTTAAGCATGAAACATAGAAAACTAGGTTCACTCGGGAAGATGCACGAAGCTCCAATTTGTATGCAATAGTACCAATATTTTTCAACACCTTGTAAGGTCCATAGTACTTTGGTGATAATTTATTATCATTCTTAGCTTGCTTGATGGAACTTGGCTTGTATGGTTGTAGCTGTAAAAATACCAAGTTGGCTAGATAAAAAATTCTCTCACTGTGATGTTGATCTGCCTGTTGTTTCATTTTATTTTGTGCCAAATTTAGGTTATCCTTTAAGAGTTGGAGAACTTGTTGTTCATGCTCAATGTGATCTTCCACTGCTTGAACCTCATAATTTTCTCTTAAATATGATGTGATGGATGGGGGATGCTATCCATAAAGTGCCATAAATGTGGTCATTTTTTCTACAGTGTGGAAGGAAGTGTTATACCACCACTCGGACAGAGGTAACCAACTTACCCATTATGTTTTTTTATCAAATACAAAGCAACGAAGATATCCTTCAAAACATTTTTTCACCATCTCATTTTTCCCATCGGATTAAGGATGATAAGATGAGATATGAGCTAGTTAAGTACCCAAACAATAAAATAATTCCGTCCAAAAATTTCCAGTGAAAATGGGATGTCTATCACTTACAATAATCTTTGGGTTTCCATGTAGATTTTTAATTGTTTCCATAAATGAAGTAGCAACTGTACTCGCTTTAAATGGATGAGATAATGCACAATAGTGCGCATACTTGGTATTTCTGTCAGCTATCACCATGATGACACTATTTCCTTCGGACTTGGGTAAACCTATGATAAAATCCATTGAAACCTGTTCCCAATGTTGATTTGGAATGGATAAAGGTTGTAGCAGACCCAGGGTCTTAATTGTCTCAATTTTATTTTGCTGGCACAATAAAAATTCCACCAAAAACATTTGAATATCAGATTTAACGCCATCCCAAAAAAAATTATTTCTCCACCGTGTGGGAAGTTTTTAAAAATCCTAGGTTTCCTCCTAAGGGAGAGGTATGCAATTACAAAAGAATATTTTTTTTTAGTTAGGAATTCCTACAAATATATAAACGACCTTTCTACCATAAGTAATCATTTTTCCAACTAAATGTATCAGATATACTAGGATCTTTCTGCAAATTTTGAATGAGTGTCCATACTTCTTTCTCATTCTTCCATTCCTCCCTTGCTTCGGTTATCTAACCAGATTGGATAATATAAATGGCACAAAACAAGGCTTCCACATACTCATCCTTTCTTCAAAGTGCATCTGCAAAAACATTTAGCTTCCCTTTTTTGAAGATGATTTAAAATTCATAACCCATCTTCTTCGTTACCCATTTTTTCTGCTCTTTTGATGATAGTATTTGTTCCAAAAATTATTTAAGACTATCATGATTAGGTTTTACCTTCAAGTGTCTTCCCATTAGGTAAGGTCACCATTTACTTAGTGCATGTAGTATTGCCAACATTTCCTTCTCATAAATAGCTTTTTGTAAATATGTTCCCTTGATTGGATGGATTTCAAAAGAATTGGGTCTTCCTTCTTTCATTAAAAAAACACCAATTCCATTTCCTGAGGCATCACATTCCACAATAAAGGTTTTTGTGAAGTCTGACGTAGCTAAGAGTGGTGCTTGGCACATTTCCTCTTTGAGATGTTAAAAGGCCTTAGTTACTTTAGGAGTCCATGAAAATGCATATTTCCTCAATAGTGTTGTTAGAGGTGTTGCTATTCTCCAACAATTCTTAACAAACTTGATATCATACCATATTAACCCGAGAAATCCACGCAACTGATTTATGTTTGTGGGGAATTTCCATTCCTTAATGGCTTTAAATTTTTTAGGGTCTACCTCAACACCATCCTGAGATAAAATTTTTGGGTGTGGAGCTTGATTATCTTGTTTATTTTGTATCACAGCGTTGGACCCCTGTACCTTAATGGGGCAGTAACATGGCCCGTAATTAAATGCTTCCTGGGGGGTCGAGGGGGGTGGTTGTGACTTTATGGAGCCCCTCTTCCCCCCCTAGCGAGGGGTTTCGGGGGTAGCGCCCCCAAAGCTACAAACAGATGTAAAATTGCCTTGTAAAAGTAAAGTAATTTCTAGTCAATCTGGGTCGTTTTATTAAGGCATTGGTGAAACTATATGCAAAACCCTCGACGTAAAACAAGGTATTTCT
This sequence comes from Pinus albicaulis, assembly GCA_034641835.2. Taxonomy (NCBI): domain Eukaryota; kingdom Viridiplantae; phylum Streptophyta; class Pinopsida; order Pinales; family Pinaceae; genus Pinus; species Pinus albicaulis. Next base: position 1,788,066,697 of record CM076578.1, on the reverse strand, counting down.
TATGAAACGTTTATTTAATATGAAGATGTCAGAAGGTGGATCTGTTGCAGACCATTTAAATGATTTCAATATAGTTAGAGTTAGTTAATTTCTGTAGGGGTAAAATTTGATGATGAAGTTAGAGCTCTGTTATTTTTGTGCTCATTGCTAGAAATCTGGAATGGTTTAGTAATGGCCATTAGTAATTATGTATTTGGATCTAGTACTTTAAAGTTTGATGATGTTATCGGTGCTATCCTTAGCGAGGAAATGCAATGGAAAAGCTCCGGTGAGACATCGAGTAATTCTTTGAGTGTAGAGTCTAGGGGAAGAAAAATGGAAAGAGGAAAGAGCTCATGATATCGCAATAAATCAAGGAAAGGAAAATCCAAGTCTAGATCGAGGATAGTGTGCTGGAAATGTGGAATGAAGGGACACCTGAAGAAATACTGTAGATATCAGAAGGGAAAAGAAGGAGAGGAATAGCAAGAAAACAACCATGAAGCAAATGTGACAGGTGATGTGTTACAAGATGCTTTAATTCTTTCTTTCGAAAATGTTACTAATTCCTAGGTGGTAGATTCAGGGACCTCATTCCATGCCACACCTGATAAGAAATATTTTCATGAATATTTTCAAGGATATTTTGGACAAGTTCATTTGGGTGATGATAAACCATGTAAAATTGTTGGAATGGGTAAAGTTATTGTAAAACAATAGAATGGAAACCAATGGCTATTAAAGGAGGTAAGGCATGTTCGAAATCTAAAGAAAAATATGATTTCAAGAGGGTAGTTAGGCGATGAAGGTTGTGTGACAACTTTCACAGATAAAACCTGTAAGGTCACCAAAGGAGCCCTGGTAATAGAAAAAATCTAAAAGGTTGGTACGTTGTATTTATGCAATGGTATTTCTAACCCTGTTAATGCTTTAACTTCCAAAGGAGAAGATGCAACATTATGGCATCATAGGCTCAAACTCATGAGTGAGAAGGGGATGAAGATTCTTGACTCCAGAAATTTTTTGTCGGGTTTGAAGAATGTTGATTTGGATTTCTGTGAGAATTTCATTTATGGAAAATAGAAGAGATTCATATTTCTCAGAGTTGAGAAAGAAAAGAAGAGTGAAAAATTAGAGCTTGTGCATACATATGTATGGGGACCTTCTCAAGTATCATCTCTCGGTGGCTCTCATTATTATGTTACTTTTATTGATGATGCAACTAGAAAAACTTGGACTTATTGTATTTATAATAAATCTGATGTATTTGATACTTTTAAGAAATGGAAATATTTGGTTGAGATTGAGACATAAAAGAAGTTGAAGTGTCTCAGATCAGATGAAGGAGGTGAATATTGCAGCAAAGAGTTTGATAGGTACTGTTTAGAGAATGGAATTTGCAGAGAGAAGACAGTTCCAAGAACACCACAAGAAAATGGTGTGTCAGAAAGGATGAACAGAACAATCATGGAGCATGCAAGGTGCAAGACATTGCATGTAGTATTGCCTTTACAATTTTGGGTAGATGTTGTAGATACTGCTATTTATCTCATAAACAGAGGGCCTTCAATTTCCTAATATGGTGGTATTCCAGAGGAAGCATGGACAGATAAAAAGGTAAACTGCACTTTTTTAAAGCCTTTTGGCTGTGAGGCCTTTGTCCATATAAATAAAGAAAATAGAACAAAGCTTCAGGAAAAGTCAAAGAAATGTACCTTTATTGGATATGGGGTTAATTATTTTGGTTATCGCTTATATGATTATGAAAATCAAAAAATCATTATGAGCAGAGATGTAATATTCAATGAAAGGGTCTTGTATAAGAATAAGTTGCAGGAAAAGGAACAAGAAAAAGAAAACAAAGAATACACAGTTCTCTATGAGATCACAGAAAAGTAAATGTGCTTGAAAATAATAATAATCAATAGCCACAACAACAAAAAACACCACAACAGCAAAAGGCACCTCAAAGACATGAAAGTGGTGTCAGAAGATCTACCAGGATAAGTAGACCCCCTCAACGATACTATCCTTCATTATATTATTTATTGTTGACTTATTCTGGTGAACCTGAATGTTATGAAGAAGAAATTTAGGTTGAAACCAAGAAGAAGTGGGAGCTATCCATGAAAGAAGCAATGGAATCCTTGATGCATAACCAGACTTAGGACTTAGTCAGGTTTCCTACAGGTAAAACTACATTGCATAATAAATGGGTTTACAAGTTGAAGGAAGAAGATGGAGGAAACCAAAGGTACAAAACTAGATTTCTGGTGAAGGGGTTTGCACAAAAGAAAGGTATTGATTTTGATGAAATATTCTATCCTGTTGTTAAGATGAATACAATTAGAACTATTTTAAGTCTTGTAGCAGTGGAAGATTTACATCTTGAACATCTAGATGTAAAGACAACATTTCTCCATGGAGATTTGGAGGAAGATATCTATTTGGAGCAACCAGAAGGATATGTGGTCAAAGGGAAAGAAATAATAGTGTGTATTTTAAAGAAGAGCTTGTATGGCTTAAAAAAAGCTCTAAGGCAATGGTATCTAAATTTTGATAGGTTTATATCTGAACAAGGTTATACTAGATGCCACTTTGGTCATTGTGTTTATATGAAAAAGAAAAATGATGGAAACTATAATATATTGTTATTGTATGTAGATGACATTATTGTTTCAAGGTCTACAGTCTAACATGCAAGAAATAAATGTGCTCAAAATAAAATTGGAAAATTCATTTGCAATAAAGGCTTTGAGAGCTGCAAAACAAATCCTTGGTATGAGAATTACTAGAGACAGGAAAAATCGCAAATTAACACTGTCTCAAAATGAGTACATACAAAAGGTGTTGAAAAGATTTAATATGCAGAATGCAAAACTAGTTAGTACACCTTTTGCTAGCCATTTCAAAGTTAGTAAGGAGATGTGCCCCAAGACCCAAGAAGAAATGGACTATATGTCTAAAGTTCCATATGCATCAGTAGCTGGAAGATTAATGTATCCAATGGTCTGCACAAGGCCTCATATTGCACATGCAGTGGGAGTTGTAAGCAGGTACATGAAAAATCCAAGAAAAGAACATTGGATGGTAGTGAAATGGATTCTCAGATATTTCAGAGGTACCACAAATCAAGAATTATGCTTTGGTGGTTCAAACATTTCTCTACAGGGATATGTTGATGCAGATATGGCAGGTGATAGAGATAACAGGAGGAGTACTACAGGATATGTATTTATTGTAGGTGGAACAACTGTCAGTTGGGTTTCAAAAACCCAAAGTGTTGTTTCTCTTTCAACAATAGAAGCAGAGTATGTTGCTGCTACAGAGGCTAGTAAATAAATGATTTGGTTACAAAGGTTTATGGATGAATTGGGTAAGAAGCATGATATGGGCACATTATACAGTGATAGCCAAAGTGGCATTCATCTCGTAAAGAACTCAGCATTTCATTCCAAGACTAAACACATGCAGCTCAAGTACCATTTCATACGGTCAGTATTGGAGGATGGACAATTGAAGCTGGAAAAGATACACGCTAGCTAGAATCCTGCAGATATGCTAACAAAAGTTGTAAACAGGGATAAACTGAGATTATGATCAGTTTCAATTGGTCTTGAAGGATGATGATGAAGATGAGAAACATCCAGGTCCAAAGGGGAGTCATCGTCAAGAAACTGAAGCAGCGATGGAGTTGCTACAATCAATCTCCAAGTGGGAGATTGTTGGGTGTGGAGCCTGATTATCTTGTTTATTTTATATCACAGTGTTGGGCCCCTATACCATAATGGGGTGGCAACACCGCCCATAATTAAATGTTTCCTAAGGGGTCAACGGGGGGGGGGGGGGCGCGGCTATGACTTTATGGAGCCCCCCCCCCTAGCGGGGGGGTTTGAAGGGCAGTGCCCCTGAAGCTAAAAATAGATGTAAAATTGCCTTATAAAACTATAGTAATTTCTAGCCAATATGGACCATTTATTAGGCGGATGATTTGACAGTAGAAGTTATGTTTAGTTTAGGTTTTTTTGCCCTAGAAGGAAACCCCTTGCTTTTATGACGGTATTGTATTGCCGCTTTGTATTGTATGTGTATTATCAGAGTGAGAAACAGATAGGGAGACTGTGAGAGAATAGAGGATATTACAACGGATCTACTGTAGGTCGTGTCTCTTCATTTTGCTGGATAATAGAAAGAAAATATTGGTTTTTCAGGGTGGACATAGCCCAAAATGGGTGAACCACGTATATATGTGTCTCTCTGGTTTTATGTTTTTTGTGTGCTTTTGTTTTCTGCATATTTTGTGTTGCATTTCTCTGTAATATATAATTTTCTAACAACAATATGTGACAGATATTTCCCCTCTTTTACTCCAAATAAACATTTGGAGTTTTTTGCATATAATTGTTTCTCCTCCAATAGTTTGAGCACCTTGTTAACATGTTGAACATTATCCTTCCAAGACCTGTTGTAGATTAGTATATAATCAAAAAATATTAACACACATTTTCTAAGGAAGGGTTTCAAAATGGAATTCATCAACCCTTGAAATGTAGAAGGTGCATTGCTAAGGCCAAAAGGCATAACTAAAAATTCATAATGACCCTCATGGTATCAAAATGTTTTCATAATGACCTCACTCTTCATTCAATTTGATGATATCCGGAACAACGATCCAACTTGGTGAAATAAATTTATCCATGTAATTCATCCAATAATTCATCAATCATAGGAATGAGAAATTTATATTTAATAGTGATCTTATTGATCTTGCTATAATCTAGAAACATGCACTATGATCCATCCTTCTTGTGCACTAATACTACTGGAGCCGAAAAATAACTTTGCCAAGGTTGAATTATTCTAGCCTCTAATATTTTTGCAATCATATGTTCAATTTCGCTCTATTGGACATAAGGATATCTGTAAGGTGCGATGCTTGGAGGAACACTTCTTGGATTCAATTTAATAGCATGATCATGATCACAAATAGGTGGGACTCCTTTGGGAGTTTCAAACACCTTGAAATGATTGTCCAAGTATTTTTGGAGATCTGGAGAAATATATTATTTTGATATTGGAAATTCTAATGAGCATAATTGTGTAATGACACCTCATTTTTGTTTCTTCATAATATTTGTCATTACATTAGAGCTTATTATATTTCCTAGCTTCCTTGTGATACCCCATACTTAAAATTCCTTTCCTTCCGAAAAAAAATTCAAGAAATGTTCTTGACAATTAAAATATATTGTCCCCATAGTTTTTAACCATTGTATTCTTAGTACAACATCAGCACTGCCCATTGGAATGGAAAGCATTGGAATATTCAATACATATTCCCCCATGGTTAGCTTGATATTATAGAACTTTCCAGAGAAATTTATAGTTCCTCCATTTTCCACCATTACTTGACACTCTGGCACTAGGTATAGGAAGTAATTCAATTCCTTGGCTACCTTACAATGAATAAAATTATGGGTACAACCAGAATCAATAAGCACTATTACATTTTTCTTCTTGATATGTCCTTATATATTCAGAGTTTGAGGAGTGGTAATTCTTGTCAATGCATTACAATATATGGTCGGATTCATTTCTTCTTCATCTAGGGTTGGTTCTTCGTGTATACCATCTTATTTTGAAGTTTCTTGTTCCATTTCTTCCTCCTCGTCACAATCTATGTAAAATAATTTATTCTCAGCACACTTATGGCCTTTAGTGTATTTTATATCACAACTATAACAAAGCCCTTTTTCTCTTCTTTCTTTCAGTTTTTGTGGTGTCAACCTTATAGGTTGTGGAATTCTAGGACTAGCAACACTTCCATCTTTATAGTTCTGAGTGGTAGGCTTCCTTGTTGCCTTAATTTTTCTTTCACTTTTTCTTTCCAACCTGAATGCCTTCTCCAATGTATCCGGTTCCCAAAGGTGAACCTCATGTTGGATGTTATCGTTTAGAGTCCCTTTGAAGACATCTAATCTATATTCCTCTAGAATATTATTTACCCTTATATTCAGTTTTTGGAAGTCCTTAATGTGCTCCATCATTGAACCCTTTTGTTTGAGATTTATCAATTGGCTAACGAAGGTGTTTCTCTTTGTATCATCATAATGTGCTGTCGTTTCCTCCGTAAAAATTGACCAATTTACTAGTGATATATGAGAAAAAAGACATTCATACCATACAAAACATTTTTTTTTAAATATAAAGTTGCAATCCATACCTTTTGTGTGTTTTTCATATTATGGAACTCAAATTATTGCTCTATTTATAGTATCCAAGTTATCGGATCCTTACCATAAAACTTCCTCATATCTATCTTTGGAATATGGTGGATCTTAAATCCAACATTAGATCTATGAAATCATGATTAACATTTCTTTTTTTATCATCATGAGTTTGCTCTACTACTTTTTCGCCATTAGGAAGTTTGTCTTGTAGCAACTTTTCCAAGCCTTCCTTCAAAACTTCCATGTATTTCTTCAAATATTCTATACCATCCATCTTAACTTCCATGCCATTATTCAAAACATCCATCTTATATTCCATGCTTTTCTTCAAACCATCCATCTTATCTTCCATGTCTTTCTTCAAACCATCCATCTTAGCTTCCATGTTTCCTTCTATATGATCCATCTTAGCTTCCATGCCATCCATCTTAACTTTTATGCCATTATTTGAACCTCCATGTTAGCTTCCACTCCTTTATTAAAACTATCCATCTTAGATTCCATGAATTTATTCAAAAATTCCATTTCATTTTTTGATACTCTTTGCAAAAGCAAAATTTCGTGCACATGGTCCTGTAATTTTGATATGTCATGTTGCACTTCTTCCTCTTCATGACTCATAGTAGAGCCTTCTAAGGGATTAATTTATGTTGAATTATTTTTAGAGGAAATTTTAGAACCCGGTACTTATATCTATGCTTAAATATTCCCTTGGAATCTCTTCAAACTGATTTTTCAAGGAATACTTATGCAATTTGAAAAAACAATACACACCTTTTTCTTTTTTTTAGGATATCGATATTGAAATTGATGTATCTCTGTAATTTTGGAACCCTAAGATTTTATCTTCGATCATTTAGTATTCCTCTGAATATTCTTTCCAATGCAACAGGTATGACCTAATTTTGTATTCATCAAGGAAAATTTATGCCCAATCTCCTGCAATGACCTAATTATGGACTGGTTCAGTAGAGCAAACTCCTACGTCATGCCACATTTCACTATTTCCTCCTTCAACTTTGAAATCGATACATAGGAAACTAAAGTTCGTGTAATTCAGAGAATTCTTACAGAATTCTAATTTGATGCTTAGAGAGAGAGATTTATGAAGATTTTCCTAAGGTCACCTCTTTGAGATGAAATTCAGAAGTCTGCAAAAACCCTAACTTCCACAAATCATATCTCCAAAAATATTGTGAAACAATATCTAAATTTTTACAAGAAGTTCCTCGGGATTTATTCATAAATGGGTTTTTTTTAGCTTCTTAACCTTCATAGAAAAAACGTTATAATGAAAATTCCATGATGACCTATTTGAAGAAGCAAAACCATAAAATCCAAAGCTCTGATACCAGATGTTATGAAACAAGATCCCAAAATAGAAGAAAGGAAAGATCAACGCCTTCGAAATCAACCACTTCGAGGGGGAAACCTCCTTTAAATTATATAAATGAACAATTCATGGATCACACAAATGAAAAAACATCCTTTCTATATATAGGAGTCTAAGGGGTCACAATATAATCCTATCCGACCTAACAATAATAATGTAAGGGCGTAACAATAAAAATAGTGGGCTATTATGGGGCATAATAGTAACAATATGGGGACTACATGGGTTAAAAAACAATAATAAGGGGGCTACATTAACAATAATAAGGGACTACACTAGTAATATAGGCTCTGATTGGGGCCAGCACAAGTCACTTGCAAGAGACCTAGCCCATAAGATTCAGGATGACGAGTTGATCATAATGGTACCATTCACTTGTAAGTCACAATTTGCATGTGATCCCAAATTTCTCCCAACGAAGCTCCAAGTGATCCACATCACTTGACTCTTGATCTTGCCCTCTTTCCATCCATACTACTCTTGAGTAAGCTCAAAATTTGACCTGGGCTAGTGTACATATGCTATTAGGTCTCAAGCTATGGCTATGAAGAAGTAAATGGAGAGAGTCAAATCATTTAAGAAAAAATTTAAATCCTTCCAGGTATCTTTAAAAAAAATATCAAAAGCATTGGTTACTTTGTAGATGTATTGTGAACCCATAAGGAAAGAACATAGTGTTGATGCAGACATATAAGGAGAATCCAACCATCACATTAATTTCCATGGAGGTCACCAATATTCGAGCCACCATACACCCAAGATGGACATGTAGAAATTTGATGGCTCTATATTAGGAGTATGGGTGGCACAAATGGAACAATATTTATGCATTAACAATATTTAGGAAGATGAAACTAAACTACATATGGGATCTCTTTACTTGGACCAAGAGTGATGGAAGTCATGACGGTTGTTTGCCCTCGCTTTTTATCCAATTTTGTTAAGTAAATACAATTTATTACCATGCTATCCATCCATAAACCATCCATATTCAATATATTTTGACCAATTTATCCATATACAGGTAGATAAATTAATTTTTTCATTTTTTAGAAGTTTTTGCAAAAATTGAATTTTAAGTGCATTTTCGAATAAGACCAAAAATTCCTGTAATGGCTTCATTGATGTCCTACTTGCAGTACAACTGGGATAAAACTAAGAAAATTTATAGAAATAATGGGAACTAAGAATGGAAGTGCACCTATTGGTTTTGTCAAACCAAGCTTAAACATGCCTGGTCAAAGGAGGTCAAACAGGACCTGTTATTTTGGAAATCCCTAGGAAATAGGTCAAATTTAGAATTTTGTGGAATTTTCCATATTTGGAGAGATTATATGGATGAGATTGACCAAAATAGATAGTATAAGGATATACATGGATGTTAGAGACATTTTATTTAATTTTGTTTCATATTTCTTTATTTAATCATAAGACATTGAAGGCATTGATATGTAGAATTTGTATAATTTCACTTTGATATTTCTGAAAATTTGAGAGATAATTGAAGAAACCGTTATACATATTTTTATATTGTTTTATACAGTGAATTCTTGATTGAGTTTTAGTAGCTGAAAGTACTCACAGTGTGCGAGGCAAGGGTGGAGGGCCCCCATCCTCAACTAAGTGCACTTTCTGGTTAATTTAGTTTCAATTTCCTAAACTAGTTTTGTTTCATGTTTAAGAAGTTAATTATATGTATGATGATATGTTATGATTTTTGATGAATCCTAATATAATTTATAATCTTCATAAGAATGGTCAATCGAGTGTTTAAGTTAAACTCTCCTTCTATATAATCAGGGACTAGAAACTACAATTCATGTTTCTTGCTTTTAAGTTATTTTATGAGTTTCTAGTTTTGTAACAATGCCTTTAATGATGAATGAATTTGTAATGAAGGAATACAAGGACCTCCTTAGTTAGGATTCTCTTATATTATTATCTTATTCATCTTCATGTATTATTCATTAGTGATTTTGGTTTCTAATTCATGAAGTAGTATTGTAGAAAAGGACAAACAAGTTCTCCTAAGTTAGGATTCTCTTCTTCTGCTTATTACATAATTGAATTAGAAATGATTTAATTAAGTTTTATATTTGTAATATGCATTTCCTTTAACTTGAATAATTCATATTTTAAACTTGACTATAGTTGAAATCCATATATTTTGGAGATGCTTCTAAGTTCTACAAATCTGGATTGATAATAAAATACTTGTGTTAGTTTACGTAGTAAACATATCAACATTTTTGGTGCCATTGTCTGGGAAGCATATTTAGAATTGGTCAAATAGGAAGATGAAACAAAAACAAAAACAAGTTAAAAACAATAAAAAAAAAGTTTTTTTTCTTCTTTTAAGTTATGTTTCTTTATGCATAGAGATAGACATTAGAAGGGTAGATTCATTAAAAGAAAACCCCTAACAATTGAACCTTCCACAGGATTAACAACACCAATTGTTTGAAGACCTAGTCTAGAGGAGTTAGATGAAAATAGAGATCAGGACAAAGATTAACTCTAATTTAAAGACAACCCTTGTTGACTTTGGAGGTAAAAAGAAAACAATTACCAAAAGAAATTTGTTTCCTAGGAAAACAAAAGGAAACAAGAAAACTAGTTGTTGAACAATTATAACAACCTATCCTTGAACAAATTAAGATAGTTGAGGAAACACCAAATCAACCTCATATTGAAACATTAAAAATATATGAACAGTAAATGACTCAAGAAGGATAAGGATGTAATATGCAAATTATGACCACAAAGGGAATGGAAAAGGAAAAGAGAGGAAGAAAGGAAATTGGAAGCAAAAAGAAAAAGAGAGGAAGACAGAATAATAGAAGCACTAAGAAGGATAGAGGATAAGAAAAATGAGAAAATGAAATAAAAATAATACATGATAATGAACAAGAAAATGATAGTGATCAGGAAGCTACTTTTGGCTTTCCAATATTAGACACAAGTTAAATACTAGGAGAAGAAGTGAAAATGAAAAATATTCAACCTTTTGTATTGCCTAAATTTTATGGAATGTCAACAGAAGATCATGATTCATTTATGTTTGAATTTTATGTCTTATTTATAATTTATAGATACATGGATGATACACACAATCTTTGTCTCTTTCATGCTACTTTGATAGTAGCATCATTAAAATGGTTTATGGGTTGAGGAGAAGATACAATTTCTTCTTGGGACGATATGAAGAAATATTTTCTCAAAAAGTATCAAGCCTACTGCAGGGTTAGAGACTGAAAATAAGACATTTTTAGAATGACACAACAAGAATATGAAAGTTTGGAGGAGTATTTAGAAATATTTCTTTACAATTTGGAAAAATCCAAACAACATTCTCTGAATCCTGATACCATCTGCACAATTTTTCTTAAGGGTATCAGAGATGAATACTTAGATATCCTCAATGTGATGGGAAAAGGAGATATATCAAACCTAGCATTTGATGAAATTGTTGAAATTTGTCAGAAATATTCTAGGGGAAGATAAAAAAGTAGAAAGAGGGATGTTACATCAAGAGATTCCAAATCTGCAGCAAGTGGAGTAACAAGAGCAGAAATAGGAAGTTTACTAGAAAAACTCAAAACAGATCTCTTAAGAACTTTTGGAACATAAGTAGATTTTTTAAAATCCAAGAAGAAGAAAGAAGAACAAGATCAAAACTTAGAAATATTTTTTCCAAAGTGTAGGAAAAAACATCCACTTAGGGAATGTCCTTTGCAAGATATACAAGTGTGTGGACTTTGAATAGAGAATCATGCAACTGAAAAACTGCCCAAAATTTAAAGAGTTGCAAATGGAAGAAGTAAAAGTGCTATATTCTCTCTACTATATGGCACTAAGGAGACCTTGGCAACCAAGGATGCCTCAACAATTTCCTCAACAAAATCCCCATAATTTTCAATATCCTCCTATGAATTCATGGAACAGTCCAATGCCATGGTAGGCTTGGCCTCCACAACAATATCAAAACCAACCTACAAAAGGTTGGAGAGGATATAGTTATGGAAACCAACCACCTTACCCTCAACATTATCAATATCAAAAACCATACCCTCAACAACCATTCCAATACCAACAATTCTAGCAACATCAACCAATGCCATTTCCACCTCAAAATCATGCACAAATGTTAACTCAACCTTAGCAGCTTTAGCCGCCTTCTAACCAACCACCTCCTAGACCAACACAATTTCCAGCTCAGCCAGTAGCTAATCCAAGTAACAAAGTGGATAAACTAGCATACAATGTGGAAGAGGCAACATTCTATCCTACATATTCTATTCTTCACATACAAGATGTCCACTTAAGGTCTGCGAAGGTGTTACACAAAGATTCTCCTCCAATAATAGAAGAACCAACTGAACAAGGAGAGCAAAGTCAACAATCTCAACCAGAAAATCAAATTTAGAAGGGAAAATATATTATGACTCAGACACCACCTTATCTAGAGAGGTTAGTACAACAGAAAAACCTAATGTCTCTACCTTAATTTGATATTTTGGATGAATTGAAGAATACATATGTCAAAATTCCTTTGTTGCAAGCAATAAAAGATATTCCAATATATGCAAAAACAATAAAGGAATTATTCTTCAAGAAATATCGCAGAAGAAAAATAAATCCACCCACAATCCAGGTAATTGGAAGATTAGCTAGTCTCATGTCTACAAAGACAACTATTAAAAAATATGTTGATCCTAGGGTCCCTATGGTTACCATTTCAGTCAATAGTTTTCTGTACCAAATAATTTAATATATTTGGGAGCATTTATAAATTTTATGACTATAAATATTATGAAACACTTTAACTTGAACAACATTATACCTACTACTACACTTTTAGTTCTCGTAGATAGATCTAAACTTGTACGAGAAGGAATATTAGAAGATATCATTGTCTCTCTGGATTCATGGGAGTATCTTGTACACTTCCTCATTTTCCAGCCAAAAACAAATTTAAGAAGCCATCCATTAATTTTAGGAAGAACATGGTTAGCCATTACAGATGCCTTCATTGGATGTAGGCCAGGAAGTATGATTATTGCACATGGGGATGAAAGGAAAAATGTTACATTGTATCCTCCAACGCAATCTCCTTCTTTATTATCATGGCTTGATGGAGAAGAACAACAAGAAATTCAATATGTTCTTAGTATTAATCAAGTCTATAATTTTGAATAAGAGGAAGAAAATGAGGATTTATTAGATCTTTTCATCTCGGAACTAAATATTTCGGAGAAGCTTAGAATAACACAATATGAAGCTGCAAGTCATATTTTAAATTAGTGTTTCCAGGAAAAATGTACTATTCAACCACTGCAAAATTCATTTGAAAGTAATTTTCCTGTTAACTCAATTACCAATTCAAAATGTAAAATCATCAAAATCAGTCCTGGAAGGAATTTGAATATTGGTAATAACTTAAAATCATCACAAGAACAATAGGTAATAGAACTATTACAGAAATACTCTAAATATTTTTCCTGGGATTACACATATATGTAGGGGATTCATCCAAAGACATGTATTCACCACATTTGCACTATGAACAAATCAAACTCGTGAGATGTTAGATGATCCAAAATAAATTTTACCATAGGTTATAGTGTTTGAATAAAATAATTATTAATTTAAGATATTAAATTAATAAATATTATTCTAGAATATTTAATAAATCTTTGAGATATTTAGAAATAGAAATTTGTTATTAAAAATTAGGACTCTAGAAAAGAGTCGTTTCCTAGGCTCTAAGTTAGGAGTGAAGTTAGTAGAGTGGTTAGAAGCTCATTTATTGTAAATGGACGCTTGTCTATTTTACAAGTGATCCATAACTAGATTAAGTTAGAACATAGAGCTTATAAATAGGTTAGTTTCCTAATTTTTTTTAGTGTGTAATGAGAGAATGTGAGAGTGTGAGTTTACGTGTGTAAACTCCTGTAATTTTCTATGTAATATTTTTGCTTGATCAATAAAGTTGTGTGTCTGAGGACACTTCTGCACTTTCATGTGGTATCGGAGCCATGGTAATGCAGTGAGGAGGAGATTCCAGCTCTGCCAGGTCGTGGAAAACTCAACTTCGTTGAATCGATCAGCAAAACATTGGTATGAAATTTGTCAAATTTTTTTATTGATTTTAGATCTGTAAATTCTAAAATCATTTTTTCTAAAGAGTAGATGCGTTTATGTTTCAAATTGTTTGAGTGAAGTAAAAAAATCGGAAAGCGTTGTATAATTCTGCATTTATAAGAAAAAATTCCAGAAGAAAGAGTCTTGTAAATATTGTTTAAATGAACATCAATTCTGAAACATCGATTCTAAAATATCGATTCTGCACTTTCATAGTGTTTAATGAAACATCGATTCTGAACAACGATTCTAAAACATCGATTCTGAAACAATCGATTTTGAACATCGATTCTGCATTTTTTCCATCAATTCTGCATATTGGATCCATCTAGCATAGAACCAACGTTAATTTGTTGCATGAACATCGATTCTGGCATAGAACCAACGTTAATTTGTGGCATGAACATCAATTCTACATATTGTAATCCAGTGTTAATGAACATTGATTCTACATTACATATAAATCAATTTTTATGTGCTGTATAATTATGGCATAACCTTGCATTTTGGAATCGATTTATATGTTGTTTGTAAGTGGATTCCAACAAAAAAATTGTGGCAGCGTTTACCATCGATTCAAGAAACAGAACAAGGTTTACCATCGATTCCAGCAATAAGAACAACGTTTTAAATGATGAGAGCCTTACAGTTGTACCAATATGCAGATCTCGACGTAGGAATACTGAAATAGCCAACTACAGAGCCATTGCCTGTTGCAAATGTGGAGCCTCCTCTGGACAAAGTTGTCTTCAATGCAAAGCGTGGTCATTGTTTTAAATCGACCCATGAAATTTATGGAGAGGTTTACACAAGTTATTGAGGCCTGAAGAAGGCATTCAATCCCTTTGGAAATAATTCAGAATACTCCTATTTTGCCTCTCCAGATAGGCTACCTCTCTCCGTTCCCAATTCTCCTGCTGCGTTGGTGATTATATTTTATGTAATATTTTCGTAATTATATTTCTTTTGGGAGCAAAGTCAATTTTTTTTGTAATGGAGTGATAAGGTATGTTTTTATGTAAAAGTAAAGCATCAGTGAAGTACTATGGAGTGATAAGGCATCTTTTTTAAGGTTATTGTAATATTTTGGATCAATAAGGAGATTTGTGCTTTGTAATTTTTTTATGGAGTGATAGTGTGACTCAAAGTAATGTTACCTTGAGGGGGAGGTAAATTTTTTTTAGGATTGTGCAAGAGCACTATTGTAAAAGTCAAATTTTGAAAGTTGCCTTGTAAATATTTGAGAAATTGACTAGAGCAAAGTGCAAAGCTCAGTCAATTTTATCTCGTTTCAATGACTATTCGAGGGTCAAGGCCAAGCCCTGATAGTTCATTTTTTTCCGTCATGTGTTGCTGTTGTGTTACGCATCTTGATATTTTTGGAGCTTGATTCATGGTGTGAAGTCTTAACACTACAATGTCTAAGTTGATTAATTTCTTTTCTGATTCCGACAAACTTGAAGGCTCAAAATCTTACAAAACATGGCAACGCCTCGTCGAAAGCAATCTTGTTTATAATGAACTATGGAATGATATTTGTGATGGAGATTTTAAACCAAATAAACCTACAGATGCAGCTGCGCTAGCAAAATGGGAAGTTAAAAACGCCAAAGCATTAGCTCTCATTAAATCCTATGTCAATGATGAAATGTATGTCCATATAAAAAATGCCAAATATGCATGTTCTTCTTTGAGAACTTGTAAAGAGTTTTTTGATACTCAGCCTCAATAAAAAAGAGTTGATCTACAATTAAAATTTTTGCATCAAAAATTGACTGAAGAATGAGATATTCTTGAATACATCTCCAGACTTAAGAATATTAAGCAGGAAATTGTTAATGTTAGTTTTCAAGCAGTTGATGATAGTTTTATGGTCACAATTTTAATTGTTGGGCTTCCTTATTCCTACACACATTTTTTGGAAACTCTACAGCTAACTAGAAATTTAGAAAAGCTAAAGTTTGATGAGCTATGCGAAATGTTGACTCAACATGATAAAACTTTTGGGAAGAAAAAGAAAGTTGGTGCATAATTTTTTCTCACAGAAGCCAGTACTAGCAACTCCCCAGCTGACAATTCCAAAAACAAATGCAAAGGTAATTTTAATCAAAATCAAGTAGTGCAAGGTCGTGGTCGCAATAAAAACAAAGGAAACAACTCCAACAGAGGCTCCAATTCAGGAAGAAACAATTCTCAAGGTAGAGGCAACAATCAAAACAGAGGATCTCAGTAAGGCACTGAACAAAATCAAGGGAGAGGAAAATCTCAAGCCAGAGGAAAAAGCAGAGGTCTAGGAAAATCTCAAGCTAGAGGACAGTCTCAAGGAAGAGGCACCGATTTGAGTCAAATTGTGTGCAGGCGATGTAACAGAGTTGGTCACTATGCTTCAGATTTTCGCACATCTATCAATAAAATTTCTAAGTTTCAATAGCCTTTAGCACAATTTGCAAATGATCAAGATCAAGATGATAATGACTCAGACTATGTCTTCACTTCTTCACCAGCAATCCAAATTCCCTCTTATATTAAAAGTGATTATGAAGATGCTTGGATTTTCGATTCAAGAGAAACTCAGCACATGACCTGTAGACGAGATTTCTTTTGGAATTTTCAAGAGTGTCATCTTAATTCCATCTTTCTAGCAGATGATACAAAACATACACCTTATGGAAAAGGTGCAGTCAAATTTTTTCTCCCTGACATTGGAGGAAACTTGATTTCCAATGTGTGGTATGTTCCCACCTTTAAGAAAAATTTGTTGTCTTTGGTCATGATTCGAAAAGCAGGACATCAAATAATTATGGAAGATGGCTTAGTTAAGATTAATTCAGTCAAACATAACTTCCAAACAGTGATGACAGGATATGAAGATGGAAAACTGTTAAGGATAAAAGGAACAGTTATTCCAAGGCATTCTCATTTTGTAGGGGCAGTTACTACAGGAATTTCACCTATAAGATTATGGCATGTAAGATATGGAAATTTGAATTTTGACAATATTTCTCAATTGCAGAAACAAGGGATGGTTAAAGGACTTCCAACTCTCAACAAAGAAAATGCTAAATGTGAAGCCTGCATTTATGGCAAACAGAGTCGAGAAAGTTTTCCAACAAGTACATGGTGCACAAACAGGCTGCTACAACTAGTTCACAGTGATGTGTGTGGTCCACTACAAAATTCATTAGGTGGTTGCAAATATTTTTTTCTATTTATTGATGATTTCAGTAGAATGACTTGGGTTTATTTTTCAAAAAACAAGTCAAAATCATTTGAGAAATTTAAAATTTTTCGAAAACTTGTTGAAAATGAAGCCAAAGAAAATATAGGTACTCTCAAGACAAATAATGGGGGAGAATTAAACTCAAATGAATTCAAAACTTATTGCAGTGAAAATGGCATTAGAAGGCATCTTACAAATGTTTACACTCCTCAGCAAAATGGAGTCGTAGAAAGGATGAATCTCACATTGTTAGGCATGGCAAGATCCATGTTAACTTTCAAAGGGTTAAGTCCAACATATTGGCTAGAAGCAATCCATACAGCTTTCTATCTAAGAAACAGATATCCAACTACTTCTTTAGAAGGAATCACCCCTTATGAAGCTTGGTTTGGTTTCAAACCTAAAGTTAAACATCTTCGATTTTTTGGATCCATATGTTATGCCTTAGTTCCCAAAGAAAAAAGAACTAAGCTTGATTAAAGAAGTTTGAAATGAACCATGATTGGCTATTCAGATGAAAAAAAAGGGTATCATCTTTTGACCAATGGAAAATTTATTGTGAGTAGGGATGTCATTTTTGATGAAACAGAGAGTAAGAGTGCTGAAGAAATCAAAAGTGTTATTCACAAGTTAGAAACTAAGGGCAGTAAAAGGAAAGGAAATATGTAAAGTCAACCAACTTCACCAAATTGGTATGAACTTGATTTTCCTTCCTCTGAATATGATTCATCCAGTCCATCTACTTCAGCAAAATCATCTAGGTCTTCCAGCAGTTCATCAGCACCTCCAAGCAGCAGCAGTTCTTCTGACAGTGATTCTCCAGATTCACCACCTGAACGGCAAACATCAGTTTTCATTAATCCCCTTTACAATGATGGGGAATTCTCAGCACCTAAAACAAGTGAGAAACAACTTCAAAAATGGGAAGTTCAACTATTGAAAGATGTAAGGCCTACTGAACAAAACAAAACAGGAACAAGGGCATCAAAACTAAATGAAGGCAATTTTTCTTTGATAGCAAATGATTTTATTGAACCTTCTTCTTTTCAAGAGGCAGTAAAACATAAAGCATGGTAACAAGAAATGGTTGATGAATATCAGGCAGTTAAAGACAACAACACTTGGCAACTTGTTGATTGTCCTCAGCATGTTAAACCTATTGGATGCAAATGGGTTTATCGAATTAAGTACAAGAAAAATGGTGATATTGACAAGTATAACGCACGACTTGTTGCTAAAGTTTTTTTGCAGTAGGAAGGGATCAATTATGAGGAGACCTTTGCTCCCACAGCTAAATGGAACACCATCCACCTCACACTTTCTTGAGCAGCTCAGAAAGGGTGGAAAGTTCATCAAATGGATGTCAAAAGCGCTTTTCTCAATGGGGACTTACAGGAAGATGTATATATGATGCAACCACCAGGGTTTGAAGTTTAAGGGAAAGAACATAAAGTCTGCAAATTAATCGAGGCTTTATATGGATTAAAACAAGCTCCCCGCACTTGGTATGCCAAAATGGATGAATACCTTCACAAAGTTCGTTTTCATCGCACTGAATCTGATGATACTTTGTATGTGCACCAACAGGGAAAATATATGGTCATTCTCATTATGTATGTTGATGATTTGATCATTACAGGCAACAATGATGATCACATTGAACAGGTGAAAAAGGAGTTACATGCAAGTTTTAAGATGACATATTTGGGACTACTTCACTACTATCTTGGAGTTGAAGTATTCCAATGTCCACATCAGATATTCAACTGCAAAGAAGGATGAATCCTATGATGAAGGAAATAGTGAAAGAAGAAATGCATAAACTATTACAAGTTGGATTCATCTATCCTATTTATGATAGTCAATGGGTTTCTCCCTTAGTTGTAGTGCCTAAGAAAAATGGAAAGTGGAGAATTTTTTTAGACTACATGGAGCTCAATAAATCCACATTAAAAGATTATTTCCCTTTACCATTTATCGATTAAGTACTTGGTTCATTAGCTCGGAAGAAATTTTTTTCCTTTCTTGATGGATTTAGTGGATACAATCAAATAAAGATAAAATTGGAAGATCAAGATAAAACGGAATTTACTTGTCCATGAGGAACATATGCATATAATGTATTTCCCTTTGGGTTATGTAATGCACCTGCTAATTTTCAAAGAGAGTTCCTTGCAATCTTTGTTGATCTGATACATGAATGTGTAGAGGTCTACATGGATGATTTCACTATGTATGGATGAACATTTTATGATTGTTTAAAAAATCTTGAATTTTTTTTGAAAAGAAGCATATAGACAAATTTATCACTCAGTAATGAAAAATGATTTATGATGTTAACTGAGGGAATAGGGTTGGGACACCATATTTTTTCTTCAAGAATTAAGGTGGATCCAACAAAAACGCAATTCATTGTGAATTTAATGCCACCCACAACACAAAAGGAAGTAAGAAGTTTCTTGGATTATGTAGGCTACTATAGGAGATTTATTGAAAAATTCAGTAAAATATCTCTAAATTTATTCAAGTTACTTGCAAAATATGTGAAATTCCAATGGACAAATAATCATCAAAATGCATTTGAGATATTAAAATAAAATTTGTTAGTTGCACCCATTCTTCAAGAACCCAATTGGTCATTTCCATTTCATATATCTACTAATTCATATGAAACTACTATAGGAGCATCACTTGGAAAGAAATAGAACTTGTTTAATTATGTAATATACTTCATAAGAAAAAACTCAACACCGGCATAATTGGACTATATTGTTACAGAGAAAGAAATGTTAGTTATAGTACATGCAGATAATACGTTTAGGCATTACATAACAAGTTATCAAGTATTCATTCACATGAATCATTTAGCCATAACATATTTAATGCAAAAAGCAATTACAAATGGTAGAATTGCTAGATGGTTGTTATTGATGCAAGAATTAAATATCACTATACAAGATCGACCAAGTAAGGATAATCAAGTAGTAGACTATATATCAAGACTTCATTCACCTGGTGATCCAAATCCAGTTTAAGATAATTTCCCAGATGAAAATCTATTTGCTATAACTATCAAAACTCCATGGTTTTCATATGTAGCCAACTATTTATCATTTGGAATAATACCATCCCATTACACAAATAAATATAAAAGAAAGATAATTAGAGAAAGTGCTGAATATAGTTGGGTCAATGGTGACTTCTTTTATACTACTTACGATTGGATAATAAGAAAATGTGTTGGAGAAGATGATACTATAGATATTTTGAAATCATGTCATTATGAGCCATGTGGTGGTAATTTTTTAGAGAAGAGGACGGCATACAAAGCGCTCAAAGTTGGCTACTACTGGCCAACAATATTCAAGGAATCCAAGACCTATGTAAAGAAATGTGACAGCTGCCAAAGAACTGGAAGGCTAGTGGCACCATATGAAATGCCATTAAAACCACAAGTACTCATAGAACCATTTGAACAATGAGCTCTAGACTTTGTGGGACCAATCAACCCAACATAAAATGGAAATAAATGCATCCTAGTATGTAAATATTATGTTACTAAGTGGGTGGAGGCAAAGCCAGGGGCATGAGCAATAGAAGAAACATTAGTTTCCTTTCTATTTGAAAAAATATTTGTAATGTATGGAGTTCCACGAAAAATTGTTATAGAACAAGGAGCAAAATAAACCTCCAATATTATAAGGGATATGACAGAAAAGTACCATATAAAACATAGAAAATATACTCCATATCGTCCTCAAGCGAATCGAAAACTAGAGTTCACTAACAAAGTTTTGGAGAATATCATGACAAAAACTGTGCAGATGAATAGAAAAGATTGGTCAGAAAAGTTAAGAGATGAACTATGGGCCTACAGGATCACATGGAAGAACACAACTAGATTCAGTCCATACCAGTTGGTATATGGTAAGGAATTCTTGTTACCCATAGAATTTCAAATACATACTTATAAACTTGCAGTAAATATGGGAATGGAACTATTTGAAGCACAAGTACAAAAAATGACTCAAGCAAATGAACTGGATGAAATCATACAATAGGAAGTGGAACATACATCATTAGTGCAAGAGAAAAGGATAAAATGGCATAATCGATTCATCAAGAATAAAGTTTTTCAGAATGGATACTGGGCATTATTGTTTGACTCTAAGTTTAAAGATTTCAAGGCAAAGTTTACAACTCATTGGATTGGGCCATATCAGATAGAAGAGATATTTGACAATGGAGTGGTTAGAATAAAAAAAATATATGAAGCGTCAATTTCATTTGTAGTGAATGGAAATAGGCTTAAAGTCTACAATAGGCCTATCAATAAAGAATATTTTATGAAAATAATTTCAACAAAAACCGATATGGAAATAATCGAAGAGCATAATATGCGTTCCTTAATTCCAGCAGAATTATATAGATATATATATATATATATATATATATATATATATATATATATATATATATATATATATATATATATATATATATATATATATATATATATATAATAAATTTTGGTTGTGAAAATCCAGGAGACTGGCACAATACAAACTCAAATTCATATCGGAAAAACAACTTGTTTGGCCAATATGAATTATGTTTTAGTTTTGTTTTTACTTTAGTATGATTTTGAAGATTAAATCCTCTAAGACGTGTAAGACTTGAGGACAAGTCTTAACATCAGCAAGGGGGGATTTTGTAATAAAACTATGTAAATAGTTTGAGCAGCTGAATTGAAGAAGGGGCCGAAATACATCATTGAAAATATACATGTAAAGAGAGTGTTGCAGAGTGAGTTAATTTTGAAAATGCAGTGAGCCATTTCATGATCTATTTGATGATTGTTGAGATATTCAAACTGAGCGATTCATTGAATATTTTTGCACACGGTGAGCCTACATCATTTTAGATTGAATGAACAATGAACTTTTCTTAAGAGAGGAGGAATTATGTGTGAAATCGAAGAGCATAAAGAGACTGTGGCATGAATTAAAAAATAAAAATTTACATTTTCAATTAGAGGCAGAGAATTATACATCAAAACAGAGGAGATATTTTACAAAATTTTGATGAAAAAGAGAATAGAAAATGAGAAATATATTAACAAAAACATGCGTACAATGTTTTAATAATATTTCTATATCAAAATTTTGTGTTTTTATCAGTTTTTGGAAGTAGTGGGTTTGTTTTGAAGAACATAGCTTGAAGAAGATTGATTTAATTCTTTTTTCAAGAGCATCATAGAAGAGGTAAGCCTTATCACCATGAACAAAATGCATGAATAAGTTAACAAGATATATATGTATACATAATTTTTATTTTCAAAATGAGGATCTTGACAGTGTAAGGTTACATAAATTGGTTTTCAAAGCATATGTCTACCAGGGTAGAACCAAAAGATTTCCAGATTGAGCATTGGGAAAAAGAGACCATAGAAAAACTTTATCGGGATGGTCTGATAGGTTTCCTCCAAAATTTTAATGGACACAGTGAGAGAATTACAAAGGAGTTCATAAAAAATTACACACAGGATAAAACCATGGTGGGAAACGTAGTCATCCCATTAAAGCCAGAATCCATTTTTCAAGCCTTAGATCTACCACTTTTAGGGGAATGGTATCATAATGGTTTTCACTCCAAATATAATGGACGGACTTGATTTTTGGAGAAAAATAGGAAGGGATGATTTGATAGAACCAAGGGGATTTCGAGGGAATGGTTTAATGAGCCTTGGGCGGAGTTGGTGTTAATTATTCAGAGTTTTTTCACATGTGACATTAGGCATAGTGTAGTGCATCTCTATCATATCAAATTGCTCCAACATATCAAGGGAGAAGTGAAATTAAATTTTCCATACTTCTTCTCTAAAAATTTGATTAAAATGATATATAATGTGAGGAATGAAACTAAACCCAAATAAGCACAAATTTACCATCAGGGACTCATAAAAATTCTTGTTGAATATTAAATGAAAACCAAGGGTGTAGTGTGGAAAGATTTTTTAACTCAACATCAATTTTAGAAACAAATCATAGAGGAAAATTTTAAACCAGTGCATGAAACAATGATCATAATGAACTCACCTCTTTATCCAAGGACAAGGTCTAAAAAGCAACAAGACACATTCATGATTGAAAGAGAATCATCTTTATTATCCATTCATAGGAGACATAGGAGAAACATTCCAACAAACACAAGAAGTAAAGAGAAATACCCTGAGGTACAAATTGTTGAAACACCTCCCACGACAAAACAAGTGGATGAAATCATTAAAAGATTGCAAAAAGGAGCCTATGAACATACATTGGAAAGAGATTCATACTTTGATAATTTTGAGGTAGAAACCACTTAATTTTCTAGAGACACAAGAGAGGAAGAGAAAGAGCTACACCTTAGCAAAATAAAAGAATTGATAGATCAATCGGAGGTAAGAAAAATTATGGAGAGGCATTTGAAGCAAGAAAACAAGACATAAAGGAAAAACAATGCCAAATTGATCAAGGAAAATGAAAAGCTTAATGAGAAAGTTGGAAAATTAGAGACAAGAAATGCACTTTTTTCTAAACAAGCTTATAGGTCTTTGAATGAGGAAAACACATGGAATTATATGTATGAAAGGAAAAAAGTCATGGCTTCAATCTATAAGGGAGAACAGTATAAAGGGATAGATTTTATTTTGTAAGAAGCACAAAAGGAGGGATAGATTTTCTTTTGCAAGAAGCAAAACAGAAGGCATGTGGATCAGGTCCAATATCTACATCATAGCTCAGGAGATCCAAAAGAAAGAAGCAAGAATGATGACATGCTTGTACATCAGCAAGGGGGAGATCTTGGCCCTCATTTTTTATCCAATTTTCTTGAAGTAAATACACTTTATTACCATGATATCCATCCATATTCACTCTATTTTGACCAATTTATGCATATCCATGTATATAAGTTAAGTTTTGCAATTTTTAGAAGTTTTTACAAAAATTGAATTTCAAGTGCATTTTTGGACAAGACCAGAAATTCCCATAATGGCTTAATGGATGTCATACTTGCAGGACACCTGGGCTCGAAATGAACACATTTATATAAATATTGGGAACTAAGAATGGATTTTCACTTATTGGTTCGGTTAAGCCGAGCTTAAACATGCTCAGTCAAAGGAGGTCAAACAAGACCCCTTATTCTGCAAATCCCTAGGAAATAGGCCAAATTTAGCATTTTATGGGATTTTATAGATTTTGAGAGATGATATGGATGAGCTCAACCAAAATAGATAGGATAAGGATAGAAATTGATTTCAGATACATTTTAGTTAATTTTGTTTCATATTTCTCTATTTAAGCCTAAGACATTGAAGGCATTGATATGTAGATTTTGTATAATTTCACTTGGATATTTCTGAAACTTAGAGAGATAATTAAAGAAATAGTTATATCTCCTTTTATGCTATTATATATGGTGAATTATTTATTTATTTTTAGTATCTAAAAGTAATAACAGTGTGCGAGGCAAGGGTGGAGGGCCCCCACATCGAGCTAAGTGCGCTTTATGCTTTTTTTAGTTTCAATTTCCAAAACTAGTTTTGTTTCATGTTTAAGCAGTTAATTATATGTATGATGATATGTCATGATTGCTGATGAACCCTAATATAATTTCTAATTTTCATATGAAGGGTCAACCCAGTGTTTAATTTAAACTCTCCTTCTATCTGATTAGGAACTAGACACCAGAATTCAACTTTCTTGCTTTTGAGTGATTTTCTAAATTTCTATTTTTCTAACAATGGCATTAATGATGAATGAATTGGTAATGAAGGACAGAAATGACCTCCTTAGTTAGGAGCCTATTCTATTATTATTTTATGTGTCTTTATCTATTATTCATTAGTGATTTTGGTTTCTGATTCATGAAGTAGTATTGTAGAAAAGGACAAACAAGTTCTCCTAAGTTAGGAGCTCCTTCTTCTGCTTATTACATAATCGAATTAGAAATTATTCGGTTTAGTTTTATATTTCTAATATGAATTTCCTTTAACTTTAATAATTCATCTTCTAAACTTGACTATAGTTGAAATCCATATATTTCGGAGATGCTTGTAAGTTCTACAAGCTCAGATTGATAATAAAATACTTGTGTTAGTTTACCCAGTAAACAGACCAACAACGGTGGCATCAAAAATTCTATCCAGAGAGGCCAAATTGGAAGATCTTCTCGAAATCCATTTGTCACCACTTTGATTTGGAATCTCACTTTCTCGTTCATCTCAGTAAGGTCAGGAAAATGGGTACATTAAGGGACTACATTCTAGCATTTGAACAATTGGACATCCAGACTAAAGGACTACGAGATGTTTTTTATTTAGAATTTTTCATTAGTGTATTAAAGGAATCCATCCAAACCATGTCAAAATTCATCACCCAGCTACTTGGTTGGAAGCATGCAACAATTACCTAGAGGTAGAAGTCGCCTTAAGTTCCCAATCCAATCACGCAAATTTCATCGCATGAGCACACCCCGAGCTATAGGCCCGAACCAAACACTTAAGGTTCAAAAAGCATCGTCGACAGAAATGGAAGAATGAAGGAAATAAGGAGTTTGCTACTATTTTGATGAAAAATACCCTCAGGGACATAAATGCAAGGAACCATAATTATTTCAAATTGACGCTATTGAAAAAATCTCTGTCAGTGAAGCTCCATCCTCTTAAGTGACTGAGGAAGAAGGGGTTGAACCCCTAACAAGCTCAAATATTGATACTCATGCTAATGTATATGAGTTGGTTATCTCACTCCATGCCCTGGATGACAATTCTTCTCCAAAGACTCTCAAAATTCGCGATTTATTTAACACCGGCCAGTAGTGGTATTGATTGATAGTGGCAACATTTATAAATTTGTCCATAAGAGAGTAGCAGAATTAGTTGATTATTTTTTCAAGGAGGTATATAATTTTTAAGTCCTTATTGGTTATGGGGGGACCATGAAATTTAAAGTCCGTTGTGAAAATATCAAGCTTCAAATGGGTGTTATCACATAAAAACCCATATGTTTTCCATTGAAATGGGTGGTTGTGACATTTTCCTTCCTGTGAAATGTATCTACACACTGGGTCCTATCACAATGCACTTCTAGGAGTTATATATGAGCTTTAAGCAGAATGATCACACTAATACACTACGGGGACTCAAGTCAGGTGCTCCTACTATCATCAACTCATAATGAATGGAGAAGCTTTTAAAAAAGGGACATAATGGGATAGTAGCACATTTTGATGCCATTAATTCCATTAAATCCAGTCCTCCTCCCATTCATATCGATATGCAATAGGTATTAGATCAAGATTTGTGGGTCTTTGATAAACATAAGGAAATCCCACCCTCTACATAAGAAAATGATCATAGAATCCCTTTACTTCCAAGTACCTAGCCACCATATGTCTTTCCCCTATCAATATCCTTTCCTTCATCCCAAACACCAACCCTTATTCATCTTCAGCGGTCATGGTTCTAAACAAATACAACAAATATCACACGTGTCTCAACTTTATAGCCCTTAACAAGCTCATTATAAAGGAAAATTTTCCTATCCTAGTAGTTGATGATCTACTTGATGAACTTAATGGTGCCAAATTATTTTCCAAGCTAGGCCTTTCTAAGACTATCACCAAATATAGATGAAGGAAGTTGACAGTCCCAAGAGAACCTTCTCAAATCATGAAGGCCATTATGAATTCTTGGTCATGCTATTTCGTATTTGTCATTCCCCATCCACTTTTTATAGCCTCATGAACCACCTTCTACAACTGTCTCTCAGAAAATATGTCCTAGTATTTTTTTTATAACATTCTCATCTACAACATATCATGGGACACTCACATGCTAGGTATTTCAACCGCTTCAAGATCATAAACTATTTGTCAAATTATCCAAGTGTTCATATGGCATTGAAGAAGTAGAGTGTTTGGGACACATTGTGGGTCTTGGATTGAGGGTTGATCAAAAAAATATTTAGGCAATGTAAGAGTGGTGCCAACTAAAAAAATTGAAGAGTTTGAGGAAATTCTTAGGTTGTATGAGCTATTATCAGAAAATATTTGACAATTATGGACAGATTTCCTGACCCCTCAATAATATTATCAAGAAAAATCCATTTCTTTGCATTCTCGCAGCTCAGCAAATATTTTTTTCTCTCAAACAGGACATGTGGTCCACTTGAGTATTGGCCCTACTAGACTTTAAAAAACATTTGTGATTGAATGTGATGCTTTAGGTACAAGCATTGGTGCAATGTTAATGTAGGAAGGTAGATCATTAGATTTCAAAAGTCAACAACTAAGTGGCAAGAATATAGGTCAGTCTACATATTAGAAAGAAATGACCACCATCTTACACGCATTCGAAACTTGGCGACAATAGTAATTGGGGCGTCATTTTCAAATCCGTACTAACCATCATAGCCTAAAATATTTTCTTTAGCAACGTCTATCATTGCCACAAAAAAATAAATGGCTCCCAAAAAATTTGGGATATGATTCTAAGAACATTTACAAGAAGGCGCATTAAAAAGTAATGGTCGATGCCTTATCACGCGAATTTGAGAATGAGGAAACCTTTTTCTCCCTCTCTCTACCCATACCAAATCAGATTGAAGAATTCCATCATGAATGGTTGTCCCACCCCTCTCTATCTTGGCTCATTAATAGGTTAAGATCAAATCCTCATTCTTAAGAGGACTACTCTTGGAAATATGTGGTTCTTTAGTACAAGGATTGATTAGTGTTATCCCCGACCTTCACCCTCAAAAACACATGTTGGAAGAGTTTCACTCCTCTTCGGTCGTAGGACATTTAGTCTTTCAAAATACTTATGCGCAAGCATGTATCTCTTTCTTTTGGATCGACATGAAGAACACCATTCTTAATTTTGTATCTTAATGTGACATATGCTAACATAACAAAGGGGAAACGATATAGCTACCTAAAACCTTACAACCATTATTTCTCCCTAATTCCTTTTGGAAAAATGTTTCCATGGATTTCATTACAAGTCTCCCAAAGTGAGGAAAAAAATCCGTCATCATGGTGGTTGTTGACAGAATTTTCAAATATGCTCATTTTTTAACTCTACCACAACCATTTACCCAAACATTGGTAGCTCAAGCTTTCATGGACCAAATTTTCAAAATGCATGACATGCAGGCTTCTATGGATTTTAATTGAGACCCCACTGTCAAAGAAAAATTTTGGCAGGAAATTTGGAAGCTACAGGGCACACAACTCTAATGAAATATAACTTATCATCCCCAAATTGATGGTGAAACAGAATCAATCAACAAATGTCTAGAGACCTATCTCCTATGCTTCACTTCAGACAAGAAATATCAATGGGTAAAATGGTTGCCTTTAGTTTAACGATGGTATAATACTAACTATCACGAAGCCATAAAGATGATGCCATATGAGGAAGTGTATGGCCAAATCCCACCTTTACCGACTTCTTATATCCTTGGATGTTCCAAAATAGATGTATTTGACCAACTGTTGTAGAGTTGTGCAACCATGATCACCCATTTCAAAGATAATCTACATCAATATTAGAATAGAATGAGACAACAAGCTAATTAACTTAGTTTCAAGTGGTATTTTCAAGTAGGTGACTCGGTGTTCCTATGATTCCAACCTTATAAGAAAACCTCTCTCAAAGAAAAGGGCTACTAGAAACTAGCACCAATATTCTATGGGCCTTATTAGGTACTTCAACATATAGGAGAAGTCACTTACAAACTGGCCCTCCCAATTACTTCAAAAGTTCACCAACTCTTCCATGTATCTTTCATCAAGAAATTTGTGGGGAACAATTTCAGGGTTCAAAAAAGTCTGCCAAAATTGGATGAGGAAGGTTCACTTTGACTCTGACCCAAACAGGTCCTCAATACTTGTGAAATACATCTTCACAGCTGCACGATCAAGGAAGTCCTCATCAAGTGGAAAGAGACATATCCAAAATATGCAACATGGGAACCAACCAATATTCTTTAGTAGTTTCTAAAGCTTCAAGCCCAAGGTCACTTTTGATGGCAGAGGGAATTATAAGGTCCAACCCTAACCTATTTAATTATTTAATAAGCCCAAGGGGCATAATCAAACTCACAGTTAGTTATTTGAGTCAATAAAAATTGTAAGAGGTTATCTGCATTAATAATAATTGTAAGTGGTTGACCCGCATTATAGAGAAGGGACCAAAATTAGTGATAAACATTCCATAGTTAATAAATAAAGTGTTTAAACCATATGTTGCAAGGGACCACTAGTAGTTAGGGTTTTGGATATCATAAATCTATAAATAGTCTTAGATAGAAAGGGAAGAATGATTGAGTCTTATTGTAATTTAGCTCTACTCTGTGGGAGGTTTAGCCCTCAAAGAGGAAAATGAACATTGTAATATGCTTCTGAATAATAAAATATCTTTGCATCTTATCTCCATTCATGTTATATTTATGTGTTTCTAGCAACAATGTTTCGTATGTCTATAATTTTTTTATTCTCGCAGTTCAATTCCATAACAACGTTCGTGACTTCTTTGTATAATTTGACTTCTTGAAATTTATTATGTAATTTCTATGATGTCTTCATCTTGAGATGATTGCACAACTTTCTCTTCTTTAAATTTTTCATAAGGAGGATCTCATACATTACGTTGATGTTCTTTTATTTGTTTATCTACAACTTCATGAAATATAACATCCTTGCTTGAGAATACCTTGTGACTACTTGGATCATACATTATATAAGTTTTTTTATTAGTACAATATCCAATAAAATTTCATTTGATAGCTTTGGCATCTAATTTTCTCCTACCCTATTTAGGAATATGAGCAAAGGCCTTACATACAAATATACTTGAATGACTAACTTTAGGTTTAAATCCATAGAATTATCCAAATGGTGTTTTGTGCTTAGGATATATTGTAGGACTTATATTTTTCAATTATATAGCTATATTAATGGCTTAATCCCAAAAAATATTAGAAATTCCTTTAATTTTTATTATACTACGAGCATGTTCAAGTGATGTTCAATTATTTCTCTCAGCTGCTACATTTTCTTGAGGTGTATGTGGTACTATAAATTGTTGCACAATTCCTTTATGCTTGCAGCATTTGATGAAAGATCTTGAAGTTTACTCACCACCTTTATCTGATCGAAGGATTTTAATGGTCATTATTTTTTTGTTTTTCAACCATATTTTCCTGAATTCTTTACAGTATTCAAACAAATCACTCTTATTTCTTATAAATTACACCTAGTTATATCTATTGTTATCATCAATTAATATAAGAAAGAAATATGCTCCACCAAGTGTCTTTCTATGCATGGGATCACATACATCATTATGCACTAGTTAAGGATTTCACGTTTTACTCTATCTTCATGCACATGAAATTATTCCCTATGTTTTTTTCATGGTGCACAACCTTCACATTCAAAATATTCGCCCTTAATATTTGGAAGCACTTCTACCATCGTTTTATTTTGTAGTAACATTAGGTCATTATGATTTAAGTTTTCATACCTTTGATGCCAAAGTTATATATTTTTCATGCTTGTTGATGCCGATGCATGATGCCCATTCTTCGTTACATATATCTTGTATAATCCTCCAACTCTCACTCCTTTTGCAATAGCATTGTAGTTTTACTCGATATCCTTTAACAAACAATCTGATTTCACAAATTCAATATTTAAATGTTGATATTTAATAATAAATACTAAAATTATGTTCTTCTTTAATATTGGAACACACACCACATTGTTTTTATCGTACATTCGGCATAGTAACACTTATATCACCATATCATTTACTTTCATTTGATATATATTATCTCCTAAATATATATGTGCACCATTATTGACTTCACGATATGTATAAAACCGATATATTTTGCATGACATATGGATTGATGCACCATAATCTTTGAACTAGGCATTATGAGAATTTGTTTCTACTGATAGGGAAGCATTAGGCATAAACAATTTAAGATTGCTAAAATCATGATTGATTTCATCATTTCTATCAACGTAATCTACTGTATGCCTTCTTTGTTTAAATTGAACAGACATTATTTTCACGTAATTCTTAGTAAAATGGGCAGTTTTTCCACAGTAATAACACACATCATGTCTATTTGAATTTGATTTTGGTGATGGTTTATTTTGAAATTATTTTACCTGACGCCTTTTTCCTTTATTTTTCTCCCATTGTTTACTTTTGAAGGACTGCTTCCATTTAGCCATCAATGCTAAATCGAATTTGGGGGATTTTTTATTAAGACTTCTTGTCCTCTCTTCTTCCTGCATAAGTATACTTTCCAAATCATCAAAGGTAGGAGTTTTCTCTCTAGTTGGAAGACAAGTGATAAACATCTGACATTCATTAAACATTCCATTTAATGTGAGTGTAACACAATTTTTACTAGATATTGTTTCACCAATGCTACTCAATTTTCCTTTTATATCCTTAATTATAGAAATAAAATTACTCATAGTTTCATTTTCTTCTATCATAAACAAAAGAAGGTTACTCTTTAAATAAAATATTCAGTTTCGTAGTTTTTGTCTCATACAAAATTTTGGGAGTCTCTCATGACTTCTTGGATGTTTTGCACTCTCTTATGTGTCGAATAATGTTGTCCTTAATCGCTTTGTTTTCCCATCGCTCCTAATATTGAATTGCGACAACTGTGGCTTGAGGGGGCTCTAGCTTAACTTCATTTCCAAAAACAATTGTCCATATTGTAACCTTCCATCAAAATTTGCAACTTAAACTTCCAATTTTGATCATTTTCTCCATATATTTGAATCAGATAGAAAAGACTTCACTAATATATTTTCCATAACACTTAAACTTATAGAATAACACAAAAAAAAAAAAACCCAAGAAGAAAAAAATAAAAAATAAAAAAAATCAGCTTCACAACTCAAAAATCTAAACAGTTATTTCAATATTCCAATAACATCATGGCTTCACGACTCATCAATCTTTAAAGTCTTGAAAAATCGAAAATGTAAATTTCCATAAGCTTAGGAACCAAATATTAAACAAGGACCAGAAACCTTTTTTCCATGCAGTTATAAATTTCCATGAACTTAGGAACCTAATCTCAGAACAATGACCACAAAATTATTTTCACTTCCTTCGAACTTAGGGATTTGCATTAATAATAAAGATGTTTAAATTAAGAAACTATTTTTCATCGTAAATAACCACAATATGTAAAATATCCCACCATTTTTTTACTTGATTACGTAATTTATCACCAAGTACGCTATTAGTTTTAGAGTATATGGATTAACTATTGTGCGACCAATTTTTGTAAAATCATTCAAAGATTAATTTTTACTCTTAAAATATTACGCACCCTTTGTTCTTATAGCTTGTACCAAAAAATGCTCCTTTGACCTCCAAACCGAAATAAATGGTGGTCTGGTAAGGACGCAATGGCTCTGTCACACGGTGACTACAACCAAGATATACAAGGGCTCTCTCTCATGTTGTGTCAAGGAAAAAAATATCTTCATACGCAAAAGTCTCTAGGAAGAAAGGAAACTCTCATCTGCAGCAATGCAATAGTATCAACCTCCGATCAGTGCTCGTCACCAGAACCTTTATGCACTGTACACAAACTTCTCTAGGACATGTTAGGGTCAGTAGTTTTATTTGTTTCGAATTATCATTTCGAATCTATTAATTTGCAGTCTTTCAATAAATCAAACTTATAAACACTATCTCTATCATAAGTTCGAGTGTCATTGTCCAAAACATCTCCATATGTATAGTAATCAAGTGGTTTGGTCGAAAGCTCGAAGAAGCGTTGAGTCATGGGGAGTCATTTTCACAAAGTTTGAGTAATTGAGTCACGTGGTATGTGTCAATAATGAATCTGTCACAAGGTCTAGTTGAATCAGTTTCAATTGAAAATATTACTGCTCAAAGTAAGATTGCCATTAAGAGAAATGCATTTCTTTTCCCCTCCTATTATATTCATTTTCCTCTAAGAGTCTAACCCACATCCTACATTTCCCATCTCCCATTTTCGATTGATTAAATCCTATACCTCACCCCTCTATTCAGTAATCATTTCCTATTCGTACACTATATAACTCTCATATTCCCCATCCCATCGTAGTTCAATCTCCTTAAATGGCCATGATTGAAAATTATAATGACATAACCCACATATCCCCCCACTACTCAAAGTACCATACCCAACCAACATTTCTAATGATTATCATACAAAGCATAATACCTTTCAAAATAGGCGCCTAAGCAATGTTACACAATAGAAAAAACATAACAGTGAATTCAAATTGAATCAACATCCCACCATATCCTTCACACAGTTTCTAGCATCGTTGATCTCCAAGCTCATTGATGGTCATGATCAAAGGGTAAAGAGTAATTCATAGCCTAGATAAGCGAGGGATCGAAGCTAGAACCACAGTGACCGCATAAGTTGTTTTTTTGCATAGTTGCTACACAATTGTCGCTACACATAGAGAGTTATGCAATTGTTGCGCAACATGTTCTCGAACTCATACAATGTCGACATGACTTGATTTGGATTTTTAGAGGTAGGGCCATGCCACTTAGATATTAATATTGTTTTACTGCCTAATTCAAGTTTTGACAAGCCGTGATTAGCCTCCCATATAAATTTGTTGTGCATATTTTGTTGCCATGCAGACTGTAATTTTAAAAAATCAAATTCAGTGGTTTGTGGATGAATTTTAACTAATGTTGAGTGTTGATCAGGTCTAGAGTGAAAGTTTGTAGAGTAATGAAATTTTCTAGTCACTCGTAAAACTATTAGTGCACCCTGTCATCACTGCGCATCAACATTGTCAGATACACTTTTGGTTTTTGTTCTCTAAAAGAGAAGTCTCCTATTACTTTTATTTCCCACGTAGCCTCCCACAAGGTCTAGGGAAATCTTCATGGGTCAAATAGATCCCATTTCAAATAAAAAAGGGGGGAAAATTGTGCGCGTAGAGCCTAAACAATTAGCCATGGTAAACTCTAGTCCAACTATTAGGGTTGCATTTGAAAAAACTAGATGTATCTCTTTCTATGAAAATATTCAAAGAATGGCTCATCATGCACAGTTGGCTAGCCTATTTTCTTTAATTTTCAAGGATGGAAAGGTCAGGTTAGGAGATTTAGGGATGGTCATTACAGAGAATCTCAGTGTTGATGCTATGGCCTTCCAAGAGATGGGGAAAAGTGGTTCAAATGGGATGATCGAAATACCTCATTCTTCAAAGAATTTGTCAAACCATAGCTTAGAAACATGTTTAATACAACCTTCCCAAGCATATATCTTCAAAATCTCCCCAACCAACTGCTTAAAGTCATACATAGGTATTTCACTTGTGAGGGTAGGTTCTATAGAATCTACTACTATCACTTTAGACTCATGATGCATTTTACAACCAAGAAGACCATGAACTTACCTTATTGTTTTCTTAAGAGTTTGGGGAGGATGGAATATAAAGTCAATCTTAAGAAAGATAATCACATGTCAAGCTTATTCCATTTCTCTTTGATAAAAATCCTAGTCATGTTTGAACCTGAGAAGAAGAAGGTTTCTTGGTATAGCTTTTCTTCAAGTCTTGGTTTATTGCCTCAAACATATGCTTCACCAATGGAGGTTTGTGAAGAAAAGTAGGAGCCACATGATGAACCAATGACTAAGACAATGAAGGAAGCAAGAAAAAATGAAAAAATAAGAAGGAAACCCAAAAAAAATTTAAGCATGAGGAAAAGTTCAAAAGGAATGAAGGACCAGGTGTCAATGATTAATGTGGGAGAGTTCCAAACAACAAACATTCAGTTGAAAAAAGGTGTTAAGGAGCTAACTCCTCAAAAATTTGATGTCATTTTGAGAGGACAAGCTAGAATAAGATCCAAAAGAGTTTGAAACATCCCATATAGAAGAAGAGGATCCAACGATGACCAGGATGAAAGATTCACTTACTAAGTCACAAATCAAAATAGCATTCTTGAAAAGAAAAAATCGAGAGCTCAGAGAGGCATCCATGAAAGAATCTCAACAAAAGGAAAATGAAAAGGCAGCCCTTAAGCCTACTGCACAAGACAAGGGTAAGAAAGTTGTAGAGGTTAGGTATTTAGAAAATCCCAAAATGGAGTCTAGCAGGCCTACAACCAGAGCACCAAAGCTAATGCAAGGATGAGTGTAGAATACGAAAGAGATAGCCTAGTCACCCAATATAGCAGATGTCACCAATAGAGGGAGTATCTCAGGTACCTGGAGGAGGTTGAGGAGTGCTAGATGAAGGTAATGGAAGTGACTCAAGATAATGAGGAATTTAAGAAGGAAGTTAAATAGTTAATTGTAGATTGTAACAAAGAATTGATGAATGCTTCCGGGACAATAGACAGATGCGAGAGGTGTGTCATATGGTCTCTACCTGCAAGCAGAAAACCACTTTTTTTAATATCCGAAAACTGGTGCTGAAGACAAATATGAGGTGCATGAAATGAAGCTTATCAAGAGCTTAGAGATTGGTGAGTAAATACATAGAAGTTGTTGGAATACCCCCAACTGGTAATGTTCCTACGCCAAGGCCTACAACACAACCTAAATCAAAGTCCTCTCAGCTAGTATTGATTAAAAAAAATGATCCTCCACCCAAAGGTACTAAATTTAAAGCATTTACCAAAAATCCTTCATCCAGGAAGAGAAAGAGGAGGTATCATTCTGTTTTTGAGTTTTCAAATTTTGATACTGTCTAAAGACTCTTGGTGTTGCATAGCAGAGATCCTCTTTGTTCTTGTAGAGTTTGTAAGTAACAATTTTTGGTATTATGGAGTCGTCTTGGCTACTCTGAGAATTTTGGTATGCTGTTAGGTTTTTTCATCGAATTTTGATGGCGGGAGAGAGGTGAAAAATAGAATTTTGAGATCAAAACTATGCAGCGTTGCGCAACTACTGCGCACATGTTGCACACAAGTTACATGTGTTTTCGAGGATTACATATGTCACGAGGAGGGTAGATGAACGTGTTGCCGAGTCAAGAGATGAGTCTTGATCTGGTCATGAGCCAGGTGTCTATCATCGTGAGGAAATTGATGCCAACATGGCATGCCACCCAGTTTTCACACAACACTGATATGAAAAATCACTATTGTTTCTTCCTTTTTTTCCAAAAACGTTTGGTTCATTGTTCAGGGATAATTGTTCTGGATTTGGACACTTTTTTTAAATAGGATAGGATGACATGATCGTAGTGGTATTTAGTTTTTTCTATTGAAATAAAAGAACTACGAAACATGTTAAATTTTCTTCTTTTGTGTTTGATTCGATTCGCTTCATGGATCAGAGATGCATTACATCTAGACATGGTATTTTTAAATGTTGTATGGATATTTAATGCCAAATATTTGAAGAAAGAAATGGTTGGATAGTATTACGAACTAGTTTTCAAAGACTTGCGCTGTGATTTCATCTCTCATGAATAAAATGGTTATAGCTCAGTTGTTTAAGTGATGTTTTGCAAATATACTTGCGGTATGATGCTTCGAATATGTTTATCTCCTGTGTATTAATTAACTTATTAACTTTCCTCTTCAATTATTTTTTTTAATGGATGTAATGACTCTGTTGTATTAGAATTCGTCTTGTAATTCTCTAACTAATCTGTGTCAAATATTTCAGTTGCAAATAAAGTAGTTTATACCCTTATTGACTATTGTAGCTTATTAAATACTTACTCGCGAATATGCAATATCAGAGTTCCATCTATTCTGTTACATCTGAATAAGTATTTGTTATGTTTATCTTCCACCATACTAAAATATGTTCCCTTTATTCAAGATATGTAATAGACAAGCCTATGTGAGTGTAGTTGATTGTTATATGCATAGGCATGACAAGCCAATAACTTTTATGATCACAAGTATTAATTTTCTAAAAACATTCATTTATTCCCAACAAACAATTTAAACCCTTAAGATTTTGTATATGTGTTCTCTATAATATCAAAATATTTAGTTTTCTTGAGTGAGGGAGTCCCCTCCGGTTAGGAAAGACCAGCTCCTAGACAAAAGTGGTTTTGTGGTTACCTTTGTGGCCCTTTCCTCAACCTAGAGGGATTCACGAAGTGCTATCATGAAACACCCTCAATAATCTCTCCCGTTGATCACTCATAGAAAAACCTCACACTCTCAAAGATCAACTTGGCTATGATACCAAATCAGAGTATGCGCATAGAAAAAATGATCATCGCATTTCCAATAAATGATATTTATACAAAGAGATGAAGGTTATATATTATTGATGACAATGGCTTCTTCAAGAAGCTCGAATAATTATCCAAAAGCCACAAGACAAACTACCTAATGCATTTAACATAAATGCTAAAGGTTGATTAGAATTACTATATTGGATTTTTGAAAAATTTAAGCTAGAAAGTATATCTAGGAAAATTATGAAACATATACCAAGTATAGTAAAAAAAAATTCATACTGACCATAGTAGAACACAATGCTAATCATAGTAACAATAATAGCACATAGTCGTAATCATATCAACAGGGCATGGTAGTTGTCTCTTTCTTTTTTTTCGAATACATTTCTGCATTAATAGGAGATAAACACATCACGTCCTCTAATAATTTGAAATCCCCGCGAAGTTTTTCTTATTAAATTATGGGTTTTATTTTAACTATATACTTGCATACCGAAGTATAATATAATGGATTACAAATCATAATTCATAAGGATCAATTGATTTAATTATCAATCCACTAAAAACAAAAAACTAATTATCAATTACTAGAAATTCGAATCATAATAAAAACGCAAATGGGATTTAGCTACAGTAAATATGCCATTTTTTAATTCCAAAGTTAACTACTTTGTTGGAATAAGGAATTAATAAGGGGTGAATTAGTAATTGTATGATTACTTTCAATTTTTCTTTTGAATATATTCTTACTTTGTACTTCTACATTTGGTTACTTATGAGAGCATTCATACATAAATAAGAATTAAGACATGAGAATTCATATGTTGAACAACCATTCTCATCATCAGTGTTAACACATTGATACATGTATCTTTTACGTGAAAACTCAAAGGGTAAAACCCACTAATTTGTTGTTATTTTAAGATGTAAATTAAGCACCCACATAATTACATTAGTTTGTTTGTGAGCACCCAATTGATTGCATCAGTTTTTTGGTGAGAACCCACTCACTAGAGGTGTTGGGGCCCTTGTTTTTGAAATACTTGGGTAGAACATTTTGAATTTTGACCTTTTGAGTTGCGGCATGAAGACACATGGCAACCGCGACCGCGTCACAACTACCAGGAGTTGCGGAGCTATCAAGGTGGCGCGGAAGCAGGAGATAGTTGAAGAAAGAACACGCACAGGTACAGATGAAGAAAACACATAGCAGAAGACAGGAAGCGGAACACACAAATAAACAGGAGAGAAGCTGGAAGTAGTTGGAGAAAAGACACAGAGGAACTGATAGTTGCGATAGTGGGTGAATAAATAACAGTCACCCGGCTGAAAGAAGAGGATGCTACAGAGGTTGCGAGGCTCGTAACAGGAGAAGAAGCACAGAGCGACTGCGAAAAATCATGCATGACACTTCTATCGCTTCTAATCTTCTCTATTCTACCTTTCTGTTCCGCAAGAAATCTGTATCAGAGTTGTAAGCTATCGCTGAAAATGCTATGTAATCATGTGCTTGGCCAAGAGATTAATACAATGAAAGGTTGTTGTCTCAATGAGAGGTTTACATGCATGTAATGTGTTTATGCTGGTTTAAAATTTTATTTGCTAATTTCTGAATGCTTATTAAGTGCTCTTGCGTATATGACTCTGCCTATATAATCGATGCATTGTCCATCATGAGTTGCGACTTTTTCCCTTGCCATTGATCTCATCCCCTTCTGCATGTGGCTGCGGCATGCCTCGGGTGAGACTCTCTGCTCTCCAGAGTAGGGTGAAAATGCCGCGTGATCCTAGACTACATCGGACGCCTTTGTTGGCCACAACTCTTGAACCTGGGTCTTGTCTGCGAGACCTGACTCCTCGCCAACAAATGGTTCCGTTGCCGGGACCTGCATGTTCTGAGGGGAACTAGATCATGGTATCGAGGATTTTTGAAGGAGAGATACGACGATGGTGGGATAATCATCTCGACTAGTTCATTGCTCAGCAAGCAGAGCTGACCAAGAAAAAGGAGGCGGCGATCAAGGAGCTCGTCCTTTTCTCTGACTCAGCCAGTGATACGTACGAAATTTTCTGGGGAAGGTTCCCTACCGACCTTTACAATTAGTTGCGGAGATTACAAGCGACGGTGCCTCAAGAGGGCTTGTGGAAGATAAACCGCAGGTGGGCACATGAAGATCTGGTGGCACTGCACCGGGTGGACACTGAACTGACCCGCGCGGTGGATTTTTGGGTAAGGACCACGTTGGAAGGATACACTGTGGAGTTTGTTGCTGAGTGCTATCAATCATTCTCAAAAGCCGAGGCTGTCTTCCACTCAGGGCTAAGAGGGAAGCTTCTTAAGGAGATTCCGCTGTGGATTAAAGCTCTGATGGTGGATGAAGGGTTGATTGAATTCCACAAAATGAATATGGAAGCGTAAACCACCTGTGCTGGGGGAAGGGTTGAGGGGACCGATGCTACGTAGAATGTGAAAGCGGGAAGCGAGGAATGGATGTTGAGGCCGTATGCAAGTTGAGGGAATGACGTGTGCATCGGCGGGCACAGATCGCCGATAGGTGACGAAGAAGGGTGATGCGAGATTTGAAGAGACAAGAGATCGAGAGGAAAAATCAGAAGGAGGCGCCTCAGAGGATAGGAATTATGGATTTGGATACCCGGGAAGAAGACGGGACAGCGGTGGAAGTGCAATGGGTGCATGGGAGCCCAGCGACGCGAGGAAGAGAGATGGTGACTAGCGAAGATGATGAAAAGATGCAGCCCGAAGAGAGTTCCGATGACGAATGGCACGGTGTGATGCAGCGGATGTTTCAAGAGCAGACGTCACTCACCCCTCCAGGCAGCCCTACTTCCCACATTCTCCATGGCCAGGATCCCTACCTTCCCCTAGTACTGTATCAACCTTTAAGTAATATTTTCATTCAGTTACAAGCATTGAGTCAGTCATACAATAGTTAATCAGCGTCAGTAACGTTCGGTAATAGCAGCGTTAGTAGTAGTGTTGTATTCCCTAGTGGAACCGTTACGTAACCGGGACTGGGAGGATTTATCCTGGTCAATACTCCGCAAGTACACATGGCTGGATCTTTCACCCGGTATCCAAAGTTCTCTGGTCGGGGCAATGATGACGTAGAGCAACACTGGTATCTATGCGAAGCCATCTGGAGGGCTCGGCAGACGCCCGATGCAGGGAAGCTAATAGAGTTCCAAACCACGCTCAGAGAGAGGGCTCTGCGATGGTTTATCAAGTGGTCTGAGGCTCATCCTAAACCTGTAATTACGGACGTAAAGCGGGATTTTGTCCGCGAATTCAAGCTTCCCCAGACAGACCAGCAGGGCCTCTCCGAGCTGTGGGAAATTAAGCAGAAGGAAGGTGAGACCGCGTGGGAGTTGATGCGGCGATTCAAGGACGCGATCGGGAAACTCAGCTACCCGATCGATCCAAACCACCAGAGGGACTGGTTCATCAAGGCTCTGCTTCCCTTGACACGAACCCCTCTCACTCAGCAGAAGATCAATAATCTGCAGGACGCCTTGGAGCAGGCCATGAAGATTGAAGCCATGGCGGGCTACCCCCAGGAATATCGAGGTGGGGGGGGGCAGCCTCGCAAGATCCTTCTTTGATAGGGTTGCAACACCAGATCGCTAGCCTGACTGAGAAGCTCAAGGAGCTCCAGCTGGTGAGACCAGCGCGGCTGAATGTTTGGCGCACTCATTGCCTGGTCGAGGGCCATGTCGCAACCGAGTGTCCCCGGTTGTGCGGCGCAGGGACAGGACCCTCGGTCGCGGCAATCCAGGGGGGTCCACCACCTGGTGGTGCCGCGGCAATGAATCTGCAGGGGGTCTACCAGCCGCAACAGCCTTACGCGGGGTTCCCACCTCAACCGAGTTCCTCCACCACAGAGTACTGCGAGATTTTCTGGACGCAGGGGCATCCTCCTCGGATGTGCCCGATACTACAGAAGTACTCCACGGTCCCAAATAATGTGTATTGTGAATTTTGTGTTTCCACAACTCACAACACTGAGCAGTGTAGGGCGCTCGACGCACTTGCGGATCGATTGGATCTTCCCTCCTACAGGGTGAATGAGGCCCCAATGGGAAGAGGTGGCGGCATGCGGGGAGGTCGCACAGGCGGACGCAGTCCGGTGAAATGTTACAACTGTGACCAGGAGGGTCACGTGGCTCGAGAATGTCCCCTTCCACGATGACCCTGGTGTTCCTAGTGCCGGGTAAACACCCACGCCACAGAGGACTGTCCGGAGCTCATCAAGAAGTGGGAAGAACGGGCGAGGCAGGGGGGAGCGAATCTGATAAACTCAAAGCCGTGAGCGACCGCGACCCCAGACATGCTGAACGTCACGATCATGACGAGGGGCGGGAAGAAAACTGGAGAGGATGCCCACGGGAAGGAGCTAGCATGAATGGTTTGGCCAGCATCCCCGAAGATGTTAATTAGGGCTGAAGACCAGAAGAAGTATTTCTAGGAGGCAGTTGAGGCGTTCACCTAGCTGCGAGATGCGGGAGGGCTAGAGGAGCCTGTGCTGCCAGAATCTGGGGCGCAGAGCGTCACAAGTACTGTGGTCGAGGATTGGCTCCAGCTATTCCTCAGGATTGTTGACAATGCTGCGCTGCAGCAGCAACTGAAGCATGCTTTGGAAGGAGCACTGCAGGGGCGCATAGGACTTAGAGATCCGGCGAACACTGGCCCTCAATACGTGCAGCGCGTCAAGCGGAACAAGCAATGAACAGGCAAATAATTCCGGCTTAACACGCAGGTTGCGGGATTCCAAATCAGCGACACCATGCTGGACTTAGGGTCCGACGTCAACATTCTACCACGGAAGACATGTGAGGCTCTTGGAAGGCCATGGCTATCCTACTCACCAATCCAACACAGGATGGCGAACCAGTACTGTATTCTGCCAATCGGCCGGCTCGAGGGCGTCGAGGTCAACATTGCGGGGGTGAAGACATACACCGATTTTGAGGTTATTGATATCATGGGCGACAAGGATCCCTATCCTACCTTAATCGGCATTGACTGGGCTTTTGAGAATTACGCCATCATCGACTTTAAAAAAGAGCTGATGATCTTCAAGGATGGGGAGGTATGGTCACCCAGCCCCTTGACCCGTATCAGGGCCCGCGATATACAGAAACAGTGGAAAATCGGGAGGATGCTCAGATTATGGACCACCTTTATCAGATGACCACAGGAAAGTGGGACGACTATATTAACCTGACCACGACTGGCTCTGTCAGTTGGCGGAGTGTGCAGAGCTCAGAGCTCGGATCCGAACTCGCGTGGGAAGACTGGCAGCAAGTGGGGTATGAGACCGCCACACGAAGATGTGCTGTCATTGCCCAAGTCCGATGGGTGGGGACTGAGATCCGCGGATATCCCACCTTGTCGAACATGCAAGCAGTCAATGCTTTCATTAC
Organism: Pinus albicaulis; assembly: GCA_034641835.2. Classification (NCBI taxonomy): domain Eukaryota; kingdom Viridiplantae; phylum Streptophyta; class Pinopsida; order Pinales; family Pinaceae; genus Pinus; species Pinus albicaulis. The sequence goes on along the minus strand of CM076578.1, from coordinate 1,788,024,018 downwards.
CAAGGTGTAAGACATGGTCCCAGACGAAAGCCGGATGCCACTTTTGGATGTGGCCTTGCAATCCACGTCGGCCCGGTGGTGGAAAAATCACCGCAACACTCTGTTGAGGTGGGAGTGTGTGGCGGATGCTCTGCGGGCACGCTTTAAAGAGGATGAAGGACCTCAGAGTATGCTTAAGTATCATGGAATTTCCGGCCCGCGACGCCATTTCCGGGCCTGCGAGGAGCAGTGGCGTAGCACCGGGTACCCTTAAGAGCTGTGGGTCCACAAGTTTATCCACTCCCTGGGTACGATTCCCGAGGCCTGGTACCTGGAGGAAGAGCGGAAACGGGGGACCCGCTCTTGGAAGGAAGTCAAGGACAAGTTCGTTCAGTGCTTCTTGTTCGAAGGGAAGATGGTGTAGGAGTCTCGAGCCGTACATGCAATCAAGGAGGTCTTCTTTTCCGCCATCCCAAGCCTGACGGGGGCCCGGTTGTGTCACGACCTGAGGTCACGCGCGAGTTGGTTTGTCGCCGGATTGACGGCGATCCAGATGATGATAGTCTAGAGGACCTCAGGCATCTCTATTTTGACGAAAAGGAAGGCGAGCGTAACATCAGTGAAGGGTCGATGACTGAAGGAGTCCATTTACAGCCACTAAAGATGAAGAAGCTGAACATTGGAACAGACGAGAAACCCAAGCTGGCAACGGTGGGAGATTACTGGGACGAGGAAACAACAAAAGAAATTTTCAGCCTCCTCCGGGAATACGGAGACTTGTTCCCATCCTCGGTTGCAGACCTGAAGGGGATCAAGGGGGACCTGGGCGAAATGCGCATCGTGCTGAAACCAGGGGCCAGGCCAGTGAAGCACCGACCCTACCGGCTGAACCCACCTATCAAAGAAAAGGTCAAGACGGAGATCGACAAGATGCTGGCTGCATGTCTTATCTTTCCAGTAGAAGAAGCAGAGTGGGTGAGTCCCATTGTCATCCAGAACAAGAAGGACAAAGCGGAGATATGTGTCTGCGTAGACTACCGGAGTCTTAACAATGCCTGCATCCATGATCCATTTCCCACTCCTTTCAGCGATGAATTTATAGATCATGTTGCGGGAAACGAAGCCCATTCCTTCACTGATGGGTTTTCGGGCTACCATCAGGTGCGCATTTCCGAAGAAGAAAAAGAAAAGACGACATTCACCACTAAGTGGGGATCATTCGCATACCACGTTATGCCATTTGGTCTGAAGAACGCACCGACTATGTTTTCCCGGATTGTAATTACTGCTTTCCGGGAGTACATTCACAAGTTCCTGGAGGTCTACATGGACGACTAGACCGTCTACAGCCTGTTGAAGAAACAAGCCTCCCTGTTGCGTATTATGTTTGACCGGTGTCGTCAGCTGCAGATTTCCTTGAACTTGAAGAAATGTATTTTTTCAGTTCCATTTGGCACACTCTTAGGCCATGTGGTGTGCAAGCAAGGGGTGTGTGTCGATCCCGCCAAGGTCGCGGTCATCGTTCACATGGAAGCCCCTAAAACCGTGAAGCAGTTGCGGGCACTACTCGGGCACACAGGATATTACAGGCAGTTTATCTGCAACTACGCAAAGATTACGGCCCCTTTGGAGAAACTGTTGTGAAAGTCAGAAGTATTCCAGTGGACGAAGGAGTGTAGGAAGGCCCTTGACACCTTGAAGGAGAAGTTGGCGACAGCACCCATACTTGTTCATCCTGACTGGGATAAGCAGTTCCATGTGCATATTGATGCGTCTGGTATTGTACTTGGGGCTATCTTGGCGACACCCGGGGAGACGACAGTTGACCACCCCGTCTACTTCACCAGCCACAAGTTATCGAATGCGGAGAAGAATTACACCACGACTGAGCGGGAGGTGTTGGCGATGGTATACTCCCTCCAGAAGTTCCGCCACTATCTTCTGGGCAACAAATTCACATTATTTACAGACCACTCTGCACTAAAGTATCTGGTGAATAAGCCTGTGTTGGAAGGACAGATCTCTCACTAGCTTCTACTTTTCCAGGAATTCACGTTTGAGGTGATTTTCAAGCCCGACAGGTTGAATGTCGGTCCCGATCATTTATCCAGGTTGGATACGGGAGAGAATGAAGGCTCGTTGGACGATCAGCTACCGAATGCCGACCTCTTCCGAGTCGAAGCAGTACCAGATTACTTGGCTTACATTGCCACTTATCTGACCACAGGACAATGCCCTCAAGATTACACCTCGCTCCAGAAATGCCACCTGGTTGTCCAGGCGGCCGACTACCAATTGATCGCAGGGTAGCTATACAAACTGGGCCTCGATGAGGTGTTGCGCAGATGCGTCCTTGACCACGAACGGGAAGCGGTGATGTGGGAATGTCACAACGGAGTTGCGGGAGGGCATGTGGGTGTGAAACCCACCGCAAGGAAGGTGCTCCAAGCTGGCTTGTGGTGGCCGAAAGTACATGCTGACTGTAAGGCCTATGTGAAGCGCTGCGATGTTTTCCAACGGACGGGAAGGCCTTCGCATCGGGACGAGCTTCCGCTACACCCAGTGCATGTGTTGCGGCCATTCGAAAAGTGAGCTGTCGATTTCATAGGTCCCATCACCCCGGTCGCCAGACACTCCTAGGCCCGATACATCATTACCACCACGGATTACCTCACCCGGTGGGCTGAGGCAGTGGTGGTACGCGACTGCTCAGTGGAGACAACTACCCAGTTCATTTTCGAACACATCATTAGCCGGTTTGGCTGTCCACAAAGCTTAGCCAGCGATCAGGGTACGCATTTCATTAATGCCACGGTCAAGTCACTACTGGACACATTTATGATTCAGCATCATAAAAGCAACCTATACCACCCGCAAGCCAATGGTACTGTGGAAGCATTCAAAAAGATTCTTGAAAAAGGCTTGACTAATATTTGCAATGCTCAGCGCAAAGATTGGGATCAGCGTCTCCTAGCGGCATTGTGGGCCTACTGGACCACGGTGAAACGCTTGACCAATCAGACGCCATTCTAGTTGGTGTATGGCCGAGAAGCTCTGATTCCCGCCGAGTTCACTATATCCAGTCTTTTGATCGCTATGTCTCTTCAGTTCTCAGAAGAGGAGTCACTTCAGGAATGCCTCCAGGAGCTACAGGAGCTGGATGAGGCCCAATTCTTGGTGGAATTCCACTAGAAGGTTCAGAAGGCCAGGCAGAAAGCGTGGCATGACCGCCACATTAAGACCAAAGCCTTCCAATTTGGCGGCAAAGTTCTCTTATATGATAGCCGGTTCCAGAAGTTTCCAGGCAAGCTCCAGATGCACTGGTTGGGACCCTACTTTGTCATCGAGATCCGTGACTCAGGAGTCGTTCGGTTGGCACAGCTGGACGGTACAATTCTCCCTGGGTGGGTGAATGGTGCACGCCTGAAACCCTACCAGGAGTAGGTACCTCTCACTTCTCATCAATAACTCTCGCACTCGAAAGCACCCGTAGCGTAGCTTAGTCAAATAACTCTCCTGCAACCGGGATGAGCGTAGGGAGTCTTTTCTGTTCATAGGTAGTCTGTCAATAACCGCTCAGTTTCGGGGACCTCACAGCAACCGACTGGGGTCGGGGTGGCGCCATTCCAACGGGTCACGATGCCAGTCTAGTGTGTCATCCTTGTAGGATCCATCCACGTGCCAGTATCAGTCCAGGTCATTTCCGTCAGTCCTTTTTGTCAGTCTGTAGGATTGCTCATATTTTCATCATAAATTACCATAAGTAGACAGTAACCGTACCATAATCATTTGGCATCATCCACAGTTCCCTTAGCCATCGTGTCCACCCGTTTCCCCATGACGCCATCAACAACTGTCAGATTACACACAGGCATGCGATCGATCGCACGATTATCGCAGGCAAGAAGGCCAGCAGGAATTAATTGTCGTTATGGGGTCTCATCAACTCCGCTCGTGCCAGGTGATGACATAACTTGCATGGAGACCAACAACACGAGAATGCTGGACCAGTTCAATTTGGCAATTGCAGCGACACCAGAGCGGTTGAAGTCTCAAAAAGCCCCGCACCAAGATAGAAGCTCCAGAAGAATTCTCCAGGTTTACCAGCGCCGTGCCAAGATGCTAAAGGCTCTCTTATCCGTTGCTGAACCAGCGCTGGACAGTCAAATCCACAGAACAGAGTCGCTGGTTGGAAAACATGACAGTGCAGCGTTGATAGACGCCAACCTGTCCGACCCAGCCGAATTCCCCCACCTCCATTGGCAGACATAAATGGAGCATCACTACACACCAGGAAATAGCTCAAACAGTCGAATGTGACAAGAGTACAGGGGCCTCCAGCAATCGTCCTTGATGAATTTAAGAACTCTTCCAGTTTTTGGGACTACAGGACCGGCCCTGCAATGCACCCGGTTCCTCCTCAGCCGAATTCAAAACGGGTCCTTGTGGCTAAACGAGATCCCCATTCACGCTGAAGACATTCCTCGGCTCACAGGGCTATGTCAGAATGGCGCATATGTCTCTGCTGTCAGTCAGACATCTTCCAAGCGCGCCGAAAATTCGGGTGATACAAACCTCTATACCAAGTATGGCACTCGCCGGGGGGGGGGGGAAGGTGCCAAAATTGATCTGATTAACAAGCGGGAGATTTGGTTCGCTTGCTATCTCATTGCTAGCAAGATGATGTGGCATTATGCCAAAGGAGAGTGCACCTTGGATACAATCTCCATTGCGGAGCACTGTTTCCAAGGCACCAAGCTGAATTGGTGTTCTTTCATGCTCAAAGAACTGTTTGCGGCATGCGAAGAGAATTATAAGCACACCACTATTTTCGTCTATGGTTACCTGATTGTAGCTTTTGCCATGTGGAAATGGCACATTCCTCCTGTCCGGTTGCCGGCAGAAACTATCGTGAGCCAGCCCCTCGTGATGAAATTCACCCTGTGGCAGGTGTCCTCTGACCCCAGCACTAAACAGGTGAACGCAGAAGCATTTCGGGTGTGGTACGGGTTAATGAGAGATGTGGTGGCTAACCAGCAATGGGTGCCCAGGCACCTGTTGGACGAGTATAGTAAGCAGGTATGGTTCGGGATAAGCCACAGGCACACTTACCGCCACCCCACTTGCGTGCCGGAAGCCACCTTCCACATGGCGCCGCTTAGATTATAGCTGGATGATGATACCTTTCACCGCGAGGTCTCTGGGTGGCCAGGGGTCATAAAGCACATCCGCGATGGGATCCCCAGATATAACTTTGAGCGGATGATGCCGACGCAGCGGCCTGCCCAGACAGGCGCAATAGGGTCCTCACAGGCCGCGGCGGGACCTTCTCAGGATGCAGCCGAGACCTCACAGGAACTGCCTGAATCACTGGTCCCCGTCATACAACACTTCAATACCCAGGTACGAAGTCTCAACGTGGCGACCCAAGTTATTTCAAGTGGTGCCCCTTTATTTCCTTTATTTTATGAATTCCAACTCAGTTGTTCTCTTGCTCCGTCCCATACTGCCCCTCTCACTTCTCCCATCCCTACCAAATTATTCACTTCTACCAGCCCCATCATCACCCCGATGGGCGAAACGGGCCCGGGACCTGATCAATTAGACCCCCCTCCATCTAAGCGGGCCCGCACCGCCGTCTCTGATCCGGTGGTGGACCTTACTGATGATGATCCACCATCCACTCCACTCACAGGGACATTGATTCCGGAGGAACCCCTTATCGATCCATCATAATTCCTCAATATTCGCCTCCCCCATACCTCCTCCACACCGTCCACCACTCCCTCCACCGTCCAGCCACCTGCCACTTCATCTGTTCCATCAAACTCATATGCCACTGTATCTGACCCCCTTATCCGGGAAATTTTTGGAGGAGACCACGGGGCTGAAGTCACCTCCAGTACTGAGGCCGTAGTACCACCAGTCGACCCCATGGCCACACCCCAGGGTTCTTTCTCTACTATATTTACCCGGTTGGCCAATGTTGGGGCTGACTCGGTCGAGGCTCCACCTGAGCATGCTGACCCTCTCCCCACAGACCAGACCACTCAGCAAGAATGGCTAGATTCCGATATGGGCACATCAATGCAGCAACAGACACCGGTGTCCCCTCTTGAGAACTCCAACAGATTAGTGGCCAGTGGGCAACCTCTGCAGGAGTGAATGCCGGAGCAGGGTTCTTCCGGCAACCCCAACGTAGAAACATGGGGTAGAGGCCAGTTGTACCTATTCATTTAGTGGGCGGCCCTGTAGGTCGAACAACTTCATTTAGAGCTGCAGAAGCGGTGCGATGAGCAGTACCACCAGATCACAACGCTTACTGAACAGCGCGATCAGCTGACCAAGGAGAAGAACTACCTAGAGGAACAGGACACCATTGCCACTCAGGCGTTCTCTGACCTATGGCCCGCTGTAAGGGTTCACCATGCCCCCCTTCCTGACGATATAGCAGAGAGAAATGTAGCAGTCCAGGCTTACCACATTCGGTCTGCCTTCACGGGTCTATGCAAGGAGAATCAGGATCTTCAAGTGGCATTAGTGGCACGGCCCACGCTCCCCGACCCATAGATTTTCTACTCATAATAGGTGGCCGCGAAACAGACCCAGGCGGCTCGCATGCAGGCGATCCTTCACTCCACAGCGCGCGAGGCTTACGACCTCCTGCGAAGTCTGCAAGAGTGTTCACTCGCCCTCACTGTCAAATCGCAACCCATCTCTGCCCAGCTGCAACAAATTTCCAGGGAAATTCAGGAGACCGCCAACCCCGCGGAGTTAGATCAACTCTATGCCTAGGCAGATGAGCTTGAGGTTCAAATGCACCAGACCGAGGCCAACTTAGCAGCGGCCAAGTAGATAATTCGGGAAATCCATCCACCCATTCAAGCCAATGCCAAATCAATACAACACCTAGCTGCAAAGGCCGAGACCCAGCTTACCACGATGTTCGGGGCCATCCCGACGAAGATGGAGGAGGCCACGACCACCAGGATCACTGAGGAAGCAGACTCACTAATGCAGGGTTGGTAGCAAGCGGTGTCGGGCTTCATCGGCCTTAAAGACACAGCACTCCGCAAGATACTGGATTTGGGGCCCTTGTTTGAACAGCCGCTTGGAGGAGCACAACAGGAAAGGGCATGAGGCGAAGGCACACAGGCCGAATAGGGCATGGGAGCCAGCTCGGCAATGGAGGTGGAAATTTTCATTTGTGATTGACTCAGGGACGAGTCAAGGAATTGTGGTCAGGGCCTGTTGGGGCCCTTGTTTTTGAAATACTTGGGTAGAACATTTTGAATTTTAACCTTTTGAGTTGTGGCATGAAGACACATGGCAACCGCAACCATGTCGCAACTACCAGGAGTCACGGAGCTATCAAGGTGGCGCGGAAGCAGGAGATAGCTGAAGAAAGAACATGCACAGGTACAGATGAAGAAAACACACAGCAGAATATAGGAAGTGGAACACACAGATAAACAGGAGAGAAGCTGGAAGCAGTTGGAGAAAATACACAGAGGAACTGATAGTCGCAAAAGTAGGTGAATAAATAACAATCACCCAGCTGAAAGAAGAGGATGCTGCAGAGGTTGCGAGGCTCATAACAGGAGAAGAGGCACAGAGCGACTGCGGAAAATCATGCATGACACTTCTATGGCTTCTAATCTTCTCTATTCTACCTTTCTGTTCCGCAAGACATATGTATCAGAGTTGTAAGCTATCGCTGAAAATGCTATGTAATCATGTGCTTGGCCAAGAGATTAATACAATGAAAGGTTGTTGTCTCAATGAGAGGTTTACATGCATGTAATGTGTTTATGCTGGTTTAAATTTTTTTTTGCTAATGTCTGAATGCTTATTAAGTGCTCTTGCGTATATGACTCTACCTATATAATCGATGCATTGTCCATCATGAGTTGCGACTTTGTCCCTTGCCATTGATCTCATCCCCTTCTGCATGTGGTTGCGGCATGCCTCCGGTGAGACTCTTTGCTCTCCGGAGTAGGGTGAAAATGTCGGCGTGATCCTAGACTACATCAGACCCCTTTGTTGGCCACAACTCCTGAACCTGGGTCTTGTCCGCGAGACCTGACTCCTCGCCAACAAGAGGCATAGACCCCCTCAGGATAGCAAGCACTACATTTCCAAGAGGCACCAACCACTTTGAATTCAGAATACCACCTATTGTTTCCACTATTCTATGATTTCATAAAATATTCAAAATAAAAATGGATGCATTTAAAAATAGGAAAAATAAGAGTCCATTGTATCACAGAATTCCTTTTTTTTTCACGGTCCTCACTGAATCACTGACTCATCTAGTCCTGCACAGCCACACCTTCTGTACTCTACTCAACATAACATGTGATGAACACTATTTTGTCTCGTAGCTCATCCTTTGTTGATTCTCCTTCGACTTAGGTTTTTTGTTCTTTCTCCTAACACTTCCATTGGTATCTCCACTAAGAAAATTAAACAATACAAGATTTATCTTTCTTGCTCAAAGGCTTTTTGATGGTTTTGTTCCACTGTTACGTACTACACAGTCTTGCTTCTGTCACAGGTACACACCACTCAAGTGTTTCTTCATGTGACATGCCTTGCTACCTTTGTGTCAGCCGATTGAATTTTTTCATAGAATTAATCGTTAGAATGGCCTCCTGAAGTATTCACAGACCCACCATTTACACTTCTATACTGATCTTTTAATTAACAGTATGTTTTTAACACTCTAAAGGGACTTCCCATGCCTGTTTATTTGCTATCAGAAATGGACAGTATATGATAATGAAAACTTTGTTTCTCCCTTTCATTTAATTCAAATCAGGTGTGCATGAGATGAGGACCTTGACTGGCTTTACTCCATTATTTCTACTCTATGATTCAGTGACCTTGGTGCCTTGTTCCAGTGGTTATTCCAGAAAAATACCAGCTTTGTGGTAATGAATTTAAAACTTGGGTACCAGTGCATCTATCCTTTTCAATTCTCTGTATTGACTCATCGAAATGTGCCATATCGTAAAATTTCAAAGGCTGAACGATGTGATATTTCTCTCCTCGATATCGTTGGCTCTATTTTACTTTAGCTCCTTTGGCATGTGATTTATCATGGAACTAGGCTTGTCATAGATGGCTTCGTACTTAGGTGCTATGACCTTTCGTGCTCATATCAAGGGCTAATATTCCTTTTTTAACTACTCAGCTCCCTCGTGTCTCTAAACTCTCATGAAAATATGCCAACTCGAAATCTGAAGCTCCTTTCATCATAAGTTCTCAAAAACCATTTGAAAATAAGTTAAGATATCCTTATTCTCTGATATGCCAAACTCTATGATGAAGTCATCATTCTCCGTGGAAAATCCTCAGTGGTTACATGTGTCACCTGGATTTGGCCCATTACGCAACTCAATAGTGTTCAATTTTCCTCCCACATGTCTTGTCATACTCCCATGTCATTATGATGTAAGTTACCATAGCAACTTCCCACAACCAATCTCATTCCACCATGTGTCCTATCAGAGGAGGGACAAAAGGGTCATAAATACCTTTGTTTTGCAACAAGATCCTTTGTTAATTTCCTTTGACATTGATCAACACTTTTACCTCTATTGGGCATGTTAGATATCATAACTTCTTAAACACTTTTTTCAATTTCTTCTGATATTCTAATGTCCCAAACCTTTGGTACTATGATCATTCCGGATATCCTCGACCTCTGATATCTCGATATCCTAGACCTTTGATTTCCCAGTGAACTCCGATGTTCTGATGTGTTGATCTGCTCTGATATTACAATATCCTAGACCTTTGATATTCCATTATCCTAGACCTTTGATATCCATATATCCTGGACGTCTGATATTTCGATCTATCATATGCCTCCTACTCTAATACCTCATCCTTCTCAAAGCTTCAAATCCTTGCACTTCTAGAGACGATATCTTTTGATCCAAGAGCCCATTTTTTGACTTAGGTTGGTCCTTGGAAATGCCTTCTAGATAAATTTTCAATGGATAAGATCTGATGTAGGGTTGTAGCACATTTGTTTCCTCTAAGGAGACTGTAAATTATCTGCCACACTTTTTTCTTGACACTTATTATTGTTCTTGGAATTATGAGCTCCTAACCACCATAGTCAAAATTTTATGGCTTCTCCATAAGCCTTCTACTCTGGCGATTCTCTTCCAGTGATGTGCAACTTTTATTGGATCGCTCCTGGAAACTTAGAGACATATTTTATGGATTTTTAATAAGAAAACTACTATGATGAATCTCTACCAGAAGCATATAGCTATCAATGGATCCCTTATAGACACTAACATTTTTCATTACTTTTAAATAAGCATTCTAGTATGATGATTCTCTACTAGAAGCCTGTAACTATCAATGGATCACGATTGACTCGTTTTGACACCAGTGCCAACACTAACACAACCACCCATTGTCCAACAATGTCACCCTATGGCATTGATGGAAACACCATAAGCTCCCCCTCAGACTAGGCATGGTATTTTATGATAAATCCTCTCCCCATTTGACATCAATGGAGAACAATACTTCTTGAATACTCCCCCTGAGCCATTGCAACCTAATCTCCCATGAGTCCTACATGTTGTGTAGCTGCCACCACCTACCAAAATGAAGTCATTTGGAGGGAGGAGTCACAACTCCTGTCTTCTACTGGAGATATTGAAATGGTTATCTTGCTAGTGTCTTAGTAAATATATCTACCAATTTCACTTTAGTGGCTACATATTCAAGTCTGACAACATTTTTTGCAACTTGTTCCCTCACGAAAGGGAACTTGATAGGAATATTCTTATTCCTTGAATGCATGACACAATATTTGGAGATATTGATGGCACTCACATTGTCACACACTATTGGAATAGTATTAGTCAACTCTACCTGAATATATTTTAGAGTATACTTAACCTATATAATCAATGTGTAATAAGTAGCAACAACAATATATTCTTCTTCAACAGTTGATAAATAAATGGAGGCTTGTTTCTTGTTTACCAAGGATGCCAGGCATTTTCCCAGGAAGAAGGTTCAACCAAAAGTAATTTTGCCATCATCAATTCTTCCAGCCCAATATTCATTAGTATATGCCTTCAACTTGAATTATTTTCCATTATCATACCATAATCCATACTTTGTTGTCCCTTGAAGATATGTGAATATCCTTTTGATAACAACAACATCACTTTCACACGAAAAGGCATGAAATGTTTCCACAAGACCCACTTCCTGCATGATGTTTACCCTTCAAGCTATGAGATAAAATAAGCTTGTTGTCATTAATCTATATATAGTCTGATTTACCACTGATGTTCCATCTTATTTGCACAACTTTCAGCCTATAGTCATTGTTGTTCTTACAAGCTTGCAATCTTCTAGCCCAAAATTCTTCAGAATTTCCTTGAGATATTTAGATTCGGATATAAACACTCATTCTGGAGACTGAGAAATTTGCAAACCCAGTAAGAAGGATAGCTCTCCAGTCATGGACATTTCAATATTTTTTTCGTGAATTTTTCAAATTAATGCTCCAAGTTTTCCATGCTGCTGCCAAATATTATATCATCGACATGGACAACTACTATCAATAGATGTTCACTTTTGGAATTGAGATATAGGTTACTATTAACCTTGCCTTTCATAAAGCCTTGTTATTGAAGTTATTTATCCATCCTTTCGTACAAAGAGATAGGATCATGCTTCATCCCATAAATAACCTTCTTTTATTTTCATACGAAGCCTTCATTCTTGGTCAGCAAAAATCCTTCTTCCTACTCAATGAAAACTTCTTCTTCCAATTATCAATTGCGAAATGAAGATTTCGTGTCCATGTGATACACCTTGACATTTTTATGGGAGGTAAGAACAAGAGATATCTCAATGGCTTTGAGTCATTCTACTGGTGAAAAGGTTTTTTCGAAACATACCCCTTATATTTTGGCATACCCTTTACAAAAAAAAAAAATATCTTTGTTATGGATCACTTGACCCTACTCATTCATTTTGTTTTTGAAAACCCATATGGTTCCAATAAAATGTTTCTCTCTAGGTGTTGGAAAAATCTCCCAAGTGTGATTATTTTTAATTTGATCAAGTTCTTCATTCATATATTTCGCCCAGAACTTATACTCACTAGCTTGGTTGAGATTCTTGGGCTCTATCCCTTATAAAAAACCTAGACTTGTATAACTTGTATTGTCAAAAAAATTTCTCCTAGTTTGGACATCGTGTCTTTGATCTCCAAGTATGTGACTCTCACGTTTTTCTTTCTGTATGTACCTGGAAGGTGTATTTTTCCTTAGATTCGTACCTAATTCTTCGCCTTCACTATCTAAATATATTTCTTCTAGATGCACGGTCCTCACATCAGAACTCTCCTCATCATCTGAGTTCAAATTTATTTTAGAGGACTCAAGTTGTGAACCTATTGGTGAGCCTTGGTATTGCACCAAGAATGTTGCAACTCCGAGAGGCTACCCTAATTTACTATATGAACCCTGGGTTCATACAAAGTTGTAGGTGACAGTTCTATATACATAGAAGATGCATTCTACTCATGTCATCCACTTCTAAGCTCTACAAAAGGGTGCTACTTCTAGGGTTTCTATATGAAGTATGTCACACTTCTGAATTTAGTAATGGGATACAAATTATTCACATCCATTGCTATATCATCAAGTAAAGAACTATTCTAGAAAAATAAAGTACATTTAATTACTCTACAATGAAAAATATCTACACATTAAGTTATGATAAGGAAGGAAGAAAACTAGGCGTCTTGCATGAAGTAAGTTACTGATTTTAAATTTCATAAAGGAAAATAACCTAATCAAAATTTTCTTAGCCAAATGGCTAAAAAAAATTTATAGACTCTATGTTATATATATCATTATTTTAATCATGCAACTAATCATGACCTAACTATTCTTGTAAATGCATTTTTTTTGCAGCTAGGAGGAGAAAGTGCTAATGTGGCTTATGGAAGTCTTGGAATCATAGGTGAAAGGATGAAGGTGTGTGGGTGGTTTTGGTAGGTTTGGATGATGAGGATGGTGGTTTTTTGGCTTAAGTAGGGGCCCATTGGTGCTGCTGCAAGTGCTGCTACAGGTTTCCTCTAGCGTTACATGAAATTCCTAAATTGCTACAGGAAATAGTCTGAGGATGATATGAGTCTAAAAAGGGGAGAGAAAAGGGTTATGGAAGGCTGAGTGAAGGTTTTTTTAGATGAGTGGAAGCTGGCCCACCCCTTGGCCAAGCTTAGACACTCTTGAGAGGCATGTGTTTGATCTCTAGGGTTTTATCACGGTGTAAAGATGAAAAATCTGAAAACATGGCTCATGGTGCTTTTGATGAACAGAAGGTTAATGAAGGGTGATAAATGAAGCTAAAGGTGATGGTGAAGTCCTCCTTTGTTTCTCTACCTCTACCTGCAAGAAAACTACTTGTTCATGCAAAAAATATGGACAAATTCATGATAAAGGAAATGGAAAAGATGAGTTGAATTTCGAAATAAAATCTACTTTAGCCTACAAACAAATATATAACACAAAATTATAAAAATATTCATGGAAATACATCAACCTAAGTTATTCAGTCAAAGAAATCATAAAATAAAAAGTAATTTCGGCTTGTGGGGAAGGTATACCCTCGTCAATCTCCAATGAAGGATATGAGAGGGGGAGGCTTAACACATGTTTTAGATTTTATAGCATACTCTACTGGCATGTAAGCAAGCGAAATCTACAACAAAAGAGAAATGGAAGAAAACTAAAAACAATGAATTGAAATGCAAGCAAACTAGTTAAATACTCATAAGAAAAACTAGCTAAAATGGCATAAAACTAAAGAATGAATACACAAGAGAGAATAAGGCCAATGGATTGGGCCCTAACCCACAAGCATATCCCTTTGAACCTAGATTAGTAAATAGCAATTTGAATACTCAATTTATTGCAAAATATAGTCTCATTACATCAACATGAAAGTCTCAAAAACCTATTACAAGAGCTAAGAGCCTATTAGATTCCTTAAAGGTTCAAATCCTAATAAGCTATTGCTCAACCTTATTTAACCTATAGGGTAGCTACCAAAAACTCCCTAAAAAGTAGACGATGTGTCCACTTTGACTGTAAGTGAAGTGTAGCTTTGGTGCACTTGATATTGAGTTTTCTTGACTGCTTTTGATGTCGAGCTATTGGAGGGAATCTCGAGGATCCCTTAGCTGTCTTTGGGAGTTAAGGAGGTTTCCAATCCCCCTAGAATCTCTCTTTGTTGTCTACTCCAAGATTTAATGGAAAAATATTCATAAAAAATGCAATATCTTCATGATTTTCCATAATTTAACTCATGTTAGGCGTTGTAAGTATGGAAAGCCTCAATCAACATCTACACTATTAACATAAGACCATAATATAATTAAACTGGAAGAAAAGGGGACTTTATAAGGAAAAAAGGTGACAATTAAACCCTTCAAATGTTCCTTATGATGGAGCTCATCATCACCCCCGTACCAAATGGTTTCTCATCCTATGACAAACTTAGTGCTCCTTATGCATTTCTTTCAAGCATTTGATGGACCCTCTAACTTCCAAAGGAAGAAGTGTGGGAGTCCCTTCAGGTGGGTAAAAACCATCATACTTTTATACTTCCTACAATTCTTTCTTTTGCTCATCTTGGTCATTTCCATCACTCAACCCCAGCAGTAAGGGTGGACTAAGCTTCAAGACAAGACATTGAATCATTTTGGCATGCATTTCGCTCTTATATTATGGTGTTCTCTCCAAGGAACCCCTCAATATTTCTAGTGTGTGGTACTCCGTGTTTCTAAGGCTATGAGGGAGGTTGTTCCATTTCCTTTGGCTAGCCATTATGCACTCATCTCCCAACAACCTAGAAACATCACCAAAGTGAGCCACGGCTTGAGTGTTTGTATGGAGGTATTTTTTTACAAGTGCATGATCCTTTTAAATCTTAATATGGTTGTTGATGACTCCCCTAGGGCTAAACATTTCTTCCCTAATGTGTAAGGGTTCTATGTTTTCTATCCTCATAACCCTTATCATTTCTTGTGTTCTAGTCCCTTCATTAACCATCAACGATTCCAATGCCATTAATTGCATATATCCCATTGAAAGTGTTCTAGTCTCTTCATTAACCATCCATGATTCCAATGCCATCCATGATGATTCCCACTGGAAAATTTTCTTGTCCACAGAAAATATATTGAGAATGACCATTGGCGAATTTTCTGACTTCAAATCTACTTCTTTGATGCTGAGAACGCCTATTGGCGATGTCAAAAAACTGCTCATTGTTGCTTTTTTGTTCACTGTCCACTAGCTGTTGTTGTTGATTTTGTTTAGATTTTTAGTCTGATAACCAGCTTCAATTCCAATATCATTCCCCACTCCTTCAGGTGTAGGAGGTTCTCATCATTTTCATTGTGCTGAGAAGGTTGTATTTGTGTAAGACTGAATTCGTCGATAACACATAGAAAATTGCTTGACTGTAAATGACCACTTCCAAGGATCAATCCATGCATAATTGATCTTCACTCTGGGTGGTTAATCTCGCTTACTACATATTTCTGATGAATTATTTTTCTTTCCATAATGGTGACAAGGATGGAGGTAAAAACATGTAATCTCCATATGGACATTTCACTTACAATGGTTACACTTGTTACGAGCATTTTCTAGAAATTTTGTGCTTACAAACTGCATTGGTTACAAACTAACTGATCAATTTATTGGAAAGATCATTGTGTTGTTGTTTTACACACCTAATGTTGTTGCCGATATACTAATTTGGATTGATTAAATAATTTATATTACACTGAGCATCAACCATTTCATTTAATGATTCATCTATTTGACATGCTGCATCAAACTGTTCAATTGGATATTTAGTAATACTAATTGCATCATCAAGTAGTACAACTGGCTAGATAAGATCACTTGTGTCGCAAATAACATCAACTTGATTGGTTATATCTTCTGTGTCACAACCTTCATCACTATGCTTAATAAGATCACTTGTATCACAAATTTCATCAACTTGTTGGATGAGGTCTTCGGTGTCGCAACTTGCATCACCTTCTCTATACATTGTGCATCAAGTAGATCTTGTTTGTCACTTAGTTTTATTTGGAGTGCATGAATGAGGTTTTCTTTCATTTCGAGCTCAATTTGAAAGTGTTTCGCTGCTTCTAATGTGTTGTTCATTTGATCGATTATGTTTTGTTTCTACTTCAACTTCCATTCTAGTAACTCAATTGTATTATGTAACTCATGATCACACTCTTTTAGCTTATTAATTTCCACCATTGTGCTTTGAAGATGTTTACCACCTTTGTGCATTTTGTCACACTCGCTTGTACTGACTCGCTTGATTCATTTTATCACATTCGGTTGTTTTGGATTTTTCTTGATCTCTTTCTTGGTGAAACTTGTTTTTCTTGTTTCATGCTCACTTGAATAATTAAATACTATAACTCACGGTCACTTGCTGTATATTTTAACTTTCTTGATTGTTGTTTGGATATTGTATTTTCTTTCTTTAGAGTTGAACTCTCTCTCTTTCTTGATTTTTGCTTCAATTAACTTAACGCTCACTTGCACTTTGTGAATGCTTTAATCAACTTCACTCTTAATTTCTTTCATGCTTGCTTGATCACGATCGTTTGTTTTTCAACTTGCCTAATCTCTCACTTGAATTTCATTACTTGATCATTGCTTGAATTTAAAAAAGAAGGGTGTCGAATACTTCCCAATAGAATGGAAAGTTGACATGAATAGACTCACTTAATTGGCATACTTTAAGAGAACTGGATCACTTTACCTCCTATCAGTTCAAAACTTGGGTGTCAATTTCAACCGATAATGCACCCTTACAATTCAACTCAATTTAAATTTTCTTACAACTTGACTTTCGAAACAAAAAATCAATTGCAAGTTACACAATGACTAATTGTCATTTAATGTTAATGTAAAATTTTCTTGAAATTCTTGAGTTTGTAGCTTCATTAACTTGATTTCCTTGAGTGAATGATGTTGAATTGCTAGTTGATGTTGATTATGTGTTGCAACTTCTAAATTTCTTGTACTTTTCTTATGTTTTCTTGATATTAAGAGAATTTATTATGTGCATACAATTCTTTAACTTGTTGTGTACTCCATGTTGACCATATGACAAATTGAGTGTCATTAGACACACAAAACATAAGCAGCATCAAGAATCATACACCATCACAAACATACTCATGGTGTACCTAAGATCCCCTTATTCAATTTTGCACGGATCTAGGACACAAGCACCATCAAACAAATATTTTTTCATTAAGTATTGACATTATGAACCTTTCATTTTTACAACATTATCGTTGAAACTTCTCAAACACAAAGTTTGAGAACTCCTTGGAAGAAAATTGTCTTCAAAAATTGGATGTTCACTGACTCAATCTCTCTCAAAGCAAAACAATACTTTGAATTACAACAATGAATTTCTCTAAGAAATTCCACTTATTGATCAAAAATTACAAAATATGTACCTTATTTCTCCACAAATATTACAAGTCCCTTATCATTCCAAAAAAATTTAATATAAAAAATATTACATAAAAAATATATACCTTATCTCTCCATTTAAATTACAAAATTTAAAATCACTTTATAAGAGTGATTTTAAAAAAAAATCACTTTAATTTCCCAACTTTTCATACTTCAAAAATCACTTTACTTTCCCAATTTTTTACACTTTCCAACATGAAGTTAAGGTATATATAAAAATCTCATATTAAAATTAAACTCTTAAAGCCTTGAAAAAATTATTTTCTAATTTAAACTCCCATCTATAGAGAATATTAGTTACTACCTTTTTATATTTACTTTGCAGATCTCCGAGGAAGACGCAATAATAATAATATTCATGGAGTTCTTCACATGTAGTCGGAAAATGGCTATGTAGGTTAGAAAGAATTTCTACGGACATAAACAAGTTTTGTTTTGTTAAATATTTGTTCAAATGGTTTCAACGCTACTCCCTTTTTAAAAGTGTTATCTCCACACTGGTTCAATAAAGCAAAGAAGACACTTCTATCCACAAAAGGGAATTCCACCACAATGTTGATTGCTGAAGTCAATTTCCAAATGCTGAAGTTGATTTCACAAATGCTAAAGGCAATTTCAGATGTAATTAGTGATAGATCCCAGAAAGGTTGGAAATATAAGTGATTTTGGAAGATTTTCGCGTTTCTTCTTCTTCTAGGGAATTGACTCGTGCTCCCACATTTAGTGTGATGAAAGAATGCTTCTGTCACAACTTTCAAATACATTGATCAGTGATGGAATTTTATAGTAAAAAATGAGAAAACAAGATAAGATACACTCTTGAGTGAGGAGCACTATAATATATGGAATCAACAAATTAATCAAGTAACTTCATTTGGTTAAGTTACGATTGCAACCAATAACTATAAATATTTGTGTTTTCCATTAGATATGCACCCCTTTATATATTTATTTCTAGAAATACTCTTGAATAAGTGTGCTTCTATAATTATTTCCCATAGAAGCTTGCAGTCATCAGAGATCATCTTATGACTTGTATGACCTCTCTGATTTGAATTTTCTCTCATGGCTTACAACTACTCATATTTGAGAAACATGCCTTGCACTAGGGATACACTCTCTATTGGTAGGCTCTCTGTCAACAATATCTATGAATTTTCTCTAAATCAAACATGTGGGGTCTGCATCATTTTCTTTTTATTCACCAAAATAATTTAAAAAATAAAAATAACAGCCAAAAACAAAATCATTTATAAAATTCCAAATTAACACAGTGTTGGAT
Organism: Pinus albicaulis; assembly: GCA_034641835.2. Classification (NCBI taxonomy): domain Eukaryota; kingdom Viridiplantae; phylum Streptophyta; class Pinopsida; order Pinales; family Pinaceae; genus Pinus; species Pinus albicaulis. The sequence continues at coordinate 1,788,005,172 of CM076578.1, read as the reverse complement.
GCGAAAATTCTTATTAGAAACATCATATCACTCCTAACAAACCAAAAATACTTCGTCCACAAGACAAGAATGTGAATATTTTTTTGTCTGTGATGTCTAAGATCCAATCCCGTTACCATCCCCCAAGCTGAACACCGAAATACTAGAAGGGTAGTTGTGTCTCTTGCCACGTATAGTAGTGATGAACCAAGGAAAATGACTAAGAGGCTTTGGTTGACTTCCTTTATCAACACAGATTATTTTATATAACATGCATGATCATAATTCTTCATTCAGTACTCTGTATAACATGCCCACAATGTAGGATTCAACTTATTCAACATTGAGAAGATTTGAGATGGTTAGAAAGTGTGAGGGCTCATCCTCTAATTGGTTTGAGTAAAATTTCTTTGATCTGAAGTCTTGGGCATATGGCTTGATATATGGTCATGCAACCCTAGCCTCTTTGTATTCTCACCGCAGTCGCTCCACTTCTGCATCTTTTCAATGCGCAACCTCCTCACATTGTTTCAAAATGAAACTATCAATTTTGGTTGATTTTTCACACTCGATTAATGTAATCACCACTTGCAACGGGAACACAAACTCCAAGCTCATATTTTGAACATGTCTCATTCAAATTCAAACGGAAACATTTAGCCTCAAAGGTTAATTGCAGAATTTCTTTGGAGTAGTCTTCAAGCAATGTGAATCTAATATAAAATCGAGTTCCACTTCAACTATAAAATATGAAAATGGAGAGACTTACATGTCATCAAAATTTTAGATGGAGCCTTTTATCTAGAGCTCAATACACACAATTTCAAATATAATCCTATCATTAACACCTTTTTTGAATGCTTCTTGTTTATCATAACACAAATAGATACTTTCTCACATCGATGTAGCATTTCTGGTTCTGAGACATGTGTGGCTCACTCACCATACCAATATTTAAACAACGAATCTTTCCTCAAGGTGCATGCACAAATCACTGTGGCAGATAAAAAAAATCCATTCTCTTAATCATCCAATGTAGCTTTTATGCTTTGTACAAGATTCAATATATTCCCATGCATAACAACATTGTTGTGCCCACTGCCATTTTCATGCTTGCAATAGAACTAGTTATGAGAATGCTAGAAAGATTGTAACCCTCGATTAAAACCTCACAAATAAAAAATCACAATGAAGGTATAATAAAAAATCACAAAAAATGAGGCCCTAATAACTATAGTTGGTTTGATACCACATGAAAGAGAATACACCAAAATTAACACTAATAAAATAAACAGAATAAATATACATACACTAGATATAGCAGAAAACGCCTAAGAGCCTCACATCATTCCTCTTTCTCATTATAAAAAAAATGCATATAAGACAAATATAGATACAAGAGGATAATGTGTCTCAATATAATGAGCCTATCCTGGAAACTTTAGTTGAGGAAAAATATCAACCACACACTAATCTAGGAGCCTAAGTATTTGAAGACAATCTCTCATCCAATTAGACCTAAACAGACTCCTAATTGAGACGAACAAACTCAATGTAGAAGATTAGGAATAAATTCCTAATTCTCATGATTTAATTAATTTAATTGTTTGGACTTGAAATTTTTTAACATATGAGAGTGACTCTAACGTCTTTTGTTCCTCAACCAAGGCCTTTTTCTCTAATTCTAGGCTTGCTAGATTTTCTCGCAAAAAAAACAAACTTTCATGTAGAAAACTCTTTTTTACTTGTTGAAGAGTCTTTTTTTATTATTTTTACTCTTTTCAGTCATTGGAGGGTCTTTGGGGGTTGCATGAGGTATATGGGATGCCAATATGGCTGAATTTCTTCTCATGTATGTTACAAGGGTCCTCATAGGTGAGGTGACCGCTTGCACCCTTCCCTCTTGTAATCTTATTTCATCATCTTTATTTAGTGATTCCTCAATGGTAATAGGGATGTTGGTGGCAGTTTGTGGTTTCCCTTGCCTCACCCTTTGACTCTTCCTAGTCTTGAAATACATAGGTGTCTGCCTCTTCCATTTTTTTTGATAGTTGTGCTTGAAGTGGCCAGGGTAGAAGCCACTTCCTGATATGTAATGTATGGTGACATGCCGATTTCTTGGGGAGAGGTTTCACAGCCTAGGATAGGGTCCAATCCTTTCTTTTCCTTACTCTTTTCTTCCTCCTTCCCCTCATATTTTTTTTCTTTTCCTCTGTTGACTGTGTGTTTTCTACTTCAATCTCCATATCTTATTTTTCTTCCTTATTCTCTACCTCCTCTTCTTCTTCTACTTCTCTCTCTCCAAGGCTAGAAGTAGAGGTTTTTCCTATTTGGGTAGTTATGAAGGCTTCTCTATCCATGTATATGAAATAAGACCTTGATACATGTAGGTTCAATGTTCTCAAATCATCATTCACAATTAGTTTTATGAGGCCATGATGTGGAAGTTCTAATATTTTATTTTCCTCACCTTATTGCTCATGTTAGTTATGGAGTTCAGAAGGAAGTGAGGGATGTTATATCTTTGTTCTAGAGGGAGTTCTCATTGAAACCTAAGTTCATTCAACAATATGAAATGATACCCATAGACCATACTAATTCTTCCTTCAAAAGAAATAAAATTCATTATACAGAAGGCTACTTCATCCTGAGGGTATTGAATGATTTCTCTCCTCACTCCATTTTTTTTACAATGTATTCTTCTCCTGGCAGAAAGAAGCTCTTCTTGGCTGTAGTGCTAGGCATTCTTTCCTTAACCCATTTGACTCCCAAGGGAAAAGTTGTACCTCTCCTTATGTGTTCAGGTGATAGTGTGATGGATATGCCTTTAACCACAGTGGTGGATCTTTCCTCTAAGTGTGATTGCAGAGCCACTACAAATTCCTAAGCTATCTCTTCATCGAAATCTTTTAAAAGCTTAAATAACCCTAGCCATTACTAGTTTTTGAATATTTCCATAACTTGAGGATGTTGCTTAATTCTCTTAATGTCTGTGGGCTCTCATTATGTTGAATCCCCCTCCCATTTTAATGGTTCTGATATGAAGGTGGTGAGATGCTTGAGAGTTATTTCTTGGAGATGGAGTTCTTGAAACAAATGAAAAAAAATTTTAACCCTTTAATTGCAAAATTTAACTTGTTGTGTGTAAATTTCATGGATAAATTTCATCACTAGACGATGGAAACCACTTACCTATGTCCTCCGGTGTTTTTTTCTTTTAGAGATGTTGGCTTTGGGAAGAAATTTCACCCATAAGTGACTCTGTGTTACTCTCTATACCCCTGTTAATATGCCTATGAATTTTCCTATATAAAATATATGTTTCTTGTAGCATGATGGTACATGGAATCTATAATCTCAATGTTTCTCTCCTCATGGCTCCCACTACTCTACTTCTGTTGATGATTTTTGAAATTCTCAGTCAAATGGTGAAAATGAGACATATCACACCTTTATGGAATTTTTAACTAAGTTTGGAGCATTCTTAAAACTCATACTTAACACGAGTTTTCCTCTTTGAGACAGTTGGTCCCACTCTAGTTAATCATTTCTGAACCTCGTAATCACGCTATTCATACCCATTCACTCCCTCTTGAATTTATTTGACTTCCCAGGTGGTATGTACTTTAAATTTTCATCTAGTTTAAATTTACGAAGGTGGCCAAATTAACTGGCCACCTTTTTTCCTTTTAAATTCCTAAAACTTGATATTAAACCATTTTGGTCATTATGAATGCATAGCGAGAGGTGAAGGTAAATACCTGAGACTACTTGGTGTTGGTGTGGTGCTGAATGACTTGGTGCAAGGAGCTGGAGCAGGTGGTTGGAGTCATGGTCTCTTCTTTGTTGTATTTTTACTTCTTATTTATTTTTTCTGTGAGAAACTTTTTTTGAGTGAGCTTCTTGTATTTTATGAGTGAGATGCTTAATATTTTTTTGTATTTTTATTTTTTGGGTGCTTCATGGAGGTCTTAAGGTGCCATGGTTGGTGTTATTTCCGTCTCGTAGTCTTCTGGTGGTCTTTTGGAGTTATCCTCGTCAACTTTCCTTCATATTTTGGCCTTGTTGTGCCACACATAGAATTGCTACAAGAAACTTTCCAATTCTTGTAGCACTATTTTTCTTGCCTCTTCTTGCTTAATTTTTCTTATAAATGGATGGAAATGGTTCATGGAGGTTATGAAGTGATTCATGGAATGAATGGAGTGGAGGATAGGTAAGTGAAGGGATCTCATGTCAATTTTTAGATGATCTAGATGCTAATGGTGCAACATAAGTTTTAGAGAGTGAATCCTTGTGCATGGAGTGAAATAAGCGTTTGCAAATGGTAGGTATAGAAAAAACATAAATTATCATGCTTTCCTTGAAGTTCAAAAATCCCTGAGAGAGCTTCTTCCTTCATGAATAAGTTTCTTTTATCAATTACGTGAATTTCCTATAGTGGTATAACAATCATATAGCTACTGGACTTTCCTATAACAATTATAGTTTAGAGAAAAAAAATGAAATTTTTTCCTATCTGAGGGGTGAAATGGATGAAGGGGTGCATGATGGAGTGGCTCATGGAATGTGAAAGCATAGGAGAAGTGGAAATGAAGAGAAACTTCTCCTCTAGATCCCAAAAAGCATATTTGATCAATAACCTCCAAAACAGAAAAACAAGTAAGTGCATAGGTATTTTTCTTCTTTTTCCTTTTCTTTCTTTCCTTTCTTCATTTTTTTTATTCTGAAGGAAAGTGGGATACCTCCACAAAGGGTTTCAACCCACTAGCCTACCTTGGGCACCTCAAAGAGGTTTTCATCCAAGGATATTTTATTCTTTGTTTTTTTCCTTCTTCTCTCTTTATTTTTTTGCTCCAAGATTGCCTCATGGAGGTTTTCAACCTTGGAGTTGGCCTAGGGTCCCTCAAAGAGGTTTTGACCCATGCCTCTTTATTTTTCTTCAATTTTTTTTAAGGAGGGGGAGGCCCTACAAACTATGGAGTTTCCCATGACATACACCTCCCTTTTTATGAATTTATAAATTCTACCCTAGACATGGTATTTTTGAAAACCTTAAGCCAGTAACCACTGACAAGTAGGGGAATTCCTTTCCCATCTATGGTTTTGGTCTCAGCTACGTCATTCTGATAACATTGGTTGAATTTGTAGAGTCCCATTCCTCTTGTCATTAGTTTTCCTTTGAAATCCTTAAACCTTGATTCATACAACAACGACCAATATCCGTCTTGAAATGTATTTTCCTTAATGTACTTGCCATGTCAAACCTTCCTTTGTAGCTAAATCACTTTTGTGTGAAGGAGCGCTTGCATACAGAATTCATCCAATCCATTTAATTGCATCAAAATCTCTTGTTGGGCATTTTATATATCTAGGTATAGCTCAGCTTCCATCCTTAAGGTGTTGAACTCAAATTTAATTGGAAGTAGAGAAATCTTGCCATAGACCAGGTCATAAGGAGTGAATCTTGTTGTTGTAAGCCCAAGTATCTTATACCAATCTGTCTGCCCAATATTTTCTATTGCTTATCTAACCTTGGTGAGGATATTCTCCAAGGCTCTCTTCGTTACTTCCACTTGGACATTTTCTTGAGGGTGCTAAGCAGTGGACGTCTTATGGTTTATCTTCTGCCTCCTCAGAATATTCTCAATGAGATGAGATCTGAGTTATGTCCCCTGATTAGTGAATACCTCTCTGGGGTATCCAAATTTGTAAAACAAATTCTCTCTCAGAAATTTTTCTACACTCCCCTCAGTTGCTACCTTCACAACTTTTGTTTCGGCCTACTTTTCCAGGTATTCAATGTAGAATATGATATAATTTTTCTAGCCATATGGTGGATCAATAGGTCCAATTAAGTTCATGCCCCACTTTTCAAATGGACCAGGAGCCACCTGAGGGTGCAAAGGCATCTCATCCCTCTATGTAGGTTTCCCCATTCTTTGGCATTGATCGCACTTTCCAGTGTATCTCTTGGTATCTTGCTGAAGGGTAGGCCAATAGTATCCTGCCGAAAAAACATTGAAGGCAGTCCTTTTTGCAGCAAAGTGGCCTCCACAATGGCTATCATGAAATGAAGAGATGATATCAAAAACTTCTTCCTCCCTCACACATCTTCTGAGAATTTGGTCAGGGCCTAACTTGAAGAGATTCCCCCCAATCCATGTGAAAGGGGTGTTTTTTCTGATGATATTTCTTTTCTCCTTAAATGAGAGATTAGGAGGGAAATTTTCAGCAAAAAACTAGTTAGCTATGGCACCAAACCATGGTGAGAGTGTTGAGATAGCAAAGAGATTTTCATCTAGCATCTAGTCATCCACCATTCCTTCTTCATCTACAGATAGAGCTAACCTAGCTAAAAAAATTGCAACAACATTCTCCTTTCTAGGTTTATCAACAATGGTTAAGTCAAACTATTGTAATAGTAACAACCATATAATTATTCTATCAATAACATCTGGTTTGTTCATTAAATATTTGATGGCTGCATGGTCATTGTGTACAAAGGTTTGATAACTAGTGACATAATCTCTAAATTTTTTTAAAGCATCGACAATGGCTAACATTTTCTTCTCTATTACAGTGTAATTAAGCTCATCCTTAGACAAGTTATTTATGATGAAATACATTTCATAAGGTAATTTTTCTTCTAACTGCCCCAATGCTACCGCCACAACTTTTATTTATGCATTGTTATGGAGGTGGAATGGCAGACTCCAACTTTGACCTCAAAGAATGGAGGCAATAGTCAACTTTCCCTTAATGAGCTCAAAAGAATCTTGACAAAGACTAGACCAATTAAATTCATAATCCTTGCCCAAAAAACAAAAAATTGGCAAGGCCAACTTATTTAAGTCTTTGATGAATCTTCTGTAATAGCCATCTAACCCCAAGAAACTATTGAAATCTCTCTGATTTTGAGGAGAAAGTACCCTTTTGATGATGATGATTTTGTTTGGGTCCACCTGTATTCTTTCTTGGGAGATTGGGTGCCCCAATACAACTCCTGCTCTTTCAGGAATTAACACTTTTCTGGGGTCAAGGAGACATGGATCTCAATGCGCTTTCTCAACCCTTTTTCCAAATTGGAGAGAGCTTCCTGGAATTCATCCCCATAGGGTGTGAAACCATCCATGTAGATTTCAACTAAGTCATGCACTAACTCAGAGAAAATTCTCAATATATCTCTTTGGAAGGTAGTTGGGGCATTTCACATCCCAAAGGCTAGGACTCAGTAAGCTAAGGTACTTGGAGGGCAAGTGAAAGTAGTCTTGTCTTAGTCTTTAGGGCTGATTTGGATATTTTTATACCCAATGAACCCATCTAAGAAGGAAAAGATTTTTTTTCCTGTAAGGCCGTCTAGGAATTGGTGTATAAAGGGAAAAGGTAAATGGTTCTTCTTGGTGGCTTGGTTGAGTTCCCGATAATAAACACATATTCACCATTTTCCATTCTTCTTCGAGGCTATGACAAGAGGAGATACCCACTCATTGCCTGATATAGGATAAATGAAACCTGCATCCAACAATTTTTGTAGTTCCTCCTTGGCTATGTCCTTTAGAGCTCAGTTCATTTTCCTTTGGGGTTGGTGCAAATGCTTGCATACTTCCTTTGTTGGAACTCGAAACTGTTGTTAGACCAAAACCCGCAAGCGTTAGTCTCCGCTACAATTGAAAAATTTAGGATCCACGGGAGGAAGTTAGTCCATGAAATGAAACACATGGGGAGCATTGAAAACAATGTCCAACAATCTCCCCCTCAACGCAAGCCAAGTGAGTTTCGAACTCGAGAACTGTTGCTCTAATACCACTTGTTGGAACTCACGATTTTCGTTACACCAAATCCCGCAGGAATTAGTCTCTACTACAATCGCCAGAGTTAGGATCCACGAGAGGTGGTTAGTCCATGTCACAAAACACACGGGCAGAATTGAACACAATGTCCAGCATCCTTAATGTAAATATGATGTCTACATACTGAGGAATGCACCCCTTTCATGTCCTTGTAATCTCAAGAAAATGCATCTAGGTTTTCTTTCAAAAGCTGGCATAATTGTTTTTTTTCTTTATCTAAGAGGTTTGAGTTAATTTTCAAAGATATTTATGGGCCAAAATACACACCCTGGTGGTTTCAAAGGTTGAATCGACTGAGTGCAATTCCATCCAAGGGTGGATTTCATATTCTTTGACTATATTTTGAAGCGGTCTATTAGTAGGGGACTAATTTTGAATGACAAGGTCAATGAGTTCATATTCATCAATCTTTCCCCCTCTAATAACAATATCTATGGTAGTAATGAGGTAGTGATGTATACCTCATCTTCTTCATCCTCCAGCCATATAGGTAAATCATGATCAATGGAAGGTTGGGCTAGAGGATATAATACAAGTTGTTTAGGCAAGAGCCCATTCTTAATAGCCATGTTGCCATTAGGGGAATTTTGAGGTCTAAAATGGGCTTCCTAAGGAAATTATAAAATATTAATGGAAATAATAAAATAAGATTACATTACATCATCAAACTTTAGAGCGAAACAATAAAAAACTACCTTTTGAATTCATATTTTCAACTTATCTCCAAATAGGTTTACTCAAACTTCAAGTGGAAACACTTGTTGGATGCATAATTTGATTCCTCATCTAAGGCTTACCTATGTTCCATACTTTAGATGGACCCTTCTACATGGAAAAATATAAATACATGAAAAACGTGATTTTAATCACGTTTTTTCATGTGATTCTAATTTTTTGTGTGGCAGGGTCCATCAAAAGTATGCAACATCCATAATCCTTGGATGAGAAATTAAATTTTTCATCCAACGAGTAATCCCACTCGAAATTTGAGTAAAACCTTAGGGATATAAGTTGAAAATACGACTTTAAAAAGTAGCTTTATTATTTTATTATTTTTTAATATTTTTACTTTTTTCACTCCAAAATATTGAATCATCCCCCATGGTTGACATCATCATCTTGAATCCTATTAGTTCTTATAAATTTTATTTTGGTTGTACAAATTTCTTAGGAGGCCCATTTTGGACCTTAAAATTCCGCTAATGTGGCATGACAACTTATATAAGTATCAGCAGCAACTAACCAAGGTAGCCAAGGTCTCCCTAAGATGAGAGGCTATTCATTGAACTTGGTTTTTGGCTCCAGAGCCGGGAAATTTGTAGGATACACCCAAGAGTCAATTGAAACCATAACATCCTGAACAATTCCTTTCGAAGTTATTGTGGACCAATCTGCAAGATGGAGAACTATTGTGGCTTTCCTCAAATTTCCTTGGAGGATGAGTTTCGACATAGTTTCCTTGGTCATAACATTGATGACAAGCCCGAGATAAATCAGAGTATTGGGGATTATGACACCATCTATGTGCACATCTACAACTGGATTGGCAGGGTCCAAGTACTTTGGGAAGATCACCCATCCCAACATTAATTCAGCCAAATGTACTACTACATATATGGTGGGGGTATCTTTCTTCTTTCTCCCAGGTTTCTTGAACCACATTTCCTTGATGAGCCTATTGTAAATAGGGACATCCTTAATCGCCTAGAAAAGGGGTGTATTTACACAAAACAATTTCTATTCTCCCATAAGTTTGGTCTCCTCTGCGGTGTGCTGACTAGAATGGATCAAGTTCCAGGGAAAATGTGGTTGTTATATATGAGTACTACTTTTTTCCTTTTCGTCCTCAACCTCTACAGGTGGATATGGAGGGTGGTTGTCTAGGAGTACTCTTCCCGACCTCGGATTAATCTCTTGTATCTCCACAACATAATTTCGATAAGATGTCTCTCCACTATAAACCTATTGTTCATGTCAATTTTTCGGGTTGGGATTAGGTTGTTGTTGTGGAGGTAAATCCCCTCTGCGGACAGAGGCGATCCCTACTAGCCCAGACTGGGTCTAGAAACAATCGTTCACGCTATAGTGCAGGTTCTTAATTGCAAATAAACCAACTAGCGATGAAGGCTTACCTGGAATCCAACGCTATCGCTTGTAGAGAAAGTAGTGCTCCCGTTTCTTAGCGCTGGCAGATCACGATCCTCACGATCTCCATGACCAGACACCTGCACATGCAAGAAACACAACAAATGCAAGCGTAAAATCTAGTATATGCAACTATATGTCAGTCAGGGACGACATAACTCAACATCATAATTAAAAACAAGAGTGTAACCATTACCAATAGTCGCTTATCGTTAATCAATCAAAGGATCAATCAAAGGAGGATACAACCTAGCTCTGACGCTAAATTCTCCTTCGGAGGGTCACGAGCGGAACATGTCTCAAAAAGCCTATCGGGGATGGGACAAGCCTCTCTCTTTGGATGTCTCGACAATAATATCCTTGCTTAGATTTTGCATTAAGGGAATGAATCAAGGCTCTTGCAGCATAAGGCTCTGATGGCTCTTGGGAACTTGGAGACTCGGAGACTCTCTATTCAGCCATTCAGCCCTTTAGCCCCTTCATCAATGGATGAAGGCTATATTTATAGAGGAGAGGAGGAGGTTGGAATCCCTACAATAGTGGAAGGGAGGTCTTATCCCTTGGGAGGTTCCCCATAAGGTGGAAACAAGAGGCCAATGGAGGAAGGTCGTGGTTATTCAGTCGAAACCACTCCTGATGACTCATCCACGAAGTTGTTGTACTCGAAACTTCACCTCGTTTTTTAAAAAACTTTCCAAAAGAAGATTGGCGCGGGTCTTTAACTAGGATAGAGTGCCAATTTGTGTGGGCTCAGTGTTAATTTTCCTCATTAGCGTGAGTACATAACAGGCTACTAGCGCCAAGGCAAAAACAGGTGTTTTTAGGGTTCTGCTCAGGAAATGATCAACACAAAAAAATTTGTCCTCATGGAAAGGGATGCAATGATGGTCTTTGCAAGGCATGAAACTAATTATTGGTCACAAAAAAACCCTCCAATGGGAAATATGGGGATTGCAGGGACGGTGACAAATTACTGTGTAACAGATGCCCCCTAAAGCATGAGGCCCAAAAGAGAGAGGGGGGTGAAATGCTTTACGAGAATGTGTCCAACTGAAAACACCACTGCTGGAAAACCTGCGTAGAGAAATACAACTGATATCTCAGATACATGATATATATGTGGTATGGGCGTAGCCATCCATAACAAATTATACAATAATCCAAATCCAAGGTGTGGACACATCCATCCAGTGAGGATCGACAAATAGACTCAGGTATGGTCGCAGTCATCCAATCAGTGAGTCATGTAACTAATCATAATAATCCACAAAGTCGTAGCCTATATTATAACAGAAAAAATCCAGGGTCTTGCGCTCCATCTCGACCCGAACAAAGTACAAGTTCAGCCATACGAATATGTGAGCTGAAGTCGAACATGCGAGAACACTGTCTGATTACCAGCCAATGATGAAAGATGTTAACAGACGCGAGAGGTACCACCATTAATGCCACTGGTCCTAAAGGTACTACAGGTACAATCTACGGCATGTGAAAAATGAGCTGACGTCGAACACCCACAGAATCACTCGATCGGAGACCAATGATGAAAAACTCACGTCAAACACGAAGAACGTGTCATTGAGGCATGCCAGCTCCAAGGTACCAGAAGGGAGTCTCTAGATCAGCTTCCTGGATAATGAGCTGAAGTCGACAGGAAGTGACCTTGATTGAAGGTGGGCCATAGTGTTTCCCACATCATCGACGCGAGACAAAAGAACATAATGTCTTTGTGAACCAATATTTAGAGGAGAATCAGAGGAAGGTTGAAATCTGCAAAGGTCAACTTCTCTTGAACATATTGGCGGCACGACAGTGGATTTGGCAGTATGTGACATCAAAAGATCAGAGGTCATGATGACAAGGCAAAGAGTAGATGAGAGGTCAAAATTGATTACCCAAAGCCACAGAGGCAAGTGGAAAACGAGATGAGATGTCCCCAACCCAACACGAATGTAGACAAGTGCCATGTTGAAGAGCGACATACTGCCGACACGACAATGATGTTAGTTCCATTTCTCCCCACCATTTCTGGTGAGTACCTCTTTATTTTTACACAATCTTGAAGAGGATACCATATGCTTGTCATATAAGTTCGCCGTTTGGACGAATCCATCCTAGTACATTTATTGAGCCCTAGGAAGGAGAAACTTGAGTATCATCATCACGACTGAATCTGATGTCATCAAGGTTTAATGAGTCTAAAAAAGGGAGAAATCGGCGTCTTTTCATGTTTAGAGAGTTTGAAAAGACAGCGGAAAAGTAAACTCTAACGGTCCCTTTTTGTAAATAGTTCCTCAGACCCGAAAAGGTAGAAAACAATATCTGAGAAAACCTCCTAGTCGCGATAGGCTAGGGTATTCCTTTTTCGTAAATAATCTATCCCAGCCTGAAAAAGGGGTAACCGTATACTGGGTAGATTTCGTTTCGTGTCCACTTTAACAAGATCGAAATGACAAGGGACTCAACAATATTTTCATGTTTATAGAGTCAGAAAAGAGCTGAAAGATGACTCCTCCTAGAGGAACGAGTGGTATAAAGGGAAGAAACTAGTTCCGGTAATGGTGGAACTGCTCAGAACAAGTAAAGGTTAAGAGGTTGGCTAACAAGACCACTCATCGCAGTGGTTCCTCAGGAATGGATAAAACAACTAAGTGAAGGCATATGATCGGCCAAGCAGATAGTGACAATGGAATGAGAAAAACAAGGCTCATTTGACAAAATAGGCTGATAAAATGGCAATCAGAAGAGGTAAAATGGGAAAGGTTTCATTTTTACACAAGCTTGAAATCAGGAAACTCCGCTTGAAACTGGTTTCATTTTTACACAAGCTTGAAATGGAAAAAAACTATGCTTGAAAAATTAAGCATGCCCCCAGCATGGTGACTCAACTTGAGGTACATGCCCCCCCAAGCTTCAGTCCATGCACCTGAGTAAATAGATGGAGGGAGTGAAGGTTCAAGTTACGAGATCTAAAAAAAGACTCAACTTGGATTTTACGAGATCTGATCAAAGACTCGAATTGAACAAGAACATATTTCATTATTTTAACGAGGTTGACACATTAAAAGAACTATCCTCAGGACACCTTGTTTTATGGTTTAAGGAGCTTGGCACAAGACAAGGAACTGTGCTCCGAACACCCTTGTTTCATTTTTTAAGGAGCTTGACACAAGACGAGGAAATCTGCTTCGATGAGCTTGTTTCATTTTTTAAGGAGCTTGACACAAGACAAGGAACTATGGTCCGACAACCTTGTTTCATTTTTTAAGGAGCTTGACACAAGACAAGGAACTCTGCTCCAACAGACCTCATCATAATGAACAAGAAGTCATGGCTTCCAAGAGTTCCATTTCCGATGGAAGGAAAACATCCTGGAAGTCAGGACCCAATGCCCCCAGCACCTGATGTACAATGGCACTATCACTGAGTATAGGCATGGGGTAGGTAGCCACATAGTTGACCTGTGGTGGGGCAGATACAATCGGTGGATAAAAACCAGGAAGGGATGATGGCGGGCCAGTTGCCACATCAGGACCAAAGAACGAAAGTTGATCAATGGTCACGATCCGTCCTTCATGCGGAAAACAGACCACATGAAAAAGGGAGACAAGCGCTCCCATGGCATAGGTGTAATCGTGCCCCAAGAGAAGATTGAAATCCAAGGGGCCTGGAACAACCATCACGTCCATATGGACGGTTTTACCTCTCAAAGTAACAGGTAACCTTGGAAGGATCCCCAATGGTTGACTAGTTCTTCTATTAAAAGCCAACAGATTCTGCGTAACGGGCGCAAGCGGCGGCGAGCCAAAATATTTCCAAGTAGTTGAGGATAAAATACTAACAGACACACCTTAATCTATAATGGTGCTCGGTATGACCAGACCAAAAGCCTGTACTTTGATCTCGAAAGGCACATAAGACGGAATCCAGTATCCCGCAAATCGATTCCAATCAAAGGAAGCGACCAAACTACTTGGAGTGGCTACCATTGAACCGAGAAGGTCTTCCCCTGGTGTTACGGAAGAAGAAGGAGCATCCTCCACGACCTCCATCTTGAAGGTGGGAGGGATATCCTCCGAGACCTCCATCACGAGAGGTGAAGGAGAAGCTTCTTGAGATATAGGGAGAGGAGAATCTTTATCCAAGTCCGAAGAATATGAAGAAACAAGAATAAACTGATGGATGTGAGGTCCACTCTCCATGGAAAAGACATGGTGCACTGTAGACGAGGCCAGTTCAACCGATCCCATGACCAATGGTTGGTCAGGGATGGATTCATGAAATTGAATTTGCAGAGGAGCGAGATCGACCAAGGATGACGCTTGACCAATCGCAGGATCAACTAGTGGAGGACTCAATGAAAGCTGTTGGTAACCAGTAGGAAGGCACGGCGTAGAAACAACTGAGTTGTCCAAAACTCTCTTGGCTTCATCCATATACAGAAAAGGTGAATGGCATGGTGCCCTTCACACAACTTATAGGGATTGGTGAGATTACCCTGCTTCTTAGGAGCCTTACCAGCACCAGTTGAAGACGTGCCCCCAACCTGACTTCCAGAAGCCAAAGGCAACAGCGAGCGACCGTTGGACCATACTGCGAGTACCTTGGGAATGCCAGGGAAATCTCGAAGAAGATGGTCTCCCGTGCACAACATGCAAGGGAACTTGAATTTTCATGGAGGCTTGGAAGGTTTATCAAGAGGAGACTTCTTAGGCGCAATAGCCACAGAGCTAACCTCTCCTTTATCAGACTTCTTCTTCTTCTTCTTAGCCACCTGGTTACTCGAATCTAGACTTTCACCAGGAAAAGTAGAAGAGGAGGACGCAGAAACAGGCGAAGAAGGGGAGAGGTCCACCTTGAAATCAACATGATGTTGTTCAGGAGGAGGAACTGATTGAACAGTAGCCGAGACATTCGAGACCACAGAGGTTGAAAACAACCAAACAGGCAAGCCAACAGTTAACCCAGGAATGGATGATGGTGGGCCACTTACCATATCAGGACCAAAGAATGAAAGCTGATCAATGGTTACGATCCGTCCTTCATGTGGAAAATAGATCACATGCAAAATGGAGGAGACAAGTGCTCCCATGGCATAGGTGTAATCGCGCCCCAAGAGAAGATTGAAATCCAAGGGGCCTGGAACAACCATCACATCCATATGAACATTTTTACCTCCCAAATTAACAGGTAACCTTGGAAGGATCCCTAAGGGTTGACTCGAAAATAATCTCCTTGCTTGTATTTGGCCTTAAGGGAATGAATCAAGGCTCTTGCAGCTTAAGGCTCTGATGGCTCTTGGGAACTTGGAGACTCGGAGACTCTCTATTCAGTCATTCAGCCCTTTAGCCCCTTCATCAATGGATGAAGGCTATATTTATAGAGGAGAGGAGGAGGTTGGGATACATACAATAGTAGAAGGGAGGTATTATCCCTTGGGAGGTTCCCCATAAGGTGGAAACAAGAGGCCAAAGGAGGAAGGCCATGGTTATTCAGTCGAAACCACTCCTGATGACTCATCCATGAAGTTGTTTTAATCGAAACTTCCCCTCTTTTTCTAAAAAAAAATCCAAAAGCAGATTGGTGCGGATTCTTAACTGGGACAGAGCACCAATTAGCACGGGTTCAGTGTTAATTTTCCTCATTGGCGCGAGTACATAACGAGCTACCAGCGCCAAGGCAAAAACAAGTGTTTTTAGGGTTCTTCTCAGGAAATGATCAACAGAAGAAATTTTGTCCTCATGGAAAGGGATGCAATGATGGTATTTGCAAGGCATGACACTGATTATTGGTCACAGAAATGACCCTCCAATGGGTGATATGGGGATTGCAGGGACGGTGACAAATTACTGTGTAACAGTTGTGCAGGCATCTGAGGCAGCTTGGGTGGAGCAGCATGAGTAAGTTGAGGTGGAGGTTGGGGTGGAGGAATTATAGTAGGTGGTTGATTATGTTGAGGCCTCCACGATTGGGATGGTTTGTTCCACTGAGCCTGTTGAGGAACATACTACTGAAATTGCTGGTTCAAAGGCTAAGAATGATATGGAGGGTTATAAGGACAAGTAGGAGGTGTAGACCAGTATGGAGGAGTGGGGGTGCACAAATATTGAATGGGTGCATTCTGATTATTGTGATATTAAGATTAAGGTGCACCTTTCATATGTTGCTGATATGACCTAAGGCCTTGAGGCCTTCTCTGGTTGATTAAACAAAGTTTCTCTGGTCCTACTTCCCCACCTTCATATACAACTTTGAGTCCAGGTAAGGAGGGACACTTGTCCATGGCATTATTCTCCTCACAAACTGAGAAAACCTCTATGAAATTTAATGGAAATTCATTTCTAGGGTGTTTTATAGTACATATAGGGAAAAATATAGCCAAGGCCCTTGCTTCTTCCTCTTGACCTAAATTGTGTCCATTTGCAAGGAAAAGGTGTGCAACATGTCACTCTTGAAGTCCTCCAACATATTTCCAATCTCATGCTTGATGGAGGTGGAAGATGAATGGATATTTGTTGTACTTTGGCTAGCTCTACATTTCTTCCTAGCTGCCATAGAATGGTTCTTGAAGATAGTTTTTATTGTCTCATAAGGCGACTGGTAGATATCTCCTCTTGATAACATATTAAAGGCTTCTATCTCCTCCTCCTTGATCCCTCATAGAAGTAAAATTTTAAGTGATCCAGGATCAAGAGTGTAGTTGGTTCTCTTATAGTTTAATTGAAACCTCTATTCATAGTATTCTATGGATTCATGAAGCCCTAGAGTCATCCTGAATATCTCATCTTTAGTTTCCTTGGACCTACAATAGTCCCTGTACTTGTTGTTGAAGACATCTTGCATATGTGCCTAGGTAGTGATGTTTTTCCTGGGTAGAACAATGAACCAGCTGAACACTACATCCTTAAGGGTAGATGGGAATATCTTCAACTTTTGATCATCTAAGGCATAGTAACAAGTCCTCCAGACAACAAAAAATTCAAACATGAATGTGTTAGGATCTTCAGAGGTAAGCCCATGGAAGTTTGGAAGGGCTAAGGGGCTAATGTCCTTCATTTTAGTTTCCCCATCTTCCTCTCTAATGGGAAAGGCTCTCAGGGCTTCATTTTTAGCCATGGTTTGAATAGGTGAAGCAGGTTCCTTAGGTGAAACAAGATCTTCTTATTCTCCGATAGATTCTTCAAAAATTTTAGAAAGATCACCTATGGCGAGTTCAACCTGACATCCATTTAAGAAGAGTGAAGGGTGACTATGTCATAATGTGGGGGTTTTAGGTACAAATTTTCCTTGAGTATCCCTACTCCTAAGATCCATGAAAATCATATTTTTTCCATTTTTTCAATATTTTTGAAACAACATGTAAAAGTAAAGCAGAAAATAATGCTAAAACAAAATCAAAGCATCTACTAGACACCCCCCTGGCAACGATGCTAAAAAAGTGGTTATCCTTGGTGTTGCACCAAGAATGCTGCAACTCCTAGAGGCTTCCCTACTTTACTTTATCAATGCGAGGTTAATACAAACTAGGAGTGGAAAGTGATATATACATAAAAAATGCATTCTACTCATGTCATCCTCTTATGAGCTCTACGAAAGGGTGGTACTTCTAGGGTTTCTAGATGAAGCCTGTCACACTTATAAATTTAGGACTAGGGATACAAATGATTCAAATCCATTGCTATATTATAAAGTAAAGAAAAATTCTATAACAAGAAAGTACATCTAACTACTTTGCAATGAAATAAATCTACACATTAAGCTATGATAATAAATGGAAGCAAACTAGGCATCTTGCATGAAGTAAATTTCTAAATTGAAATTCCATAAAGGAAACTAAACTAATCACACTTTTTTGGGCCAAATGGCTAAACAAAAATTATCCATTTAATTTTATATCTATCATTCTTTTAATAATGAAGCTAATCATGATATAACTATGCTTGTAAATGCATTGTTTTGTAGCTAGGAGGAGAAACTGCTAAGGTGGCTTATGGAAGGATTGAACTCATGGGTGCAAGGTTGAAGGTGTCTGAGTGGTTTTGGTAGGTCTGGATGAGATGGATGGGGGTTTCTGGGATTATGGAGGGGACTACTAGTTCTGCTTAAAGTGTCGCTACATGTTCCCTGTAATGCTACAAGAAAGTCTTGAATTGCTACAGGAAAAAATTTGAGGGAAATCAGAGGCCAAAAATGGGTGCGAAAAGTGTATGAAAGGTGGAGTGAAGGTGGGTTTGGATGAGTGGAAGGTGTCCCATGCCTTTTACAAGCTCAGAACCTCTTGAGAGGCATGTCTTGCACCTCTAGGTTTTTCTAATGGTGTAAAGACAAAAAGTATGAAAACATGGCTCATGACGATTTTGATGAACAAAAGGCTCATGAAGGGTGAGAAATGAATTTGAAGGTGCTGGTGAAGTCCTACTTTGTTCTGCTACCCGAAACTACAAGAAAACTACCTATTCATGTAATAAATATGGACAAATTCATGAAAAATAAAATGGAAGAGATGATTTGAATTTGGAAAGAAAATGTACTTTAGCCTAGAAACATAGATCTAACACAAAATTATAAACATATTCATGGAACTACAAAAACCTAAATTATTCATTCCAAGAAATCATAAACTAAAAATTAATTTTGGCATGTGGTGAAGTTCTACCCTCCTCAAGCTCCAATGAAAGAGATGAGAGGGGGAGGCTTGACACACAACTTTTTGAGTGTATAACCTGCTCTACTAGCATGTAAGAAAGCTAAATCTACAACCAAATATAAATGGAAGAAAAATAATAGTGAATTGAAATGCAAGCAAACTAGTTAAATACTCATAAGAAAAATTAGCTAAAATGACGTAAAAGTAAATAATGAATACACAAGACAGACTAAGGCCAATGGATTGGGCCTTAAAAAACAAGCCTAGCCCTCTCAAGCTATATCAGTGAAGCACAATTTGAATACTCATTTTATTGCAAAGGATAGTCTCATTACGTCAACATGAATGTGTCAAAAAAATATTACCAGAGCTAAGAGCCTATTAGCTTCCTTCAAAGTTTGAATCCTAATGAGCTCTTGCTCAACCCTATTTAACCTATAGGGTAGCTACCAATATCTCTCTAAAAAGTAGGCAATGTATCCACATTGACTGCAAGTGAAGTGTAGCTTTGGGGCACTTGATCTTGAGTTTGCTTGGATGCCTTTGATTTCTAGCTATTGGATGGAATCTCGAGGATCACTTGGCTTCATTTTGGAGTTAAGGAGGTGGAGAATCCCCCTAGAATCTCTCCTTGCTAACTACTCCGAGCTTTAATGGAAAAATATTCATAAAAAATGCAATATATTCATGATTTTCCTAAATTTAACTCATGTTAAGCATTCAAAGTATGACAAGCCTCAATCACCATCTACACTAGCAACATAAGACCATAATATAATTAACATGCAAGAAAAATAAACTTAATAAGGAAAAAATGTTACAATTAACCCCTCTAAATGTACCTAATTATGGAGCTCATCAGCTATTTCCTCTACTATCATTTCAATGCAGTCATCTGACTTCTTTGTCCACTTGTTGTAACCCTTATATCTTTACCTCGGGCAGAGTACCCAGGAAATATTCCTTCATCGACGTGAGAGTCAAACTTTCCATAATTCTGATCATCTATTTTGATGAAGCACTTGCCTCCAAACAACTTAATATGTTGAACTAATGCATGTCTTACATTCCACAAATCATACAAATTTTACTACCATTATGCCTAATTTGGGTTCTATTTGATAGATACACTGCTACTTATGTTGCTTCTCCCTAGAATATGTGAAACAGGCCTTCTTCATCCAACATCGCTCTGGATATTTCTTGAATTATCCTATTCTTCCTCTCCACTACTCCATTTTGATGTGGAGTTCTTGCCATTGAGTATTGTCTTTTGATGTCGTTTTCTTCGTGAAATTCCTGAAATTATCTTGAGGTGTACTCTCCCCCTCTATTTGATCTATAGAATTTTATCTTCAATTCTTTCTCATTTTCTACCTGAGACTTAAACTTATTAAAATAATTGAATGCTTCTGATTTTTATTTTAAGAGCATAATCCAAGTGCCCCTCATGAAATCATCAATGAGAAAAATGAAATACCATTCCCATTTTGAGGTTTCTTCTCTAGTTGGGCCACAAATTTGTGTGTGAATGAGATCCATATACATGGATGAGGAAAAATATTTTGATATTAAAATAAGTCCTATTATGTTTTCCAAACTAACATGACTTGCAGATTGATTTCTCAGGATTTGACACCCTTGGTAATCATTTCACAGCTCCCATCTTGCTGACTTTTATCAAACTATCAATATTGATATTCCCAAACCACTTGTGCCACAACCATGATACACTTTTTTTCCTTAAATAGTATTCAACCATGGAATCGTCAAACACATATATATTATTGTGGGTTTTGATTTATTTTCCCACTAGTTTTCCATTCTTCATGTTGTGGATCACATAGTATTTAGATTGAAAGGTCACATCATAGCCATCATCACAATTTTGGATAACACTAAGAATATTGTTCTTGAGACCTTCTACATACAACATGTTTTGTGCTTCTAGTTTTTATTTAAGATTGACTACACCTTTACCCTTGATTCTTGTCGAATCATTGTTTCCAAAGGTGACATTATTTCCTTTGTCCTTTCCTTTTAGCAAAAAAAAAAATTCTTTTGTCCCCAGTCACATGTTTGGAACAAAAAAATATCCACATACCATTTTTTCCTTGATTATGATCTAATAATGTGAGTACACATTGCATGCTATTTTTATTCTTTTTTTTCCAGGTCTCCTTATCCTATCGGATAATTGACTGTCTAATATTTTTGGACTTAGAGATGTATCCAAACTCACATCTACACTCACTGGATTTGTGCCAAAAATTATTACATTTGAAGCATTCTACTTCACTTATCAAGGGAGAGAATAAATTTATATTTCTAAGAGAAGATTTTGGACATTTAAAGCTCTATTTTTTATTATATCTATAATTTTAATCTCTTTCAACTTTGACCATTCTAAAATCAACAGATTTTTGTATCCTCAAAACACTATAATCAATGTTCCATTTGGTAAGCCGAACAAGTCAACAGTCTCTGATATCACCTCGATAGCTACTCGTGACATGCAAGTTGGGTCCTCTTGAAAGATGATATTGTAAAGCAGGATGATCAAGTGATCATTAAGCTACTTCATGACTTCGTGATGACTATAATACAAGAGTAATTTGCAATATATTTATATGGCAATGTCTCTCGGTGTCCATGTCCAGTTCATGCAACGAAATTCATTCTGCACACAAATTGCATTGAGTGTATGTAAACATGCATAAGCGTGCTTACTCAACCTACAACTTTTGTAACATGGACTCTCAACTGATGAGAAAATAGTTATGAACATTTGAACGAATTCCCTTCATTTACTACCTGGTTCAACAAGATAGCCCACCCCTCAGGATAAGTCTCTATGTCTAGTTGGCCATAGATTCTACAGGCTAGTTTAACCAAAAGCTAATATGATTTCCTATGTTATTTTGTCTTGTACATGTGAGTTGATGTCTACCTTAAATTCGTTAGATCCTTCACCCAGCTCTTGATGATATCTCTTGTGCTAGGGTAGCTATTAGTGGCATAGAATAGTGAGTCCATATTCTTCAGTAACCCTGAAAGATGATACATTTGATTGAGATATGCTACCATGAATGTAGCAAAATTATCCCTGTTGGTATTTCTCAATGCCATGGTTTCCCCATCAGTGTTTGATACAACCCATTTGATCACATCTACACATGGGAAGGATGGATACTTCCATGCAACCTTGTAAATCCCTGATTGTATGATGCTAAGATACACCTGCCGGTCCTCCAATTATTCCTGAAAGTCCTTTGTGAAATCATATTTGATATGCTTCCAGATTAGTTTTGATCACTTCTTTATGAACAACTGAGTGTCCAGGTAGATTGGAAAGTTAAACAGACCTTACTTAACTACAACCTCGGTACCAATATCACCAGTTTCCTTTGAGGTAGATATATTTTATGCCATTTTGAAATTGACTATTGAAGAGATTCTCAATGAATGTTGTACATGTGGAATAGAAAAGACATTGATGGCAAGAAAATATCAGTTATAAGAAAATCTACTTTCATGACATTTTCATGTAGCACTCTAGGTAACTGACTGGAAGGATTTTGAAATTACTTATGTGAAGAGGGTTTGACTAGCTAGGGAAACCATGCACTGTGTACTCCCAATAGTTAGTGTCAAAGCTTGTGGCTTGAGACTTCGTAATGCACATTTCTGCCTAGGCACTGAGCCGGGAGAGATTATGCATTGTGTAGTCTTAGTGGCCAAGGAAGCAGAGCGAGGACTGTAACTGATAAATGTGCATGGAGGCCATATTTTAATACAAATTGCATAGTTATAGAAGCTACGGTTCAAGCTTGAGCCTCTATATTATGCAATGGTCAGCTAGGAAATTTGAATTATGGCCAAGGGAAAGGAAGATCTACTAAAGGAAAGTGTGAAAAATGAGCAGATATGAGAGATGGTGAAGGCATTACTGCATATCTGACTAAGTTTTGGTGAAACAAAAAAAATCAAGTGGAGAAACTAAACAATCAAGAAGTGAATGAGATCAATAAGGAGATTTTCCGTAATGGCGATGATCGATGAAAAATGCAGAAACTGATGTGACACTTGTAAAAGGAAAACAAAAACTTGAAACAACACTTCTACAAGCTAAATAAAGCTAAAACTCTAGCATTCATGAAAAGAAACAAGAAAAAAACAAAAATCAGTGGAAAAAGTGATTAACAACGATAAATAAAACACTCATCCAAAAAAGCGACAATGATCACACCAATGGTTCCTTTATACCCTCGAGGATGCTAGAGTTATGAGATCAAATGTGAGAATGATATCTAGGGGTGTCTATCAAATAGATTTTATAAATTATGGTTTATGAGATACATGCCACAAATCAAGGTAAAAGTGACACATGGCAAAAATTTCCAAAAACATAAAGTGTGCTTCCTTTGGGTTACTAAAATTAGATCCCTAAATTTTAGGCATACTTATTTCCTTTTTTTCTTTTTCGTTTTCTAGGAAAACTTCCCATGCACATCACTAGGAAGGTTTGCACAGTTTTGGGGAATTCGTAGCTCCTGATTCAATGCATTGAACAGTTTTTGAGCTCAGTGAGTGATTGTGCAAATTCTACGCTCAGTGTTGGGATGCTTGTCATAACTGTGCAGTTGCCAAGCTCAAGGATGGCTTTCTAGTCATGTCTGCACAATTCTAAACATGAAGGTCAAGGTTGGCTCCATGAATTGCGTAATTTCTAGAGGCAAGCCCAGAACTGTTGTGCAAGACTTACACAGGGGGTTAGCTTGTGACTTAGAAAAATTTTCTAATTAAAGACGAAGTGAACACAAGAAAAATTGAAACATAAACATCAGTAAGAGCATAGATACCTGATAGTAGTTCATAGTAAGCTCATGTGAAAAGAAGGTTAGGCTCCAAAATCTAAGAAATGGAAAAATTTTGGATGGTGGTTGTAGCCGCTACAAAACCTTTTCATTGTGTTGGGATAATAGGTCAAATTGACTTTAGCAATTGTAATATTTGGTGTGAATTCGTCATCACCTAGAGCCCCTAAGGATTGTAAGAAGTTGGGTAAGCTTTATTATTTATGCATATGTAGAATTTATTATAATTTTATGTTAAAATATAAAATGAAAGGATTATACTAAAATATGGAATGTATAATTTTATTTATGGAAAATTTAAATAATTAAAAAAAATGTTATTTTTATAGTGGCATGTTATCTTTCATTGAAAATATAAGGTATATGTTGGATTTTAAGGAAACTTGCGTAATGAAAGTCTGATAAAATCGCCGAGAATATGATATTATTGTTGAACATGAATATAATAAATAAAATATCCAAGAGAGAAAGATATTCTAATTGTTCTAACTAGTAAAATAACTAATAAGTAAAAATGGAGTGAGAGTCTTTAAAATAGAAAAATATCCAATGATAGAGTTAAAATAGGTGGTGTTGAAAATTAGTTAGAATTAATGAAATAGCCCTTAAATTAAATAAATAGCCATTCATACTCCAAAAGGAAGACTCAAAATCAATATAAATCATTTAGAACTAATGTAATATCCCTTAAATGCAATAACTACCCATGCAAATTGCAAAAACAAGACTCAAAGTCAATAGGTAAGGTAGAAAGGTGAGTGGATAAGATGGGTAGGTAGATTATTTACCTTAGGGATAAGGAAATTAACTATAAATAGACATGTCAAAACCTATCACTCCACCAATCCACATAAAAGTGTGACCCCCAAATAAAAGTGGACCTACTAAAAATAGCAAATGCCAAATTTAGGTCATAATATGAAATAGTGGGGAAGCGTAGTAGTTAAAGTTAAGTGCATATATATTACCCTAGAAATGTATGGACGAGTGTTAAATGATGGCCTAAGTGAGGCCTTCATGAGCTCCTAAGTGCAATGTACCCCCAAAAAAATTTTTTTTGTTAAGAATTTAAATGAATTTCCACCATTATAAAGAACCACCAAGTCTTATGTATTATTATTTTTATACATAGACACATTATGAATTCTACAGAGAGAGATAACCTCTGAAATTATGGAGACAAATACTAGGAATGGGTTTGAGAATATTAAGATAATAAATAAATATATTTTTAGTGTATATTTATTTATTTGTGTTCCATGTAATCTAAATTTTCTAGATGTTCAAGGAAATAAAAGGCATCGTGGAAACAAAATATCAATGTATTTTAGAATTATGATATATATAAAAATAAAATTAATAAAAAAATAGTGAATAGTATTTTTTCATGAATACTTACACAAACACACATATGACAAGAAACAAAGTGAGAGCCTGTTACACAAGTGTGTCCAATTTCATCGATGGTGAATATGTGGGCCATATTTGAAAGTCCCATAAAAATGGAGATAATAATGGTGATTGGAGAAGATGGGGATGTTTTTGTTTATTCAAGTTGAACCACCAATATTGTCACTTTAAATATAAACAATGTAACCGATTTGTGCCCCATATAGTTGAAAAAAAGGCAATCTCACCTATTTTTTCAAACTTATAGAAACACATGTATGCTATTTTTACATAATTTTTTTTTATAAAATTCACTCATCATGAAAAATTTGAGAAGGAAAATTTTATTACTAAAATATAATTTTAAAGGTAAAGAACTACTTTTCCTCTCTTTGGCATCGTCAAAGTCCCTAGACCCATCTCGTTTATACAAAATGGTACCAATGTGTCTAGAATATGACTTAGATGTAAAAAAATGCACAAGAATAATGGTTAGAGGCCTTGTTAATATAATTTGAGCTAAATAAGGTTTTATTTTTCCTAATTGAGTGAATTTTTTTCCTTTTTAGATGATTCTTTAAGCCCCTGGATGTGAAAACCATTTTGGTTACCCTCTTCTAAAATTTACTATCAATTGTAATTCATGTAATGATCCGGATTTATACAAGAACACAATAGAATACACATATAACCATAAATAGAAAGATGCAGCAAAAATAATACTTCATTTCATTAATATCAAAGAACTTAAATTTTCTTATACACAGAATGGAAATAAGCTAGCTAGGGTGCTGGTAGCGAATCTCTGATAAGAGATGTGGCGGCTACAGACCTCTGAACTATGTTACAATGAGGCTTAAGGGTGTATTTATTATTGAGAAATAATGGAGAACTCTAAAATTCCAAAACCTAACCCTAGGAGATGAAGCACCAAAACTATGGGCCCTGTTTGGGTAAATTTGTGTTTCAACTTCCCGGGGATGTAACTTCAACCTACGATCTCCATTTGATGCGTATGATACACCATTAGAAAGATCTATTTGAGGACTACAACTATTTCCATGAATATGAATTCCAGAACAGAAATATACTTTCTCAACAAACGTTACTCAAAAAACTTTGTTTAGGGCCTCAGAACAGCTCTGAAAGTTCAGGATTCGAAAAAATGCTAAAAATAGTATGTTTTGCCGAAACCAAAAAACTGAAAGAGACAATGGTGGGGCCCCAAGTGGAATAGGTGGGTGGCTAACAATATTCACCTGGATCATTCCTCCCCCCTTAGGAAGCAATGCTCCCCATTGCGTTGATTTCCTCCATGAGATGAGGAAACTTCTGCTGAACTTAGTCCTTAGTGAACCACTTGCCTTGGTGTAGGAGTTGGCCAGCTTTGAAAACCCGATACAGTTGGATATTCAGTTGGCGATTGTTCTTGATTTTCATGTCCATGATACAATCTGTGGTGGCATGTTCCATGCAGTCTGGGTTTAACTCTTTTGGTGTGAGTTCTTCTGCAATATCAGAGGTGTCCAGTAGAGGTGGGAAGTAGGGACGAAGGTGGTCTACATTGAATATTGGGTGCAGAACAAGGAATGGTCGAATACTGAGCTCGAAGGCATTGTTCCCTATAACCTTAGTGATGGTGTATGACCCATATCGGAGTGGTTGAAGCTTGCAGTAGGATCCAGTGAGGCACTCCTTCTACAAATGTAGCCACACTTTGTCACCCACATGGAAGTTGTGTGGCACCTGATGTTGATCATGTATTTGCTTGTAATTAGCAATGGTTCTATCCAATATGTCATGAACCTATTGGAAGATGTGCTGAATGTGCTCGATGATGTTGTTCCTTTGTCAACTTCAGACTGGACATGGGCCGAATTGGATGGAGTAGCCACAAATGGCATGGCTACGTTAATGGGACATAGTGGCTAGAATACCAAGCCCACGTGAAAGGGGTTGTGGCCGATTGAGCTATGGAGAGCCCAGTTATAACTGTGTTGTACATAGGGGAGGATCTCGTCCCATGTCTGTGGATGCTTTATATTGTACATGCGCAGAATGTGTACAATCATCCTGTACTTGACGACCTCTGTCTAGCCATCAGTTTGTGGATGGAAAGTTGTGGAATTGGTGAGCTTGGTGTCCAACATTGACCAGAGGCTGGACCAAAATGTGCTGAGGAACCTAATATCTCGATCTGATATGGTAGACTGTGGGATCCCAAAGTGCACCCACACTCGTTCAAAGAAGAGTTTAGCAGTGGCTTCTGCTGTGATATTCTTCTTGCAGGACGCCATAGTGGCCTTCTTCGAGAATCTGTCAAAGACCACGAAAACATAGTCATTTCCATGCTTATTAGAAGGCAGGCCCGACATGTAATCCATGGAGATAGATTCCCAAGGTCAACTAGGGGTAGGTTGCGGAGTATGTAAGCCTTACTTCTTGATGGTCAGTTTGGCAATGACACAGGCAGTGAAGGATCTGATGTGATTCTAGACATCCTTTCGAAGGTTCGGCCAATAGAAATACTTCTACAATACTGCTACTATTTTCTCAACCCCGAAATGCCCAGCGACTTGATTGTAGTGTGCTTCCCATATCATCTTGGCACGCTCGCCTGAAGGAACACAAAGGTGTCCCAGGTGACATAACCGTGCATCTTGGAGGTGAAAATTTGGAACTTGCATACCCCCCAAGAGTGCCTTATATGTGTGGCTAAATTCTGGATCACTCTTGTAGAGAAGCGGCCAATCAAAAGTCTCCTGCCCACAAGAGTTTAGAACTGTGGTTATGGCCACGATCGGTGGTTGGCTGAGGCAGTCAAAAACATTACTGGTGCTACCCTTCTTGTACTTGATGTTAAAATGAAATTGTTGCAGATATGTGGACCACACCTGATGGCGATTGTTCTGCAACTTCCCTTGTGTCTGTATGAACTATAGGGGTTGGTGGTCTATGTGGATGATTGTTTCCTTCCCCAAAATGTAATTCTTCCATTTTCGACAAGCCTGCATAAAGGAATACATTTCTTTGTCATAAGTGGGATACTTGCGAATTGTGTCTAACAATGTCTCACTGTGATATGCCATTGGATGCTCCTGTTGAGTAAGGACTACCCCAATAGCATAGTTAGAGGCATCTTTCACGATCTCAAATGGTTGTTGCACGTCTAGTAATGTGAGCACTGGGGCAGAACAGAGGCGATGTTTCAATTCTATGAATGCCTTCTGTTGAGATTCCGACCAAAATAATTTTTCTTTTGCTCCTCCCTTGGTGACTTGACTCAAGGGCCAAGTGATATGAGAGAATCCCAACACGAACCTGCGGTAGAAATTTGTAAGACCCAGGAAGTTGCAAAGCTCTGTTAGAGTGGTTGGGGTTGGCTAATCCTGAATGACTTGGATCTTGGATGGATCCACATGCACCCCACTTTCATTAATAATATATCCCAAATATTGAACCTAGGTCATGCCAAAAGTGCACTTCTCCAAATTGGCACACAACATGTGCTATCGTAGTGTTTGGAGGACTTCTCGGATGTGGTGGAGGTTCTCTTCCAAAGTCTGGCTGAAGATTAGAATGTCATCCAAGTACACCACTACAAATGAGTTGGTGAATGGATGCAAGATATCATCCATCAACCTCATGAAGGTTGTGAGAGCATTCGTCAACCTGAAAGGTATGAAGAGCCATTCGAAAAGGCCCTCCTTGGCTTTGAACACAGTATTCCACACATCAGAGAGTTCGATTCGCACTGGGTGATACCCAGACTTCAAGTCGATCTTGCTGTAATATTTTTCCCCTTTGAGTTGGTCCAGAAGGTCATCAATCTGTGGGATCGGGTACCTATTCCAGACAGTGATCTTTTTGAGCACCCGATAGTTGATACAGAGTCTCCAAGTCCCATCCTTCTTTTGTACCAACATGATCTAGCTCCCATAGGGCAATGAACTTGGCCGGATGTGACCTTTCTGCAGCAACTCCTGAATATGCCTCTTGATTTCATCATTCTCCTAAACAGACCACCTATATATCGGTCCATTGGGTAGCGGCGCAGCTGTGGTCAGGTTAATGGGGTGCTTGACCTGACAGTGTAGAGGCACCCCTGTGGGTGACATGAAGATGTCCCCGTACTCCTCCACAACCTTGTCCATTTTTTTTTGTCATGCAAACGAGCCATGTCTCGAGGTCGTGGCCACAATATTCTTCTTGCCCTGGGGGCAGATCATCAGGAAAACAAATTTACTGGTTTGGGAAATGAGCTTACTGCATTATTTTGCATTGTCCAAAGAGATAGTGGGAGGCGATCGTACCTTTGGTATCCTATAAAACTTATTTCCCGAAGTAACAATAACAGCGTGAGGTCGGGACTCATACACAACAGGTCACTTCCACAAGTATGGTTTGCTGAATAATACATCAGAAACATCAATAGGATCAATGTCACACAATACCTCATCTGTGAAGGGCTTGATGCTATAGGGAAGGCGGCATTGCTGGCTGACATGGAGATCTCGTCCTTGGTGAAGCCACCCGATGGTGTATGGTTGTGGGTACGGTGTGGTCAGCAAGCCCAACCACTTCACAAAATTTGTTGAAATGAGGTTCCTTTGGCTCCCATTGTCAACCATGAACTGTAGCGCCGAACCCTTTACCCACATCTTCGAGTGGAAGAGATGCTCTGCCTCCTCTAGATCTTATGGTTCCTCCTTCTGGATCTTCATAGTGGCAATAGTGGCATTGGGCTGTGCATCAATAATCTGCTTCCCTTTGTCACTCCCCTTGTCAGGCTTTGATTCAGAGTCGGAGCATGCATCTGATTCAGAAGCCCTCATGTCAGCTGCCAGTGACTGCTTAGCCTGACACTCACTTGTGTTGTGAGTGGAGCTCTTATGGAACTCACACCAGTTTCCCATGTCCTTCTTTGTCTTCGCTATGTTTTTCTTTGCTTATGGCTTTGGCAGGTTGTCTTGGGTCTCCATGACTTGGATTTTTCCTTTGGTTTTCTGTTTGGGGGCACCTTTCCCTTGCTTTTGATTCACAAATCCAAAGTCTCGCTTCTTCCGTTTGAATTTCTGCTCAATCTTGGCAGCATACCGATATGCCATACCAAGTGAGGAGATGTTGAGGAACTCCATTTCCCCTTGAATATATCTGTGCAGAAAACCACGATACTTTAGCACCAAATGTTTCTCTGAATCTTTAATACCCAACTTTGTGTGCAGGGTACCCAGTTGAATCATGCAGATCTTGATCCCTTTTTTGCCACAGCGTGGTCTATTGTATGTACTTTTCCTCATAGCTCCCAACGGGATAGTATTATTCCTTGATGGCACCTCGAAAATAATTCCAAATGGGTACGGCTGAGAATAGAGAGGGTTTTGTCTCATCCGTTTTCTCACAATAGGTTTCCCACCAGTCCTTGACATGGGGGGTAGCTTTGATGAGTGCAAAAATAATCTTCTCTTGGTAGGAAAAATCATGAACTGAGAAATATCCTTCTAATAGATTAAAACATATATCTACAACATCTGCATCTATTTGACACTAAAATATGGGAATTTCAAAGTTTACTTGTACCTTAAAGGGATTCGTACCTCTAGAGTGGTTGCGGGATGCAGATGTGCCGACGGTGGGTAGTCGTTGAAGGAGATGGGAAAAGTTATCCATCATCGTGTTCCTTTGTTTTTCGAGGGCCTCCTTGAGAAATATTTTGATAGGATCTCCTACTCCCTCATCTTCCTTTTCGTCCCCCATGGGCATTTGTCGGGGTTTGTAAGGCTGATCTTGCAAATATTCCACCAAATCGAGCCCTAAATCCTTATACGCCGACCTCATTGGGGACATGCAAAGAAGGATAGAGAAAAAGAAGACCGCTCTAAAACCACTGATCCAGATTTATGAAGGAACACAACAGAATACACATATAACCATAAATACAAAGATTCAGTGAAAATGACACTTCATTTCATTAATACCAAAGAACTAAATTTTGCTTACAGACAGAATAGAAATAAATTAGCTAGGGTGCTAGTAGCGAATCTCTAAGAAGAGATGTCGTGGCTACAAACCTATGAACTATGTTACAATGAGGCTCGAGGTCTTATTTTTTATTGGGAAACAATGGAGAACTCTAAACGTCCAAAAATCTAACCCTAGGAGATGAAGTGCCAAAACTATGGGCCCTATTTGGGTAAATTGGTGTTTCAACTTCCCGGGGACGTAACTTCAGCCTACGATCTCCAGTTGACACATATGATACATCGTTAGAAAGATCAATCTGAGGACTACAATTGTTGCTGAGAATATCAATTCCAGAACAGAAACGTATTTTTCAGACAAACATTGCACAAAAAACTTCGTTTAGGGCCTCAAAGCGGCTCCGGAAGTTCAGGACCCAAAAGACTGCTAAAAATAGTAAGTTGTGCCAAACTGAGAAATTGAAAGAGACAATGGTGGGGCCCCAAGTGGAATAGGCATGTGGCCACCAATATCCACCTGGATCATGTAAATAATGTGGAAATACAAATAATATCTAGGATAGAGGAGCGGACACAGATTCAGAGGACAAAGGACGAGGAGTTCATAGAAAGAGACTAAACC
Source organism: Pinus albicaulis (assembly GCA_034641835.2). Taxonomy (NCBI): domain Eukaryota; kingdom Viridiplantae; phylum Streptophyta; class Pinopsida; order Pinales; family Pinaceae; genus Pinus; species Pinus albicaulis. The sequence continues at coordinate 1,787,973,679 of CM076578.1, read as the reverse complement.
CAAGCCACTTCATTTAAATTACCACCTATTTTTTTGACATAATAAATGGTTTGTTGGTTTAATCATTGAAGTTGTGTATGGACATCCAGAGTGAAATATGAGCCCATACTATCCTTGCTCTCATGGTATGTTTTGAGGAATGCAACATGAAAGACAAGCGATGGGAAGGAAAAAGGCCCAAACAGATATAGAGATATATTTGTTGTGTAAAAAAGGGAAAATTAAAAAGAGTGAGAAGAAAATTTTTTATGCATAGGAGTAGGAGAAAAAAAGGGATCATTTCTTGAAATGAAGCTAAGTAAACAGTAGGTGGAGAAACTGTGTTCTCCAGATTCCTGTAGTTTTTACGGGTGGAGATACTATGTGCTCTAGATTCCTATAGTTCTTAGTGGGTGGAGACATTGTATGTTCTGGATTCCTATAGTGTTTAGTAGGTGAACACACTATGTGCCCTATATTCCAACCCAAGGTGGGACCCATAAACCTTGGCTAGGCCTTGAGTTACTTGGAAGCCTCAAAGAAAATAAAAAGGGGGTACGATCAACCCATAGCCTGAACCCTAACCCCACAGTGGGACCCACGATTTTGTGCCTAGGTTCATTTGAAGAAGAGGATGATGTTGGCCTATGTATGTGGTTCAATCAAGTACCAACCTCGTGAAGGTTTGGTGTTTTAAGGTGAGCCATTTTCGTTGCTATAGAAGTTGAAAGAGCTAATATCATGGGCCCATAACCAATAGGTTAACGAGCTTTGATCCATCCTAAGGTAAAAATTTGCATACCACTTCATTAGTTTGTATGATGTGGTATTAGAGTATGGAAAATTTTCCTCTTAGAAAACAACTTCTAGCTGCGATTGGGTAGAAGTTGATGTGACAATCCCATGATTATTGTTGTTGAGAGAATTATTGAGAGAGATGAGAAACATGCAACCGTGAGAGGAGAAGAGGAATCTTGAGATGTTCTAAAGGAGGTGAACTTATGATACCAAAAGACTGATCTAGATGAGATAGCTTGGTGATGTGTTAATGAGGCTTGGTTTCAACTCACCATTGAGTGCGAGGAAAGGCTTAGTGATACATGGGGAGAAACAAGACCGAGATGGATATGAAAGAAAAGAATAAATTAAGGTATATTATTAGGATATCATGAATATTTTCTAGTGTAGGAGTATGTTGCAGGGACATAAACCCACCCCAAACCAAAATTTATTCTTGGAAGCCTCCGGAAAAAAATGATGTGGAAAATGTATTAAGAGGACAATATTTCCTCTTGTTTTATTTCATGTAAACAAATATCAAAATCCATAGAAGGCTATCATGGTAGGAGGATGAGATTAATTTTCTCTCTTTTGAGGTTTTTCTTCTTTAGTTTTAAAATGGACATCATGCAAGTGTGTGTGGCACAACCAATATCAATATAAGAAATTAAGCTAAGAGCCCCCAGACTCGAGGGTATATATATAATAATTTTAATTTTAAACATACTTGGCTTGTGTGTTCATTTGAATATGTGTCTATTTTTATCTTTTTTATAGTTGTTGCATTTTTTTAGAAATAAGAGCCATGAGAATCAATATTTTTTGCAGATACCATAGTCACAGTAGATGGATCATCCAAATGAGGGCTAAGTTCGAGCCAAAGTGCTTCCAGGAGGTGCAAAGAACCATTATGAGGGAGATGAGGCTATTGTTGTATAAATAAGGAGGGATAGTGTTGTAATGCCGTCAGTTCTTAGTTGGAATGCAGAAGGATGGCACAAGTAAACCCAAAAAAAAAAACCCAAGGAACCAAATAACCCAAACCCAACTCATGGTGGGTCCCAATTGGATTAATTTATCCTTGAGTTAGTGCATAGTTGTGGAGGAAATAAAAAGTGTAGGAATAACCTATAGCCTAAAAGCCAACCTCAGAGTGGTACCCATGAGTTTTTTCTCAGGTTCATTCGACCGAGAGGATGATATTCACCAGTGTATGTGGTTCTGTTTAGTACCAACATGATGATGCTTTTGATTTTTGAGGTGAACGAGTTTCATTCCTATAAATGGTTAATTAGCCAATAGCATGGGCCCATAACCCACAAGATCAGAAGATTTGAATCATCTAGAAGTCAATATTTACAGACCCTAGATAGGTCTACATCAGTATTGAAGGTGATGAGTATTAATTGTGAAGTGATACTATAATTTTGAAATAAATATATAATAATTATGATATATAAATAAATTATGTTCGATAATAATAATTATGAAATGAAAATATTTTTTTTTATAATCAATCTTGGATAAAGAGTGTACAAGCATATGGGATTTTTTTTTTAATGAAAGGAAAAATGGATGGACTTTATATAGATAGATAAATGAGATGAAAATATAAAATTAATGTGTAAAAATTTAAAATGAAATAAGATTCATTCCAACCATATTAGTAATAATTGTTCATGTGATGAGGAGGAAAAATTATTTATCATTATTGTTGGTGATGTTGTGCCAAGCTATATCGCTATACCATTATTTGGCTTAGTAACATAATGCAATGAAGAAAGAAGTTTGATATTTTCATTGATATTGATTTTTCAACCATTTGAGGGCGGGATACATTGTTTTACACCACAAATTTAAAATGTTATTCTTAAAAGTTGCACTTTTTTCCTTTATTTTTATTTTTTTCATTTTATGGATATTTTAAGCTAACCTAATAGAAAAATGGAAACTTAATCTTGCAATAGACATGCTTTTAATTTTTTCATTAAAATTTTATAAGTTATTTTTGCTTAAAATAAGATTTAGAAATTGCAAGTTTTTTATGGAAAAATTTGCAACTGTGCACACAAATTTTAAAATTGGGGATCAAGGAATCAAAATGTAACTCAACAAATTTTCAAAGTGGGGATAAGGATTCTATGTGCACAAAAAAAATTGCAAAAACCAATTTTTTTGTCTAACCCTTTTATGGCAATCTACTTGTATGATATCTAACTCTTTTTTTGAACCCGTCCATATTATATAATTTATGGATGTATAATTTATAGTATAATTTCTAGTGAAAATGTAGTTTCATTTTGTTTTATTAAGGATTTTTAATTGTATAACTAGTTTTTATAATAGTTTTTTGTTATATGAGAAGAAGGTGTGGAATCTTTTTCTACATCTTCCCCCTTCAGCACACATCCCCACTTCCACATTCATATATGAAAAATGGTTGTGAAGAAAAAATAGTTGATTCGAATGTCCCATCAAAAACTCTATCAAATGCAAGATCACCATTTTTTTTGAAGTTGCATGACAAATACATGGGGATGATCTTGTTAAGACTATAGAAGGTGATGAATATTGATTGTGAAATGCTAAGTATAATTTTGAAAAAAATATATAATAATAGTGATATATAAATAAGTTATATTTAATAATAATAATAATAGTAATGAAATCAAAATTATTATTTTATAATTAATTTTATATGGCATTTTTGTTAAATGGAATGAAAAAGGGATGCATTTTATAATGTTAGATAAATGAAATAAAAGATTAGATAGACAATGTATACATTTTTTTTTCTCACTAATATAATGCAGTAAAGTGAAAAGTTTAATAGTTTTTTTAATCTTGATTTGTGATGCGGGTCACACTATTTTAGAGAAAGATTTTAAATTTACATTCTTGAATGATGCACTTTTATTTATTTATTTTTAAAATTGTCTTTCTTATTTATCATATATGAGGATGTTATACATGAGATGACGTGTATTTAAATAGTGAAAATCATTTTGAAATTAACTTTAAGTTTGATTTTTTGAGTTTTCCATGACTTGGAATGAAGTGTTGCGTGGGAGGTGTGGAAGTGGAGATTTGCGTAGAAGGAAGAACACATTCCTCCTCCATACACTTCTTCTATACACTTAGATATAGTGATAAAGAATAGTATATAGAAGGAAGAACACATTCCTCCTCCATACACTTCTTCTATACACTTAGATATAGTGATAAAGAATAGTATATAGTGGTGCCATTAGTATCTTATATTTGTGTAAACACTTTTGAACAGGGACCATAGATCTAATATTTATACAAGTAGTGAGATTAGTTTCTAAATTTATTCAAAGCTCAAGAAAGATTCATATTGTAGCAACAAACAACATATATTTTGATATATCTCTCTAAAACAAACAATTTTGACATTGAATAAGTGTTTTCTATATGAATTTCAGTTGTTCTTGACTTGAAATGAAGTGTTTTTTGGGAGGTGACCAAGGTGTGGAAGTGGAGATGTGTTCCGAAATAGTACCTTTGGGATTTGCAGATTTGGTATTATATGTTGTAATATTAATTCACTGTGATACTAATAATTGGTATCAAATTTAGTAATTTTTCAAATATTATTTAGTATTAGAGTTTGAAATTTTTGCGTGGATTTATTTAAAAATGAGTATTATTTGATTTTTTTATTTTGTTTAAAAGACATTTGTCCGTGTATTTTATAAAATTTTAATAAATAAGTTACTATATAACTCTTTTTATTAATTAGTTTATTTAGAAATATGTTTTAATAATATTTCTTTTTACTCAAATACACTAATACACTTCAATTGATCATTGTTATGTGAAACAAGTGCGAACCATCGAACTTATAGGATAGAGATTAACAATGCCCCCTGTTGATCATCTTTAACCTTGCGAAAAAGAAGTATGGATGTACTTCGATTTTTAATTTCAAATTATTATTTTTGGATTGATACACTTGTAAAATAGCTTTTAAGTACAACTTACATTAAAGTGGTAGTATTTGAAATTTAAATATATCGAAGTATATTTGAAGCGTGCACATCTTATTATTTTTTATTTTATTGCACGGTTGATATAATAATTTAAAAATTCAAATCAATACAGATAGTTAAATGAGATTGGAGTTATGATGAAATAGCATATATGCGAATAAAAAAATTAAGGCTTTGTATTTTAGATATTTATATTAAGTAAGTCATTCAACTACGTTAAGTAAGTCATTCATCTATGACCATTTCTATGCGAGTTAGTCGTAACTCACTAATTTCTCATGATTTTTGAATAGTCCACTTAGCCCTCATTGCATTGGGTGATGCTCACAAGGGTGAAGAAGTGGGATTGAAACTAGTGAAAAGAATAAGATAGCTTCAATCATCACTTCCGAGGCTTGCACCTAGTAACCTGGACTTCCCGGGAGGTCATCCATCCAAGATCGCCTCTGCCTGAAGTGTGCTTAACTGTGGAGTTTCCCAATAATCAAGCCCACTTAGCGTGATTGTGGCGAAAACTCCACAGTTAAGTGCGCTTGAGCCAAAGGCGATATGGGATGGGTGACCTCCCGAGAAGTCTTGGTTAATCGCTGAAGCACTGGAAGTGATGATTAAAGCTATCCGATTCATTTCACTAGTTTCAATCTCACTTCTTCACCATTGTGAGCATCACCCGATGTAATGAGTGCTAAGTAGACTATTAAAAAATCATGAGAAATTATTCAGTTATGAAATTGGTCATACATGAATCCCAAAAAGTGGTACCTAATATAATGCACTGTGAAAACCCCTCAATACTTAAATACAAAGACTTGGTATTTGTTTAGCCCCATCTCTCGCTTATGTAACAGATCGTGCACCCCACGAGTAATTAATATGTTCGTGAAACATCTCCCTCGTTAACCATTGTCACCCAAATTAATTATAACCATCATAAAAGGGTATATATATATATATATATATATATATATATATATATATATATATATATATAATTTTCCAATATGTAACAAATATTAAAATTAAATTGTTTTCATTAAAATAATGGTATGAAATGAAAGTTCATTCGACCAATAAAAAAATTAAAAATAATTTTTTTAAAAATTGGAAATATATTTTTGAACTAAAAAGATTGGAAATATAACACTTAAAAAAAACTTTGGTTAAATTAGAAAACTCCAGAACATAATTTGTATATTGCATAAGAGAAATAAAGATTAATACTAGCAATTGCACCTATGGTGCAAAGGAACGCCGAAAGGAGGAGTTGTGTGAATGAGGGTTTAAGAAAGACTGCTTGAAAACCACTTTCTTGAAGAATTTGATTTAAAGTTTAGATATTAAGATGAATGTTATTAGTCTTGACTATTTTTTATAAATATTTAAATTTATAATAATTTTATGTAATTTTTATAAATTTCAATATATTTTTTTATAGTATATCAATTTTATATTTTAAATTTTAAAAAAATGAGAAAAAAAATAGAAATTATAAAATATTGTTTTAAAAAAAGACATGAAAAATGGGGCCACCTAAATTATCCCAATATTTTTCTGCAACGTCTATTGGTGTTACGAAAAATATTGTTTTTAAAAAAGACATGAAATTTTATTATAGTGAAATTTTGTTTTGCCTTCAAGCATGCAAATTTTTGTTTGCCATAAGTGCGTGATTGACAGTATACTCTAGTGTCAAGATAATAATAGAATGATCTTCGCAATTACGATACATTGTGAATTTCTCTCAAATAGTAGAGGTTTCATGTAATTCTTGATATTGTTGAGACATCGGTCATATCTGCCCATAAAACAAAAATAAATGTCACAAGGAACTCTTGGTATATTTATAATGATTTCCTTGCATTGTGATCATTTTTTAACTGTTTATTGTTCATTTAATAATCAATTGCAATAAGTTGGAAGAATGAAGCAGAAGCGTGGTTATAAAGACCTGTGGCCTTGGAACATTAAGATATACACAGATGATGCAGGTAATAACAAAGGGGATGTTGTTTTGAGTTATGAAGATCCATCTACTGCATATTCTGCAAGCGGCTTTTATAATGGGATGTTGGTTTTCTTTGTAGACCTTGTCTGAATTAGATTCTCATATGTTTTACAATTTATTTTGTCAAAAGTTGTTAAATTCCTAGTTATGTAATTTTATTTTGTATCCACAGACTATGTTATGAGACGTCACAAGATAGGTGTAGCAATGGTCCAAAAATCTGCACAAAGGGCTCCAGCTCCTCAAGGCAGTTATGGGTATGTATTATCATCCATCATATTGCTACCTATTTTCATTTGGTTGAAATTGCTTTAAAATTCTATATAGTTCATATTCACAACTAGATATCTTTCATAAACAAAATAAATATCTTCAGCCTCTCTTGACATTTTATGCAGAACCATTCCAAATTATCTTTCCACAGCATATAAAAACCCAATAAATTCATGAAGGTGGAATCCATTGGGGATTGACACGCAGTACCGAGTTTCTGAAGTCCGGGTAGAGTTGATCTGCGCAAGTTCGACAACCTGGAGAGTTGGTTGTTGGGCGGTAGCACTAGCTAGGAGAGAAGGAAGACAATTGCGAGATAATGACGTCTCCATGGCGGTATGGGTGGCTTGTAAAAAGAAGATGCTACAAGGGAATAGAGATATTAAGGTCAAGAAAGTGAACAAAAATATGTGTACATTAACGAAGGAAAAGTTTTACAGTGCTAATTTGCAAGAGATGAAGTGTAGAATTGCTAACTTGGATGATTTCCACTCTTCAACTGATAGTGGCAAATTCTCTCTACGGAAGACGTTCCTAGAAGCTGTACAAATGCAACTTTTGCAAATACGTTCTGACAATGAGTAGTTTAAAGGCTTTCCCTATGGAACATATATTTTGGAATAGGGCATGTTGAATTATTTCTATGGTAAACAAGAAATAGGCACAAAATAGGTTAGGAGAGGATGTTGGTTTGTAGGTATAAAAGGAAAGGAAATAGTAATGTCAAATAACCATATTTGTAAATTAGTTTTTGAAGTATGCTACTTGCAATTGTAAATCTTGAATATTCCAAGTTTTTTTTTCAACTCATTGCTAATCATGTTTGACATGACACATGCACATGACAGTTTGAAACATAAGCGTATAAGAAAATGCAATACATTGATTGGAATTGTCAATAGTACTAAGTAAACACTAAATAGTAGATACTGAAGCCTGAAACAACAAATTAAAATTGCCTAAGATTAGTAAAGAGTGACTTTCTAGTGCATATTTGTAATATTCGAAGCGTTTTTTTTTTAAATTATTGTTAATCATATTTGAAATGATATATGCACATCACAATTTGAAATGTAAGCGTATACAGAAATAGAAAACATTGATTGAAGTTGTAAATAGTACTAAGTAAATACTAAATAGTAGAGAGAGTAAGATTGAAATGCCTAGCTTGACTCAAACAATTAGAAAGTAATTTATTTTATTTTAGAAAGAGTGAACCAAATGTACTAAATGTCTTTGCAAAAATCACATTAGAATAGACTAGGTTGAGGCGTGTTGAACCAGCCAGTGTGAGGCATCATCGAATAAGATGGAAAACTTGATCAAATAACCTCTTTAAATAGAAACTATAATTCCTACTAAGCTTTTGTAAAAGAATGGCTAGTTTGACTCAAATAATAAAAATCATTCTATTTTATTTAAAAAAGAGTAAACCAAATGATCAAAGCTGATAAACTTAATTTTAAATTTTAATAATTTTTTTTTAATAAAAAGAATAATTATTAATTTAATATTAGTAAAATCTAATTTATTTTATTTTACGATATTTGTTTGTTTATTTATTTATTGATTTATTGATTTTTTATTTTTTTTTGTTTTCTATTTATTTATGTTTTTTTGTTTGTGTTTTTTTAATAGTTTTTATTTTTGTTTTATATATTATATTTCTATTTGTAAGTCTATCTTTATTTTATTTTGTTTGCTTTTATTTATTTTTATTTATCTATTCATATTTTTCTTTATTCATTTATTTGTATTTTTTTTTAAATTAATTAATTTATTTTTTTTATATTTTTTTCTAATATTTTTTGTATGATAGCATTTAATTGTTGAAAATAAAATAAATATATAAATTCAAACTTGAAGTATGATCTAGTTATTTTTAACGTTTAATTTAGTCGAAAATAGGATTTAACAGAATAGGATAGACTCACAAAAAGCATTTCGTACTGAAGCCAGCAACATCTATCCAAAGACAATAAAACCCCATGCTAATTATGGCCGATGGCACTAAAACCCCCGTGTTAACGTATAGCCAAGGCAAGCAACTATTCCAGAATATAAGATACTTTTCTTACAGCGAGTTGCAGAAATGCATCGTCAACAACTTTAATTCATGGGTGAACGTGTGAACTCCCCCTCGCTTTCCTTGTGCATCGTTAAACGTTTATCAACTACATATATTGGTCCTAGTCTAGCCAACAGCTACTATATGGGAAATAGTGAGCTGCTATTTAAACAATATGCAACTGTTACTTTAATAGTTGCCATAATTAATATGCTACTTAATTGATTCTATTACAACTATTTCCAAGGAGTTATAACTAGACCACTAGCCCTTTCAACTAATCAAGTCTGAAGTATCACAAACAATGTTTCTAATATCATGTTGGGGAATATAGAGCGGAGGGTCTAGAAATAGACTTATCAGAAATATTGGGGAAAATATCATCCAGTAGAATCTTGCGGAAAATATTGTCAAGCATAAACTTGGACCTGAAAAATTTGGAACAACTTGGAAATATTGACGACTGAAAAGCTTGGAAAAAATTTCGACACTAATCATAAGCAGTTGGGTTTTGAGTATTGCGATATTTTGCTAGAGGGACCTTATTTGGTACATGCTTCCATATATGTTTTGCAAGAAGCTTTGGTAGGATGACTCATTCCGGAGAAACATATAACTTGTATATGATTCAAAGGGAAGGACTTTACCCCCCTTTCATGAAAATTTTATCACGAAAGGCAAGATTTTATTGCCACGTTTCAGTATTAGAACTACCTCCAGCAGTGCTGAGGACTTTCATTTCAGCTCAACTCTCACTATTCCCATCTTCAAGCCAGTCAGAGATGAAGTTGCACTAGATATAATCCATTGCAGTAGTGAGCAGTGAACACATCTTCTATGAGTGTTAGAGTATGTGGTATTTATAGTCACAGGTTGAACATTATTTTATTCAGATTTCCATGCTTGAATTTCTAGAATTATTAGAATCAATATTTAATATATCCTTAAAGCAACCAAATCCCCTTTCAAGAGACAAATCATCTTTGAACAAACTATTTTGGGTACATGTTAGCTAGAACATCTTTTGTTGGTATTGTCTTCTTGTGCAAGCTTTGTTAGACACTGCAAACTTTTCTTGAGATTTTTTTTTGGGATTTTCAAAGATGCTTCTGCATCATGTGTGCACTAACCTCTTACCTAGGCTTCTACATGACCCAGCAGCGATGGGAGAATAGTTGGAAAGGTTTTCATTCAGAAATAAGGCAAAGCAAAGCCCAATCGATGTGATAGATAATAGGCATGTTAATTTTAGATCTAGCTATGATAGTGGACACATCCTAGTAAATCTAAATCTAGATAGAGATGTGTTTCAAATTAAGATAAATTAGTGAACCATTGGTGTCGTCTCTGGAGACATGCTATGTACAGCATGGAGACATGTTATGTTATAGCTGTACAAACATAGCATAGCAGCTTGTTCGTGAGATCTATGATGAAATAGTTGTACTGGTGCAGCTGATATTCCGAAATTACCAGAAAATAATAATAGTAATAATTGAGTCATAATCCAATAAAAATGTCAAGAAATGGGAATAGATGGAGCATACATAGATAAAATAATTAATGGTCTCATAACAGGAAGAAAATCTGTAAAGGTTCCATTGAAAGAAAGAGTGAGTCATAATCCAAGGACAATGTCCCGAAATAGAAATAGAGGGAGAAGCTCATGCCAACGAATAGTGATGGTACAGATTCCCACTCATGCCAACGATAAAGAGCAAAATGGCCAGTGGCATCAAGTTTATGGATGACGACGGCAGGCTCTCATATATTGAATGAGTGGCAATACACATATGTGTAATGATTTGTGGTAGATAAGAGTTAGAGGGTTTTAGCTTTAGGAGGACAGTCCAAAGGTTTTGGCAAGATGAAAAGTTCTGTCATGGGAGGTTGTCTGTTAGGTAGGAGAAAATGGCCATATTTTTTTCATGTCCACTGCTATCAGAGATGGTGATAAGCACCCTGTTTCTGTTGAGGGCAGAATTTAATCGGCTATCAACCAAATTTCGTGGAAAACCCCACCTCTATACATGAGGAAGCGAGGAGAGATGCAAATAAAATCTTTGAAGAGTGTTAGAATTAAATCGATGGGTAATGATACATATCCAATGGAATGGGATTTATGCATCAACATTAGAATAAAGAAAATTCCATGACAATGGAGAAAAACTAAAACCAAAAACTACCATTCAACTCTTCGATAAACACTATGATTAAATGTTTGTTTCTTTTCATCCCACGGGGTTTCGAGGGTATATCTGTGTCTACTGATGTGATTGTTCATTATGAAATTTTTCTGATGTAAATTCCTTTCATTATATGATTTTTATATTATCAAGTATGCTAGTTAATAATTGAGTTAAAAGAGTCATGGAATCAATGCATAGTTATAGTATGAAATCTATGTTAATATGTTACAAAAATGGTCATTAATGGTTGTATAACTCACTATGCTTTTACTAAAAATTTCTTTAAATAAGATTACTAGGGCATGCTACAATAGTATATAACTAATGTAATGTAATAAACATATATTGACATTATGTAATGACATATATTGTAATAGTGTTTGAATATATATATTGTATTAGAAGTGATATTTATGTTGTAACTGCAACGGGTTATTCCAGGTGGCGTAGTTTTCCTTGAATAACGGTGACGAATCAGCGTACATTTGCAGATAACAACTAGAGATGGTTGTCAATTAAGTTCTGATAATTGTTCCCACCATAAAAAAAATTTGATATTATTTTCTGAAAAAATGACTTAAATCACTTTTTAATATATTTATATCTACATATATTTATTGTATTTATTCCATCAATCAATCTCATAATATTATATATTTAATACAAGTTTTTCTTAAATGTGATTTTCATGAAAGAAGTGAATCATTAATTTTGGATCTACTTACAACTATCTTTTTTTGTACAATACATTAGTTTTTTAGACACATTGATGATACATACTTCTTGGGCTATAGCATATTAAATGTGGTTACTGCCAATTAGATATAAATTCTTTACTCAATCTCATTCCATATTTGGGTCAACACTACTATTTTTTTTAAATTTAACATTGTAAAATTGTGTAAATTTTATTTATTATTTTTTATAAAAAAATAATTAATATGCATCTTTGTTGCTATTTGGATGATTTAGAGATGTTATTTCAAACTGCATTGTAATAAATGAATCTGGTGGATGGGTTGTAGTGCTAATTTGAAAGGTAATTTAATACATATTCATGATGGTATAGGTCAAAATTTCGATTGCTTACATTTAATCAAATTACAAATTCAATGCACCCCTCCGTGGCAATTGTATCCCCTTACTTCCTAAATTCTGGTAATTTCAAAATATTAAGATCTCTATTTTGGATTTTGGATTTGAAATATTAAATTAAATAATCTGAACTACCTATAAATCCATTTAATCCATTTTTAGTTTATAACTGCAATCTTCAGTGGGAAAAAATAGTTCGTAGAAAAAATATAATGGAAAAACAAACAAATTAGCTAAATGCTATGCACATCTCTGCTTCATGAACTCTCGTGGTGAGTCAGAGTCAATTGTACTTCCCTTTTCGTATTTTACTTCCAATTTTTAATTTGATTGTCTGAGGAAATATTCAAACCTCTCACATGAATGACTTTGGACCAGTGATTAAAAGAGTCCAGTACACTACTCAGCAATAATTTGTTTCATGCTAAAAATTTATTTATTTTAAATAAAAAAATGTAATATTCATGATATAATATTGGTATATAAACATTAAAAGAGTATAATATGTTCATAAAATAAATAAATAGCTGAATCTCAAGGTTATCCTTTGAAAGAATTTTACAGAAAGGTGAGACAAGTTTCTTTCAGCTGGCTGATAAAAGGCAGTTAAAAGGCAGTTACTGATAGCAACAATATTCGTTACGTTCTTTTATTGATCAAGGAAAAAAAATAAACTCACTCGTTAAAGCCACTAGTAATATTATATATATAATATATAATATAAAACCAAAAATAGGATTGAAAGTTAAAAGAATGAATGGTGTATTTTGGGTCCCACCGTTACACTCTTTTGACAAAATCATCCATGGTTTAGAAAACCACAAACTGCTTACGGAAGCACTCATAGAAATTTATTGAGAAAAGATTAAGTGATGCCGTAATGCATCACAATCGTAGATTTTGTAAATAATGGTTTAAACCAAACCATTTTTCCGTAGCACTATCTCTGATAAGTTCTATTTAATTTGTGATGCCGCAAGACCATTGGATCTGAGCCGGATGATCCAAGTCGTTGATTCAACTTCAGAAAAGACGTCGCTAACCCTTGTTTTAGCACAAGTTTCCCACGCAAATCCAGCAGCACCTACAATGGAAGCCATGCAGACTCCCCCAAACTCGTAGATCTTTAGCACGTCCATCTTGTGAAACAGAGAATTTCCGGTCAATAGCTCCACATTGATGGCTACCTCAAAAACAATCTGAAAATCCATAAGAAATTCACAGCATCAGGGCATCCAAGCATACGAATGCTAATAATTTGAGGGAAAATTCGATCAGAATATCAGGAATATTTTCTCACCATTGCCAGACGACCCGACAGAATTTCCCAGTCTTTGAATTTGGCTGCATGGTCGATACTGGCGGCGAGAGAATTGAAGAAACTCGGCATTCTTTTGGGCTGGGGCTCAGGTTTCATAACATTATCTCTACTTTCAGCGAAAGCTCTGAGAGTACACAAGCGAGGGGGAAACACAACTTTGCGATCCTCCTGCGAATTGGGGTCGAAGTTTTGGGTAGTGAATTAATACTGGATTCAAGATACCCTTTTGAAAGAAGAAGTTGAGTCTTTCTTCCATCAAGATCCTCGTTTGTCAAAAAAAAATAGGTACGTTAAGCCACTTAAAAATTCATTACGCGTGTATTAATTGACTACTGGTTAAAACAACCGGAGCCATGTGCCCATACCTTTTACATTCATGAAGAAATAAGATGTTAAGACAGCAGGATCTTCTCTGCACAAAAAACTGAACAATGATCGTTCAGTCTACACCAACACTCTACCATGTCATGTAATGTGGTGGGGTTAGAATTAAGAAAAATATCTCTTACAATACCCTATTCGATAAATGTTTACTCAAAAAAGGACTAATTGCCCAAGTCCTAGTTAAGAATGCTATAACATCATTGCTTATATGATATATCTACAAGTACCAATTGCAGCTATGTCGACCATTTAACCATTTAACATAACACGGAAACTCGCGTGTTCCCAAACGAAACATGACTACATATCCCTGTGTTAAGTGTCTGCAGGGAAAATAATAGAGGCCATCTTCAGATATAGAATCCAATAACTGTTGCAACACAAACAAATAAAAACACAAGATAACAAAGTAGCATCACGGGAAAACAAGGGTGTGTGTAGGAGAATTGGAGTTCAAACACATTTTTCTCGCTCTACCAACAAATCAAGGGGAAGTACACGTATACAACTGCAATCACAGATAAGAGCAGCAACATACATATACCCTTTCTGACTTTGGTAGGATGACGTTGCACAACACCTAATACTCCCATGCTCCGAAGTGACACATGACTCACACATAACTACATATCCCTGTGTCAAGTGTTTGCAAAACAAATAATAGATACCAGCTTCAGCTATAGAACCCAATAACTGTCGCAACACAAACAAATAAAGACACAAGCTAACAAAGGGGCTTCACAAGAGTGTGTGCACAGAATCGGAGTTCAAACAGATTCTTCCAGCTCTCCCGGCAGATGAAGGGGAAGTTCACTTAAATAAATTCAATCGCAAATTAAGAGCAACAAATATACATACGACCTTTCTGCTATAGAGTAACCAACCATTTATTTAAAATCAACATCCTAAATTTAAAGAACTGGAAAAAGGACAGCAAATACCTGAGTAATTAACCAATAATTTACTCAACACCAGCATCATTTAAAGATACAGACTCCAAATATATGTTGACAGAGAAAGTACTGATAAATTCAAGTAAAAACGAATCAATCCATCTTCACCTACCTCATGAATGCATCCGTATTGAAAGACATACTACAAGGTTTACATTCTGGATTCGACCATCCAAAATGTTCATGCAAGCAAGAGTCCTACAGCCCAAGGATAATAATTTTTCGTATAAACCTCTTTACTATAGAGGGACAATACTACAGATGCCTAAACAATTCGAAATCTCAAAATAAAACCGCATAAAAAGGATTGTTCGAATAATACTCCCTACAATAACTGATGACAGGCTTGCACAGTAAGTGTTCCACCATCCACCCCAAATTACCCTGAATTTTAATTTTCAACCTACAGAAAAACAAAGATCACAAGACATGTACTTATCCTATGATTTAGGATAAAGGGAACAACGCAAGACATGTACTTGTCCTATGACTTACTTTAAAAATCTAGATACAGACTCCAAATATATGTTGACAGAGAGAGTATTGATTAATTCACCCCGAATTTTGATTGTCAACCTACTGCGAAACAATGAGCAGAACCTTCTTGCACAGTATACCTTCAACCATCCGCTCAAAATTACCCTCCTTAAATAGTATGCTTGCCACCAACCTACTTCTGCAAACCAAAGAGGCTATATTATTCAAATAATAGTCCCTAAACAAGCTTGTCAGTATGCCTTCGACACTACAATAAGTGAAAACAAGCTTAGACACTACACTCCAAATTACCCAGAATTTTAAATGCCAAGCTACCTCTGTAAACCATAGAGGCCATATTATTCAAATAATACTCCCTACAACATATGATGACAAGCTTTCACAGTATGACTTCCACCATGTGCTCCAAATTATTCGGAATTTTAAATGCCAACCTATTTCTGCAAATCAAAGCGCAGAAGACACATGGCACAATTATTCTGACATTCCTTATGATGGTTTCTTTGCCAATTTTTCCAGCCTGACATTTAAACACAGGTGGCATGGATCTGACTTTCTGTGCACTTGATTTTCGAAGCTATATCAATACACCAATGGCAACAAAACTCTTAAATAAAAAACAAAAAAGGTATCTACCTTGTACTGAGCATAGAGGTGTTCCAATGTATTCATATAAGTCGGAGGCAGAGATTTTCTTATGATGGAGAACAACTTCGGAAACGACATGCTGGCAGCACTAGGAATTCGCGTTGATCCTTTTGCAGGTGCCTACATCTTGCTTTTTCTTTCTTCAACTGAAGCTAAAGAAGGGTGCTGGAAGCCAATTTAACAAGTATTAAACCAAAACAAATTGCTGATAGGATAAAACCAGGAACTAATGACTTAATTAACCTGTAGGAGACATATAACCTCCAGTGCATTAAATGGCAACTGCCACCGCACTATCAATTATGTCACCTATAGGTTATAATGTGAATCTAGCAACCAAGAAACAGAATACCTCTCCCAAAATAATACATTCAATTTCCTATAAAAATAGTGGCCATCCAAAGTAATATTAGTTAAATTTACCATGGCATAAACAGAACCCTGGCGAGCAACTTCAACATCCTCCAGAGAGCGGCTGAAACTTTTGGGTACACCACAAATGGCTTGCCTTGCTTTTGATTCAGCCCAGCATTCTATAGCAGTAAAATTTCCATATTTAGACAGATATTTAGCTAGAGCCTATGCATGCTAAGTGGTACAGTTAAACAAGTTTGTCGCATATTTATCATTCCTCATATGGCACAAAAAAAGGCAAACCAGAGGCATTACCATGCATTTGATGGGGAACCTTAAAGCTCACAATGTACTCTGGAAGAATGTGCATGTTCATGTGAGTGCTCCAAATGATGTAACACTTTGGATTAGTGAGGTCATCAACGCCAGAATCAAACTTTTCACAAGTAGGATGGAACTGTTGAGAGCCAAGAGGTTCTTTCTCAACATTTCCCAGAATAACTCGGCACAGCACCATGTACTGTTCACCATTTTTGTCAATATCTGAAAATGAAGCACTGTAGAGAATGAAATTATAATTATTACAAAATTTGAGCGAAGATGTTTTCCTAAATTATTTAAGAATAAAAGTATACACAAAACTGAATCACTATTATGCAATTGATGATGAAAACCATAAACAAATATAGTGATCCCTGATTTAACCTACCTACCTGAGGTAGGAGCGATCTTCTAGAGCAATATAAACACCAACACCGTACGATGGACCATTATTATGTGTTCTACTATGGCTAAAACCATAAAGTATGATTGCTACGACACATTTGCTACATGAACTTACGAATGGAAGTTCGAATCGTATAACCATCTGATGCTTCTTTTCCACCGCAGAAGGGACTATTATTTTGGTGGAGAACCATATTAAACACAACCTTACAAAAACACTGCCCTAATCTAACAATATAATTTGGTAGAAATATCAAAATGCCCAGAGATCAAATAAAAGAGCTAGGCTAAAAATATGATCCCTTCTAAAATTACCACGCATACCTGTAGAAAAATATAAAATCTATCGCCAAAGAACACTTAGAAGTTTAACTTGAAAAACATGCAATCAATATTCCATATCTACAAGAACTATAAAACCCAAACCCAAAAGAGGGTGAATATCACAGGAGTACAACTGCATGCGATCTACATGAAGCCAACGTCTATTGAAATGGCTAGTAGACACTGCTGCAGGGGCATTTGAACCAAGCCACCGCAACCGCAGTTAGAGTTCAGAGTTAGCATTCACAAGTTCAACATCAGGCTGAATTAACAATATATCAAATTAGAAAACAGGTTGACCAAGTCGGGAGAAAGGAATTCAATAAGAAACAAACTACAATTCCAGCATCAATGTCGACATTGAAATCATCCATATCTTCTGATCAAGATCTGTGAAAACAGTCGACATTGAAATTACTATTTCAGGACTTCCTCGCGCATTTCATCTGTGCTAAGAAAACCCTAAACCTTGAACGACTTTACAGGCCTATAAACAAACATAACACAAAATAAAATCAGAACCCAAAACCTATGAAGAAATCGGATAATCCGTCCAAACACCCCTCTGCCCACACTGAACTAATGCTTCAAGACTTCCCACGGGCGTTTCACCTGCCAAAAAAATGCATGCGTTTCACCTTCAACAAATGCATTTAAGTACAACTGTTGTTGTTAGGTTTCAGCATTAAGAAGACGTATGGTGATCTGTAATGAGGGAGCAATCATGAGGAACCAAACATATCACAGTCCATATCTTCCATATCTCGGCGATTTCTCGAAATTTGGAACTGTGAGCTGGTAAGAGGGCGAGAGCCGCTGTCACGTTTCACCCATTAATTTTCACACTGCGGGCAGGTAAATTTTGAAACTGTGAGCTGGTAAGAGGAGGAGGTGCCAAATTTTAGATTTTCACTGGCTAGAAGGGCGATGAGAAAGCCCTCTCATTGGCTGCAGTGAACAGTGACATTCAGCCAAAGCCAGCAAAGGGAACGCCTTTCGGCGTAAAGATACTATATCTTAAAGAGTTTATTATTTCAAATCAAACCGAGATTAACAAGAGCCGCAGGGCCGCAGTGATCCCCGCCAAGCTTGAAAACAAATAATAAAATATAAGACATATGAAATTATACATTGATATAATTAGAAATTATGTCCATTCTAATTATAGCTGAAAAGAGACCTGGTAGAACTTGTAGGGCCATAATCATTTGTACATTCTAGTGTCATCATGAATATGGCCAATGAACTCCAAATACCAGTACTGTGATTTGCAGCCACTGATCCAAATTTCGATTTATTATCTTAAAAAAAAAATCGAAGGCTTACCAAAATTCAAAATTCTGTAAAAAAAAAAGAAAAGAGGAAGAAGAAGGAAATTTAATTATGTTAAGGACAATGCAGCTGATCGTTTATCGAAGAAAGCACTGGAGGGCAGTTTTGGTGAAATGCATTATCAGCTATATAGGTCGGATGGTTGTGGAGAAAATGGTACTGTGAACTTCTTGTGAGCTGGAGTTCATTTATTTTTGAGTTTTGGTTGATATTTTTGATCTTCTGTTTATGTTGACAACTCTCTGTTTAAGATGTAATATTTTTGATGATGTGACTGCTTAAGAAATCGTACATTGTTATAGATGGACAGGTTCATGTTTTTTGTCCAAGTCCTTGTGATAGGGTCAGATTTGATCTCCCTACAAGATACTCAGAAAGTTTTTGTAAATTTTTGAAAAAGTTTATGTTTGGGCGGATACAGTTTTTTCTGGTACATAATATATAACCAGAGTATTTTTTGTGTTGAAAACGGACAATGTAACACCTATAATGGCAACATGGTATCTAAACTGTATGGTAATTTGTGGCCAAGTAACTATTCTGTGTCAGCAAATACCTATTGCAATTATAAGTCCGTCTTGCCACTTTTCCCCAGCACAACACTGTTGAACCTTGCACATAGATCTGCAAGTCTTTTAAAAACCTCTTTACTGATTAAATGGTTTACCCTGTCATAGCCAATTTTCATTGCTTGTTCTGTCTACCAGATATATTTTATTCTAATTCACCATGAATATAAGACTATTAATTATTTGATTCCATGGACCACATTGATGATACGTGTCATGAGCATGGTGTGGTGTGGTACCTCCATGGACAACATTGATGGTATCAGAGGGGACCGAACGTACTTCAACCTATCGACCTGCTTATTACCTCTGCTTCCACTCGGTCAACTGGTACTGGGTATATAGTTATTTATCGTGCCTTAGCTGATAGACAAAGCTATGCCTTCGATCGTTCTTGAAAAATGTGAAATTAGATGTCTTTTAGTATAAATAATCATGTTCTATTAAATCAATAACGTCCTTCTTGAGCTTACACATGCATCCATTGACTATGATCTTTCCTGTCAGTGAAAATTCATCATTTAGTCTTCTTTAAGTAGGTACTGATGGATTTACGCAGCCCATGTTCAATCCACCTTCCCTTATCACTATCCCTTTCCCCTTGATCCTATTACTGTTGGAGTTAATGCTTACATTCCATATTTTAGAAATAGGTTTGCGATGGTTGAGAAATTCTCTCAACCTCTCTCTCTAAATTAGGAATAAGTTGGATCTCAGAAACTCTATTTAATAGAATAAACTGAATGTAAATCTGTGTGTGTGAGTGTGTTTGCACATACACCATTTGTGCATAATATATAACTGTGTTTCTGTAATTGTGTCATTTTAGCTATTTCTATCATGGTATCAGAGCACAGGATCAGAGGCCTGTGTGTAATTGAGCTTTGTTGAGGGATTTCGGGTGTCGCTGTGTGTCGCTGCATAGAGAAGAGAGTAGCTTGATCGATTTTGGGAGCGATGCATTGTTTGATCCCTTACACAAGTTTGAAGAAATTCTTGGAGAGCATTGTAGTTGCAGATCCATGAATTTGAGCACGTGAGCCCTACCTATACTGTGTCGCGTAGCTTATATCCCGTTGTATATTGTACGTGCACATATTCAATTATCATTATAGGTGTGAAAATCTGCTATGGGATCAAACCAGAGTTTAATCCTCTGCTCTCGATCATCGTAGCCATTAGAAAAAACATTATTTTGCATGATGATGTCCTTGCAATCAACATTGCCCAAAAATTCAGTGTCGATCTCATCTCTGTTTCGCTGTATTAAAGCGGGTCACAGTGTGTGGAATCAGAATAGCAGAGATTCCAAGCGCATGCGGTGGTTCTCCAACGGACGAAAACAAAAGGGATCCGCAATGGAATTTGATATGAAAGTATTCTGATCTGTGGCAGTTACAGGGGAAGCATATCAGTCCACCAACACAAGTACTTCTCAGACAGAGTTGAAGTGTGAAGATAAGAAAAGGATCTTCGGTTCTACAGTTGCAGAGAGAGTAGATACGAATAAGGATGTGGAGCTATTCATTGCCAATTTCTACGATGGAATGAAATTACAGAGGCATAAATCTATAGATGAGTACCTCGAGATTCTTGATAGAGGTGCTAGTTAGCAATTCTAGTGTTGAATTTTCTTGTATATATTGTCTTTCAGTTTTTTCAGCCATGACGGTATGGTAGATATTGCAGCACATTGAATCTGTGATAAATCGGGGCTTGAATATCCATGGGGTGAAAAAAATACAAACGCATCCAGCAGCAGGTCATGGGTAGCGATCAGAAGTCGAATTCGAGACCTCTGAGAGTGCCTCGTTGAGCAAAAAAATGAAGGATTGTTTGAGCGAATTTCTAAGCTCTATCATTCATATTGTAGTTGATGGCTTCGTTCTTCAAACACGTGCAGATGTGTTGTATTTCCTCTGTGGTGGTGGCGGTCACCATAGACATTTTGAACTCCATGGCAGTAAGAACTGTCTTCTAGTGGGACAGGAGATCTGAGTTTTATGGTTGAATCTCAGGTGTTGAAATCTGTGTGGTTTAGTAGTATTATAAAAAGTAATATTTTTTAAATTAAGTGAGGATGAATTTTAAACTAGATAAAATGGCCATTTTGTAACACTCATTCTAGATACATTCTGTATCTAGATGGCTTTTCTAGATAACTGACAAGTACAGCGGTTGGCACCCATGTATCTCAGTGGATGGGAGCTTGTCCATAGAATGACTAGGATTTCAGCAATTGCAAAATGTAATCAATTGTGTTTGAAGAGATCAAGTGACAGTAAGGCTCAATATGGATGGTTTTCCAGATAGCATGGCAGTTGCAGATCTAGGGAAGGATCCCTCGTTAGTGGTAGACGTGAAAGTGGTCTCCTAATGAGGTTATGCGACAGATTGGGATGTTGTCCAGTAATTGACTTCGGGAGGTCATTGATTCGAGAATTGAGGAAGCAAACTCGGGAATCCAACTTGCCAACTACACCTTTCCGAGGGTTATGAGGCAACTTGATGGAGCATCTACTGATAAGCTTTATTATTTTTTTATTTTCATGTAATGTAATCATTAAGGGGGGGTGTTGGAGTTAATGCTTACATTCCATATTTTAGAAATTGGTTTGCGATGGCTGAGAAATTCTCTCAACCTCTCTCTCTAAATTAGGAATAAGTTCGATCTCAGAAAATCTATTTAATAGAGTAATCTGAATGTCAATATGTGTGTGTGAGTGTGTTTTCACATACACCATTTGTACATAATATATAACTGTGTTTCTGTAATTGTGTCATTTTAGCTATTTCTATCAATTACTAGATGAATTTTTCCATGTAAATTATATCAATTCTGCTGGACCAAAGCTCCTCGACCATCAACCATAGGCTCCGTAGGCTAAGTTCCATTTTGTGGGTGTGATATATGCTCGACCGAAAAGAGAGGGAGCACATGGGCATGCTGCAGCGACGCGAGAGGAGAGGTCAACTCTACTTCTCCGAGCTCCATAGGGCAGTGAGCTCCATACGTATGTGATTTCATCTTGGATTTGTTCAAACTCTTTTTCATATGTATTTTATGAAAGCTTTATTCTCATGCATGCTTAATTTACAGTTTGGTGACTCTGATGATGGATGTTGGTGCTTTGCAGTGAACGCGTATTTCAACTTTGTTAAGGAAGCTGAAAATTGCTCTGATTTTGTGGTCAGTTCTATAGTAGCGAAGTGCATTTCGTGATTTCCAGCCTTCCCAATTGAACAAGTAGTGAACAACCATTCTTCTTTCTTTTCAAAAACAATGAGCTAAGCTAGTAAGGTCCTTAGCAAAGCCTGAACCTCAATTCTGGTAAAGTTGCCTAACTTAGGAAGTTATTTCATCGAGGTGAAGTAGCTCTACTTAAAAATAACAAGACATCGAGTCGAGTCAGCCAACCTTACTCTAAATCACCAAGATCGACTATGTAAGTTTTCTAGATACTCTAGCTCTAAATCACCAGGCTCGACCATGTAATTTTTTTGGCTACTCCAGCTTCTGGTTGCTACTCCAGCTATCAGAAAAGAAATTCTCATGGCATTATTTTGGCATTTGGATACAGGGTTCAAGAAAATTACTGGAAACGATGTGGTCGACAACAATGACAATGCTAGCAAGTGTATCACAGCTGTTGCAAGTCTGTGACCGTTGTTGCACATGGAGAAAATTAGTTGCAGGTGCAGATGAAAAAAAGTCATTCATTAAAACATAACAAGCCACTCATTAAAACATAACATTTAATGTTCAAGGCTAATGCTAACTTAAAACTTAGCATTAGTTTCATGTATGTGAGAAAAATCAACCCCTCACAATTTTAGCGAGATTTTATATGCACGGGAGAAAAACCATCCTTAGTTATCTTACTTTGCTCCAAAATATGATTACATTGGAAAACAAGGATAGTTGCTCAGCAACAAGTCCCTGCCGAAGAAGTGCTGCTCCGTGGCAGCCATTCCAGAGCCGCTCTATGGCAGCAACACCAGAGACCAGCCTTGATTGGCATTTGGTTGAGTTTTATTGCTGGTGAACCTACTCAATATCATTTGCAGTAGCAAGTCTGAAACAAGTTACCTTTGAAAAGAAATATTCAATGGATTCTAAAATATTTTTTCACCAGTGAGTTTTTTGCTCAGTTGACTCGATTGTCTAGAATACCAAATAATCTATCTGCATCCCTCCGTGCATCCATCTAGGCCATGAAGTGAGAACAAACTCATGCAATAATTGTGTATGCCCATGGGGTATGGTATTCATGGCGCAGTCTAAATTTAGCTTTCAAAAGAAAATTGCGGCAACATTATCTTTCAATCCTTGGAAAAAATATATCACATGCCAAGCATTCGTTTATGTATTAGGCTGAATCATAAAATCTGGGGTAAGCTTATCCTCTAAGACCAAAAAATAAATAAAAAATTAAGTTGATATTGACATGACTGCATTATAGACAACGAAGAATATTGAAGAAGTTTTTCATCGAATATGTTAAGAATCACCAACTCTTGAAACACATATGATCTTCAAATACTATCAATTTCTATTTGAAGATTTTGATCTTCAGATCCCCATCAAGTTTTATCTTTAAATCACGTCATAAAAACAACTACCTTGCAGAACCAAAAATATGAAAGTGTAGAAGCATTCCAAGATTCAATTTTTAGACGTTAATATACATTTTCCTGCAATGTTGAAAGTCGAAAGGTCCTCAAATAATACAACTAATTATAAAATCGATGAATAATAATTATATGTACATTTATCATCAATTATTAATGAAAATATAGTGTCATCAAATGTATCACGTTAACCTAACTTTTATCCAGCACCATTACAATATGACATGACTTGATGGCGCGTTCCAACCGGCTTCTTCGGTTATGTAGTCGAGGTACCCAGTCACAATCCTGTTGTTACACCTTCTCCAAGCCATATTCTCATCCCGTGGTTCACACGGGAATGTTCTGCCAGGTTTTATGAGGACGCTCCATATTGCCCCAGGAAATCTAAGGCCGCTCAAGCTGCTTCACCCAACATTTCTTTAACCTAATGTACAAATGCTTCCTATTTCGCTATTTTTCTATGTTCAGATACCAGCAAAGATGTTTTGAGGAAAACGAAAGATTGTTTTGATTATCGATAGTACAGAGAGGGAGACATAATGTCGTAACCAGGTTCTCAAGTTAATCAACAACACCTGTTAGCAAAATTGCAGAAAAAAAATATGTCTTTAGGGAAGAATTCCGCCATTTCAGCTTCTGCGAAATTGTTCAGAGCATTAATTCCCTTGAACCATCTAGAAGATTATTTAATATATGAATACTGCAAGTAAGTCAGCTTTTATTCTTTTGACTATCGATTGCTTATGTTCATTCAATGGGATGTTTAGGTTAAACAGCTACGGCTTCCTGTCGAACGCTTAACAACTTCCTCTGTTAACTCTTCCAAGTGAAATCTCAGTTCTTAAATCCAGCCTTGCTGATGGTTGAACATTTAGGTTGCTTGAACAAGGGTTTTGTCATCATATTTCCTGTATACCCATATGCGCAAACCTGCTGCCATCAATTTTTTTGTAGATGGGCAGTACAGAAAATCAGAATTAAACTTCACAGTTCAAGCAGATTGTTTTAAGTTTTTGAAATCTACACATCCCCAAAAATTTTGTTTTCACGTATTTGAAATTTTTCTGTCTGAATATCCTATAATGCGTATAATGTCATTCTTGTCGCACTGTGTTGCGTTAGTGGCTATGTATGCTTATCTTGAAGCGCATAAATAGTTATATGAGACATAGTTTCTAGTTTGTTCACCTATACATATACATATATAGTTTATCAAAATTGAATTTGTTGTCTCTTCAAATTCAATAATTTACAGAGACCACTCACCTTGTCATTTTTTCCAAGAAATTTTGATTGTTTTATTTTTGAAAAGGTTCTTTGGTCATTTATTGCTAGGACTTAGATTCATGATAAATGAGAATAACACATGTTTCTTATATTGTTAGGAAGAAAAATATTTTACTTGCATATACTCCAGTTGTTTAACTGCAGGTCTTTAGTTACGTGAAGAGCTCTCTGAACATCATATCTAACTAACGTCTTCCTTGGCTTCTGCTTATAATACATCAGAAAAAAATTAAACTCTCCAGCTAATAATGGAGCATCTAATATAGATCATATAGATCTAATGAAGTAGCGAAACTAAATTTTGAGAAATATGAAGATCTAATGAGATATCCAAACAAAAATTTGAGAGATAGGAATGTACCGTAGTATAATAGTTGAAGTGTTTAGTCTCAGAAGGAATGTTGCTTTTCTGAACGCA
This sequence comes from Pinus albicaulis, assembly GCA_034641835.2. Classification (NCBI taxonomy): domain Eukaryota; kingdom Viridiplantae; phylum Streptophyta; class Pinopsida; order Pinales; family Pinaceae; genus Pinus; species Pinus albicaulis. Next base: position 1,787,947,828 of record CM076578.1, on the reverse strand, counting down.
TGTAGGCGTGTATAGGCTATACATGTCTATCTGTTTATACTGCTTAAAATTTCATTTACCTTTTCTGTGCAGTTTTGGTTGCTTCAAAATTTCATTTACCTTTTCTGTGCAGGGCCTCCACTTCGGATGGCCTCGGGCACGGTTGCATCGATGAGCACGTCCAGGCTGGGGAAACCGCAGGCTTCCGCCATGAAGGTTTGTTCCTGCGGTGTCGAGACATTGTGCTACATGGGGAACCAGGCTTTAGGACCTCGATAGAGATCGATCCCGCACCCTGGCAAAAATCCGAGAAAGCTGCCGAGACTGGCAACACCATGTGGCAGAGAAAAGACAAAGGAGCCCGTGCACCCGCGGTGGCACTGGGCGTTGGAGGAACGTGGTGGTGGGATTTCGAATGGAAGAGAATCTGCTTCACCAGAGCGCCATAAGCAGCACACCGTGCTCGCTCCATTGCAGAGTCATTGCAGAATTTCTCTAGCAGTACATAAAGAAGCCAAGAAATAGAGTTTCTCTAGCAGCACGGAAAGAAGCCAAGAAACAGAAAGAAGCCGGGCGCAAAGCCAGGTGCAAGTCCAAAAAATAGATGACTGCTGTGACAACGCAGCACACCATTGTGTAACAACACACTATTACATGATGGAAGTCGGTTGTGAAAACACACAATTACATGCACACAAGCTATACCCCAAACATTACCTGAAATATTACCTCAAACATTTAATTCTTGCTAACTAATGTTAGCATTAGTTTGTATTTGGGACCATTTCGAAATACAAAACTGTTGTTTTATGAACAAACATGAAGAATATCCCATATTTGCCTCGGGAAGAGGCCAAATAAGACCATAAAATCTGTGATTGGTGCTTGAAATTATTCCCTCAATTTCATAAGTCGAGCCAAATTCGTTTCATGAAACAAAACTAAAAACTTAGGATAACGACAAGCCCTAATAATGCTACTGTTACTTTTCGATTACTATAGTCCCTGCCTTAGCCGCAGGCGGCATGGACTAATAAGAAACCAACCATAAAACTTCAAATCTGGTTATCCAACCAACTTAAAACTAAATAATTTTAAATATGTTTTTTTAACAAAAACTTTGGTTAAATGCACTAAGTAAAATGAATTTTCAGTAATCACTAATATTGAATCAACGCTCTTCTGAACGCTATAGTCCCCGAGGCAGGAACTAATAAGGGAACTCATTTACGGCATTCTGCTACACATTAATTTGAAGGACATGAATGAAAGCCACATGACGTTCATATAATAGGGGGTTAGCGGAAGACAAATTAATAGAGTAGAGAAATAAAGCATGTTCATAAAAAAGGGGTCCAAGTAAGACAAACTAATAGAGCAGAGAAATAAAGATTAATCTAAGGTTGTAGGGATCTATCCTCCAACCCAAATATGAGTAAAAATGAGAAGGGTTTAAATGAAATGTTATAATTAATTAATGTTTAATATTAATTAACTAATTAATATTATAATTTTTTTTTTTTTTTTTTTCTAAAATTTGATTTATATAGTTTTTTATAAAATAAGAATAAAAAATATATATTTTCATAAATTTTAATAGTTAAATTATTTTAAAGTATATAGGTAGTAATTTAAATATTTTATTAATTAATTTAGTAATAATTTTAAATTAAATTATTATTAGTTCTAATTGTATATTTAGTTTGGAAAATAATTTTCAAAGTTTTATTCTAATTATCAATTATTATTAAAAATGTAGTAAATATTTAACTTTCATAGAATATTTTATCTTAAAAATAGTTATGTATTTTTATTTTTCATTTTCATAATAAAAATATCATCTTAAAAAATATTATTGTATTGATCTTGATTAATACTTGGGTTTGCGGTAAATTTTCTCGATTTATACTTGGGTCTGCGGTGATTTTTTCTCGATAAATTTTCTGTCCTGGGCACTTGAGGTCTGCAGTCCGATTTGCTGATATTCAAGTTCACACATTCCTTATCTTTTTCTAATACATATCTGCTCATATATTCTCGAATACGAATAATTCACCACAACTACCAAGGATTACCAAAGGTAGACCTAGCATAGTTACTCTACAGAGCCTTTATGAGTATATAGAGTCTTTAGAGAAATGTAGAGAAGAAAGAGAAGTCAAGCTACAAACCTAGTTAGAAGCCATGCTCGAAAACAATTTCACATCTCTTGAAGACAAGATCCAAAAACAATTAGAAAATAAATAGAAATATTGGAAAATAAAATGGAGGCAATGGAGACTAGGTTGCAGGTCGTAGAAAAACAAAACCAAGATACGAACCAAACATTCCAGCAAGGAGATGTTGGTAATATAGAGAGTCTTAAAATGAAGGACATGATTAAAGAACTAGAAGAAAAATTTAACAACAATCTCACTCTAAATAGTGGGGCGAGTAAATTAGATATCAAACCAATTAAGGATGAAATGAAAAAAATGATTGAATTAGACCATGAGCATAACAAAAGGGCCTTGAACCTTATAATATTTGGTGTGAAAGAGGAGGAAGATGTGGATACTTTAGCCATAGCCCAGACATAATTACATAATAGATTACAAATTGAAACCTCGTGTCTCACAGAAGCAACAAAGTTAGGGAAAATGACTGAGAATAAAGGAAGGTTGATCCGAATAAAGATGAGCTCTACTGACCATAATTATGACATACTTAGTTAAACCTCAAGTCTAAAAGGAACGAGAATATTTATAAATGAAGATCTCATTCCAGAAGATCAAGTAGAATTAAGAAATGAGGTTCAAAAGGTAAAATAAGATAGGAATGAAGGAAAATGGGCAATAATTAGAAATAGAAAAGTCGTTATTCAAGATAGAAACCAAAAATATAGTAATAAATAGCAATCCAACATGCTCCAAATTCTTTCTTGGAACTGTCAGGGCTTTGCATGGAACAAAGGCCCCAAGCTAAGTTGGATCTCAAATGATGTTGATATTATATTTCTTGTTGAAACTTAGGAGCATGAAGAATCTAAGGTCGCTAACATAGATGGCTTTGCACTATGGTCTACCTGGAACAAGCGATCCTCCCCTAGAGGAATTGGGGGTATAGCTTGCTACATTAAGAAGAATATATCCTCCCATATGAGGATTTATAAAAAAAACCCTTACAACCAATACAGTGGGATTGAGATTGCTGACATTAATGATAAAAATACCTACATAGAAATCTGTTATTTCCCCCCCATTAATTCTAACTTCTATAAGAAGAATAATCTGGATAAAAATAGTCCTTACAATGGTTTAGAGAATGATATTTATAGCCTAAGGAATGAAGGTAATATCCTTCTAATGGGTGACTTTAATGCTCGAACTTCAAACAACCAAGCTATTCTTCTAAGCAATCATTCCAACCCCGATCCTATTTAGTTAGACGAAGACCTTACTCTCTCTAGCTGGTAGAAAAGGAGCTCTGAAGACCTCAGGGATAATTTGTTTGGGTCAGAGCTAGTCAATCTCTGTAGTTCTCAGGATCTCATAGTTTGCAACAGTCTAAAGAAGTGGCCCAATTCTAGCCAAATGACCTGCATCCATGGGCTACACAGCAGCGTGGTAGACTATGTTATTTCTGATCTCCCTTTATACAACGAAATAATAAATTTTTAAATCTTAGACGACCACAAGGCTGACTCTGACCATAGGCCTTTACTGATAACTCTCAATTTTTTCATGCATAGAGATCCCATAGGAGATAATACTTATAGTCAAAATAACTTAATATTTGATAGAAATAAAAACGATCTCTTTCTAAATGAATTAAAACTAATATAGATGACCTCTATCATACTTTTATGACAACCGTCTCATATTCTATTAATAAGTTCTCAATTGAAGTCTCAAGTAATAAAAGAAACAACAAAACCAACCCATGATATGACAAATATTGTAAAAGTGCGAGGAGAGAAATTAAGGAAGATGTTGATGAATCTCTCAAAATTGACAAGGTAAAAATCTACAAATCCCTAACTAAAAGGAAAAAAAGGCAATATATTCATAAAAGACAAGCAAATCTCTTACACCTCTCTAAGGTGGCTCCTAAGAAAGTTTGGAGGCAGATTCTAACTGGGAAAACTAAAGATAATAATAAAATTTCTTTACACGAATAGAATTCCTATCTTAAAAAGCTTTATGAATCTCCAAATGCCAAGGATAACTTTGAAATCCTGCTCACAACGAAAGAATTTTTCTCATTAGAAGACATTTATTTTTGGGTTAAACTCCTGGCAAATGGGAAAGCTAAAGACATTAAAGGTTACCAGATGGAAATCTTAAAAATTGGAGGTCCTATCCTCATCGCACACATCCACAAGATTTTCAACCAAACGGTCAAGCAAAGGTTCCCTAAATCTTGGAATCAGAGCCTAATTATCCCTATTTTTAAAAGTGGGGATACAAATAACCCCTCTAATTATCAGACAATTATGATCAGCCCTCTCTTAGACAAGTTACATGGTATTATTTTGGAAAAGAAGTTAAGCATTCGGCTTCAAAGTGAAGGTAAGCGGGCTAAAGGCCAAGTGGGTTTTAGAAGGCAGCACTCAACAAAGGACCACCTCGTTACACTTAGGATCATTGTGGAGGAATTCCGCAATGATAAATCCAATCTCTTATGTTGCTTTGTGGACTTTAGAAAGGCTTTCGATATGGTTCGTAGAAACAAACTATTGAATAGATTAGAAGAGCTAAATGTTCCTTTCGAGCTAAGAGTGGCTGCTATAAGGTTATATGAGAATGTAATTTCCAAGCTAAAGAGAAATGAGGTGTGGTCGAAATATATTAAGTGTAATATAAGCGTTAAACAAGATTGCCCCCTCTCCGCTACCCTATTTGGCATTTACATCGACAAGCTAGAAGTTTGATTAGAGGAAGCAGGATTTGCTAGCAAAATATTAGCTGGGATAGTCATCATCCTTCTTCTCTATATTGACAATATTGTTCTTCTCCCAAGGTGCCCATATGATCTTGATAAGCAACTTAGACTTCATAAGGATTTCTGCTCTAGCATGGGTATATCTGTTAACACTGACAAAACAAAAGTTATGAGCATCAAGTCCAAGAAGGACACTTACGCTAATTTTATTTATGACAATAATAGCTTGGAGGAAGTGTCTTCTTAGAAGTACCTAGGAATTGATATTCATCACAAGCTCAAATGGAACTATAGCATTCAGAAAAGGATTAATGGGGGGTGGAAAGCTTATTTTGGTCATGAAAATAATTGTAAAACAACAAACTTCATAATGTGGGATAGAAAGAAGTTCCTATTTGAAACTTTAATCGCTTCTGTTATATTATATGGATGTGAGGTATGGGGTTGCAGCATCTCTAGAGAATCCTGGAGAAATATTAAGCAAATCCAGAAGCGTTTTATAATGTATAACCTTAAAATTAAAAGAAATACACCCTATCCTATTCTCCTAATAGAAGTGGGTCTTTCCCCTATTGAGAGCCTAGCTATGACTAGGCTTTTGTTGTACAAGCACAAGCTCAATAACATAGGAGACCATAGACTTCCTAAGCTAGCTTTAAATTCCAACCAAAAACACCTAAGGCTTAAATGAGGTTGGTATAAAGACACTAGGGCCTAGTTAAACCATTGGGAGATAGACAAGAATGTTTCTTTGCAAAAAATTAATAACATTAAAAAAATTGTTACTTCTAAGTTCAAAGAAAAAATGTGGTGTGAGAAAGATCTAGCCGCTAAAAGAAAATTAAGATATTATAAGGAGGTCATCAACCCCACCCTAGAAGATCAAAAGTATCTCTCTTTTTTAACTAGCTCAAAGAATAAAATTAAGATAGAAAAGATTATAACAAACTCTCATGACCTCCATAGTGAAACAGTTCGTTGCACAGTTCCTAAAACACCATCGATGGAAAGGATCTGCCATCTCTGTGAGAATATGAACATCGAGGATGAAAATCACTTCCTCTTAGAGTGCCCCGCATACAACCACATTAGAGCTCAATTTCAAAATCTTTGTTGCAATACTGACCTTCCTAGCCTTTTACGATGTCAAAATTATAGTGAGCTCGAGATGCTTCTCTCCAATTTTTTTGAGCATAGGAATAAAATCTTAAAATCAAACTAGACAACTCTTTTCTTTAGGTCCGATAGACTAAATATTGGTCCCAGTGGACGTTCACTATCATCATCATCATCATCATATATGTTTAATTCATATAATAATTATTTTTTATGATTAATAATACTTTTTATGATTTTTTCTAATCATAGAAATATGAGATATATTATGAAACAAGTAATGTTGATATATATATATATATATATATATATATATATATATATATATATATCGAAAAGTAAAAATGAAACAAAAATTGTCAAATCTGATACAGATAAGAACATATAATGCAATAATAATAAAATACAAATTCTAAAATATGATACCTAATCATATCATCGTAAGATAATAAATATAACGCATGAATTTGCATCTAGATTTTTCTCTGAAAAAAAAATAAAAATTATATAGATATTTTACATTTAGCCATTTATTATAGATCTAGTTCTCCATTCTAGCTAGCACAACAAGATAGAACATTAATATAGTAAGGCTTTTCAATCAAAAAAACATTTTGAATTAATACAATAAATGATTGAAATATTTAAAAACAATAAAAATATTCATTGGAAAATATGAATTATAATACAAAATGTTGGGAAATATTAGCAAAATATTATTTCTTAACCTATCTCAAAATGTGGCTTCAGTGAATCACAATATTGTGGATATTACCATGACAAGCCCAACATTTATTTCTATTTAAATGTATTTAATGTGCATCTATTATTTTGTGTATATAAGTGAAATTATTATTGAGAATTGATTGATTATTTAACATTTTTCAAAGGATAAAAAATTGTATGTTTCAAGAATATAATTAATAGATTGGGCAAGCTTTAGTTGCAACTTAATATTCAATATTCTTGTACATAAACTTTGTGTAAAAATATCATATAATTACAAAACATATACATTTTTATTTAAATTTTGTTGTGTAAAAAATCAAAATATTACATTAATTATTGTTTACTTGAAACTTTTGCATTCAACTATTAATTATAGTTTTAGGTCTTGTCAAACCAGGAGGTAACTCCTCAAAACTGCAATGTATATTAGCTGAAGAATGTACATGCTTATATAGATGGGAGGTGAGGCTATTGGGATTCAGCTCCCAATGACTCTTGGCCTTCCTTATTTCCTAATAACAAATAATATACAAAAATACATATGCACACCCATCCATAGGATTAGGTGTCAACATTCCCCCCTTTAATCCGAAGGGATGTTGGTGAGTCCAAGCATCGATCCGAACTTTTCAAACTTTTCTCTTCCAAGTGCTTTGGTGAAGATGTCAGCAGTTTGCTCATTTGTGGAACAATGATGTAGATGGATGGTTTTGGCCTGAACATGATGTCGAATGAGATGGTACTTTGTATTTATGTGCTTTGTTCGATCATGAAACTTTGGGTTCTTGGCCAACTTTATTGCAGAAGTGTTGTCGATCATGAGTGGAGTGGAATACATTTGTTTCATCTGCAAATCTTCCAGGATTTTCCGGAGCCACACAATTTTCTTTGTTGCTTCAGCTGCTGCCACATATTCTGCCTCGGTCGTGGAATCTGCTGGAACTGACTGTTTGCGTGATCTCCATGAGACAGCTCCTGATCCAAGACTCATGGTGTAACCTGTAGTAGACACCCCTGTTTCTTTGTCGCCATCAAAGTCTGAAACAGAGTATCCGGTCAAGATGAAGTCGCCTACCTGTGTATATTTGAGTCCAAAGTCTTGAGTCCCCTTCAAGTACCTTAGTACTCTTTTTGCAGCAGACCAATGTCCTTCACAAGGTTTTTGCATGAACCTTGAGAGGATTCCAACAGAAAATGAGATGTCAGGTCTGGTGGTGGTCAGATAGATAAGACTTCCTACAAGCTGTCTATACTTAGTTGCATCCTCAAATTCCTTCCCTTCAACCGATGTGAGCTTCAAGTTTTGTTCCATTGGAGTGCCTAAGGGTTTACAATCATCCATGCCAAATTTGTTCAAGAGATCTCCAATGTACTTCTTCTGAGAAAGAAAGATGAATTTAGGATGTTGAATTACTTCAATACCCAAATAGTAATGAGCATGACCCAAATCAGTCATTTCAAAACCTTTCTTCAACTCTTTCTTCATGGATGCAATATAGCTCTCATTGTTTCCTGTTATCAAAAGATCATCTACATATACTACAAGATATACAACTGTTTTTCCAACTTTCTTAACAAACAAAGTTGCATCATCAAGATCAAAGTGTTTGAAATCAAGTTTCAGAAGATGCTCGGTCAACTTCTCATACCAGGCTCGTGGTGCTTGTTTGAGGCCATACAAGGATTTTACAAGTTTGCAAACTTTGTGTTCTTGACCCTTTATCACAAATCCTTCTGGCTGGGACATATAAACTTTCTCCTTTAGATCTCCATTCAAGAACGATGTTTTTACATCCATCTGATGAACTTTCCATCCACTCTGAGCTGCTAAGGCAAAGAGAGTCCGGATGGTGGTCCATTTTGCTGTGGGAGCAAACATTTCTTCATAATCAATTCCTTCCTTCTGTGCGAATCCTTTTGCCACAAGCCTGGCCTTGTGCTTGTCAAGTGAGCCGTCTGCTTTGTACTTGTTCTTGTAGACCCACTTGCAGCCAATTGGTTTCTCTCCCAAAGGCGGATCAACCAGCTTCCAAGTGCCATTCTTTATCAAGGCATCATACTCCTTCTGCATCGCTTCTTTCCATTCATCATGAGAAGCGGCTTCTTTGAAGGAAGTTGGTTCATGATCTGTAGACAAACTCAATTCACAGTTATAAGAAATATCCATATCAACAGGGGAATTAGAATTATCTACATCACCTTCGATTTCTTGAGTGGAACTTCTTGTTCCTGTTTTTCCAACCTCATCAGGATGAACATCCTCCAGTGTCTTTGTCAGCCATTTGGGGGGACCTTTCCGAGATGGCCCTGGCTGGTCACTTGACTGAGTTGGGATTGATTCAAGATTCAATCTCCCAATTCTGTCAATCACATCATCCAATGTGTCATCCGTGGTGGTTTCTTCATGTGGGGGAGAGTGTGGTTCAGGAAATGATTCCACAGTTTGATTCAATATCGGAATCCCCCCTTCAAGGTGTGGAATCACATTATCAAATTCTTTGAAAGATTTTGCATGTGTGAATCTATCCAGGCGATCAAGTTGCCGCTCAACAACCTTGTCACTCTTGGATGATTCAAGAAATATGACATCTCTTGCTATCACAAACTTCTTATTTTCTTCATCATAGAGACGATATCCTTTGGAGGTATTGGAGTACCCCAAGAAGATACATTTTCTGCTTCTAGCACCAAGTTCGTTCCTTTGACCCTTGGGTATCAAGGCATAACAGGTGGACCCAAAGACCCTGAAATTCTTTACCGAAGGAATGTGGCCATGCCACATTTCAAAAGGAGTTTTGTTTCTAATTGAACTTGAAGGACACCTATTCTTTATGTAAACAGCACATAGAACTGCATCAGCCCAAAACATCAATTTTACATTCTTGAAAAATAACATGGAGCTGACCATATTTAAGATGGTTCTGTTCATTCTTTCAGCTACACCGTTCTGTTGTGGATTATATGGCACAGTGGTTTGATGTTTGATTCCATGTTGACGAAGATAATTTTCAAATTCGTTTGAGGTGTATTCTTTTCCATTATCAGTACGTAGAGACCCAATATGTGTTTGTGCATCATTTTCAATCCATACATGAAAATTCTTGAAAGTTTGAAAAGCATCAGACTTATTCTTCAGTAAGTAAATCCAACACATCCCGGTGTAGTCATCAATAAATGTCATCATGTATTTGTTTCCATTTGCAGAAGCAATAGGCATAGGGCCACATAAATCTGAATGAACAAGTTCAAGTTTCCTATGTGCTCTTGAGTGTGAATCATGAAATGGCTGTTTGCTATGCTTTCCTAGAATACATGCATCACATTCTTTAGGTTTTCTAGGAATTGTAGGCAGTCCATCAACACCATTTTTCTTCAACAAACGAAGGTTGTCATAATTTAAGTGTCCAAATCTAGCATGCCATAAAAGACTTGATGGAAATGTACCTTCATCATGATATGAACTGAATGCAAAGTTTTGAGCATGAGCAGATGAACCTTTCAGCTTCAAAAGTCTTCCTTCTTCTATTCCCTCCATGACAAGTGAGTGATCTGATGCTGATCTGACCTCTGCCTTGCCATCAAACAAGTGAACTGAGTGTCCTTGCTGCCGGATTTCGATCAGGGCCAGCAAGTTTCTCTTCAACTCCGGGAGGTATAGAACCTCATGTAGGATATGATCAGGAAGACCAGGCAGTTTAAGCCTGACTGTGCCAAGCCCCGATGGCTTGAGTTTGGATTTATCTGCGAAATATACTGCTCCATCAACTTTGTCAGTGAAATCTTCAAAAAAATCTTTTCTAAATGTCATGTGACATGTTGCTCCCGAATCTAGCAACCAATCATCTCTCCATGAAGTAAATGAAACATCAAATAGGTTTTCAGTTACTCCATTGTTACAATGTGCTAGAACAGAATGAGCTGATTCAGCTGGTTTACCTTTGTCTTTGTCATCAGTTTTACCTCTGTCTTGATTTGTTTGCTGCTGAGCTTTAGATTGTCTGCCCCCCTTTTCTCTTAAGTGTCTTCTTCGTCTTCTGCCTTCTCTTCCTTTGGATGAACCTGAAGCGTGTCTTTTTTTTCTCTGTGCCAAGTAGGCAGCCTCTTTAGAAGATTAAGGGACTGTCATCTTCTTTTGAAGGAGGAGAGAAAAAACTCTGCTGGAAAATTTCTCTTGAAGGAGAGAAAAGAAGAAAATCTTTGCTGGAAAATGCACTCAGTTTAAAAAGGACAGAAACTCTTTGCTGGAAAAATATTCTGAGTTTAAAAACTCTTTCTGGAAACTAATTCTGCTCAAAAAATCTGAACTGAAGACTGAATTTAAAAGAAGACTCTATGCTATAGACTGATTCTGCATAAAAAAAAAAATGTATTTTTTTTTTTGTGTTGGGAAAAAATGTATATAAAAAGATGGAATTATGAATGGGAGGGGGGGGCGGTATTATGAAAATGAAATGGGCAGAATGGTATTGAAAGATGGGAGAGGGGGAAATTTAAATGTTGGATTGGTATTAAAGATGGAAAGCCACAGCATTTAAAAATATATATGGAATGCGTACTGAATAAACCCAACGTAATATATGGACAACGCATTGAATACAGCCAAGTTATATGGAGAGCCACAGCATTTAAAAATATATATGGAATGCGTACTGAATAAACCCAACGTAATATATGGACAACGCATTGAATACAGCCAAGTTATATGGATGTGAGAGCGGTTAATGTAATATGAACAACGTTTATTAGACAGGTGGTATTGTAAACAGGCGGTATTGTAGACAGGCGGACAGACCAAGTCAAACAGTGGTATATTGACAGCGCGTGGTATATTGACAGCGTTGGGTTACCACGTAATAATAAAGCAACGACAACGTTTATTTCAAAAATAATACAACCACAGCGTTTAATATAATACAACCACAGCGTTTTATATGTAAATGGGAGCGTGATCTCTCTACGTTTATGCACGTTGTGTAAGGGCGCAGATAACGCAGATAGAGAGCTGAGGGGCGTAGGGAGTGTTGCAGAATCCGGAGGGCGTGGTCGACAGGTGTTTGGAGAGGGAGAATAGGCCGGTGCAAAGGGACGCAAGTTGAAGGGGCGGCGTGATGCATAGAGGGAGTTCGTAAGAGAGTATGCGTATGTGTATGAGTTGCAGTGAGCTGTTTCAATGTGCGTTTGAATGGTGGAGAGGGCGTTGTCAGGTAACGCAGGAGTGGTAAGCCGTGGAGGGAGGAACGCGTAGTGAAGGGCGCAGTGGAGGAAGGCCAAAAGGCCGAGTGGGAAGCTCTGCGCGCGGAGGGACGAAGAGTGAGGGTGAGTGTGTATAACAATGGAGGAGGGAAGGCACGAGGGAGTGGGGGAGTGGAATGGCGAGGGGGTGGGAGTTAAGGTGAGGGAATGGAGCGTAGGGATGAATGAATGGGCGCCAGAATGGGTCGATAGGTATGGAGTGGGGAAAGGAGAATGAGGAGGCCCAAAAGGGCGTTACATCAAAAAAATTTGAACTTGAATCTGCAGAAGACAGTTGCAGGACTGCTGGACTGGCAGAGCCTGCAATTTGCAGATTGACAGAGCCTGCAGTCTGCAGGAGCTGGAGCTGCAAATGTCAGTGCTATTTAGGGAAAAAAAATGCAGAATAACAGTCTAGCAGTAATGAGCAGCAAAAAAACATTAAAAATATTAACTGAGCAAAGAGTAGGGAGTTACACCACAGGGCAGAAATGCCAAATGTGGAGCTGGCTCTGATACCATGTCAAACCAGGAGGTAACTCCTCAAAACTGCAATGTATATTAGCTGAAGAATGTACATGCTTATATAGATGGGAGGTGAGGCTATTGGGATTCAGCTCCCAATGACTCTTGGCCTTCCTTATTTCCTAATAACAAATAATATACAAAAATAAATGTGCACACCCATCCATAGGATTAGGTGTCAACAGGTCTCCATTCTAGCCAGAACAATAAACCCCTTCAACTTTCAACTCTGAATTGTAAGAATGCCAAGCTCAGTTGCAAGTATACAATAAAACAACACACTAATATAAAAAGTATGGGTTTTAAAGCCATTTTAAACTAAAAATTACTATAAAACATTAACAATTTTAAAACAATAAAATTATTCATGAGAAAATATCTTAAAAATACAAAAAGTTTTATAATATCAACAAAATATCATTTTTTAATATAACCGGCTCTATGGCCTCCTTGAAAAACTTGCGAAACATCTTAATATCATCAATATTAACATGATATTATTATAAAAATATTAATATGATATTGAATGTACCTACATTATTTTGGATTTATTATTGAAATCATCATTTCTAATGAATTGATACAATATTAAATATTATAGTATTATTAATATTATCATGTTATTATTATTGCAATATTAATAAGAGATATCATTTTTTGGAATTCAATTGATTTAATTAATTCATTTATTTATAACTATTTTCATAAAAAATAATCTTAACTGACTAATTTCTTATAATATAAAATGTTACTAACTAATATTATTAACGACTAATATTAATATGATATTGAATGTACCTCTATTATTTTGAATTGATTATTAAAACAATCATTCATAATTGATCATGATTTTTTTAACCTTTTCTGTATAGCAATAGCAATATGTTTCACTGGTGATCTACTCGATTTAAGTAAAAGTTAAAAAATTTGTACTTGAAAATTTTCTAGGTACGTTTACATCCCATAATTATATAAAATAAATGCATACACTAGAAATTGATAATATATAACCCTCACTTATAATTTTCCTTGACATATAAAGTGCATTATTTGAGCACATTAACCAATGTCAGGTGTACCATCCAGATTTAGAGTAGGAGCCAATGCTAATATTTTATCCCACAGAAACAAAATATACCTCTATATTCACATCTAGAAGCATGTGCATGTCAAACTGTTTGCTATGAGCTTCAATTCCAGAGACTGTAAACTGTAAACATCACGTAACAGGACGAAGGCAACAGAACGTATTTCAAAGAATAAAAAAAATGTATCTTCCAATAATATAAATGGACAACTTGGGCAAGATTTGGTCGCAATATACAACCGCAATTCTGGAAAATTAGTTGAAACTATTATTATAACTTCCAAAAATTTGTCAATTTACCTTTATCAAATTTCTTTCCATCTGGGCCAATCCTCGTCACTGAGAAAATATCCTGCAAGCTCATCTATGGTCGTTGATGACCTCCTACCGTGTGGTCGTTGATATCAGCAACACATCTGGCACCTTCTAACGTAAGGTTCCCTTGGACCTGTTAACTAACAACATTAATAATGTTATTTAAAGAATGGCGCGGTTATCGTTTGAAACACCAAAAACAACATAAATACGAAGCTGTTTTTAGAGGAGTCAGGCTGCTGTGTTCCAGCTGTTATGTGGGTGGCTTTATTAGTCTAATCTTAAACAAGAATATATACACCAAAGAAATCCAAATTGATGTGGAGAAAGATCTTTCTGCCCATTATAACTAATATTTGTAGCAAAGAAAAATATTAATATAGAGAAAAATAGCCTCGAGAGAACATAAAGTTTCAATTAATTAATATTTATTTCTTTACCTGAATACAGTTTAGCAGGTTCTGGTGGAGACAAATTTAAAATAATTACTCAATGCAGTTACATAAACTTAATTTAGGTGAAATGAAAGGAATACAGTTGCTTATCTACAGCTCATTTATGTTATTATTCATTTCTAAATGGAGTTGTTTTAGTGTGATTTTTTGGAATTTCTGGTGTTGAAATCTGGTAGAAAAAATTGAGGTGAAACCTTCATTTTTATTATTTAAAGTGGTTTTTTTACTATATTTATATATGCATTAAGTACCCTAAAACACCCCTGAGGCACTTGGATTGTGGAGAGTTACTCGTCAAACATGTTATTTCAATGAATTCCTGAATTTTAAAGAAATTTGATCAGAAAAATCCACCAGAAAAGTCTCTAAAAAGTCGCACTAAAGACAACTTTCTAATGTAGTTTTCTTTAGTGCGACTTTTTGGAATTTCCGGTGCCAGAATTCGATAGAAAAATTTGAGATGAAATATTGATTTTTTTCAATTAAAATAGTTTTTTGACTATATATATGGATTCAGCACCCAAATAAACTCCCAAGTAACTTGGATTGTGTAGGGTTACCCATCAAACATGTGATTTCAATGAATTCCTGTGAGATTTTAAAGAAATTTGATCAAAAAAATCCACTTGAAAAGTCTCCAAAAATTCGCACTAAAGAATTAGTGTGACTTTTTGGAATTTTCGGTGCCAGAATTCAATAGAAAAAATTGAGATGAAATCTTGATTTCTATTATTTAAACTGGTTTTTTGACTATATATATGGATTCAAGACCCTAAAAAACCCATAAGGCACTTGGATTGTGGAGGTCACATGTCAAACATATGATTTCAATGAATTCCTGCTCGATTTTAAAGAAATTTGATCAAACAAATCCACTGAAAAAGTCTGGAAAAATTCGCACTAAAGACAACTCCCTTCTAAAGGAGTTGTATTTAGTGCGATTTTTTAGAATTTTCGGTGCCCGAATTCGGTAGAAAAAATTTGAAATAAAATCTTATTTTCTCTTATTTAAATTGGTTTTTCGACTATATATATGGATTCAACACCCTAAAAAACTCCTAAAGCACTTGGATTGTGCAGGGCTTCAATGAATTCCTGCCGGATTTTAAAGAAATTTGATCAGAAAAATCCACCTGAAAAGTCTCCAAAAAGTCTCACTAAAGAAAATCCCTTCTAAAGGAGTTTTCTTTACTATGACTTTTCGGAAATTTCGGTGCCCAAATTCAGTAGAAAAATGTGAGATGAAATCCTGATTTTTGTTATTTAAACTGTTTTTTGACTATATTATGGATTCAACACCCTAAAAAGCCCATAAGGCACCTAGATTGTGCAGGGTTACTCGTGAAACATGTTATTTCAATGAATTCCTATCAGATTTTAGAGAAATTTGATGAGAAAAATCCACTGGAAAAGTTTCCAAAAAGTTGCACTAAAGACAACTCCCTTCTAAAGGAGTTGTATTTACTACGACTTTTTGGAATTTTCGACTCCAGAATTCGATAGAAAAATTTGAGATGAAATCTTGATTTCTGTTATTTAAATTGGTTTTTTGACTATGTATATGGATTCAATACTCTAAAAAACCCCTAAGGCACTTGGATTGTGCGGGGTTACCTGTAAAACATGTGATTTCAATGAATCCCTACTGGATTTTAAAGAAATTTGATCAGAAATATCCACCAAAATAGTCTCCAAAAAGTCTCACTAAAGACAACACCCTTCTAAAGGAGTTGTTTTTAGTGTGACTTTTTGGAAATTCCGGTGTCAGAATTCGGTAGAAAAATGTTAGATGAAATCTTGATTTCTGTTAATTAAACTGGTATTTTTACTATAAATATGGATTCAACACCCTAAAAAAGCCATAAGGCACCCAGATTGTGCAGGGTCACCCGTCAAACATGTGATTTCAATGAATTTCTACCAGATTTTAGAGAAATTTAATCTAGATAAATCCACTGATAAAGTCTCCAAAAAGTTGCACTAAAGGAAACTCCCTTCTAAAGGAGTTGTCTTTAGTGCAACTTTTTGGAATTTCTATTGTCGGAATTTGGTAGAAAAATGTGAGATGAAATCTTGATTTCTGTTATTTAAATTGGTTTTTTGACTATATATATGGATTCAAGACCCTAAAAAATCCCTAAGGAACTTGGATTGTGCAGAGTCACCCATCAAACATGTGATTTCAATGAATTCCTGTCGGATTTTAAAGATAATTCATCAAAAAAATCCACTCAAAAAGTCTCCAAAATGTCACACTGAAGACGACTCCCTTCTAAAGGAGTTGTCTTTAGTGCAACTTTTTGGAATTTCTAGTGTTGAAATTCAGTAGAAAAAATTGAGATGAAATCTTGATTTCACTTATTTAAACTGGTTTTTTTACTACATATATGGATTCGACACCCTAAAAAAATCCCAAGGCACTTCGATTGTGTAGGGTTACTCGTCACACATGTGATTTCAATGAATTCTTGCCAGATTTTAAAGAAACTTGATCAAAAAAATCCACTGGAAAAGTCTCGAAAAAGTCGCACTAAAGACATCCCCCCTAAAAAACCCCTAAGTCACTTAGATTGTGCAAGGTTACTCGTCAAACATGTGATTTCAATGAATTCTTGCCAGATTTTAAAGAAATTTGATCAGAAAATTCTTCAAAAAGTCACACTAAAGACAACACCATTCTAAAGGAGTTTTATTTAGTGCAACTTTTAGGAATTTCCGATTTTGAGATGAAATCTTGATTTCTATTATTTAAACTGGTTTTTTGACTATATATATGATTTGAAGACCCTAAAAACCTCCTAAGGCACTTGGATTGTGCAGGGTTACCTGTTAAACATGTGATTTCAATGAATTTCTACAATATTTTAAAGAAAATAGATCACAAAAATCCACCGGAAAAGTCTCCAAAAATTTGCACTAAAGACAACTCCCTTCTAAAGGAATTGTCTTTAGCATGAATTTTTGTAATTTCCGGTGCCGAAATTCGGCAGAAAAATTTGAGATGAAATCTTTATTTATGTTATTTAAATTGGTTTTTTGACTATATATATGGATTGTGCACCCTGAAACACCCTAAGGCACTTGGATTGTGCAGGGTTACTCACCAAACATGTGATTTCAATGAATTCTTGCCAGATTTTAAACAAATTTGATCAGAAAAATCCACGGGAAAAGTCTCTAAAAATTCGCACTAAAGACAGGTCCCTTCTAAAGCAGTTTTCTTTAGTGCAACTTTTTGGAATTTCCAATGCCGAAATTCAGCAGAACAAATTGAGATGAAACCTTGATTTCTGTTATTTAAACTGGTTTTTTGACTATATATATGGATTCAACGCCCTAAAATACCCCTAAGGCACTTGGATTGTGCAGGGTTACCCGTCAAACATGTGATTTCAATGAATTCCTACCAGATTTTAAAGAAATTTGATCAGAAAAATCCACTTGAAAAGACTCCAAAAAGTCACACTAAAGACAACTCCCTTCTAAAGTAGTTGTCTTTAGTGCGACTTTTTGGAATTTCCAGTGCGAGAGTTCGGTAGAAAATTTTCAAATGAAATCTTGATTTCTGTTATTTACACTGGATTTTTTACTATATATATGAATTGAGCACCCTACAAAACCCCAAAGGCACTTGGATTGTACAGGGTTACCTGTCAAAAATGTGATTTTAATGAATTCTTGTCGAATTTTAAAGAAATTTGACGAGAAAAATCCACCGGAAAAGTCTCCAAAAAGTCTCACTAAAAGCAAGGAATTGTCTTTAGTGCGACTTTTTGAAATTTCCAATGCTAGAATTCGATAGAAGAATTTGAGATTAAATTTTATTTTTATTATTTAAACTAGTTATTTAAACTTCTTATATTAATCATCCAAATAATTGAAAATCGTAGTGATTTTCATAAAAAAATAATACATTTGCAAAATAGTTGTTACAAGCTACACATTTTAAAAGAATATGCATTAAAGAGTGAGAAAAAGGATGAATTGTAGTTGGAGGTATTTCTCTCATTAAATATGTTTCAAATTTTTGTTTAAAATTTTTATTTGACTTTTTTTCATGATATGTATTGAGGTTTCCAAAATTTATTTGGGATGGCTTATATTCTTCAGAAAAAGTCAATAATACTTTATATCATGTTGTTTAAGAAAAATTTCCATATGTACTCGGGCCTATCACACTAATATTTGTGGAAACTATTCTACGTGGAACTTTGCTGGCGAAGGATGACAAACAACGTGACAAGAAATTCTATGTGACCCATGGCTCGATTGGTGTCAATCTTATAGCGATGTACGATAAATATAGTTTCTACTTTCCCTCGAGAATTAGTGATTTCAGTGCAGACTAACTGATCTCCAAAGTAGTCAAAACAAATCGAGAAGGATTTTAAATTTAGTGTAACAGGAAACTTCCGCAGTGCAGTTAGGACATCAAACTCTTCACCGTCGCACAATATACATGCCTATTGCACGTTATAAAGGTTGGAGGACCATTTACTTCATCCTTTAATTTTGAAGGTCATAAATGAATGCGTGTTTTATTTGTGTTGAAATCTCATAAATGAAAAGTGAGGGTTGTACTAAAGGAATTTTGGTTGTTTTTTTTGGTCAAAAAGAAATCTTTGGCTGGTTCTTCGATATTTAAGATAGAATCTAGTTCTTGTAATTAGTATTTAAATTCTGAGATGCATATTTTTCTAGTTTGTCTTCTATTTTTCTTATCTTTAATTACTTACACAATTTGGAAAACTTATTGTGTGGAGAAGTATGTAAGACATTTTTTTAGCACCTAAGTTTCCAAAGAAAGAATAAAAAACTTTAATTGTACAACCTTTAATTGTCTTCTCTTTAATTAATTTTTTTCTACCTCAAAAATTATGTCTGGTTGCAATAGGGAGGTGAATAAAGAAAATGCTTGATATAAAATTACAAAACACATGGAAGAAATATTTATTGTAATCTCAAAAAATTTCTTAGCATTTAAGTTAAAAAAAAAAAAGACTTTTTAATTGTTTTCAATTTCATTATTTTTTTGCTATGTGACAACTAACCCCTCTTACTCAAATAGGGTGGTGAATAAATAAAATGTTTGATATAAAAGTACAAAATAAAGAGAAGCACTATTTACTGTAACCTTAGATGCAATACCAGAAGGTGTAAATAATTGAATATAAGCACTTTTGTTCGAATAAGCCCCTCATCACAAGGGGAAAGTCATTGAACATAACATTTAATTTGGCTATGTTTTTGGGGTATCCTTATATCAAAACATGTTAGAACTTAGCCTTGTTCCATAACTTTTTTAAACTATGGGATACTCTTATGTTGAGATAACCCCTCATTTGCACCTAGACCTTTTGAAACCATAAAACACTTTTTCACTTGGCCTAAAACTTGACATTGAAAGACCCCACAAAATGGAAGGAGAAAACCGTTAAGCATAGGTACTATCATTTGGATAAAGTTGTGGGGTACTCATGCCTCGAGAAAGATTTGGATTTGCACTGACCTGATTGTATCATTCATGAATTTGGATAAATTGGACATTTGCGAGTGCACTGGCATGCAAACATCTCCACTTCTCAATTGCAACACCATCGTCGATTTAATGTAATTTTGATTTTTCATTTCTATTTACAAACATTTATTTGTTAGGAGTAGTTGCATTGTAAGACTCCAAGAAGGACCATGATATTTTTAAAACTATGAATTTTTCCAGTTTTCCCTTCCATAAAGTCAAAAAGACTATCATTGAATCAAAATTCCAAATTTCTTCAAAATTAAAATTCGCTCAATAAAATATGCATTCATGTAGGGTTTTATTCTATACGGAATTTCAAATGTGCATTTCTATTCTACCTCTTTTAAAATTACTTTGCAACCAAAATTCTAAGCGATGAAAAAAATGAGATGAGGTCATTTAGGGCCTTTAGGTGATATCTTTATCTATGAATATACAAACATACAATTTTTTTATTGTGAGTGAGGCTTCTTAGTAATGAACTAATGCTATAAATTCTTTCTTGTCAATTTCTTATTCATCGAATGGTTTATTCCATCCCTATTTTCCACTTGTTCATTTGTTCTTTTCTCGCCTAAATTTACCATACCATATAGAAAGGACTAGTTGGTGTATCCCATAATATTAGAGAAAGCATGGAATAAATTTCAGTAGCCATAAGGTGTGGTCCTTTCCTATGTATCAATCTACCTTTCTTATGGTACTGATAAGGGATTTGCTGAAATTAACACAACCGTGTTGGTCATTTACTATAATACTTGTAGGAATTATGTTGGTTAGCATGTGATCAAGGATTGCTCATTTGATCCATTACTAATTTATCTATCCCTACCCATTTATCAGATTTGTGAGATTTAGTTTTTTTCAGTTGTGGTTCACGGTCACCAAGTGGCCGCTACATCCATGGGTAATAATCTGGTAGATCCACCGAAAGGGATCAGTCGTCGGCTTTAATTTCGAGGCCTAACCCCAAAGGCGTCGAGGAGATTTGACCCCGTGACCTTCCATATGGCAAGGTACTTTAGCGACAAGAATTTGACCATTTGAGCTATCCCTTGGGGCTCATTTGTGAGATTTGTAATAGCCTTTTGAATATACTAAAAAATATATGACAAAACAAAAAATACAACAACTTTCCTGAACTTCCTTTTCAGTCTTCTCTTTTTCAATCTTTTTCATCATATGAAAATAAGTTGAAACATAAATTCAACCATAAATTATTGGATTAGTTTTGACATTTAGTAATTATGACAACAATTTTTTCCTTATAATATAAATTACACATGATGATGTTTTTGCATGCAAAATTATTTATTCAATCTATCCAATGATGGATACATTTTACTGATATTTGTTTTCACATTCTAGTGGTGGAGGTGCTTCCTCCGGATTCTTCTAGAGTAAAATTTCAGTGCCTCCTAGTTTTCAACAAATAATTATTGTTCTTAACCCTCATAAATCTAGAATTAGTGTTATGAAAATCCTAATTAAACTTTTACAAGGGAGATTGATATGGACCATATCTGGTACCTGCAACTCCCGTCCTGGATTGAATAAAGTGAAGGAGTTATGATGGAAAACAATTTTAATCATTCACATTCTTTGGTGGTCGGATGGCCACATAAGTCCAAAACACTCGATCTGGCTTAAATACAACTTATAAAGTATGAGGCATTTGCCAAAAACTATGAATAAAAAAGGAATTTAAATATTATTTGTTTTTGTGCTATAAAATGTTTATTAACCATAGATGCATTTGTGATAAAATATATTTGTAATTTGTAATTTCATAGATAGATCAGATTTTCTATCTTACTTTAGTAGTAGATAGTGTATGCCACTCTATTTTCCAAGAAAAAATTCTTCTTTGAAATTTAAAGGCAATGAAGTGTCATTCACATGTTGCCTATATGCCTATTATAAATAAATTCCCTCTAGCGACAACATGCATTCCTATTATAAATGAATCCCACAGAGTGTATATTTTATGATGTTTCAACTTTTATATAGTGATATAATATTTCAATTCTATTCTTAGTTATTTTCCAACATATGTTACAGTTCATTTAACGATTGCTAACAAAAATTGTTTGTTATGTCCCTATAATACTAGTGTATCCCCTTGTTTTTATTATTAGTGTAACCCCCTTATTGTTAATGTTGTGTCCATTTAGTCCCCATATTGTTATTATTGTGCCCCATAGAAGCCCACTATTGTTAATGTTGTTACCTTACATTATGACTGTTATGTCGACTCTGATTATATTATGACCCCTTAGATTCCTATATATATAAAATAGGTTTTTTCATTTCAATAATCCAAGTATTATTCATTTATGTAATTTAAATGAGTTTTCCCCCTCGAATAAGTTAATTTTAAGGCATTGATCTATATTTTCTTCTATTGTGTGAGTTGGTTGCATAACATTTGGAATTAGAGCTTTGGATCCTAGGGTTTCACTTCTCAAACATGTTATCTTGGAATTTTCTTTGTAACTTTATTTCTATGAAGGTTAAAAATATCATATTCCAACCACGTGGAGTCGAAATATTGGTGAACCTCATGTATGAATTTCATATCTTCATTCGATATGTTTTCAAAAATGTGATACGAGGAAGTTGGGGTTTTGGCAGGCTCCACAATTTCATCTCAAACAGGTCATCATGAAGATTTGACATAACTCTATATTGAAGAATCTAATATTGGTATTATTTGTGGAATTAGAAAGAAAATTCATAGGGCTACAACAAAACCAAACTTCAGACCTTGGAGATCTTAAATTTCATATTTACAATTGTTGCAATATCGAGCTCCTAAAAGAAAGAAAAAAGTGTGTATGTTTTTTAAAATCGCATAGCTTTTGTTTGAAAAATAAGTTTGAAGTGATTCCAAAGGAATAATGAAGGATAGATATCAGAAATAGGTTCTAAAATTCCTCCCAAACAAATTAATTCGACACCCATGAAGCTCTAAGAAAAATCTTCTATGACACATAAAAGGGAATAATTGCAACAAGATATATCAAAATTATGAGACCAAGTGCAACAATTTTCTCTCTCATAGATAATAGCCAAATATGAACTAAAAGGGGACATTGATGGTTTAAAATCATAAATAAAAGGTGACATGGATTGTTTAAATGGAGACATGGATGTTTTAAAAGAATACATGGAAGGTTTGAAGGAAGTTTTGGAAAATTTGCTACAAGAAATGCTTCCTAATGGTGAAAATGTATTCCCTGAAACTCATGATGAGAAAAAAATTAATGTCAATCATGATTTTATAGAATCCAATGTTGGGTTTAAAAGCCACCATTTTACAAAGATAGATATCAGGAATTTTGATGGAAAGGATCTCGTAACATGGATACTACATATGGAGCAATATTTTGATCTCCATAATGTGGGATACACACATAAGGTATGCATTGCAAATTTATTTTCTAAACTCAATCAACTTGTATGGTATCGATGGCTTTGTTATCATAAACCACTTTTTACTTGGTCAATTTTTACGAAGGAAATGATAGCACATTATGAGAATACAAAGAGAAACACCTTGTTTATCCAAATGATAAATCTCAAACAAAATGGTTTAATGATGAAGGACATTGAGGACTTCCAAAAATTGAATATAAGCATGGACTATATTCGAGAGGACCATAAGTTTGATGTCTTCATAAGGAATTTCAAGGATAATGTCCAACATGAGGTTCGAATTTGGGAACCTTATTCATTGGAGAAGGCATTCAGGTTGGCAACATAAATTGAAAGAAAATTATGGAAACAAGGAAGCCTACCACTCACAACTATAAAGACCGAAGTGTTGTTTATCCTAGCCTTCCACAACCTACAAGGTTGACAACACAACCATTGGAGTAAGAACGAGTAAAAGATATGTGTTACAGTTGTGATAGAAAATACACTAAATCTCATAAGTGTGCTGAGAAGAAATTATTTTACATAGATTGTGAAGAGGAGGAAGTAAAGGAGCAAGACATGTAAAAATAAGAGGCCATACACTACGAACAAATCCTAGGAAAGGAAGAAATGAATCAAACCATATCTTGTAATGCATTGGCCAGAATTACTACTACTTAAGCTCTCAAGAAAGTAGGACATATGAAGAATAAAAAGGTAATACTTTTCATTGATTCGGGTAGTAACCATAATTTTATTCATTGTAAGGTAGCCAAGGAATCAAATTGCTTCCTATATACAACACCAGAGCGTCAAGTGATGGTTGAAAATGGAGGAACTATAAATTTTTCTCGTAAGTGCCATAATACAAGGTTATCCATGGGAGAATATGTATTGAACAGTCAAGTTATTTCCATTCCAATGGGTAGTCATGGTGTTGTTCTAAGAGTCCAATGGTTACAATCTCTAGGTATAATATCTTTTAATTTTCAAGAAATTTTCTTGAAATTTTTTTGGGGAGGAAAGGTAGGTGAATTAAGGGGTATCACGGGGAAACCTGGAAATATAATAAACTCTAATGGCATGCAAAAGATTCTAAACAAATAACAAAGGGGCATAATTGCACAATTATGCTCACTAGAGGTTCATACATCAAAGTCATATGTTTCTCCATATCTCCAAAAAGTCTTGGAAAATCATTCCAAGGTATTTGAAACTCCAAAAGGCCTCCCACCTACTCTTGATCATGATCATGCTATTCATTTTATTCCAGGAAGTGTTCCTCCAAACATCAAGCCTTATAGATATTCTTATCCCCAAAAGAGTGAAGTTGAACGTATGGTTGCAAAAATGCTAGAGGTTGCTATAATTAAATCTAGTCAAAGTTATTTCTCTACTCCAGTAGTATTGGTGCATAATAAGGATGGACCATGGCGTATGTGTCCAGATTATAAGGAGCTCAACAAGCTTACTATTAAGGATAAAGTTACCATTCCTCTCATTAATGAATTATTGGATGAATTACACGGAGAAATTTTCTTCACCAAGTTGGATTTCCATTCAACATATCATAAATTAAGAATAAAGCCTAAAGATATTCCGAAAAAAAAGAATTTATAGCTCATGAGGGTCATTATGAATTTTTGGTCATGTTTTTTGGCCTTACCAATGCACCTTCTACATTTCAAGGTTCGATGAACCCCATTTTCAAAGCCTTCCCTGGAAAATTTGTGTTAGTATGTTTAGTGATACAATAATACAAAAAAAGTCTCAGAAGGATCATGTTCAACATGTTGACAAGGTGTTGAAACTATTGGAGAATAAACAATTATATGAAAAAATATCTAAATGTTTGATGAATTCCATTTTCAAACTCGTGATAATGATCATGTTATTCATTTGATTCTAGGAAGTGTGCTTCCAATCATCACACCTTATAGATACTTTTATGCCAAAAAGAGTGAAATTGAACATATGGATACAAAAAAGCTATAGGTCGATATAATTCAACCTAGTCAAAGTTCTTTCTTTGCTCCAATAGTTGGTGAGCCCTGGTATTGCACCAAGAGTGGTGCAACTCCCAAGGGCTGCCCTAATTTACTTTATCAACCCGGGTTTCATACAAAATTTGAGGTGACAGTGCTATATACACAGCAGATGCATTTTGTTCATGTAATCCCATTTTTCTTTACAAAAGGGTGCTACTTCTAGGGGTTCTTAGTGAATTTTGTGAAACTTCAATGAAACTAAACTAAATTGCAGAAAGGAAATGACAGAAATGGAACTAATTTAATTTGCAGGAAGGAAATGACTGTAAGAAACTAAATTAAATTTCAGAAAATAAATGACATGAAGGAAACTAATTAATTTGCAGAAAACAAATGGCAGAAAGGAAACTAATCTTAAACCATACTTAACTTGGCTAAGCACATCCTACTCTATATATCATGCTTCTATCCACTATGCTTCTATCCATGTAGCTATTCATTATCTAACTAAGATTTAAAAGGTGTTGATCTACACCTTGGAGGGAATAAAAGGGCTAAAGAGGTCAATGGAGGGCTTAATGCATGAAACAAGGTTTAGAAGTGGAAAGAGCAGGGTTAAAACCTTATTAGAACTTTATTATAGCACAAAAATGCTTTGGAGCGGAATAAGTTGAAAACTGCAATGGTGGAGATTCAATGGAGGTAAACGTTGAGATGTGCAATATTGCAATCGCAATATCGCAAGATTAAAGGGATAGTGGAAGTGTTATTCGGGAGCGGGAGTGAATTGCGAAATGTGATGAGGTAAACCCTAGAAAGTGCTAAGTGCAGAGTGCAACAGGGTAAAAGCGGCGATGTGAAAAATGCGATATCACGATTGGCTGAAAGAGCGGTAACTATTAAATAAAAAAGGATAAGCCTTGTGGAGTGCGATGGGGAAGAGCAGCGAAGTGAGATAACAATATCACAATTGACAGAAGAAAGAGATAAGTGTTAATGAAAAAGGGAAACATTTCAACGAGCGATTTGGGATGTCACAAATGGAGGTGGGGTTGATATCGCAATTGTAATATCGCAGAATTGGAGCGGTAAGTCTTAAGGGAAAGGGAAAATGCTGCAATTGTGATATGCGATTTTGAAATATCACAATCGATAAAGATGAGTGGTAGATGTTGAAAGGAAAAGGATAATTCTGCGAAGTGGAATTGCAATGTACGGAGGTGGAGAACCAAGGAGCAAAGGAGGAGGTTGACCTTGGATGGATTTTCAAGCATTTTTGCGTTAAAACAAGTTTGGCGATGACGATCAATAGCATAAAGGAATAAGGCGGGAAATCGGAAAAGGAGAGCGATAAGTCTTCAAGATAAGAGGTAAGAGCTGCGAAGTGCAATTTCAGGAACACTTGAAGTACGGTAGAGGGGAATTGGAGGAGCAAGGAGGAGGTCACATTTAAATGGGTTTTGAATGGTTTTTATTTTACGTGTTTTGCATTAAGAAGGTAAGGTAACTATGAAAAAAAAAAAAGGAATATCACAGAGTTGAAGGGCTTTACTTTGTTTAGGTAAACATGCAAGTGCAGTGATTCAACATAAGTGGAAAACAAGAGGGAATGGAGGCATAACAGAATCAATTTTTAGTCTGTGGGAAGATTCACCCTCCTCTAGCTCTATTGACAGAGATGAGAGGGGGAGGCTTGGCCACAAATTTTGGAGTTTTTTTCCTCTACTCTATTACTCATAATCAAATATAACTATAAAAACGAACTGAAAGAAAATACTAAGAAGAAATGAAACTATTAGAAGAAGATCTAACTAAACAGAAGAAGAAAAACTAGCTAAATGACAGGAATAACAAGATAGTAACAATAGAGAAGCCAAGGCAGATGGGTTGGGCCATCACCCATGAGCCCAACTCTTTTGAATTAAATCAGTAAAATGGAGTTTGTCTACTCATTACATTCAAAATGAAATATTATTACATCTCAAAGCTCTTAAACAACAAAATCCTGATAGCTTGCAGCAAAAGTTTTGAACGGAATTGAATCGCTGACCAACTAACTAGCTCCTTCCTAGCTCTAGCTCCGCTCTATCTATTTTATTGGGCAGCTACCAACAGCTCCCTTGAAAATGGTGATTGAGTCAGCTTTGACTCTAGGTAAACATATATTGGGTGCCCTTCGTCTTCAGTTGCTTGAAAGCCTCTGGAATTCGAATTGTTAGAGAGGGATCTCATGAGGATCCTTGGTCCCCTTGAATCTATCCATGGTTTCTCCCTAATTTCCTGATGTTGTGCTCATTTATTCTCCAATCCTGATCTTCTAGTGGCATGGATAAGGTCCATAAATTATCTCCTTCTCCAACTATGTATAATCTACCAAATATTCTCACAATATTCTACAAAAATAACCAATATTAGACAAAAATATGAAACGACCTTTAATCCTTCCTAAGAACATATTAAAGCATAAGAAAAAATTATCAAGTGTAGAAGGAGAGGTTTAATATATAATTTTATGTGCATAAGGAAGGTAGATGAGCCTAAGAAAGGTTAGATGGGCCTTATTTTTTGTCTAATTTATAGGCCCATCATCACCCCTCTATTGAAACTGTTGCTCATCCTCTGAGAAACCTATTCATCCTCCTTGCCTTATGGTTCTTCCTGCATGATGACTTATTTCATTTTCTATTTCTTGGGCCATGCATTTATTTTCTCCTAATCTTCTTTCTATTCTTCTTGCTGCAATTCTTCTTGTAGGTGCTGCATGGAAGTCCTTAGGTGCCTTAAGAAAATATGTTTTGCATGCAAAGAGGTGGTGGGTCCACCTTTTATTCTATTATTCTTCTTTTTCTTTTTCTCTCCCTTTTTTTTTTCTTTTTTTTCTTCTTTTTCTTTTTTTTCCATTTTTTTTATTGCATGGAAAATAAAACTAGAGTTCTTTTTTTATGTTAACTAAATTCACCCTTGGTTACCCCTTGGAACTCCTTTCCTTCTATTACAATGAATTTCTTACTACCCACTTTCTCAAGTCCTTTTATTTTTTTTCTTTTTCCTTTTCTTGGTGGAAAAAGTGGGGCTAGTTGCTAGATAAGGCTGAGGTTGCTTTGCTACTGATTTTGGCTATATAAAAACTTTCCTTCTCACACTTTTTAATGTTTTATTAACCTAAAATAGATTCGAAGAAAGGGTTAGATGATTTCATACCTGAGCCTTACGGTTGATTTTTTTTTGCATGTGATATTAAAGCTATTGATATGGATGTTGAAGTTGTTCTAAAGCTACATATGATAATCTGCTTGAGGTCCTTTTGGAGCTTCTGAGCATAGGAAGAGGAAGTCCGAGTTTGACTACCTTTGACTAAGGTGTTGAGCAAATTTTCTTTTTGTGCCAACTTGTTGTTCTCTGCTTGCAAAGGTTGCAGAGCACCTGCATTCATTAGAGAGAGATACATGGAGAAATACATTTATTTATTTACTTTTGAAGGCCTACTAGCTACCTCAATGAGGTTTTCAACTAGAAGGTATGCCTAGGTGCCTCAAAGGAGGTTTTGACCTAGGATATTTTATTTTCCTCTCTTTTATTGAACCAAATAACTGCCTCATGGAGGTTTTCAATAAATGAGCCAATATCAGATGCCTCAAAAGTGGTTTTCACCTGATATTTTATTATTTTTCCCTTTTCTTCTCATTTTTTTTAATTTTTAATTTTTTAATTTTTTTTTAATTTTTTTTTTTTAGTTTCCTACTCTACTTGAAAAAAAAAACAAAACCTTTTTCAAGTATAGGAGCACATCCAATGGAGCCATGTGCACATCAAGATGACAGATAAAACCAAGTTCACACTTGGAATACATGTTCTGACATGTACATAAATATAAGAGATGAATTGCTTTAACTGGGATTGTACCAAGTACTGTTAGAGAAGAGTTTGTTGCTGCAACTTAATGTGTGTTTGGAACCATATGTCAATATAGTCTTGATGCCCCTGGTTCACTTGTTGAGTTGGATGACCTTGGATGTCCTCTTCTATTATGGCAGTCGAATATTCCTCTTCTTTCTTATTATTCTCTTGAACACATGGAGGAAATGTTGGTAAACATGAGGGAACTATATCAACATCTGATTCTGATATCTGCTCTTCATCAAGTGTAGCACTTGATTCTTTGATCTCCTCATTCGAATCTCTTTCTTCTTGAGGTTTTCCTGCAATGACATTAAGAAGGTATCTTCTTTGCAATACCTTTATTGAACTAAGATGCAGACCATTTAGATCAATAGGATATGTTGGTTAGTGTTGTACCTCAGCATTTTAAGTGGGTTGAGATACTTCATGGTGGGGGTTTGGAAATGGCGGTACAAGTAGTTGAGTGGGGGTGGATATATGAGATGGATGTGGTTGAGGTTGTGGTTGTGGTGGAGGTGGATGGTAGGGATATCATGGAGTTCAGTATGGAGGATATGGAGGGAAATATTGATGATATTGTGGATTTTCCTAATAAGGACCTTGCCAACCATGTTGCCAAGATTGGTTTTGGGTTTGAGATGGCCAATGTTGCCAAGGAGGGAGTGTGTCCCAATTAGTTTGAGATGGATGTAAATAAGCTTGAGATTGTGAAGTGGGTCCTTGTATCATATCAAGTTGACTAGGACGCTAGGGTATCCTTGGAGCTACATAACATACGTTCTTTGGTGATTTCCTTGCTCCATTATCTTCTTGGTAAACTTCTTTAAACCTAGGGAATCATGAACAACATTTAGTGGCATATGATTCTTCCCAGATAAAAAAATATCAACATATTTTTTTTTCTCCTTTTTCATTCATAACATTTCTACTTCTTCACTTAGATTGCTAAGAATTTCTATTTTAAAGCTATCAAGAAAATTTCCAAGTTCATCTTGCCTTACCAATGTTGATGTTGATTTACCTACTCTTTCCCTTCTTCTTGATATGCACTTGCATGTTTCACAAATTTCTTCAAATGAAAATTGATATACATCTCCTTTGCTCATGAGATTAAGGAGATCAATCCACTCATCCCTAATTGTTCTAAGTAAGAGGGTTTTTAGTGTGTCAAATCCTAGATGATGCATTTTTTCCCTCTTAAAATTATACATGAACCTCTCTATTAGATCCTCAAGGCTCTCATATTATTCTTGGTTCATTCTAAAAATTTCTTCTCTAAGATTAGGGTATTTATATTTTTCTAGAAATATTTTTTTTCATATCATTCAATGATCTTATTGAATTAGTACCTAGACTCATGAACCATTTAAGAGCTCTATCCTTCAATGTTTCAGGAAAAAATCTCAGTTTTTGAGTGTGTGATAAGTAGCCATAAGACCTAAAAATTATCTAAAATTCAAAGAAAAATGTTTATGGATCCTTTGTCCTCATACCATGGAAGTTTGGAAGGAAAGATTGAGGGATGTTCTTCACAGGTACACTAATGTCCATATCTTGAATGGGAAACCCAATAAGGTCTTCTACATTGCCATCATATCCATACATATTTTCTTCCTTCAAAAGTGTATGGTGATGTGTCTCTTACTACGCCACGTAGTAAAGTCAGGGGGGGTTGGTATTGGAGAAGTTTTTTTTTTTTTTTTTTTTTTGTGTCCCTACTCCTATGAGGCATTAAAATCAATTATTTTTGTATTTTTAAATATTCTGGAAACAACATGAAAAAGGAAAGCAAAAAATAATTTTAAAACAAAATCAAAACATCTATTAGACACCTCCACGATAACGGCGACAAAAAGTGGTGAGCCCTGGTATTGCACCAAGAGTGTTCTAACTCCCAGGAGTTACCCTACTTTACTTTATCAACCCAGGGTTTGTAAA
Source organism: Pinus albicaulis (assembly GCA_034641835.2). Classification (NCBI taxonomy): domain Eukaryota; kingdom Viridiplantae; phylum Streptophyta; class Pinopsida; order Pinales; family Pinaceae; genus Pinus; species Pinus albicaulis. The sequence goes on along the minus strand of CM076578.1, from coordinate 1,787,916,700 downwards.
AAATTTGAGGTGACAGTGCTATATAAAGAACCAATGCATTATGTTCATTTCATCCTCTTCCATTTTACGAAAGGGTGCTACTTCTAGGGGTTCTTAGTCAAGTATGTCAAACTTCAACGAAACTAAACTAAATTGTAGAAAGGAAATGATAGAAATGGAAAAAATTTAATGTGTAAGAAGGAAATGACTGTAAGAAAGTAAATTAATTTGCTGAAAATAAATGACAGGAAAGAAACTAATTTAATTTTCAAAAAACAAATAGCAGAAAGGAAACTAATCCTAAACCACACTTAACTTGGCTAAGCACATCCTACTCTATCTATCATGCTTCTATCCACTTTGCTTCTATCCATGTTGCTATTCATGATTTAACTAAACTTTAAAAGGTGCTAATTTGTAGCTTGGAGGGAAGAAAAGGGCTAAAGAGGTCAATGGAGAGCTTAACACATGAGACAAGGCTTATAAGTGGAAAGAGTGGGGTTAAAACCTTATTAGAACTTTCTTATAGCGCAAAAAGGCTTTGGAGTGGAATAACTTGAAAAGTGTGATGGCGAAGATGCGATGGAGGAAAACGTTGCGATGTGCGATATGGAAATCAAAATATCACAATATTAAAGGGATAGCAGAAGTGTTATTCGGGAGCGGGATCAAAGTGTGAAATGTAATGAGGTAAACCCTGTGAAGTGCGACAGGGTAAAAGCAGCAACATGCGAAACACAATATCATGATTAGCAGAAAGAGTGGTAAGTATTAAAAGAAAAAATGATAAGTCTTGCGGAGTGCAATGGGGAAGAGCGGTGAAGTGGGATAACAATATCGCAATCTGTAGAAGAAAGTGGCAAGTCTTAATGAAAAATGGAAAATTTTTGATGAGCGATTTGCGATGTGGCAAATGGAGGTGGGGATGATATCACAATCGCAATATTGCAGAGTTGGAGTGGTAAGTCTTAAGGGAAAGGGAAAATTTTGAGATTGTGATATGCGATATCTCAATATCACAATCGCTAAAGATGGGCGGTAGGTGTTGAAAGGAAAATGAAAATTTTGTGAACTGCAATTGTGATGTACAGAGGCAGGAGAACCAAGGAGCAAAGGCGGAGGTTGACCTTGGATGGTTGTTCAATATTTTTTGCATTAAAACGTGTTTGGAAACGACGATCAATAGAAAAAATGAATAAGACGGCCAATCGGCAAAGGAAAGCGGTAAGTCTTCAAGACAAATGGTAAGAGCTGCGAAGTGTGATTTCCGGAACAGGTGATGTACGATAGCGGGGAACTCGAGGAGCAAGGCGAAGGTCACATTTAAATGGGTTTTGAATGGCTTTTGTTTTACATGTTTTTCATTAAGAAGGTAAGGTAACCATGAAAAAAAATAAAGGAATAAGGTGAAGTTGAAGGGCTTCAGTGCGTTTAGTGAAAAAGGTAAGTTCAAAAGTTCAAAAGAAGTAGAAAATAGGATGGAATGGAGGCATAAAAAAATCATTTTTTGAGTCTATGGGAAGGTTCACCCTCCTTGAGCTCTATTGATAGAGATGAGAGGGGGAGGCTTGGCCATAGCTTTAGGATTTTTTCTCCTCTACTCTATTACTCATAAGAAAATAAAACTACAACGATGAATTGAACGCAATGACTAAGAATCAATGAAACTATTAGAAACAAATCTAACTAAATGGAAAAAGAAAAACTAGCTAAATGACAGAAAGGACAAGATAGTAACAATAGAGAAGCTGAGGCACATGGGTTGGGCCCTAACCCACGAGCCCAACTCTCTGGAGTTAAATTAGTAAAATTGAGTCTTTCTACTCATTGCATTAAAAAATAAATCTTATTACATCTTGAAGGTCTTAAACAAAAAAATCCTAAGAGCTTGTAGAAAAAGTTCTTAATGGAATTGAATCGCTGACCAACTACCTAACTCCTTCCTAGCTCTAGCTCTACTCTATTTATTCTATAGGGAAGCTACCAACAACTCCCTTGAAAATGGTGATTGAGTCCACATTGACTCCAAGTAAACATAGAGTGAGTGCCCTTCGTCTTCAGTGGCTTGGCTGCCTCTTGGAATTCAATTTGTTGGAGACTCCAAGTGAAGTATGGCTTGAGTGCACTTCAGGGGGATCTCATGAGGATCCTTTGGCTGCCTTTGAGAGTTAAGGAGGGTGGAAAATCCCCTTGAATCTCTCCAAGATTTCTCCCTGATTTCCTGATTTTGTGCGCATTTGTTCTCCAATCCTGATCTTCCAGTGGTAGGGAGAAAGTCTCTAAATCATCTCCTTCTCCAAATCTATATAATCTGCCAAATATTCTCACAATATTCTACAAAAATAACCAATATTAGACAAAAATATGCAACTACCTTTAACCCTTCCTAAGAACATATTAAAACATAAGAAAACATTATTAAGTGTAGAAGGAGAGATTTATTATATATTTTTATGCACATAAGGAAGGTATATGGGCCTAAGAAAGGTTATATGGGCCTTATTTTATGTCTAATTTAGAGGCCCATCAGTAGTATTGGTGCACAATAAGGATGCATCATGGTGCATGTGTTTGGATTATAGGGAGCTCAACAAGCTCACTATTAAAGATAAATTTCCCATTCCTATCATTGATGAATTATTGGATGAATTACATGGAGAAATTTACCTCACCAAGTTGGATCTTCATTCAACATATCATCAAATAAGAACTCATGAGGGTTATTATGAATTTTTTTCATGACTTTTGGCCTTACCAATTCACCTTATACATTTGAAGGTTTGATGAATTTAAATTTAAAAACCTTCCTTGGAAAATTTTTGTTAGTACTTTCTAATGATATATGAATCTAAAACAAGTCTCAGAAGGATCATGTTCAACATGTTGACAGGGTGCTCAAACTATTTGAGGAGAAAAAATTATATGAAAAAACATCCAAATGTTTATTTAGAGTATAAGAGGTGGAATATCTTGGTCATATTGTATCTCATGAGGATTTTAAGGTAGACCCTAACAAAATTAAAGACATTAGGGTGAAATCCCGAAGTTGGGAAAAAAAATTTGGCGGATGGCTAGAATTTGGGTGAAATTTTTTATTTCTTGTTCGAGAAAACAGTCAACTCAATTTCTCGACCAAGAGTTTTTAGAACTCTCATCTGAGAGATTTTTAATGTTTCGCCCGAGAGTATGATTGGGCTTGACTAGAGTTAAAATACTCTCAAACAAGAGTTAGGTATTTTCTCGTTTGAGATTTTTATTGTCATAAATTCTCGGGTAAACTCTCAAACAAGAGTTGTAAAAATCTCGGCCTAGAGTTTTTTTAACTCTCCTCCAAGATATTTATTCTTATAAAAAACCCCAAAATCTTATCTCCCCTAACATTCTGCAAACCTGTACACTGGAACATTGTCGCTTTCATTTTAGCACTGTAGTTTTCGAGCCACCATGAGCGCCAGCAAAAAATTGGATAGATTCTAGCCAGGTAAGTCTCGAAAACGAATTTTTTTAACTTCAATTTTATTATGTTTCTACGTTCTCATAGCCAAATGCATCCCTTCCATTTCTAGAGTTAGTTTTGGAGCTTGTAGAGAATCAGTTCAAGATCCATAGTAGGATCTCAGTAGCTTCCTTTCTCTTAGTTATATATTCACCAACATATGATATAGAATCACCTCTTGAAGGCACGCATATGACCCCGTTGTTGTTTCATCCACAAGTGCAAGTACAAACACTCGCATTTCACCTGGTGAGACTTGAAACCAGATGGGGGGCTATATGAGCCACCCATTTTCATCGACCTAGAAAATTGCCATTGACAATAGTTGCTATAGTTGTTAGTTTGTTCAAAAAAATGCTTGTTTCTTGCAGTAATTTAAAATTTTTACTGATGGGCACCACCCAGTTTATTAACACTAGTTTCACAATTCTACTCATGGATTTTTACTTATTGAAGCAAATTTATAGTCTCTTACAGTATTCTACAAGTAAATATTAGTTTCTAGTGCATTCTAAATTTACCATTTCCTAGTGGGTAATTTATGAATAAAGGAATCATCCAGTTTAACCACATTATTATAAGTTTCCTTATAGTGGGTAATTTATAAATGAATCGAAAATCTTCATGATTATCGTCCATAGTTGTGCTTCTGCAATGGAAAAACCTAAACCAAAAAGTAACTCAGAATACTTTGAAAAAACCAATAGCTGTAAATCCACATTAATAGCATAACTACCAGCAGCATAGTAATAGGTGGTCGAAAAACCCCTCACGAAGGTATGAAAAGGAGTTGTGCTAATTCCATTTGAAGAGCTCGCAACATATTTTCTAATTCTTGATCTAGAATCAAAAGAAGCAAGGGTGGTTGCATCTCGCCTAGCATACCTTCCTGTCTCAACTTCCCCTCGCACAATTCCATATCCAATGGAAATCATAGAATACAAAAAACGAACGAAACTGGTAGCTTCTACACCGATAGAGACATGTCCATTCATACATGGACAACTCATTATATATTACCAACTGAACTCTTCTATTTTTTCATCGATATTTTAAGTCAAAAAAATCAGAAGACTTTAGTTAAGAAGAGAAAAACAAGTTCGGATCTGAGTTGCTAAAGGAGGATGAAAAATTAAATATAATTGTCTTAGATTTTCTCTATGATTGGATCTTTCGATTTATCCCTTTCATTATTTTTTGGACCTGTTGAGGATGAATAGTTCTGTGGAATTTTGGGTTTGAAACTAGTACTATATATTGGACCTATAGCTAGTTCTATGAAATTTCGGGCTTGCAACCAGTAACTGAACTTAGATATGCACCAAACCTCAGTTTTGTGGCTTGTTCTGTGAAATCTTATTTCTGTAACCAGGATCATATTTCAGACCATGGGGAAAATTTTTTAGTACACTAAAATCTCCTTAATCTTTCTCTTCAACCCACTTTCTAGGCATACGTTGAGCATACATTAAGGCTCTCAAAAATATTATTTGGATGCAATTATTTGAGTTTACGAGTAAAATTTGATCAGTCCCTGAAGTGTATTGAAGAGTCCTTTTTGAAAGCAGGATTGTAACAATCCTCTGAATATTTTTCAAAGGAATTGTGGAAAACAACCTTGACATGTGAAGTTGATAGAAACTAAGAACAATATCATTTGGAGTAGTTGAATTAATATTGAAGGGAATGTTTTTGAGCCCTAGTACAATCATCATTAGAGAATAAAAGTATCATTCCTTGTGTGCACAATTGTGATTAAAGATCTAGAATACATATTTGAATACCTTATGGAACAACCTATTGAAGAAAGTCTCAACTTGTCTTGAAACATCACCAAAGCATTATTGAAGGATCTTTGAAGTTTTCACCCTTGAATAGATGCCCCCCTCATCTTCATTCTCTTTTATAATGACCTGAACTATACTATTGAATTGTGTACCATATATTAACATGGTATAATATTTAATATCATGACAAACACTGAAGTACATGGCAAGAAATAAATAGGACAATAATTATTTCATTGAGTTGAAATGTTTTTCCTCTTGACACTCGTGTCAAGAAGCCATTTTGAAAACTACAGAGGTCAATAATTGGTAAGTCAAAGAGTTTCTCTTTGACTTAGTTAAATATAGTGAGGCTCATAGGTACAACACAAAATAAAAAAATTCCCTGTTATGGTTGGAGGAGTATGGTCTAATGAACCTAACCTAAAACTTGGAGCAACTACCCAATTCTGAAAGTTGATTTTAATTGCTATTTACATCAAATCTTAAGTGTCAATTTTCAATGAAATACCACTTTATTTGTGTCTATTTTTTCCATCACGAAGCTGACCATTGGTTTTGTTTTTTTGATAGAGATAAGTCCTACTATAGAGGAAGTTATTAATGTAGCTACTAGCCCAAGGGATTCTCTCAACCACCTATCATCAAGGTTTCTAGGCACTTGGTTGTTTTGTATACCAATTAGTTTACTAGGGGTGTACCAACTATCAATTGAATTGATTGTACGAAGGAGGAGCTGCTAAGTTAAGATATGATAAGAATTTTTTCCAACTTATTTCATAATGAATAAGTCTTAAAGTTGAAAGAGTAATTATATATCGTTATCTCCTACCATAAGTCATTTACATCATATTCCCAAATTATAACTCATCTATTGGAAACAATTAAACTCATCACTCTGCACTGAAATTGGAAACTACCTCCCAAAAATTGTCAAATTTCCATTTATTTCTTGTAACAGTGATAGTCAAGAGAAAAGTAGCTACAGGTACCATGGGAGGTTCGATTATATATAATTAACCCATTGAAGTAGTGATCCTAGGATGTTTTGACCATGTTCAAGTTATTTTTCAATAGGATGGATGGATGGAATCTGTGCATAGGTTAAATGGTTATGATGGTGATATAACACTGGAGTTTTCCTTCATTTAGGGACAATTGTTTCTTAGTTGTTGGAGTTGTTGTGTAAGTGAGAGGAGAATCTAGCTAGATTAACTACGCTTCCTCACGAAGTGGAGTGGTACTGAAAACATAAATACAAGCTTCAAATTTTGCAACAAATCCTAGAGCGACGAAAGTGTTTGGTAACATCACTTGCTCGAGATGTTATGGGATTGTGTACTTTTAGCACATTTGTTTCCTTGACCATCTCAAACACTGTCACAATGTGAATATGTCATTATTCCTACTCAAGTCCCCACAAAATAAGGAAGCCCATGCACAAAAAGAAAACATACGAAGATATTTCGTCTCTCACCATGGCCTTATTAGGTTACTCATGGTACAAACTCTAAACAAAGCAAGAAAATTCTAGGAAGAAGTCATTACAACTCCAATGGTTGCAACTTCACTAAATGAGCCCAATGTTGTGTGACTTCACCCATTGAAATTGAGAAGGAGGAATAATATATTTTCATGAATCCCTTGGCTACAAAATACCTACCAATTCATATAAAGGAAGAAGAGACAAATTATATTACACCATAGAAGGAAAGTGATATTGACATTGAGATAATTATTTGAAAACCAATCATCGAGAGAATAATAGGGCATAAAAATAGGCCCCCCTGTGTTCCAGGAAATAGGAGGACATGCCACATTCCTACCACCACCCAAACCCCTGCTACTCCAAAAAAACAATTAAGGGCAGAAGAAATCCTAGAACACCATAAAAACACTACCCCTACTGAAACATAAGAACTAATAGAGTGAGTGACCCAGGGTTGGAAGAATTTGGTCTGGTGGCCTTGCTACTCCATAATAACTAGCAAGGGGTGCTCTTAGGGAATATTTTTCCACTTTGATGGATGATAATTACATTATGAGGACATGGATATAGTTTCTTCTAATATGAAGGACATGACGGTTTCTATTCCCACAAACATAATTGATGATACTCTCAAGGATACAATTTTTTCCACTTCTGTAGGCACACTGATTGACACTTTTATTGTTGACCATGAATAATAAAGTGCTACTTCTGCCATGGGTGCACCTACAACCACTCTTGTAGAGACCATTTTTCTAAGAAGTGATTGTTTCCATTCCTACAAAGCATAAAAAGGTAAGGTGGTTGTCCTTTTTAACTCCGTATACCTCAATTATTAGTCAAAATAAGTTACTTGGAATAAAGGTCTAGGAATTGAAATTCAAGACTTATGGAATGCGGAAAAAATTGTATGAATGTAAATACTTGGTTAGGAATTTATCTTCTTGGATGAAAACGACTAGAGAGGGATTTAAAAGGAGGGAGGACGGAAAGAAATGGGAATAGTGGAAAATTTTCCTATCCAAACTTTGTGACAACTATAAATTTTTCCACATGAAGAAGACAATACAGTCAACATTCATAAAAGGCTTGAATTCAATTCACATTCACATTGGTTTGTACCCCTTTTCTATCCTAGTAATTCAAAATCATTGATGAAACATCACCATCCCTTATGAAACTGATTGTCGTTAATTCAACTCAATCCTCTGCAATTAATTTTCATAGGGTTTTGCATATTATTTTTTAAATTTAAAATGCTATTCAGAGTATTTTATAGTTGTCTTAAACCAAGTGTCCAGGCTATGAGTGACATTTGTATTGATTTGATGTGTGATGATTAATGAAAGAACATTCTTTATGAAGATGATTATTTCTAGCAAACATTAAGCACATCAGTAAGCCAAGAATTGGCTTACTGGATTTTCATCCTATCCATTGGATATCACTTTGTCGTCATTAATGAAAGAGCACCATCCCTTATGAAGATAATTGTTGCTGGAAAACATTAAGCACCATGCAGTAATAAAATAATTAAATTAATAGATTTTCATCCTATCCATTGGATATCACTTTATCTCATCCAACCGCAAAAGCAGTGAGCCAATGATTAGTTAACTGCATTGTGTTTAATATTTTCCATTATTGCTAATTCAACTACATCCTCTACAATTAATTTTCATAGAGTTTTGCATAGTATTTTTTTAATTTTAAAATGCTACTTAGAGTAATTTATAGCTGTCCTTGAACTTGAAGTGTCCATACTATGAGTGGTGTTTCTATGCCCTTATGAGTGGCATTTATATGCCTTTAAAAAATTGATTCTGGATTTAATACACAACACAATTACCTTCGTTCTTATCACTGGAAATATATCTGTGAGCTGAAATTTTTGTGTAGTTAATTTCTATTGTGTTTGAAGGTTGTAAAAAAGGGATGAAGTATTTTGACTCAAATAAATTTAAGAAAAAGGAAACATAGTTAGCCTAATTTTTTTAGGTTAAATGGATTGCGTCAAATGTTGTCTCCTTTTTTATTAACAATGATTTTATGATATTGGCCATGGTATAGTGGAGAGTATGATAATTGAGAACAATGCAATGGAATGGACAACAAGAAGATATGATATGGTAATATTTTCAAAAAGAAAGATCAACACTATCAATATCATTTCTAAAAAGCCTACAACACGATTTTTGAAACTGGGCCACCTGCTTCATGCTATCATCCTTGAATAAGTTCATAAGCTGCTATTTATTGTTTTTACATGAAATTGAAAGAAATATTAAAATCATCAAGGGATATCAAATTAGGTGAGAATATCTGTAGTGTGTCGATTATTATATATTTCAAACAGAAGCAGAAACAAGAATAGATGTGGATGTAGTTGTGATAGTTCCTTTTGGTTTGGTAGATTCATTCCTTGAATGGTGAATTTTGGCCTTGGATGATTGAGTTGTTGACATGTAATTTGGAATTTAAAGCTTGGTAGATCCACTTCCAGAATATTTGAATGTACCCCGAGCAAGTTTGGAATCAAAAGTAGTATTACTGCTATCAGCTGCTTTAGGAATGCTACTACAAATGCCATTGGAACCACATATTTTCTCATTCCGAGTCACATATTCTTTGCCTTCATCTGTAAATAAGAGTTTCCTTTGAACTTGTTGTAGCCGCTACAACACCACAAAATTTTTTGGGTATATTAAAAATTTTGGGTCCCCCTCCGCTCGCTTAGCCATTATGGTTTTTGACCCAACCTTTAGTCAGTGACACCTTCGTGACCTATTCTTGCCAAACCCTATCACTGCGCTCACTCATAAAATGCACTTCACACCCACTTGGCTTCTCACCTTAGGGCAAGTTGTTGTTTTCGGGAGTTATATTGCCATCAGTCTACCTTTACATGAGTGTTCGCCCACCACCCATATTGTGCATGCGACCTCACACTCTACATTAATTTTAGGTTTGTAATTTGGTGGTCCTCTACACATGTTAAAAAACCTACGCTATCATAGCCATGAATCAAAGGTTAAAGCCTTGCTCTCTCAATTTTCACTTTGGTGCATCGTAACCTGCTATCTCTCCACCAGGTTTGAAAGAAATCTTTTCAGTCACACACATGAGCATTATGTTACCAAGATAAGGTTTGTTCATATGAGAAGAGTAAGCCTTGAAGGCTAAAAATTGTGTTTGATATGTTAATATTGGCAGATTATTTATCATTCAAGAACGAATCATGTCGGGTTGTAAAAGGTCACTCACTAATCCCTAGCTAACTTTGGTTGGAGTTAACTTGATCATGATCGAGAAAGCCCTACTCAACATGCGATTAAAAGTGTGTTATTTAATTAATAACCTCTCTGTTATATTACAAATATAAAATGACATTGGATGTTGACACCCTTGATTAGTATATTAATATTCGAATTTTGTATGTTCAGGCTCATATCTTCTTCAAATATGGCATGCAGGTCCAACCATAACTTTTTGGATCGGAGTATGCCTTAGAATCGAGGGTGATGTGAGAAAGAATAAAAGTCTTGAAAAATACGTATGAAATAAGTATAATGAGAGTCAGGACACATGTGTGTGGGAAATTGTGCATTGAGTTGAACATGATGCCAATTGCACTCCTAAAAAAAGAACAGCTTTTGTAAGCCACATGGTTTAGTAATGGCCCTTGCACAAACAAGAAACCGCCCACACCGAGCCGGATGAGAGCATAAAGTGATATAAAGTTGTTCTAAAAGGGTGTGATTCCATCTAGGGTCACGCAGCTCTGGGAAGGATGATGGAATGGTCCATACTAAAATATATCTGCCTCGGTGAGGAATGCATGTCATCCTGAAGATCAACAACGGAAGCATCAAATTTCTGAATCTTCGAATCTACTCTACTTTTTGTCGATGGCTCAAATCAATCTAGCAGCAGGAACTTGTACGATCAGTGCTCGTATAGGAAAGAAAAAACTGAAAACTCTTTTTGAGTTCCATCAATGCTGAAATAACATTGGCATGCTCATTTCTTATGACTTTTCCTACCATTAGAAAAAGGAATATAGGTTATGGTTTCGGTTGCTGCAAGTCACAATTTTCCCATTGCAGGAATGATGTTGAAGCCCTTGGATGAAAAAATAGTGATCGCGAGTCTGTGGCCATGGGGAAAAGTTTCCAACCATTCTTATCACAACCATGAAAGGTAGTGACACTAACTTGAAAAACACGACCATTAGTCGGAAGTGCCACTGGACTCAAGGTGTTAAACTACACATTTTTCGATAATATTTCCAAAGAGGAAGTTAAAAGATGCCATTCAAAAATTCCTCGTGTCAGGGTGGTGCGATTTATTCCAGTGACAGAAGGTGAATGACGATTCACTGCATTAACGTAACGTTGGGAATGTTTAAACGCTGCCATCATGCGACTATTTTGGGAACACGACTATGCGACCTCCATATGAGTCTCAAAGTCGTAGTTCAGATCCTTGGGGAAGTGAGCAAAGTATGCGACTCCTCTAAAGGACAGCCATGAAACCCTCATAGGTCGGAGCCTCTCCTTGGTCGCATAGTCACAATTTTTTTCTCAGGACTCAAGAAATGCAGCTTGAACGAGGTTGCTGGGTGCTCACTATCAATTTATGTTTGAATCTGATATGGAGATGGACATCGAAAAAGGGAGGCCGGGACAAAATGGCATTGCTATCCTTTGAAATAAATTGACATGTCGTGCTTTCGTTATGGTGGCGAAGGCTGTAACTTATATGCTAGGAAATTGCACGAGAAGGTAGGCCTCACAGAAATAAAATGTAAGCGTATGCATGGTCGTCAAAGGGCACTTCACAAGCCTCAGGTCGCAAAGTCGCAATGTTTTCTTCTAGTAAGGAGGTGCAACCCAACTCCCATGTGACTGTGCGACCTCTCTGAGGTCGCAAGTTTGCAAAATAGTGTGTGGAAGAGAGACCGCGATCGGTGAAATTCCGCAACTATGCAACCTCTGCTCCATAAGTGCGACCTCCATCAAAGGCAACATCCATGCCCATACAGACGCAGAATCGAACTCTTCTATAGGGTGTGCAAAAATTTATATTACATGGGTTGGTAAATTATTTAAAAAGACTGAAGGAAACTTTCGGGCACTTGATTTACAGGAGGGGACAGACACCTTAATAAAAGCCCAAGGGGACGAAAACTAGGGTGATTCAAGAAATTCGGCAGACAAAAGCCCAATCTACTATGGCCTTTCCAGATTCAAGAGTCATGGCTTCTGATGATCTATGGAATGTGTGGAATATTTTTGAGGAGGAGGAGAGGTCTCGTGCTTCCATTTTGTGGCTCTCAGGTTTGAAATTATTTGCATCACAGTGGGAGTTGAGCACATTATCAACCTTAGGCCATTGTGGTCATGGAAGAAGCGGGTTTATTTTCATAAAATGTGTATCTGTAATATGATTAGAATTAATACAAATGCATCATTTACTGCGCAACAAAATACAACCAACAACTTAAAGACATACCTCCCTGATGTGGCCATTGGATTCTCCTTTTTGGGTATTCAAAAACCTCATATGGGTCTACAACTTGAAGAGTTTAATATGCATAGGATCCATCTCATAAAGGTCTCTCCCCTTGTTGAGAACTGGTCATTGTTCATTTTCACTACCGCAACAAGTCATTTGTGTGGATTAAACATGCGAGGATAATTATATTATGTGCATTGAGCCCTCAGTGAAGTAGAAGCCACAGATTCATGATTGTACCCACGTTTCATAAATTCATTTCTATATGGTGCGATGTTCATAGAGGATAAAGGGGCATCATGTCTCATCGACGGAGCCACATCTGTATGAAGTAACAACTACCAAAAAAATTTAAGCTATAGATCGACATTTGGTACTCAGTCCATAATGCTACCAATGGACATTACAATGATTTAAGAGGCGTAGGGACAACCTACACCAGCCATTCTCTCTAATGACAAAGTGGCACAACACTTGCCACAAACAGGTCTAAATTTATTATTTTCACTCTTGCAATTAATTAAATACACCTCTAGCATTATTATTCGATCATGAAGACATCTAACCTATGCTATTTTATTGTAGGTGGAGCTTTCGGTTTGCACAAAGAGCCAGGGGTTTCCCCAGCAAGCCAGGGGACCTTTTCAAAGAAAGGTGGATCCTTAAAAAATTTCCAAGAACCTCACTTTAAGCTCAAGGGCACCCAGTCATGGGGCGAAGATGCAGGAAAAGGAATCTTGCTGTGAAATCCAAAGATAACCAAAAGAAGGTCACAATTCGCAAGTAACCCAGGTCGTAGGTCGCAAATTTCCAAGGGTCGTAGGTCCCAGAGTACCCAAGGTCACAAGTCGTAGATTGCTCAAGGTCACAGATTGCTGAGGGTCGCAGGTCGCAGATTACCCAAGATTCCAATTCGCAGTTTGCTCAAGGTCGTAGGTCGCATACAACCCTAGGTCGTAGGTCACAAATGGCCTAAGTTGCAAGCCAGCTCAATAGTCAGGAAGACCAAGAGTCAAGCGAAACTCAAGAGTCATCTCAGCCTATATGTAAAAATTCAGGAAAAGATATAGGACTTTTAGCTCAACAATGAAAGCTAGTATGACAGAGGAATTGTTGCTAGAGAGGTAAAGGCACTCAGCTATTGGTATCAAGTAGAGATAGAGGTAGTGAGGCTAGGGTTTTGTATCATGCATTAAGATGAATAGCCCATGTTGCACTATTGGGTTTTGACGAGTTGTAAACATGTATTTGACATTTCATCAACATTAATAATATATTTTCCTTTCAGAAACTGATTCACGTGCTTGTTTGTGGTGATAGTACTAGTTGTCTAATACTTCATTATGTTGTACATCTGCTTTCATGCATGCCATTGGTTACGAACTATTTCTTAGTGGTTGCATGTATGTTTTCTTTTGGATTAGTGTATATTTGTCCTTGCCATGGAGGTGATCTATTGTGAACTACTTTGCAGTTAACTTCCAGCGTGTTTTCTTTCACGTATGTTTGACTAGTTTTCGGCTCACTAATCTTAGTCATGGCATACCGCCCTTTTTATTTTGCTGCTCAGACTTTCTTGTATATTTTTTTATGGTTCGTTAATCTTGGGCTGATTTTTATTCACTGATTGGTCATTTCATCTTCGCCTTTTCTCCATTATATTCTCATCCGAAAAACAAGAGTGGAAACAACTATGGCTGCATCTGGGCCCACATACCAGATGGGGCTCCTATCCCAAACGTTGTGAGGCCTGATTGGGACCTTTCACTGGGGAGACCCCCCTTGTTTTCAGCAATACTATTTTTCCCGTGAAAAAAATTGGCACTAGAAGGAGGGCCCAATGAGAAGATAAGCCCTTAGAGCCGGCGGTTAGTCTCATATCTGTAATGGCTCATCCCCAAATCATTCTTCCAAGATGTTTATCAGATTTATCTAGTTCTTGATGCTCAATCGCCGATGAACCTCTGTATCACTTGTCTTAGTTAAAATTCGATGGTGAGGACGAAGTTTCTATAACCAAGCACCTTTCGAATTTTTGTGATTTTTGTGAGTGTTATGAAATTGATGATGAGGAGTTGGCTTGTGTGCTTTTCTCCCTCACTCTCGAAGGTCACGTTAAGAATGGTGCTGCACATTGCCGATACCTTCCATCCATTCGTTCGAGCAGCTCACCGGTGAATTACAACAAGATTTTCACAGGTACGATTTTCAAAATGTATTGATAAAGTTAAATGAGATCAGAATGGAACCTCAAGAATCTCTAGAGGTGTTCTCTATCATATTTTTTCATTATATTTTTGAGTTCCCTGAAAGGGATGTTGATTGGAAATATTTAATTGAATAGTTTCAGCAGGTGGTTTTTGTTTCCATTGAACAATTTCGACTGGCATCCAAGCCTGATCGTAGTGTTTGCTATGATGACCCTCAAGTTGCCAGCTATTTAGACTTTGTCCCTAATGTTTCCTATTCTATCTCCCCAAGTCAAGAGCACATTCAGGCCTCCAAGAAGGGTATTACTATTTGTAATATTCCTATTCCTCCTCCTGAATTCTTGTGTAGTGGAGTTGTGACCGCAAAATTTCTGAGTAATGATAGACGTGTGCAGGAAAATAAAACCAGTTGTACCACCTCTGAATATTTCACGCACCCTGTCTAGTCAGAGCTTGAAAACCGTATTGGCCCAACATCTCTCCTGCTTAATGAAACTTATCTCGAGTCAACTAAATGTTTCCCTGGGCACAACCCTAAATCTTATTCGCATATTGATAATAAATTGACTCTTGTCCTAGATAAAGTCGATTTCCTTACAAAATCATTGGACCATGATAGGGATGCAGGATCATTGTTCTCTCTGGATAACACTGATGTGCAAGATGAAAGTCCTTGTATGGTTGATACCCCCACATCTGAATCATTTCATCCATTATTCCCTGATTTATTTCATGAGTCTGCCACACCAGTAATTTCTTCAAGTCATTCAAAATTTTCATATACTAGTATTGACGACAATCACAAACATGTGAGTGGTGTTTCACAATCACACTACGAAATGGATGAATCTATTATGCCTGATATTTTTCATCCACAATCTATAAATAGAAAAATAATTGATTGCTTGTCTCAGCAACCTCAAGATGTTTCTTTTAACAATTCATCCCAACTGTTAACTCCTGGGAGGCCTAATGTGCCAGGTACCCAGCCTAATCAAATTGATGGCTCCAATGATCATTACTCATCTGAAAACATATTCATTCATGCCTCTAATGAACTCTCATTCATCTCTATCTGTCAACCGTAGGAATCCGCCGAAATTTGATGATCCGCTTTGTGATGATTCAAGGACCTGTCAGGAAATTGAAGCAATTCAGCTTCTACTGGTTGTTACCTCAAGTTCTTACGATCGTGTTGAGACCCCTAAAATAAGACAGACTAGGGTTTCTCTAAGTAGGCTTTCTGAAATGATAGTTCCCACGTATCTCACTCCTCTCAGCATAACCGCACCGGATGTCAACTCATCTGGAAAAGTCTTCCATTCGAGTCATGTTCCTCTAAGTACATTTTTCTATCCCTTAACAGCTAGTGTGCAACAACCGATATACCCTAATTTTTTCACTGGAAGGAAAACATCAACCATTGTGTCTAATATTTTCATTTTTTGCCTAGAAAGTACCAATTGCATTCAGGAAAAAGCATGTAATGTTTGGAAAACCTCTCTACTGCCTTAAAATATTCCGGTAAATTCACCCCATCTTAGGAAATCTAAATAATTTGATACATTAGATTGTCAATCTGCTAGTGCACAAACTATTTCCCGAATTGATAATAATCCCAGTGACGGTTGTCCAATCATCACAAATAATGATCACATCCATTCGCTAGTTAATCTCACAAAACCATAAAATTTTGGAAGCCCCCCGCTCGAAGGTCCAGAGTTTGTCTAGGATGGTGAGGAATTTCAGCCCTTGTTGACAGTTACTTCGAATTTTCACATCCTCGACGAAACCCAGGAGCAAATTCGAACTAGGGTTTTAAAGATTTGGGTTTTTTCACTTGGATTCACAGGCACCTCGAATTCATCTAGCGGATGCTTATTTTTTTCATACCATCAAATTGATAAATATCAATATCATGATGAGTTTTCTAGCTAGTTCGATGGATCCTGTCTAATGAATATACCTGCAAATAGGTAATGTCTTACCCCACTTCCGTCGGACCTAGGGTTGTGCATGGATGGATGTGTGTCATTTATAAATGATTTTAGGTTTCAAGAACATATTTCTGTGCATCAAGATGAGAGAAAAATTCATCTTTCACAATCCATTCTGGCATGTTCTCTGGTAAGTAACCATGACTTTCTTACTGTTACACATGCTCTTCAGGTAAGTATTGTTGTTTGTGCACACTGTTGTATCCTAGACCTGATTGCGAACATTGTTGTTCTTGCAGGACGAGAACTAATGTGGTGGTTGCACTGGAAAGTTGATTTCACATAACCCGACCACCTCATTGGTTAAACATGGGTTTTTAGGTTTAGGCTAGCTAGGATCTATTAATAAAAGTTTGTTAGATCATGCTGCTAATTAGATTATTTGCGAAGGTTTTTCTTTATTGTTTAAAATTATGTCTGTCGTCTTTTCTTACGGTTAATACCTTGGGCATCATGATTTTACATTTATTTTGCACTCATTTTGTTTTCAGTTTACTTATTGCTGCATAATGTTCATATAATCACTACATGTGTTTTTCCTTGTGTTCACCTACAACTAGTTGATCTTTCTCACACACGGCATTGCATTGCGTCATAAGCCTCGTCTGTTACATCGCGTCGTACAATTTCTTCCTCACATCATTTGCACAGGTTGTTGACATAGCTTGGAAAGTTTCTGTATATTTCATACCACTGCATGAGCCCTCATTGAAACCCTGATGACCTTTCTTACTTGTTTTTCCCTGATTGTTGAAACCCTAACTCCATTGTTTGTGTGAATTTGCGGTGGGTACCTTAAGAGGCAGCTTCTCCCAGAACAAAGCATCGAAGTCACATTCTCAACACAATTCCTATGAGTTTAAATTCATCAGCAAGGGAGATATGAGCAGGTTGCGTGTGGGGAACCCTAACGAGTTTGAGTGGCCTATACCCATAACCCGATCCTTGTGCCCAACATAGTCTTGAACATCTTGATGCTCTGTTTTGCATGTTTCACCTATGGGTGGTAGATGGGGTGTGAAGGCTTGGCATGATGGAAGACCCTAATTAGGATATCTTTCAGTTTCTGTCAAACAAGAAACAACCTCTCTTTCCTGTAAAATAAGTTGGGATCCCTCATTCACCCATGCAAAATAAGTTCCATAAGCGCATGAAAATAAGTGCTACAAGAACTTGAAAAAAATAAGGGTAAAGGATTGAGAAAGGCTTCCTGTGCAGAGAGTTAATGCAATGAATCCGCCAGGGTACTGACTAGGTTCACTGGCAGTGGAGAAACGTTTCTGATTTCTTGGAGTGACTCGGCCGAGGTATTGTCCAAGCTTGCTGGCAGCAGAGCAACACCAGAAATGTATTTTAAAAATAATTCTGAATATAAGAAGTTTGTTTCCTTTCTCTTCACATAATCAAAAAAATGTTGGCATTCGTGAGCTTCCGCTTTAACGTGTTCTGATTAATGAGACGTAGCTGAGCCACAAGGATCGGGTATATCTATAAAGGTCAAAGTAATGAAAAGGTTCCCACAGTACTTATTCAATATTCCCTCGCATCGCTATCCAAACTCAGACTATTGTTGGGTCATTGACAGAGATGCTGGATTCTACCATGGTTCGCCAATTGTTGTAGCCGCTACAACACCACCCAAAATTTTGGGTATATTAAAAATTTTGGGTCCCCCTCCACTCACTTCGCCATTACAGTTTTTGACCCAACCTTCAGTCAGTGACACCTCTATGACCTATTCTCACCAAACCCCATCACTACGCTCACTCATACAATGCACGCCGCACCCGCTTGGCTTGTCACCTTAAGGCAAGTTGTTGTTGTCGGGAGTTATATTGCCATCAGTCTACCTTTGCATGAGTGTTCGCCCACTGCCAATATTTTGCATGCGACCTCACACTCTAAATTAATTTGAGGTTTGTAATTTGGTGGTCCTCTACACATGTTAAAACACCTATGCGATCATAGCCATGAATCAAAGGTTAAAGCCTTGCTCTCTCAATTGTCACTTTGGCGCATCATAACCTACTATCTCTCCACCAGCTTTGAAAGAATATTTTTGGTCACACACTAAGCATTATGTTACCAAGCTAAGGTTTGTTCATATGAGAAGAGTAAGCCTCAAAGGCTGAAGATCGTGTTTGATATGTTAATATTGGAGGATTATTTATCATTCAAGAATGAGTCACATTTGTTTGTAAAAGGTCACTCACTACTCCCTAGTTCACTTAGGTTGGAGTTAAATTGATCATGCTCGACAAAACCTTACTCAACGTGCGATTAAAAGTGTGCTATTTAATTAGTAACCTCTTCGTTATATTGCGAATATAAAATGACATTGGATGTTGACACCCTAAATTGGTATATTAATATTTGAATTTTTTATGTTGAGGCTCATATCTTCTTGAAATATGGCATGTAGTTCTAACCATAACTTGTTGGATCGAAGTATGCCCTAGAATCAAGGGTGATGCAAGAAAGAATAAAAGGCTTGAAAAATGTTAATGGAATAAGTATAATGAGAGCAAGGCCACGTGTGTATGGGAAATTGTGTGTTGAGTTGAACATGATGCCAGTTGCGCTCCTTAAAAAAAAAGTGCTTTTGTAAGCCACATGGTTTAGTAATGGCCATTGCACAAACAAGAAACCACCCACACCGAGCCAGATCAGAGCGTAAAGTGATATAAAGTTGTTCTGAAAGGGTGCGATGCCGTCTAGGATCATGCAAGTCTGGGAAGGAGGATGGAATGATCCATCCTAAAATATATGTGCCTTGATGAGGAATGCATTTCATCCTGAAGATCAACATCAGAAGCATCAAATTTCCAAATCTTCAAATCTACTCTACTTTCTACCGATGGGTCAAATCGATCTAGCAACATGAACTTCTATTATCAGTGCTCGGATAGGAAATAAAAAACTAAAATCTCTTTCCGAGTTCCATCAATGTTGAAATAACGTTGAAATGCTCGTTTCTTATCACTTTTCCTACTGTTAAAAAAATTAATGCAGGTTATGGTTTGGGTTGGTGCAAGTTACAATTTTCCCATTGTAGGAATGATGTCGAAGCCCTCAGATGAGAAAATAGCGATCGCAAGTCTGTGGCCGTGGGGAAAAGTGTCTAACTGTTCTTATCGCAGCCATGATAGGCAGTGACACTAACTTGAAAAACACGACCATTAGTCGGAAGTGCGACCAGACTCAAGGTGTTAAACTACACATTTGTCAATAATATTTCCAAAGAGGAAGTTAAAATATGCCATTTGAAAATTCCTCGTGTCATGGTGGTGCGATTTATTCCAGTGACAGAAGGTGAATGACTATTCACTACATCAATGAAACACTGGGAATGTTTAAATGTTGTCATCATGCGACTAGTTTGGGAACACGACTATGCAACCTCCATATGAGTCGCAAAGTCGTCGTTCAAATCCTTGAGGAAGTGAGTGAAATATGTGACTCATTTAAAGGAAAACCATGCAACCTTCATAGATCACAGCCTCTCCTTGGTCGCATAGTCACAACTGTTTTCTCAGGACTCAAGAAATATGTCTTGACTGAGGTTGTTGGGTGCTCACTATCAATTTATGTATGAATCTGATATGGAGATGGAAATCGACAAAGGGAGGACGGGAAAAAATCACATCGCTATCCTTTGAAATAAAATGACATGCCATGATTTCTTTATGGTGGCAACGGGTGCAACTCGTATGCTAGGAAATTGCATGAGAAGGTAGGGCTCACACAAATAAAATTTAAGTGCATGTGTGGTCATGAAAGGGCACTTCACAGGCCTCAAGTCGCAAAGTTACAATGTTTTCTTCAGATCAGGAGGTGCAACCCAACTCCCATGTGACTGTGCAACCTCGTCGAGGTCGAAAGGTTGCAAAAAAGTGTTTCCAAGAGAGACCATGACTAGTGAATTCCCCGACTATGCGACCTCCACTCCATAAGTGTGACCTCCCTCAAAGGCAACACCCATGCCCATACAGACGCAAAATCAAACTCTTAAATAGGGTGGGAACGCATTTATATTATAGGGGTTGGTAAATGCTTTAAAAAGAGTGAAGGAACCTTTTGGGCAGACACTTGATTTACAGGAGGGGACAAGCACCTTAAGAAAACCCCAAGGGGACGAAAACTGGGGTGGTTCAAAAAAATCGGTAGGCAAAAGCCGAATCTACTATGGCCTTTCCAGATTCAAGAGTCATGGCCTCTTATGATCTACAGAATGTGTGGGATATCGTTTAGGAGGAGGAGAGGCCTCGTGCTGCCATTCCGCAGCTCTCAAGTTTGAAATGCTTTGCATCATAGTGAGAGCTGAGCACATTATCAACCTTAAGCCACTGTGGTCATGGAAGAAGCAGGTTTATTATCATAAAATGTGTATCTATAATATGATTAGAATTAATACAAATGCATCATCAGCTACGCAACAAAATACAACCAACAACTTCAATATATACCTCCCTTATGTGGCCACTAGATTCTCCTTTGTGGGTATTCAACAACCTCATCTGGGTCTAGAACTTCAAGAGTTGAATATGCATAGGATCCATCTCATCAAGGTCTCTCCCCTTATTCATAACTAATCATTATTCATTTTAACTACTGCAACAAGTAATTTGTGTGGATTAAACATCCGAGGATAATTCTATTATGTGCATTGAGCCCTCAGTGAAGTAGAAGCTGCAGATTCATGATTGTACCCACGTTTCATAAATTCATTTCTATATGGTGCGATGTTCATAGAGGATAAAGGGGCGTCATGTTTCATCGACGAAGCCACATCCCTATGATGTAATAGCTACCAAAACAAGTTAAACTACAGATCCACATTTGGCACTCAATCCATAACACTACCAATAGACATTACAGTGATTGAAGAGGCGCATGGAAAACCTACAAGAGCCATTCTCTCTGATGACAAAGTGGCACAACACTTGGCCACAAAGGGGTATAAATTTATTATTTTCACTCTTGCAATTATTTAAATAAACCTCTAGCATTATTATTTGATCATGAAGAAATGTGACCTATGCTATTTTATTGTAGGTGGAAGTTTTCGGTTTGCACAAAGAGCTAGGGTTTTCTCCAACAAGCCAGGGGACCTTTTCAAAGCGAGGTGGATCCTTACAAAATTCCCAAGAACCTCACTTTAAGCTCAAGGGCACCTAGTCATGGGGCAGAGATGCAGGAAAAGGAATCTTGCTGTGAAATCCAAAGATCATCGAAAGAAATTCGAAGTTCACAAGTAACCCAGGTCGTAGGTCGCAGATTTCCCAGGGTCATAGGTCACAGATTTCCCAAGGTCGCAAGTCACAGATTGCTCTAGTTCGCAATTTGCATACAACCCTGAGTCGTAGGTTGCAAATTTCCTAAGTCGCAAGCCATCCCAACAGTCGGGAAGACCAAGATTCAAGAGCAACTCAAGAGTCATCTTAGCCTATATGTACAACTTCAAGAAAAGATACAGGACTTTTAGCTCGACAATGAAATCCAATATGATAGAGGAATTGTTGCGAGAGATCTAAAGGCACTCAGCTCTTGGTATCAATTAGAGAGAGAGGTAGTGAGGCTAGGGTTTTGTATCATGCATTGATATGAATAGCACATGCTCCACTATTAGGTTTTGACGAGTTGTAAACATGTATTTGACATTGTAGCATCATTAATAATATATTCTCCTTTTCGGCACTGATTCATGTGATTGTTTGTGGTGATAGTACTAGTTTTATAATACTTCATTATGTTGTACGTCTTCTTTCATGCATGCTATTGATTATGAACTATTTCTCAGTGGTTGCATGTATGTTTGATTTTTGATTAGTGTTTACTTGTCCTTGCCATGCTGGTGATCTATTCTGAACTACATTGAAGTTAACTTCTAGCATGTTTTATCTCACGTATGTTTGACCTATTTTCGGAGCTCACTGATCCTATTCACAGCATACCCCCCTTTTTATTTTTTAGCTTAGACTTTCTTGTATCTTTGTATATGGTTCCTTAATCTTGGGCTGATTTTTCAATACTGATTGGTCATTTCATCTTCGCCTCTGCTCTATCATCTTCTCACCTGAAAACCAAGAGTGGAAACAACTATGGCGGCAGCCGGGCCCACATATTGGAGGGGGTATGTTACACTAAAAACTGTCATCCTGACATTTGCTATGAGTATGAGCTCATTATTACTCATACTTCCTCCTTTTGCAAGTCTAACATATCAGCTCCTCATGTCAAGCTTTCAAAATCAAAGAAAAGTTCCTAAAAATCCCCTAAACATTGGTATCGCACTTTCTCTATTCATTGCATGCGGTCCCGCACCTAAAGTTCAGCTTTCCTGTGGAACTGTTTGGTCAATTTAGTGTGTCCTAAATTGCTACATTTAATTTTTCAATCCGGGATTCGTAAGCTGACGAAGTGTGGTGCACTATATGTGCAAGATAACCTATCTCTTACTTTTTTGTCGTTTTTGGATTTTTGTGAAATTCTAAAAGACAAGTATGGAGACAAATATTCAAGACAACAATGTCTTTCTAATGATTTTCCAAACTTCAAAAGAATTTTAAAAACACAATGACAAAATTAATTCTTCAAAGAAAATGAAATTGCATCACTACTCTAGTCAAACAAACAATGAACTACTGATCATGAAACTCATTATTCTTGTTGCTGTTCAAACACAAAAGAAACTATGCTGAAAGAAATCCAAAAGTTGCAACAAAGTAAATCTAAATCAAATTACATCAACTTATCTTCTGATCCCTCATCATTAGTCCAGCTATGATTTTCGGAGGTAACCGTAAACAACTTGAGTAACCTGATATCTAACTTGCAGGAAGTAAACTAATATCAAACTACACATTCATAATTCAATCCCTCACCATTAGTCCAGCTCTGGCTTTCGGAGGTAACTGAAGATTTCATGAGAAATTTAATATATCTAACTTGCAGAAAGTAAACTAATATCAAACTATACATTCATACTTCAATCCCTCACCATCAGTCCAGCTGTGGCTTTCGGAGGTAACTGAAAATGACATGAAAAATTTGATATATCTAAATCTAACTACTGAAACAAATGTGCAAGATTGAAATAAACAAAGCAGTACTGAAATTAAACATAAACTAAGAAAAGTAAATTAGCAGCAGAACAATATTAATTCCATGTCATTAGTAAAAAATTTATGCAAATTCCCGGGCTGCCTATTTATAACTTGAAACAAGAACATTGATTAGTTAACAATAACATAAAACATGAAAGATTATGGACAGAAGCAAGATGTAAATCATGAAAGATTATAAACAGAAATGAAGCATATATACCATGAAAGATGCAATGTATAAACATGTGAATGAATTATGGCACAATGAGCTTAAAGAAATAAAATAAGAACTATACAATAATGCACAAAACCTCAGTGTGTGCAGGGGCCCTCTACACCAACCTCGGCAACAAACTTCAAGTACGAATTACGCTTGGAAACAGAGTCTTCTTATATATTAAAATGCAGTCATAAGAGAAAGGTGATATTACGGCAACGTAATTACATTACAGAGCTATCTGGAAGCTAATGGAGACTAATAAAAACTAACTCTTATGCGTATGCAAACACGTTATTTATACTAAAGGTGATATAGCTAATTTCCTCAAGTTTATGCTGATAGAGAACACGTAAACCATTATGTCCAGAGATCTAGGATCATGGCCGCGTTGAGGAGTAAATCTATGAAGAGTGGATGTTTGAATTCGGCTTATGGAGCGATGTATAGGTGTTGATTTGTCTCCCGCAATTCAGAAACGGCCATATAAATCTCCACGTGACGAGAAACAAAGTCCTGTCACCGTGGGACTCTACGGTTGACTTCCACTTGGCCACCTTTGACCGTAGCCTCCTTAGGTGAATTTGCTTGAGCCAATGGGACACGATCCATGTCCACATCATTTCCGACTTGCCCATGTGGCTCGTTTTACCTGAAGACACCTGTAACGTAGAGTTTCACAAAATGGCTGCGGAAAGTTGCAGCAGCTGTGGAAAGTGGCAAGATTCCGCAGCTAAATAAGCAAAATCTAAATCAAACAGCAAACACAAAAATATAGTTAAAAACCATTTTAGATGCTCTTTTGCAATTAATATACAATGATATTGACAACTGGGAAGGTTTAGGTGAATGAAAAAGGTATAGAAAGGTGTATGGAAAAGATGCAGATTTGAGACTCAACATACCCCCACTGTGAAGGTGTTGCATGTCCTCATGCAACCAAAATTTTGATAATCCTTCTTCAGTTCATATGCCTTGACACTTCAGCCAGTACATCCAATCCTCTCCTCTTCTTCCTTGGTGCTGCCAACATCCTGGGATTTTTCATTAAGCATCTAAATTTGATATTAACTAGTGCTCTGGTTAACTTCTGGCATTTCTTTTTCAATTTCTTGTTCTTCTTCTGCCATATTCCCAGATGTAGCATGGTATTATCATGAATGATTTTGTCCAATTTTCTTTGTTCCTTCAATGTCTCATTTTCATTTTTGATGTGTCTATTTAAAAGCTCTAGCTCAAAGACTTCCTATTTTAGTGATTGGACTAAATCATCTTATACTATGTGAGGCTGAATGGACAAAGTACTGGGACCTATAGCTGCTTTTTCTAAAGATTCTATATAATCATATACTTCTTGCTGCTTGCGGTCTATATCAGGTGTCATTTTTATTGGGCTGTCCCCAAAATTCCGTGAAGGAGAGTTGTCTTCAAAATCTGGCTGAGAAGGGCTCACATCAACATCTTGCTGAGAATGGGATGGACTATGTTCAATGTGTAACTGAGAATGAAATGAACCAATTTCACTAACTGATTGAGAGTGAGATGGACTATGGTCAGCTGGGGACTGTTCAGATGTTTCTTCTCCCAAATCAATGAAATGGGGTCCTTTCATTTGCGTTTTCCTCAATTTCCCCTTAAGTCTGGAACTTCTTCTCACACGCTGTGGACCACTGTCCTTTTGCTTTTGTTTTCCTTTCTCTGTCTTCTTGGCCATAGATGACTGTTTTTGAAGATAAACTAATCTTTCAGATAACACTTGATGATCTTCTTCTTCGGAAGAAGGAGTTTGATGTATAGCCTCAATATTTTTTCTCTCTTTTGATGTTATTGGCTTTTTACCTTTAGTTTCTTTATTCTTCCTCTTTGACAGTCTCTCTTCCCTATCAGTTCTTTCAATTGTAGTAGTAGGAGTATTTTGAATTTCATCATTTGTTCTCTTTCTCCTACTACTTCTTGATGTGTTACCTTCAGGAATTTCTTGAGTAGGAGTACTTTGAGTTTCATCATTTATTATTTTTCTCCTACTCCTTCTTGATGTTCTACCTTCAAGAATTTCCTGAGGTTCCTCAAAGAAATTTCTAATCAAAAATTGTTCCCATGTGTCTTTCTTCTCCTTTAACTCTTTTTTAATCAAAATTTTTACAAGACCGTGGTGATATAGATGTGGTTCTACATCTCCTAAATGTTTCTGAACAGTCACAGACATCTTCTTCAAACTATTTAATAGAAAATATGGGAGATTGAGAGTTTGATTATCTAGAAAATTCATCAGCAATCTGGTATGGTACATATACATGGACCCAAAACGGCCTTCATAGGTAATGAAGTTTTGAACAACCAGCAGCAAAGTAGCCCATTCCTCTTTCAAAACATGAACAGGAATTCCTCTTTTAAAAATAGTTATGTCCATACCTTGGTTTCATAAGATTATTCTCCAGGCTTCATCACTAATGCTTTTATTCTTAAACCAATGCTCACCCTCTTGAGGAAGTTCCGTGGCAGTTGCTATAGATGCCTCATTCACCGCAAACTTAAGGTCTCCAATCTCTACTTCCAGGCCATTGAACGACCTTGCAAATTCTTTTGTCACTTCTTTATGATAGCCTCTGAACTTTTGGATAAACCGCAGCCACTTTTCTTTCTTCAATATATCCCTGACTTGCAGATATCCCTCCATGAATTTAGGTCCTTCTGGTTCTGCTCTTAGCACTTTACCCATCCTTCTTTTTGCTCTTCAAAAATTTTCCTGTGTAAGGGTTCAATGGAAGTAGAACGGCTGAATGCACAGAAATGAGCACAATGACTGTAGGTAGATATCAGAGAGTGGGTATACAGGCTGTAGCGTAACAGAGAATGAAATGGAGTGAGGTGAAACAGAGAGGGGTTTCGTGAGCACGGCAGAGATACGGCTGTGAGATTAACAGAACAATAGGAGGAGTATAACACATCCGGCAATGTTTTGAAATTTGGTGGCTGCAAAATAAATGTAAGCACGTTTAAACAACGGCTATGGATTTTATGCTGCTGAAAGAGCCCGTGGTCAAATCAACTACGTCTCATTGTCACCGGTGGAATATCGGAGTATGAGTGAAGATCAGAGGTTTAATTATGGAACCGTTTGAGAATGAATGCAGGAGGATCATATGGAGATCGTGAAAGGGTTACGGAATTTTTCAATATAATCATTGCACATAATGGATGGATCTTATGGTTTAGAACTATATAAAAATGTGTTTTCAATGCTATTTGAAATGAATTTTTACTCATACCTTGGAATATTTTCCTTTTTCCTTGGTCTTCAATTAGTTGCTCTTCATTGGTATCTTGAATGCTCCATGTCTTCATTTTTGGTCCTCATACCTGCATTTTATTTCATGATTATGGAAATAACATCCGGTTGTACATTCTTTTGAAAACAGAGCGGTAGCTGCGGAATCTACTTCTGGCTGCAGAAAATAGTGTCAGCTGCGAAAACAGATGTCAGCTGCGGAAACTGACACAGCTATTATTTGGGTGAATGGAAATGAGCGGATGAAAAATGACTAGATGGAAATGGTTATAAAAAAAATAAAAAATTATTGGTGAAAATGGAATGAAATAGATAAAATGAAGTGGAATGGAGTGAAATGAAGTGAAATGAAGTGGAATGGATGGTCACAAAACTTTTGAAATGAAAGAGGGATTCTTTTTTTTGGAAAATATAGAGTGTCAGGTGTTCCTGATTTTCACCCTATATTTTCGGTATAAGACTGCCAATCAGTGATTGGTTTTCATTCTTATACAATTTTATTTTATTTTTTTAACTGAAAAGAACAAAAGCTAGGCTGGTGGAGAAGAAGAATTCCTATGTACCAGCCTGATTGCAGAATTTTCTTGAAACATTTTGACAAAATCCTCTTTTGAGAGTGGCTTACGATAAACTTTCAATCTGTGGGCATTCACAATAAGAGGAGTTTTAAACTCATCAATGGTCTTTATTCTTACCACTCCATTGCTAAATATCTTGTCAATCTCATATGGCCCAAGCCAATGAGTCTGAAATTTTCCTTGAAAATCTTTAAACTTGGAATCAAATAACAATGCCCAATCTCCTTCTTGAAACTTCTTCTCTTTGATGTACTTGTCATGCCATTTATCTCTTTGATATTGAACTAGATCAGTTCTTAAAATTGCTTCTTGTCTAATCTCATCTAGCTCATTTAACTGCTCCATTCTATGCTTTTGGGCTTTTGATAAGTCCATCCCCAACTGAACTGCTATCTTGAAGGTCTTGACTTGGAACTCAATGGGGAGCAATACTTCTTTCCCATAAACAAGTTCATAGGGAGAATGTCCTGTTGTATTTCTCCATGTAGTTCTATAGGCCCACAAGGCTTCAGGAAGCCTTTCTGCCCAATCTCTTCTATGTAGATGAACAGTTTTGGTGATGATACTTTCAAGAACTTTGTTTGTGGACTCCACTTGACCATTTTCTTGTGGATGGTAAGGATTAGATCTTCTGTGCTTGATTTTTTATTCTTCCACCAATATCTCCACCAAGTTGGATGTGAATTGGCTTTCTTGATCTATCACAATTTCTCTTGGAACACCAAAGCGAGTAAAAATATCCTCATAAAGAAAATGAACAACTGAATTTTCAGTAGCAGATACTAATGCTTTGGCTTCTACCCATTTAGTAACATAATCAGTGCAAACCAATATATACTTCTTTTGTTTAGATGGTGGATTAATAGGTCCAATGAAATCTAAAGCCCATTTTTCAAAGGGTTCAATGAGTACCTGTGTTTGCAATGGCATTTCATTTGAAAGGGTAGGTTTTCCTACTCTTTGGCAGCTGTCACACCTTTTGACATATTGTTTTGCATCTTTGAAGAGGGAAGGCCAATAATATCCTAAAGAGAGGATTTTATAGGCCATCCTTTTGTCTGCAAAGTGTCCACCGCATAGTTCATCATGACATGCCTTAAGAATATCAGGCATTTCATCTTCCCTGACACATCTTCTGATCACAAGATCTGGCCCTGTTTTAAACAATTCGTTAGAAATCCATGAATATTTTGAACTCTCCTGAATAATTTTTAGTTTTTCATTTGGAAATAAATGTGAAGGTAGTTTCCCTGTAACCAAATAGTTAGCAATATCTGCATACCAAGGAGTCTTAATAGTTACTGCAAACAAGTATTCATCAGGAAACTTATCCTCTACAAGAGAATCTTCTTTAGTATTCTGAATCCTAGACAAGAAATCAGCTACTGTATTTTGTTTTCCTGGTCTATCCAACACAGTAATATTGAATTCTTGCAAAAGTAAGATCCATCTTGTCACTCTGCCATTAGTAACAGGTTTGTTCATTAAATATCTAA
This sequence comes from Pinus albicaulis, assembly GCA_034641835.2. Taxonomy (NCBI): domain Eukaryota; kingdom Viridiplantae; phylum Streptophyta; class Pinopsida; order Pinales; family Pinaceae; genus Pinus; species Pinus albicaulis. The sequence continues at coordinate 1,787,887,539 of CM076578.1, read as the reverse complement.
TTGCAGAATGGTCAGTATGAATAAAAGTTTCATAGCCTGTTATGTAATGTCTAAACTTATTAATTGCATGAACAACGGCTAAAAACTCTTTTTCAGTCACAGTATAATTCAACTCTGTGGGAGTCAAATTTTTACTGGTATAATAAATGGCATAAGGAACTAAATATTTTTGACCCAACACAGCTCCTAGAGCTGTATCTGAAGCATCCATAGAAATATGGAAAGGGAGTTTCCAATTTTGTCCTCTCAAGATAGGTGCTTCAGATATTCTTGTTTTCAAAGTTTCAAAAGCTGATTGACAATCAGGATCCCATTTGAATTCACAATCTTTTGTAAGCAATTTGAAGAGTGGAGATGCTATTTTAGTGACGTTTTCTATAAATCTTCTATAGTAACCAGTAAATCCTAGAAAACTTCTAACATCTCTTTGACAATTTGGAATAGGCAACTTGGAGATGACTTCAACTTTTGATCTATCAACCTTAATCCCATCTCCTGAAATATGATGTCCTAAAACAATCCTTTCAGTAAACATCATAAAGCATTTTTCATGGCTTAATGAAAGGTTTGTTTCTTTACATCTTATAAGAACTTTTTCCAAATTTTCTAATGCCTCTTCAAATGAATTACCATAAACTGTAAAATCATCCATATAAACCTCTACACAATCATGGATTAGATCAGAAAAAATTCCTAGTACTGCTCTTTGGAATGTTGCAGGTGCATTACATAACCCAAAAGGAAGCACTCGATAGGCAAAAGTTCCCCATGGAAAAGTAAATGTGGTCTTATCTTGATCTTCAGGTGCTACCTGAATTTGATTATAGCCATTAAAACCATCCAAAAATTAAAAGTACTTTTTACTTGCTAATGTGTCTAATACCTGATCGATAAAAGGCAAAGGAAAGTGATCCTTCAAAGTTGCTTTGCTCAATTCCCTGTAATCAATGCACACCCTCCATTTACCATTCTTTTTAGGTACTATAACCAGAGGAGAAACCCATCGGCTATCTGAAATTGGATAAATGAAGTTTACATTGAGTAGTTTTTGGAGCTCTTCTTTCACTATCTCCCTAAGATTTGGATTCATCCCTCTTTGAGGTTGTCTGATTGGTCTACTGTTTTCTTCAATATAGATATGATGGATGCAAGTCTTAGGATCAATACCTTTCATGTCAGTATACTCCCATGCAAATGCAGTAGAATGTTTTTGCAAGATTTTGATTAGTTCTTTTTGTTGTGACTCTTCCAAATGTTTGTTGATATTCAATGTTTTTCTTGGAAAAATCTCAATGGTAGAACTACCAAACTCTTCCATAGAGTAAAGAGACATTTGTCTTGATGATAAATATTCTATGTCAGATTCCAACTGAAATTGTGTGGGGTCATATTCTGAAGATATCTTAAAATTTTCTAATGTGTTCAGAATTTGACTATCCTCACTGATTTCAGAAATGGTAAAGACAGGTTGTATAGTGTCCTCATCATCAACCCATTCATTGTCTCCTACTTCTGTGATTGTTTTTGCTGGAGGATACAAATTTAATTTCTTTGTCGAATTACCATTAGGAATTACATATCCCCAGATCTACAACTAATAAAAGCATCAGCTGTGGCTAGCTAAGGTCTTCCTAAGATAAGTGGGTGCCCTCCTAGATTACTCTTGGGAGTCAAAATCATAAAATCTACTGGATATTCCCAAGAATCTAAGGAGACTGAAATATCTTCTAATACACCATCTAGTTTAATAATCGATCGATCTACAAGTTGCAGTAAAGTAGGTGTAAAAAGAAGGTTAGGAAGTTTTAGCTGGTCCATAGTCTGTCTACTCATAATGTTAATAGCAGCCCCTAAGTCAATCAATGTGTTTGGAATTTCTATCCCATTTATATGTGTCTTGACAATTGGACTTCCTGGATCTACATACTTCTGCATGGTAATTTTTCCCATCATAATATATGCAATCTTTCCTACCAGGTGGATTCTTCTTGTGTCTTTTAGTTTCCTTCCTGGTCTTTTGAAACTCAACTCCTTTATTGTTTTTGCTAGAATAGGAATTTCTCGAATGGCTTGTAGCAAGGGAATCTTGATACAAAAATTCTTCAATTCATCTAGAAAGTCATAGTTAGGCAACAAGATTTTTTTTTCCACCCCCTTGTCAATTTGTAGTCTTTCAGGAAAAGGAGGTGTAGATGAAGATGCGGGTTGCTCAACTATAGGAGTTGTGGATGTTAACTTTTCTTTTTCTTTTTGAATTTTTGAATTTTGAAGAGATTCTTCCTCAGAACCCTTATTGACTTGAAGAGAGTCCTCCTCAGAGGTATCTTGCTCTTGAATATCTATGGAAGTTTTTTCTAAAACTCTACCAGATCTGAGTTGTACATCATTGAGAGGAACAATCATATAGGTAGGAAATTGTTGTCCTTCTACCATGTAAGTATTCTAAGGATTTTTATTGTTAGGATTTGGCAATGGCTGAGCTGGAAGTTGATTTGTCTTTTGTTGGTATGGGAGCATGAGTTGAGGATTTGGATTTTGTTGAGAAGGTTGTTGTTGTGGAAATGGCAATGAAAGTTGTGGATTTGAGTTTGGAAGCTGTGGAGCTTGTTGATTTTGAAAAGATGGAGGATATTGATAAAATTGAGCAAATCTCCCATAAGGATTTTGCATTCCTTGTACCCATGGCTGATATGGATTTTGATGTTGGGGCCAAGGTTGTTGCCAAGGATTCCAATTTGGTGGGGTTTGAAGATTCATATGGTTGTTAAACCCTTGATTTTTTTGTCCCTGCCAAGGTCTTCTTGCAACAAAACAGAGAGATTCTACTGAATTTGGGTCTTCTTGGAAAATAGCTTTGAGTCCAGGAATTGAAGGAAAATCCTTGATCTCATGATTCTCTGAGAAAATCATACATGTTTCTACAACTTTTCCATCCAAGGGACATTCCCTTAAAGCATGTTTCTTCCTACATTTCGGACAAAAGATGGCTAGAGCATCTGTTTCTACTTTCTGCTTGTTTTGGATTTTAAGGGTGTCTAGTTGTTCACTAAGGCTCCCTAAGATATCAGTTTTGAATTCATCAAGCATATTACCAATCTCTGACCTGCTTACTAATCCAGTTGCATATTTGTTAACCCTAATAAGAGAAGGATCCCTAGGCCCTTTTCCTGTTTTAGATTTTCCTCTTGAGAGATGGACACATAGTTCTGTTATGTCACGAAGTGGAAGTTGAGAAATGTCTCCTTTCCCCATCATGTTTAAAATATCTATCCATTCATCTCTAATGGCTTTTAATATGAGGGCTTTTAGGGTTTCATCATCTAAGTTACTCATCTTTGCTCTTTTCAAGTTGTATTGAAATCTTTCAAGTAAGTCTTCCAAATTTTCGTCTTCTTTTTGCATCATTTTGAATACCTCATCCTTGTGATTGGTGGGCATACAATAGTCCAAGTATCTATCCAAAAATGTTTGTTTCATATCATTCCAAGTTCTAATAGATTGAGTAGCTAATCCCATGAACCATTTCAAAGCAGCTCCCTTCAATGTTGAAGGAAACAGTTTGAGTTTTTGAGAGTCTTCCATATAGTCATAGGTTCGGCACACGACTTCAAACTCAAACATAAATGTTTCAGGATCCTCACTTCGCAATCCATAAAATTTAGGAAGGACAGATGGTGAGATATTTTTCATCGTTGTATGAGTTTCCTCATCAACTATAGGGAATCCAAACAAGTTGTCTCCTTCCCTATTTCTTCCATTATTTCCTTCACCATTTTTGTCTCCATTGTTTCCTCCTCTTCTACCTCTACCTCCAAATCCATCTATTATTTCCTCTGCCATGATAGTTTCTTTAGAGTCCTTAAAGTCCTCTAGTTCTTCTATCAAGGGAGGATGAGAGAGAGTCTCTTTGTTTTCTAAATGGGATTTAGTAGGTGGTATAGAAGAATCCTCTAATTCAGCTGCTCCTTGAATTCCAAAAATCTTAAGGCTAGGGGTAGATGGTGGTGAATCTGGTCTATGCCTTGAAGAAGATGGAGTTGTGAAAATCGAACTCTTGGCTTTAGCTATAAACCTTCCCCTAGAATCTCTTGCTCTATGCATGTCATTTTTTTTATTTTATTTTTTAAAAAGTTGGGCTAATAATTCTCTTTCTGATCTTCCAGATCACACTAGGTGCAAGAAGAGAGCATACTTAAGAAATTACTAAACCAATAACTCTCTTTTCTGATCCTCCAGATCACACTAGGTGCAAGAGGAGAGCATACTTCAAGAAGTTATCAAGTTTTCCCTTCTTTTATTATTTTGTTTGTTTTTTTTTTTTAAGAAATTGGCTACCTAGTTACACTTCACCAGCAACGGCGCCAAAATGTTTGGTCAATTTAGTGTGTCCTAAATTTCTACATTTAATTTGTCAATCCAGGATTCGTAAGCTAATGAAGTGTGGCGCACATTATGTGCAAGATAACCTATCTCTTACTTTTTTGTCGTTTTTGGATTTTTGTGAAATTCTAAAAGACAAGTATGGAGACAAATATTCAAGACAACAATGTCTTTCTAATGATTTTCGAAACTTCAAAAGAATTTTAAAAACACACAATGACAAAATTAATTCTTCAAAGAAAATGAAATTGCATCACTACTTTAGTCAAACAAACAATGAACTACTGATCATGAAACTCATTATTCTTGTTGTTATTCAAACACAAAAGAAACTATGCTGAAAGAAATCCAAAAGTTGCAACAAAGTAAATATAAATCAAATTACATCAACTTATCTTATGATCCCTCATCATTAGTACAGCTATGATTTTCGGAGGTAACCATAAACAACTTGAGTAACCTGATATCTAACTTGCAGAAAGTAAACTAATATCAAACTACACATTCATAATTCAATCCCTCACCATCAGTCCAGCTGTGGCTTTTGGAGGTAACTGAAGATGTCATGAGAAATTTAATATTTCTAACTTGCAGAAAGTAAACTAATATCAAACTACACATTCATAATTCAATCCCTCACCATCAGTCCAGCTGTGGCTTTCGGAGGTAACTGAAGATGTCATGAGAAATTTAATGTATCTAAATTGCAGAAAGTAAACTAATATCAAACTATACATTCATACTTCAATCCCTCACCATCAGTCCAGTTGTGGCTTTCGGAGGTAATTGAAAATCACATCAACAATTTGATATATCTAAATCTAACTACTGAAACAAATGTGCAAGATTGAAATAAACAAAGCAGTACTGAAATTAAACAGAAACTAAGAAAAGTAAATTAGCAGCAGAACAATATTAATTCCATGTCATTAGTCAAAAAGTTATGCAAATGCCCGGGCTGCCTATTTATAACCTGAAACAAGAACACTGATCAGTTAACAATAACATAAAACATGAAAGACAGAAGTAAAATGTAAAGCATGAAAGACTATAAACAGAAATGAAGCATATATACCATGAAAGATGCAATGTATAAACATGTGAATGAATTATGGCACAATGAGCTTAAAGAAATGAAATAAGAACTACACAATAATGCACAAAACCTCAGTGTGTGCAGGGGCCCTCTGCACCAACCTCGGCAACAAACTTCAAGTACGAATTATGCTTGGAAACAGAGTCTTCTTACATATTAAAATGCAGTCATAACAGAAAGGTGATATTACGGCAACGTAATTACATTACAGAGCTATCTGGAAGCTAATGGAGACTAATAAAACTAACTCTTATGCGTATGAAAACACGTTATTTATACTGAAGGGGATATAACTAATTTCCTAAAGTTTATGTTGATAGAGAACACGTAAACCATTACGTCCAGAGATCTAGGATCATGGCCGCGTTGAGGAGTAAATCTATGAAGAGTGGATGTTTGAATTCGGCTTATGGAGCCATGTACAGGTGTTGATTTGTCTCCCGCAATTCAAAAACGGCCATATAAATCTCCACGTAACGAGAAACAGAGTCCTGTCACCGTGGAACTCTACGGTTGACTTCCACTTGGCCACCTTTGACCGTAGCCTCCTTATGTGAATTTTCTCGAGCCAATAGGATACGATCCATGTCCACATCATTTCTGACTTGCCCATGTGGCTCGTTTTACCTGAAGACACCTGTAACATAGAGTTTCACAAAATGGCTACGGAAAGTTACAGCAACTGCGGAAAGTGGCAAGATTCCGCAGCTAAATAAGCAAAATCTAAATCAAATAGCATACACAAAAATATAGTTAAAAACCATTTTAGATGCTATTTTACAATTAATATACAACGATATTGACAACTGGGAAGGTTTAGGTGAATGAAAAAGGTATAGAAAGGTGTATGGAAAAGATGCAGATTTGAGACTCAACAGGAACCATACTGCACGTTCTTTGTGTTATGGGTGCAGACCTCTGTAAAACTCAAAAAGGTGAGAAAGTAAAGATAAAAAGTTGATTTCAGATGAATTCTAGAATATTCTATATTGGAATTTTCGGGAATGGATACGATTTGAGAAGGTTCATGCATCCCTCACTTGATGGAGCTAACCCCTTGTGTAAGGAGCTAATCCCTTTGAAGGAGGATTCTATCCCTCCATATTTGGAACAGAAAACCTCCTCTTTTCCACTATAAAAAGAGGCCTTGGGTAGCCTCAAAGGGAGTTGAAGCTTTAAGATATTTGAGGTTAAATGTTGTTGAGATTCAGACTCAGTTAACTAAGACTTTCTGTGAGGTTAAATCACTCACCTCTATTCGTCCTGGTTCAAAGAGTGCAATTCTTGTCAAATTAGAAGAGATTCCTGCTTCGGACCTCGGGAGGACCTGCACGACATCAAGGCACAGGTTGTAAACGTTTTATTTTATTTCAAGTTAATACAAATATACTCATTTCTCTCATTAAACTGTCTATTCATGGTTTATTTCATAAATTCCTTGATCATTATGATGAGTATGGTTTATAATAATGTCTATATAGGTGTTATGTAATGTTTTTGCTTATTTGTGACTGCAGATTTATTGAGGAACATCCCTTCAGTGCATGAGGGACTTCAACGAGATCAAGCAAGCGCTGGACATAAGGTAGGCCTTACACCTATATAGCATTTTTATGAATCTTGGATGCTTAGAGAGAGATTAGTATAACTGGTTGTTTGTTGCTAGTTACTTTTAGTACTAGAGAGATCGGTCTTGTCCGCAAGACGGATTAATCTACACAACAAAATGGCGACTCCGCTGGGGAAAGAACTTGTTGTTTTTGGTTCCCTTTTATTTTTGATTTGAGGAAACATTTTTTCCTGGTTTTTGATTGATACATATCTATCTGGGTAATTTAGATTTTCCCTGTTTTTGAAAATTTAGAAATATTTTAAGTTTTTCTATAATTTTTCCTAAGACCGCACTCTGACTTATTTTGACAGTGCGGGCAGGTTCGCACTTTCTGTAAAGAATACAGTGCGGGACTGCACCTGTCAATACTGGTTACCTGCAGACCCTGTAAAATTTTTAGAAAACCTCCAGATTTCTTTCTGTAGTTTATTTTTATTTGGATTTAGATATTTGGTTTCTGCCCAGACTGATTATTGTTTCTGTCAAGAATTTTTAGTGAATGAACTGCAAAAGTATTGATGTTTTGATGATTTTCTAGAAGATTTTGCATTTTGGATTGTTTTTCACTTGGTCTTTGTAGTGATTCGAAGCATTGACAGTTTGAAGTATCTCAGATTACATTGATCTTTTTTGTCTTTTTGCTGAATCCGACCTGATTATGGGAACACCCCTTATTGAGAAATAGAGCCATTTGTTTCTTTGCGAATCTTCGAAAAACTTGGTTGAAAGTTTTGAATTTCATTTTTATAAAAAAAACATATTTTAAGTGTTTTTTATCTGTTTGTTATTCTGGACGAATAGATTCTTCGTTTGCTCAACAACTAAGGAAAACATTCTCAAAAAATAAATCTTAAAGCTTTTATTCAATTTAGATTGTTTAAAATTATAGTTCTCAAGATTAGATTTGGTAGTTTTGAGTATTTTTTTAATTTTTATAGCTCTCTTTCGAAGGAAAATTGTTTTGTAGCTTCAAGTTTGGAAAGAAAAAGGATTTTGTTATGAGCTTGATATATATCATCGTTGAAAAGACAAAATATTTTCTTTCAATCATTCTTCATGTTTAAAGAAAAAATTAAAAGAATTGCATTCTCCAACTCTTTCTTTAGATAGAAAGTTCATTGAAAGAAAAAAGAATTGAATATCATTCTAGGTGCATTTTAGTGTTTTTTGGAAGTCGAATCTTCACATCATCCAAAGTTTCATTTCTACACCCATTGACTTAAGAAACAGCTCATAAAAGTAACACTTAATTAAAATTAATCTAGTAATATTTTTATTTCTAGGGCTCTTATCACCAACATAGCTTAGGCTAGTATCTTGGAGTAGGGAGTAATTAACTCTCCAAGATAGCTAAAACAAACAAGTAGACAAATCTTGCGGTAGGAAGAAATTCTAATTGTTGCATCTATGCTCTGGGAAGCTCCTCCTAAAGGAGTTAAGCACGAGATCATATCTGAACCAGTGAGGTAATAAATCCTTCCTCATTGGGAACGATAGAAGATATACACGTATTAACAACGGTAAACCTCAGATAGACCATTGTCGAGGAGCCTTGGGTCACTTATCGGTATACCTTGGATTATTTCAAGGAGCCTTCAAGGGGATTGAGCTTTGTTACTCTGCCCTTGCGTGTGTGTCGGATCGTAGACTGTTCTCCCAGGTATATTTGTTTCTGTTGGTAACCTTAGTGGCCATAATCTTTAGGATTTTTTCCTAAGGTGACGGTGGAGGGAAGATCCCATTGTACCTGGAACAGACGTCGGCTAGACTCAGTTGGACTCTCCGGAGGGTTATCTTCACTCGAGATGGTATAGTGGAGAAACTTGCACCGGTCTGTTTCATTAAGCAGGTTGTCAGGGTAACTGTTCCAACCGCCCTTTTCGTGTTAAAATTCTACTAAGTTGGATTTCATCACCAACTAGTGTTTTTAGTACGGAAAGTTACTGTTTGTGTGTGGTTTGAACTCCTAGATTTTTTAAGTGTGTGATTCAATTGTTTGTTTCTTAGAGAGTTTAGGTGTTTTCATTGAAAATTTTCTTTGTTTGTGTGTGATTAGATAATTTTTAATTGTGGCGGAATTGCCGAGACAATCCTGGAGAATACAAGGGAAACACCCTGAATATTCACCAAGTCAACTTGAAGGGCTTCGTGCTCTGGTATCATCCAATAGTACTAGAATTAGATCAATGGAAATTGGAATTTCATCTATAGTTATACATCCTGATCATCAAATACCTACAAAAGAATATATTCAAGAACCGATTTCAGTTTCTGAAGTTACTTGAAGTTTTTCTTCTTCTGGTGGATTAGCTGATGAACCTGACATCTCTGAACCTGAAACTGAATCTTTTGTGTTGGAAACATCCTTAGGATTTATCACACCAAATTCTACCGATCCTGGTTCACCTAGGGTAAGAAATATCATTACTGACAATCTTCCCTCTAGACTTATTTCTATTGAAGAACTTACTAATCTAGACGAAGACATATCTCTTCCCGACTCCCGTCAATCTATAAATATTAGGGAGCGTGAATCTATTTTCTATAGCCCCATTCGAACTAATCCTTGGTATCTCTCTTTAACGAACTTTTTAGAGAATCTGGGTCTTGCTTTTTATCCACCTAGAATTCCATTTCATCCTACACCCAGAGGTTATTATCCGCCATCCTTTATGGCAGGAGAGTCATCCATGTTTTCTCAAACACCGGAATCATTTTTACATGGTGGTCCTTCTGTTCCTTCGGGATATCAGTCTCTATCCGGTGCTTTCTTGGGAGCAGCTCCTCGACCAATTGAAAACATGTCATCATATGGTCTTAACAGATTTAATATTGAAACGTCGAACGAAGATCAAATCTTTATGATGTCTGGTAATATTCCAAATCCTCAAACTCAAGGTAGTCAGTTTCCTTCCGGGGCCAACCTTAGGGAACTCAGTTACCACCTGGGGGGCAACCTCAGGGAACTCAATTACCACCTGGAGGAAAACCTTTAGGTAGTCAATTACCACCTATGGCTCAACCTCAAGGTAGTTTTTTCCTAGGAAAAACTGTGGAATCATATTATTTTGGGGGGCAACCCCAAGGACAGTACATACCTCAAGGGTATCAACCTCAAGGACAATACATACCTCAAGGTCAACCCTAAGCTCAATATGCTCCTCAGGGTCCTTATCAACCCCAGCCTCAGTACGCGCCTCAGGGTTATCAACCTCAAGGTCAGTACCCAATTCAAGGTTACCAACAGCCTTCTGGTCAACCGTCTATTCAAGGAGCCAGAAATTTACCACTTACTTATCAACCCTACGTTCAACCAGGTTATGGTCCTTACGTTCAACCTTCTATGGGACAATACCCCGGAAATATGGTGTGGTATCCATCCCAATATCAATAGCCTTTGCAGCCTAATGTGCAGTTGCCTTATCAACCTGGACAGCCTTTGGTTTCTAGTCCAACCCAACAACCTGTTCAGCCAGCTATTCAAACTCCTGCACCTAGTTCAGTTCAGCAGACTGGGCCTAGTACACCTCAGACTCCGCCTCAAATTTCTACAACTGTTGCAACGTCTGTTCAACCTGTCACATCTATTTTTGGATTATCTGTAGCCCTGAATTATTCTATCCCTATATCCGTCCAAATCCCTCAAGTCTCTATACCTCAGTCAGTATCTTCCATCCAGACTATAGTTCAGATGCCTGCAGGACAAGCTGGTACAAGTACATTTGTTACAAGTCAACCTCAATTTACGTATCAACCGTACCAGGGACAGCCGCAATTCGGTCCCTATGTACAGAATCCAAACTATCAGTATCAACCGTACCCTAGTTATACTTATCAAGAACCTCAGTATGGTCCGGTTCATCCAGGTTTTCCCGGAGGTTACACAATACCTAATGCAAATCCGATTCCTAGTTATCCTGGGTATCCACTTCCTGGATCTGCTTTGGCTTCTCAAGGTTTTCGCGACCCTAACCGTCAATCACCGTTTATCGTAACTTTGGACCTACCTGATTTGACACGCCTTACAAATGATCCCATTTTTTATTATCAGAACTGGCCGCCAATGCCTCATAAGTTGCCCAGTGATATACCAAAATTCGAAGGTAAGTCAGGAGAGGATCCATCGAATCATGTTATGACTTATCACCTTTGGTGTGCATCTAACTCAATCATTGATGATTCGATTCGTTTACGTCTTTTCCAAAGAACTCTCATAGGTCTTGCAGCCAAATGGTACACTGAGTTGCCACGAGGCTCGTTTCATAACTTTAGTCAGTTAGCAACTGCTTCCTTGACTCATTTTCAGTTTCCTGTCAGATACGATAATGGCACGGAATTATTAACTTCGCTAAAACAATCTACGTCCACGTATATTTCTGATCATATTCATGAATGGCGACGTAGGAGGCGTTTGGTGAAAGTTTATATTCCGGATCAAATTTTGGCAGAATGGTTTGTTCAAGATTACTGAAGATGTAGCTAAAGCTGGTGTTGTTACTAAAGAGAAATTAATTTCTCAAGCTCAGTATCTTGACCTCATTTATACGCAGTTAGGTACTTTAAATGAAAAAATCCCAGACCTTCCAAAACAAGGTCAAATAGCTGCTGCTCCTTCAGGGTCTCATGCCGCTGACGGTATGATTGGTACAGTCAATTCTAAAAGTAAGAAGAATTCTTCAAATAATTCTTCTCCTATTATAACTTTACCAGATTCCCCGAAAGGAGAATCTTCCCCCAAAGTTTTTGCCGATATTCACGTCGTAGAGACATCTACGAACAAATCGAAATCCAGTGGTAAAAAGAAAGGGAAGAATAAAAACAAAAAGTATTCGAAAGAGAAAACTGATAAAGATGAATCCAATGACGAAAAACATAAAACTCACTATCCTTGTTTCATTTGTGAACAAGATCATTTCACGAAATAATGTCCATATCGAGCCGAAGTTACAAAATTCGTTAAAGGATCACAACAACCTGCTATCTTGAAGGATCCTTTTCCAATTCAATATAGTAAGATGATTGGTTCTTCCTCGACTACTTTAGAAGAGCCTATTATGATGATGTCTCATGTAAGGATTGTGACGCGATCACAAGATTACGGTTCTAAGAATCCTGTGGATGGTAAAGAAGCAGAGTCTTCTATTGCAAATACATCAAATACACCTCCTCCTGTTTTTGGTCCGCTACAAATCGAGAAAGAAAATCCAGACTTAATAATCAAACCGCCTGCTAAAGGTGTTCTTCGTAAATCAGCTTTCAATCCACATGCGAGAGCTTCTCACAACATTGTTGAAGACTTAGCTATTTCTCCTTTAGCAATGTCGACTTTGGAAGTGCTGCAATCGTGTCCAACACAGCGTAAATTATTATTATCTGCCATAGGAGTTGTCGATGTTCAGGATTCTAACCTTATAATCTTTGATTTAGAAAATAGTACACCTCGCCTACCTCACCAAATGGCTTTCTAGATTCCAGTGTTAGTAAAAAATGGACCAATCTTTCGGACTGTGATTGATGAGGGAGCTTCAACGTGTATTATGTCGATTCAGTGTTGGAAATCACTAGGTTCTCCTACACTTAACCAATCTCCGACAATTCTAAAGGCTTTTGATGGTCGAGGTTTTCAACCTTTTGGTATTTTACAGGATTTACCCATAGGGGTCGAAGGTAAAATAGTAAATCTAGATGTGGAAGTGCTTGATGCCCCTCTAGATTACAACCTTCTCCTAGGTCGCAGTTGGTCTTATGCTATGACTGCTGTTGTTTCTTCGGTCTTTCGACTCATAAAATTTCCATATCAAGGAAAGATCGTAACAATAGATCAGTTAACTTATTTCTCGTCCGACCCAGCCTCTATAGAAACAATCCAGCATGTTGGTAAAATGGCTATCCCTTATAAGGATGTTGGAGTGGGTGTGATTAAAGATTCTGGTTTACTAGGAACTTTTTCCTTTCCTCCTCCTAATGTATCGCCTTCTACTGCAAATATTCACATGATTTCATCAGACACTGTTGTGTTTGATGATCCTCGGATCGTACCTTCCGAATCCGAGATTGATTCATTTGATGGCATGATGCCCTTGAGTCCATTTGAAATTGCGTACCAGGCTGTACAGTCACTTTCCGACCCCTCTTCAACCGAAATTGATCCAATGAATGGGATCCAGGAGAAATCACTTTCTATATCTAGTTCAGTTACAATGACATTTCCTGAACTTGTTCATACAGATGACCAAATTCGTGAGTTTTTGTCTGTTGATGATTTACCATGGAAATATCTACATCACCGATCTTCATTTTTACCTGAATTAGATCATTTTGGAGATAATTTTGCTTCAATTTTTACTGCTAAATATGTCAAGGAACCTCAGACTCCATTGCAAAATCCTGATTCTGAGTTAAATTTGGAAAATATATCTAGAACGGTTCCAATTGATATTTCAGTAAAACCAGGAATAATTGAAAACATTCATATAGGTGCTTGTTGTACAAATGAAGAAATTCAGACTTATAAAGCCCTATTTCAAGAATTCTGTGACGTGTTTGCCTGGTCTTATGAAGAAATGCCAGGAATTGATCCATCGATCGTTGTTCATGAAATTAAGACTTACCTGGATGCTAAACCTATTCGTCAACGATTACGTCAAATTCATCTTAGAAAAGCTGCTGCTATAAAAGCAGAAGTTGAAAAATTACTTCGCGCAGGATTCATTTATCCAATTCCCTTAATAGATTGGGTATCGAATATTGTTCCTGTGACTAAAAAACAAGGAACAATAAGAGTATGTATTGATTATAGGGATATTAATCGAGCGTGTCCAAAAGATAATTATCCAACTCCCTATATCGATCAAATAATCGATGATTGTGCTGGCAGTGAATTGTTTTCCTTCATGGATGGCTTTTCCGGCTACAATCAAATAAACATACTCCCTTCAGATCAACCCAAAACAACTTGTATTTGTCCATGGGGAACGTTTGCTTATTGTAAACTACCTTTTGGATTAAAGAATGCTGGAGAAACTTTTCAACGGGCTATGTCTTATGCATTTCATGACATTAAGCACATTTTCCAGCCATATCTCGATGATTTACCTGCTCATTCATTACGTAGGGCCGAACATCTCACTCATTTACGAGCAATTTTTATGAGATGTAGGCATTATCGGATAAAGCTGAATCTGCATAAATGTGTTTTCTGCATAGAATCGGGTCGATTACTGGGATTTATTGTCTCGAAAGCAGGCATTCGCGTTGATCCATCGAAGGTCGAAGCCATTTTTAAATTGCCTCCTCCTTCGACTTTACGCCAACTCCAAAGTTGCAGGGGAAAGAAAACTTTTTACGTAGGTTTATTCCTAACTATGCCGAGCTTACAAAGGGTTTTACCCGGTTGTTGAAACATAACATTCCATTCTTTTGGGACGAGATCGCAGATCGATCTTTTGATGCACTTAAACACGCATTGACCCATGCACTATTATTGCATCCTCCCAACTAAAACCAAGATTACATTTTGTACCTCGCTGCTTCTCATTCCACCATTGGGATGGTACTAGTTGAGGAAGATGAATCTCACAATGAACATGTGATTTATTATCTTAGTCAGAATCTGCATCCCACTGAAATCAAATACACACATGTGGAGAAATTGGCCTTGGCAGCTATTCAAGCTGTCCAACGATTTAGATATTACATCTTGTTACGTAAAACCACGGTAATTTCTAATTACAACTCTATGATGTATATTTTGACCAAACAATTGCTAGGGGGCAAATATTCCAAATGGATAGTTATCCTGCAGGAATTTGACTTGGAATTTGAAAAATCCAAGGCAAAGAAATATTTGGTATTTGCGGAACTAATGTGTGATTTCCCCTCTACTGATACTGAAACAGTGGCAGAAGAGTCCATTGCGGACGAATCTTTGTTTCTCATCAGTACACTTGATCCATGGTATGGAGATATTATCGTTTATCTCCAAACCCAATCTTTTCGGCCTGACATCTCACGAACTCAGCGATGGAAAATACGCTTCCAATCCCAACAGTATAATATCATTGGTGATACACTTTATCGTCGTGGAGCAGATTCTATTTTCCGACATTGTCTAACTCATGAAGAAGCTGAAAAGGTGTTAAATGACTGCCATTCTGGAGCATGTGGCGGTCATATGTCTGGGTATGCCACATCCCAAAAGATATTGCGTGCAAGTTATTTCTGGCCAACGTTGTTCAAAGATTGCATTTATGCGGTTCGGAAATGCCACAACTGTCAAATTTTTGATCGAAAAATGCGCGCGCCACCTGCTCCTCTTCACCCTATAATTGCAGTTGGTCCTTTCGCGAAATGGGGTATCGATTTTATTACATGTAACCCTCACTCGGCCGGGGGGCATGCCTATATTATCTTAGCAGTAGATTATTTTAGAAAATGAGTCGAGGCGATGCCTACATTTTCAGCTGACGGCAAGACTGCTGCAATATTTGTATTTAATCACATAATTGTTAGGTTCGGTGTTCCTCAAGCTATTATTATGGATCATGGAAGTCACTTTCGGAATGTCATGATGACCGAACTGACAGACCAACTTGGCTTGCGCCATGATAGTTCCACTCCATATTATCCGCAAGCCAATGGTCTGGTTGAAGCCATTAACAAATTTTTAGTCACCATGATCAAACGAATCATTGGTATTCACAAGAAGAATTGGCATTCCATGTTATTTTCAGTGCTTTGGGCATATCGAACCTCAGTCAAAACATCAACGGGTTTCACTCCTTTTCAACTGGTTTACGGTTTGGAAGCTGTGTTGCTGATTAAATGCGAAATACCATCACTAAAATTAGCTGTAGAATTACTTCCACCTACGTCTGAAGAGGAGAAACATTTCTTGTACTTAGCCCAATTAGATGAGAATCGACGAAAATCTACAATAGCAAACGAGGCTCATGTTAAAAGGATTAAAGCTCAGTATGATAGAAGTGTCACCCCTCGAAATTTTTCAGAAAGAGACCTAGTTTTACTTTATGATCAAGCTAACGATAAGCTAGGAGCTGGGAAATTCATGCCTATGTGGCATGGTCCTTACATTGTTAAACAAAAGTTAGAAAAAGGGGCCTATGAGTGGATAGATTTTGACGGTGTCCCTTTGGATAAACCCAGAAATGGGCTCTATCTAAAGCGATATTATGCTTAAATGTGGTGTGGATATTTTGTTAGTTTAGATTTTTTTACTGTTGGTGTGCTTTAGATTAGAAAAGTGTGCCTAGTTTAGAGAGTTTGTTTTTATCACTATTCTTGCTTATCTGAGTTTTACTCTTGATATTGCAGATGTCGACGTTTCTTCAAACCTACATTGGTTTTGCTCATGGTGCTTGTCGTAGTACACGGAACATTTATTCCGCAGCTTGGGTTATCTATTCACCCTCTAACGAGTTAGTATCCACGCATGGGGTAAGCCTTGGTCAAACAACAAATAACATTGCCGAGTATAGTGCAGTGATTGAGTTATTATTTGAATCCATATCATTTGGAATTCGGAGTTTGATTGTAAGGTTTGATTCTGAACTTGTTGTATTACAGCTTAACAGGGTTTATACCATTACAAATCCAATGTTATTACGGTTATTTTTAAGAGTTCGTCTCTTGGAACGTGAATTTGATTACATTGAATATCAGCATATTCCAAGACATTTAAATACATTAGCAGATTCAATTGCTTCTAGTATGATAAATAGACACTTGCAATAATCAAAAGCAGTAAATCAAACAACATTCACATATGTACACAGATAGCCGGTAAATAATGATATATCATAGTATAGAAGTGTTTTCAAAAAATATACACCGTCTTCGATCATAGGTTGAAAAACACCTTATGATCGGCAAAAATGATAATACAAAAGTAAAAAATATGAGTCTACACGATCATCCCATCACTGATGGTGATCACGATAAGAAACCACTGCCCGAGCTACCCTGCATAGGAGCCTCCTAAAAGGTCATAGAACTCCAATCACGTATCTCTGCAACCTGAGTGGAATGTCATCTATGCTCGTCTCTGGAATATCTAGAGTCAAACACTCTAGATGATGCTCTAAATCAGTCAAAATCTCCACTGATTGGCCTGCTGGGGCTGGTGCAGCTGCAACTGGTTGTCTTCTCTCGTAAGGTTGGAGATGGGCTGGTCACTATGGACCCACATCTGTATTCAAAAAACTTTTGGTTATTAGTTTTTGAGACGATAAAAAATAAAAAAAATTAGAATTTAGCAAATGTTGAAAAATGTTTTTACCTGAGTCATCCCATTGTTCCCCTGCTGGGAGAGCCATCTGTCAGTCACTGCGGAAATCTATCCCGACATATGGAAAGTCCTCTATCACAAAAATTTGGCGATCCAGCCAACGAAAATATTAAGGAGGAAATCGAACAATCTCAGTACCCTCGATAGCATGACGAGCCATCAATGCGGACCAACGAACCATCCTCGGTTTTCAAAGTTGACCGGCATCAATAGCAATACTCTATGGAGCTAACATAAGGATCCTCTCTAGAGAAAAATAAACAACAATGGATCCGTATCCAAAGTTATTCATTTTCCCATTTTTTGCTCAGGTTAGTTGGCCTTTTACATTAGCCAACACAGCTTCACACCAGTTAAAGATGGTGTCGCAAAAACAATCCACAGCAATACACATTTGGGAACCAGTAGCTACATGCAGCGCAGCACTCCCACACAGTTTGGTAATGATAAAAGAAATAACTTTCAATTCAGGATGAATGATGTGTTTTATATCAATCCGTTTGTCCCTAGGGTTTGCCTGGTCATTGCAGAATTCTAGTTGGAGATTAGCGACAGACTGGCCACCTGGCCTAGTCCCAAACAAAGAAACTTTTTCGCCCTTCTTCGACAAACCAGTCAGAAAATATATATCCTCCAGCTCAATTTCGAGCCGGTGGCCGCTAATAAAGAAGCACTGGTCCTGTACATTCCATTTGTTCACCAACCATGTCAGGAGTTCTACTTGTGCCCTCATGCCTGAGATGGCCCAAAATTTGTACAAGTCACATGCTCTTAATGCCTGTTGTGTGGGAAAATGGAGTATTGTAGCTTCATCCACTTCCTCGTGCTCATGTTCTCTCCAAATCAGCATCTTGTCAATCCTACAATGCATAAAAAGGCAAGTTAGAACAATCTTATTTGAAATTTTTTGGGAAACAAATGAGAAATAAGTGTTTTAAATTCAACCGTGTGGGTACCACACCTACGCTTTGTAAATAGTGCGTAGATACGCACGTGTACTGTGTCCCGGGTGTAGAACCCACGACTTTTTCCTTATAGAAAAAATTTGGGGTCCGCAAGTAACGTGTGTCGCACCTGCGGACCCCGCAGGCGAACTTTTAAACCATTTTTTGCCCTAAAAAATACAAACTAAAGCCTATAAATGAATTTGAAATGGATGAAAAACAAGATTAAGAGGTAGTGGATTACCTGGGACTGACGGTTCTCGATTTCAATAGACGGATTTTCCAGAATCTTCACAGGAAATTTCTTACCTAAAAGCTTTTTACTTTTCACTCTGAAATTGAACGGTAAAAATGAAATTGAAAAAGTCCTTTTTATAAGTTTTTTCGAATAGATGAATTTTAAATTTGTTTATTTTTCACTTTAAAAAGGGTATTTTTGAAAGCATTTTTACTTATCTTAAACAGGTATGTGTAATGTTTCAAGTTTTTGTGCAGAAATTGGATTTTCAGGAGAACTGATCGTTTTTCAACAAAGAGCATACTTTTATCACCTTTTCGGACTCTTGCAAAAAATTTACGAAAAAGCGAAATGCTGGAGTCCTCTTTTAAGCCTTTTTCAGACTCTTTAAATATGAAAAGATCGTCGAGTACTTGATTATTCGAACTCGTTAAAGTAAATGAATGATCGTCCCTTCAGTATAAGTTTACCCCTTTTACGGACTGAAATGGACTATTTACGAAAAAGGTATACATTGACTAATTATGGTCAATAGAGTTCTCTCCCGCATTATTTTATCCTTTTTCGGGCTCGAGAGACTAAATTTACAAAAAAGTACACCCACGGAGTTTTCTTAAGTTTTTCTTCTGACTCCCTAAAATTGGAAAACACCGAGTTTCTCCTATACTGGACTCGTTAAAACTTAACAGTAAAGGACCTGTTCAATTTTAAACAGGAACGAACCACTCCTTCTTAGGGTTTGAATTTTAAACTAAGTTGGACTCATCCGAAGGATGAGCTTATAAACAAGCAAATGTTATCCTCCTCAAGCTTGTAAAAAAGAAAGAGGTACTTGCCAGAAATGGTGGGGGAAAAAGAGAGAAAAATGGGCGTGTTTGTTATATTTTAAATTTTTCGAAAATTCAGTCAACCACTCTTGAACACGACACTTTCATTCACCTGGGTTTGGAAATCCTTTGCCTAACAGTTAATCAAACCATATTGAAAGTCTTCAGCCGGTTTCTGGGTATTAGCTTTGGGTCAATTGTCACCAAACCATCTGCAATGTCGTTATGTGTTCAAGAGGACAGTTCAAATAAATCATTCATTCACATTTCATGGATTGTACTGGGTACTTTGAGAGCCATTGACATTAATGGTGGTTTCTCTCAGACTTGTTAACAGTTCACATCATTGACTGGTAATCAAGTGGTTTCTACCATGTTCGACTTCAACACATTTATTCACATGGATAGAATCGTACTAGTTCGAGATGCAGAAATCAAGACCCTGGATCTAGTTTCCACCATCCAGGCTGTGAGGAATTTTATTATTATACAGTAGACTATTCATTACAGATGGCTACGCCCATGTTGTGTCTACACTATTGATGTAATATTAAAATCATTCCTGTATCAGAACGATTTGAGTTAGTTTCTAGTTAGTTTTAATCTGAGTATGGGAATGCCTACCTCAGTGATGACATATATATCTATATATTTTGCATTGAATGTTTTTTACAGGTTCCGAATGGGGTGTCCACAGGATGATCTTTGAAATGATAAAGTACTGCACTCTTCATATATGACAGACTTCAGCTTCATCTATTCCAGACTTTTCACTTTAGGGGGCAATTTGTTACACTAAAAACTGTCATCCTGACATTTTGCTATGAGTATGAGCTCATTATTACTCATACTTCCTCCTTTTGCAAGTCTAACATATCAGCTCCTCATGTCAAGCTTTCAAAATCAGAGAAAAGTTCCTAAAAATCCCTTAAACATTGGTATCGCACTTTCTCTATTCATTGCCTGCGGTCCTGCACCTAAAGTTTAGCTTTCCTGCGAAACCATACCGCACGTTCTTTGTGTTACGGGTGCGGACCTCTGTAAAACTAAAAAAGGCGAGAAAGTAAAGACAAAAAGTTGATTTCAGATGAATTCTAGAAGATTCTAGATTGGAATTTTCGGGAATGGATACGCTTGGAGAAGGTTCATGCATCCCTCACTTAATGGAGCTAACCCCTTGATGTAAGGAGCTAATCCCTTTGAAGGAGGATTCTATCCCTTCATATTTGGAACAGAAAACCTCCTCTTTTCCACTATAAAAAGAGGCCTTGGGTAGCCTCAAAGGGAGTTGAAGCTTTAAGATATTTGAGGTTAAATGCTGTTGAGATTCAGACTCAGTTAACTAAGACTTTCTGTGAGGTTAAATCACTCACCTCTATTCGTCTTGGTTCAAAGAGTGCAATGCTTGTCAAATTAGAAGAGATTCCTGCTTCGGACCTCAGGAGGACCTGCACGACATCAAGGCACAGGTTGTAAAGGTTTTCTTTTATTTTAAGTTAATACAAATATACTCATTTCTCTAATTAAACTGTCTATTCATGGTTTATTTCATAAATTACTTGATCATTATGATGAGTACGGTTTATAATAATGTCTATATAGGTGTTATGTAATCTTTTTGCTTGTTTGTGACTGCATATTTATTGAGGAACATCCCTTCAGTGCATGAGGGACTTCAACGAGATCAAGCAAGCGCTGGACATAAGGTAGGCCTTACACCTATATAGCATTTTTATGAATCTTGTATGCTTAGAGAGAGATTAGTATAATTGGCTGTTTGTTGCTAGTTACTTTTAGTACTAGAGAGATCGGTCTTGTCCACAAGATGAATTAATCTACACAACAGGGTACTATCCCAAATGTTTTAAGGTATGATTAGGACCTTTCACCAGGGATACCCCCCTTGTTGTTGGCAGTACAATTTTTCCCCTCAACAGAACCATATGGTTAGATTTTTTATCTCTCTATGCATCTTTTCACTTATTCATGGCTCTTCCAACTGAAGGACACTCATCACCAGAAGAATTTTTTTTACAAAGTGTTCCAGAAAAACTTCTTTTGCCTGGGGATGGGATTTTCATGGTCATGGAATTGTATGGCATTGACCTGGTGGGAGATTGGACCTGCTAATTATTAACGTTTTTCTTCTTTCTAATTTTTCCATATTGAGGTCTCCCATATTGCTTTTCATCCAGATATTTGTTTTGAATGTCTTCTTCGGTGTTGTCGGATGGACAAGCTACCCTCCATCTTTCCAACCAAGTCCAACACAAGTGAGGCCGATTTGGACCAATGAAATCACCCAAAGTTGGATTCTTCCTATGCGTACATACTCTTAACTTTAAATCATATAGAACATCAAGAAAAAAATTTATCAGTGAAGGTACAAGCTGACAAGATGGAAAACTAAACAAAAGATCACAAAAACTGCTACAAAACTCATATCTATATATTTATTATCATTTATGATTTGTAACCCAAAATTGCTGACCCATTTATTAGTTGAAACTTAAATATTTCTGTAGTTATAGGAGAGTAGGTCTAATGCACATTGCAAGCCATTTTATTTTATGCAATGTATTTTATTTTGTAACAAAATTTTTTTATCAACATTTCATAAAATGTCGTAAAGGGTATCCATACCTGTTGTGAAAAATCATAGGCTAAAGCCTTCTCCCTTCTCATAGCTGCTTCCTGCTTATTCTTCAATTTAGCGTGTAATTCATCAATTTTAGGAGGGCTATGTTCCCATTCTTCCTGGATGGAAAAATAAAATCAGGTGTCATGTTAATCAAAAAAAAATGTTTATAGGTAGAAATTTTTCCTAATTCAACCCAAATAAAAATAAATGAATAAATAAAAACAATATCAAGGTACAAAAATCTATCATATTAGTAAGTTGTCCTAACTCAATCCAAATAAGAAAAAGTACACTTGAGATACAAACAACTATTAGAACTTAGAGCACTAATAAGTTTATATATTTTGGATACCCATGGCAATATTATGAAATATCATTTCCAATAGCAGCTGGGGAAACTTGGAATGTAAACATTGTATCAAGTGTATACTAATTCTTTGGAGGATTACGCACCCAAAGTGTGTTCACAGTGGGTTTACAATTTTCTAATTATTAGGAGTATGGTTCTATCTAGCTAGGGTTTGGATGTAGTATGAAAATGTAAAAATTCAAAGCCAAGACATGGATTTTTGCTATTTGATAGGAAATAAAATGGTCTGATCTAAGGTTTGTGGCTTAGCTCTCATCACTTAAAGCATAAAATCTTCTTCAACCCTCAGTGAAAGCTTCTATTTAAGTGGCCTTAGTGACATTATCCTTAATCCTAGACTGGAGTTCCTACCATCTTTTTTATTATGCCAATCTTGGAATCCTAACTCCCCTATTTTATATTCATCAACTAGGTCATGGCGTTCCATTTTGTTTTAGTTAAAGTGTTTGAAAAACTGGATTGGTGGATGAGGTGTCTAAACTTCACAAACTTTTTTTTTGAACATTTGTTGTTTATCTCATCATGTAGACATCACAAGGGGGATATTACCTAATTGTGCATTTTCTATGCTGTCAAGGAGTAATGCATCTTATTTTTGACAAGGCACTGTTGGAACAGACATTTTTCCCCATGTATTCTGATTTGTGACATGATCTAAATACCACATTCCTTCAATTTCCACCTAAAGAACCAGACGGAAAACCAATAGCATTACAGAGAATTCTTCTTAACACTTGCCAAGAAGCGTTTGAAGGTGCAGACAATCTGCGAGCAAAAATCAGGGAAATGACATCCCGAGATCAAGAATCCGAATGCTATGACAAGGAGAAGATGGTAAAGCTTTGCACTCTGGGAAATATAAGGCTAATTGGGTTCTCTTCAAGTAGAAAATGGTACCTGAAAAAATTGTTCATCATTGTATTCAGATTTGTTGCATAACAATATCTGTTTTCATTATATAATTTTATCAAAAGTTTTCTTTATTTGCTACTAAAAGTGTGCTCATTTGAGTAGGGTTGAATTATTATTCTCTGATGAACGCATTTTAACGCTTCAAATAAGATTCAAAAGTATTAGTAATATTTAATTCTTATCACAGATATATAAACTTTACACAACTTAAAAGTTTCGAATGTATAAAACACTAACTGTGGCTAAATAATGCTAAATAATGTTTGATACTTGCATTATCCATGAAACAACATTTGTTAGGCCAGGATTTAAAGTCTACTGTGGCTGAAGAAAATGTGAAGGCTCTTTGCCATCTTTTCAACACCGTTGTAAAACAACTTGAAGAAAACCCCAAGTCGGATTCTATCATAGATTCTTATTTCTCCTCAATGAAGCAACTAGCTAATAATAAATACCTGACATCTCGAATGAGATTCATGGTTCATGATGTTATTGAATTCGTGCTAATAAATGGATCCCTTGACGAGAAGGGGTTGGTTTCTATCTATTTTCTTATATGATTATTGGCAATGAAGTTTTATCTCCTGGAATTGAAAAGCCTTTTAGCATGATTTTTTCTATTTCGTTCTCTTATTTTGCTCACAGGATATCCCTTTCCTATTTATTTTTGACTTGCTACTGTTTTATTGAATTTTATATAAAAGCTAAAACTATACATGAGATCCATTCAGAAGCTGAACACAAGCTTGGTTTAAGGCCTAGATCAAAAAACATGCGCAATGCTCATGGTGCATCTAATGTTATGGGTATGGGTGCTGGAAACAATTTTGGCATTGGACGGCCTAGAGATTTGATTCCTAGAATGCCTGGGATACCTGCAATGGTTCAATAGATGCCTTGAGATGCCTGCAATGGAAAGTGATGGTTTGGAAGGCTTATCTAGTCGACTAGTAAAAAAAATGAAAGTCTAGTGCGATCTCCTACTCTACCTCCAAGTCAAGGTCATTCCCAAGCACCTATTTTAAAGCCTTTAGTTGGTAATGAAAGGCTTTCGCCATAGGGAACTGGGGGATTTTTTACTGGTAATCCAAGTGCATTACTGCAAAATTCTATAGCTAGGCCGTTGACAGCCTCAGGGGAGAATGTAGGGGCGGTTGAGCCTCTTATTCAAGGTCTATCTAGAGGATCTAAATCTACTATAGGTATTTATAAAGTCCAATAATTTGAGAAAGAAAGGTTCTCATCTCCCATGCCTGTTATGGAAAAACCGTTATCCTCAAGAAAACCACCTACTGACTTAGATTAAAAGTCAAAATCTTTGTTGGAGGAGTATTTTAGCGTTCAAGACTATGAAAAAGAAAATTTGTGTGTTCAGGAGTTGAAGTGGCAAGACTACAATCCTACATTTGTCCAGCAAGAAATATTATTAGCTATGGAAAACTGTGTGTTGGGTATCTGTTATATTCTTTCCATGACTAAGCACGCGCGGGGCACAACAGGGGGTGTGGTAGCCCCCCTGTCAGGGTCCGGGGCAGCCCCCCCGGCGAAAATTTTTGGTCCTTAATTTCCGGTGGGTAGTCCGCGTCCATGGTTTTGTTCATGGTTTTTGCACATGGTATTGGGGTACGATGGTTTTCGGCCCCTGCTATTTTTGTAGATCCGGTCAAGGGAACTACGGTTATGTTCTAATCCATGGTTTATGGATTGCAGTTTATGTATGCTTCAGCATGTATATATATGTGTTGTAACATGTAATATTCTTTACCAAATAATTATTAAATCTACTGTAAATTCAGAATGCAGAAATACCAACTGCGAATAAACATGAACCCTTTTCAATGAGAATCAACTGAGAAGTTTATTAAAATTTGCCCATATCGGTTCATAAACAATATCATGTGAGAGGCCCATAACAATAACTCTCAACATCCAGTTTTAGAAACAGATCACCGATGTTAACAAATATGAATAATTAGTAGTGGCGCACTAACATTTCAAAAGATCAAACTGTAATTCCAGATCTGTCTGCGCAGACAGAAATGACTTAGGAGCTGTGCGTAGAGTGCCACGGCTCTGTAATGCTACTTGGGCGAATATTTGGTGCTGTGGACTTCAGCGCTCATGTGGCCAGACAGAAATCGCTTGGGGACAGCGTGACAGTGGGCAGAAGTGTTGCCTGAAGCGTTGTTTGGGCAGATCCGCCTACTCCAACCCTCAACGCAGACAGAGATTGCTCAGTTCATTGACTGGGTTCACATGGTCATTACAGCTATATAATGGAGGGGTGTTAAGCCAATAATCAATAAATTCAATCGATGCGTATTGGCAAACTCCTCGTGCTTCTGATTATGGGTAGTCCGCCCTGCACGTCCTATAACAAATTGAACAGTGCTCTTGCCAGATCGTGCTTCATGTAAACCCTGAACTTCTCACAATGCACTCGCAGATTGTTGAGAATGCAGCAAGATGATGGAGCTTACTGAAATGAAGTCGCCTTCACTAAGTGGGCCCACAGGCAAATTCTAGCGCAAAGTCTATTTTTAGACTATCTCTATTTTTAGACATATGGAGCATGGTTCGGGGATTCCAGTTTGAGATTCTTGGAGCATTGGTCATGTTGGTAAAAATATATGAGACTCTATTTTTTTAGGTCGAAGAGGTCGATGTCTATTTTTAGACTGCCTCTCCTAAAAATAGGGTAGTCAAATATTATTTACCCTTAATAATATTTGGACTCTAAACAACAGTTTACTCTCTTGGAGCACTTCAGTTTGAGCTACAGAAGTGGCTCATGCATCTGATAGAGGAATCATGTGATTCCCAAGGGTTTTATGGCATCATGCATGGTTGAATTCAGTTAGGACTTCAGTGGCAGAAGTTTGGTGGAGTTAATGAGACAAATACTGGAGTTGTGTTCCGTTTATTTTAGTTGAACTAGTTGAGATTAGTTTAACTAGCTAATCAATTAGTTATGAGTGGAGTGAATTAAATATTATTTAATTCATTAATTAGTAACTCATTATTCAACTCAAGAAAACATCAGTTCACTACAGTGCATGATCAGTTCAGTGGAGACCAGTGAAAGAGGTAGATGAAAGGGTGGAGTTAGCTATCAGTGGCGACATCAGTTGTGCACGAGATTTGCACCACACTTGGAGGATTTTTCCATGAAAATTGCACAGCCAAGCCAAGGAGATTCAAACCTTGGATCTCTATATAGACAGGCCTAGATTGCGCAATAGAGGCAAGGCAATTAGTGGTGAGTTTTGAACCAGTAACCTGTTCAAAACTGAGCTAGATTGTGTGTAACTTCATGAGAAAGTATTGAGTACTTGTGAGGAGTATTGTACTGAGTTTGTTACATGATTTCTCCATTATAATATACACAATAGCTGCGGGGTTTTCAGCTATAAGCTTTCCCCATACATACTGGGTTAATGTGTATGATGATTTGATGTGTTATCGCTTGATTTTATTTCCGCATGTTTGATGATCTGAGTGGAAGAGATTATGTGTTGCATATAAATTCGAATTGTATGTGATCAGGATAGTCTCGGTAAATAATTAATCATTATTCAGCAAATTTCTACATGGTATCGAAGCTATTGAAGTAGATATTGATCATCACAGTGATTACAAACTTATTTCGGTAGACAGAGTCTGCATGCGGGCCAGGTAGCCTCTGGATTCATCTTTCTTCAGAAAGTGAAAGGTATGGTAAATGCCCCTTGCAGTCAATCTCTGTGCTAGAAATAATTTGTTCTCACAGAACTACAGCGGCT
Organism: Pinus albicaulis; assembly: GCA_034641835.2. Classification (NCBI taxonomy): domain Eukaryota; kingdom Viridiplantae; phylum Streptophyta; class Pinopsida; order Pinales; family Pinaceae; genus Pinus; species Pinus albicaulis. The sequence goes on along the minus strand of CM076578.1, from coordinate 1,787,860,431 downwards.
GAGCTTTGAGGTGGAATTTGAAATTTTGCAGCAGTTTTTCTTTCTTGGTGCCAGTGTTGAAAATGTCTTTCAACGGTTTGCGACTCGAATATGCTCTTGAAGGTAGTTCGAATTATGTTGCATGGAAGGATCGCATGGAGGTAGTATTAGAAGATAATGGTCTGAAGGAGTTCGTAGATATGGATGTCCAAAAGCCCACTGATCCTGCTGAAGTCGATGCATGGCAAAATAAGATGGTGAAGTGTCGAAGGATCCTGTTGGAGGGCGTCAAGGATCATATTGTATCCAGCCTGCATGGAAAGGCTACTCCATATTTAATGTGGAAAGCTTTAACGGATCTATTCCAGTGTAAGAGCGACCAAAGGAAGCTGGCGCTCAAAGATAAGCTCAGGAACATCAAGATGGAGAAAGTCGACAGTATCGCCAAATACCTCACGAAGTTCACTCAATGCAGAGATGAGCTGGGAAGTGTGGTGGTGACTGTCGAAGATGAGGACATGGTTGACCTGGCTCTCCTTGGTATTCCGAAGGCTTGGCACTCATATCAAGATAGTGTCAATGGTTGGGAGAAGCTACCGGGATGGGAGTGCCTTTGGGCAGATCTCATGCAGGAGGAGATAAGGAGGACTACTCGAGATGGATCTTCATCAAAGGGAGCTGATGAAGAAAAATGTGCTTTGGTTGCCAAAGAAAAGAAGGGGAAGGGTAAGAAAACCTCTCATTCTGGTGCAAAGGGTAAGAAGCAAGATATGGAAAAAGTGAAGTGTTTTCACTACCATGATCACGGACATTATGCTACCAATTGTCCAAAGAAGAAGAAGAACAAGCAAGCGGGAAGATCTGCAGATGGAGAAGCTTTGGCTTCACAGTTTGAGCTTGAATTTTCACTGATCGCATGCTTGGTTTCAAGTGTGTTGGGATCGGTGTGGTTCTTGGATAGCGGTGCGTCATTTCATATGACGGGAGATCGGGATTTGTTCTTAGATCTGGAGGACAAAGATTTGGGTGTGCACATCGAGATGGGTGATGATGGTAGATACAGTGCGACTGGTATCGGTACCATATCCTTTCAGAGGGAGTCTGGTAAACCCTTTGTATTGAAGGATGTCATGCATGTACCTGGATTGAAGAAGAACTTGATCTCCGTGGCGATGTTGGAGGATAAGGGGTATGATGTGGTCTTCAGCGAAGGAAAAGCCTTCCTGCGTAGTAAGACTACTAGAGAGACCCGGAAGATAGGGGTTCGAACCAAGAACCTTTATTAGTTGCAGGTAGATGGCTGCGCAGCTATGGCATGCAAGGCGGGAGAAGTGGTGAGCCGGGATGATGAGGGCGAACTGTGGCACAAGAGATTGGGCCACCTTCACCATGGAGCTTTGAAGATACTGCAGCAGATTTCTACTGGGCTTCCTAAGGGCACTCTTGCGCAGTCAGATCAGTGCAAGGGGTGTACCTAGGGGAAGTATGTGAAAGCCACCTTTCACGAGAAGGATAGTCGCGCCACGACGATCCTTGAGAGAGTTCACACAGACGTGTGTGGTCCTTTCTCAGTTGCTTCGACAGCAAAGCACAAGTATTATGTGATCTTTGTCGATGATTTCTCTCGAAAGTGCTGGATCTTCTTCATGCAGAAGAAGAGCGATACATTCGCGAAGTTCTGTGAGTTTAAAGCACTGGTCGAGAAGGAGTCGGGGAAGAAGGTTATTGCTCTAAGGAGTGATAACGGTGGTGAATTCATCTCGGCTGAATTCAAGGAGTTCTGCAGCGCAGAAGGGATTCGGAGAGAGCTCATCGCACCCCATACCCCACAGCAGAACGGGGTGGCTGAGCGGAAGAACAGAACGATCGTGGGTGCTGCACGGGCGATGTTGCATGATCAGGGCCTACCCCTTCACTTGTGGGCTGAGGCATGCAATACAGCAGTGTATGTGCAGAACCGTTGTCCTCACAAGGTTCTTGGCATGAGTACACGAGAGGAGGCTTATTCTGGCAAGAGGCCTGATATTTCCCATTTGCGGATTTTCGGATCTCCTGTCTACATGCATGTGACGAAGGATGCAAGAAGGAAGCTGGATCCAACTGCTGAAGTTGGAATATTTGTGGGGTACACCGATACACCTCACAACTATCGGGTGTATGTGCCAGACAGTCGCAAGACTGTTGTGCGACGGGATATAAAATTTCAGGAGGAGAAAGCCATGCAGTGTTCGCTCGAGAGGGAGCTACACTTGCATGCAGATGAGGAGCTGTTAGTTCCTAAGGAGGAGCTTCCGGATGTGGATCAGCCACAAGAGGAGGTTCAGGAGGTGGAAGAAACTACCCAGGCAGCGCCAACCATCAGAGGGCGCATGCGCACTACAGAAGCTGAGCGACTGGCTCGGGATGCAGAGAAGGTTGTAGGACCACCTACAGCACAGCGCAGACAGAGACAGTCACCGGATCGGTACACTGGATACATGGCTCTTGTGATTCAATGTGTTGTGACGGAGCCATCCTCTTTTGAGGAAGCTGTGGAGGAACCCGCATGGGTTGATGCCATGATCGAAGAATATGATTCGATCTTCAAGAACATTGCATGGGAGATTGTCCCAAGACCGGTGGGGAAATCAGTTGTGGGTTCGTGATGGATCTACAAAGTGAAGCAGGCAGCTGACGGGAGTGTGGAGAAGTACAAGGCGAGATTTGTCGCCCATGGCTTTTCATAGATCGAGGGGATTGGTTATGAGGAGACTTTTGCACCTGTCGCAAGGTACTCTTCCATACGGACGATCCTTGCTCTCTCAACGCAGATGGGGTGGCACATTCATCAGATGGATGTGAAGACTGCGTTCCTCAATTGAGTTGTTGAGGAGGAGGAGGTGTACATAGAGCAGCCTGAAGGTTTTGAGATCTTCAGCAGTGAGTCGCATGTGTGCCGACTCAAGAGAGCACTGTACGGGCTGAAGCAAGCACCTCATGCTTGGTAAACTCGGATAGACAGCTACTTCACCGGGCTTGGATTCTCCAAGAGTGAGGTGGATCCAAACCTGTACCAGATTGTGGTGGAGGGGAAGCTGTTGATCATCGTACTGTATGTAGATGATCTGATTTTGACTGGCGATGAGCAGTTGATACTTTCATGCAAGGAGGATCTTGTACGAGAGTTTGAGATGAAGGACTTGGGCATCCTTCATTATTTCCTGGGATTGGAGGTTTGGCAGCGCAGCGGAGGACTGTTTGTTTCTCAGGGCAAGTATGCCCGGGAGATTCTGGAGAGGTTCAACATGCAAGGCTGCAAGCCTGTTGACACTCCTCTTCCCGGTGGTTGGAGGAAGGAGGATGCTACTTCAGCGGAGGTAGTGGATGCCACTGTCTATCGACAGTTGGTGGGGTCGCTTATGTATCTGGTCAATACACGACCCGATATATGCTATGCTGTTAACCAGCTTTCGCAAGCTATGGCTAAGCCTACCAAGCTCTTTTGGAAGGCAGGCAAGCATGTATTGCGTTATATTAGTGGCACATCGGGATATGGTCTATGGTACAGACAGGAGGATGGAGTGAAGCTTTCCGGCTTCACTGATGCAGATTGGGCAGGGAGCCCAACGGATCGAAAGAGCACATCTGGAGGAGTTTTCAGCATTGGGTCGACAGCAGTTTCCTAGTACAGCAGGAAGCAGAGATCCGTGGCACTCAGTTCAGCAGAGGCCGAGTACATGGCAGCTAGCTTGGCTGCATGCAAGGCTATTTGGATGAGGAAGATCCTCGCAGGATTGTTCAGGTTGCATTTGGAGCCTACAGTGATCTACTGTGATAACCAGAGTTGCATTAAACTCTCGGCTAATCCATTATTTCATGATAGGTCCAAACACATCGACATCAGGTATCATCATATCAGAGATTGTGTTCAGCGGAGAATCATGATGCTTTCATATGTTCCCACGGAGGATCAGGATGCCGACATCCTGATGAAGGCGCTCACTAGGAGCAAGTTCGAATTCCACAGAGGCAGGATAGGGGTTGAAAATAATCCATATATTGCTGAGAGGGAGTGTTGATGCAGCAAGATGATGGAGCTTAGTGAAATGAAGTCGCCTTCACTAAGTGGGCCCACAGGCAAATTCTGGCGCAAAGTCTATTTTTAGACTATGTCTATTTTTAGACATATGGAGCATGGTTCGGGGATTCCAGTTTGAGATTCTTGGAGCATTGGTCATGTTGGTAAAAATAGATGAGACTTTATTTTTTAGGTCGAAGAGGTCGAAGTCTATTTTTAGACTGCCTCTCCTAAAAATAGGGAAGTCAAATATTATTTACCCTTAATAATATTTGGACTATAAACTTCAGTTTACTCTCTTGGAGCACTTCAGTTCGAGCTACAGAAGTGGCTCATGCATCTGACAGAGGAATCACATGATTCCCAAGGGTTTGATGGCATCATGCATGGTTGACTTCAGTTAGGACTTCAGTGGCAGAATTTTGGTGGAGTTAATGAGACAGCTAGTGGAGTTGTGTTCTGTTTATTTTAGTTGAACTAGTTGAGATTAGTTTAATTAGCTAATCAATTAGTTATGAGTGGAGTGAATTAAATATTATTTAATTCATTAATTAGTAACTCATTATTCAACTCAAGAACACATCAGTTCACTACAGTGCATGATCAGTTCAGTGGAGACCCGTGAAAGAGGTAGATGAAAGGGTGGAGTTAGCTATCAGTGGCGACATCAGTTGTGCATGAGATTTGCACCACACTTGGAGGAATTTCCCATGATGATTGTGCTGTCAAGCCAAGGAGATTCGAACCTTGGATATCTATATAGACATGCCTGGATTGTGCAATAGAGGCAAGGAAATTGGCGGTGAGTTTTGAACCAGTAACCTGTTCAAAACCAAGCTAGTTTGTGTGTAACTTCATGAGAAAGTACCGAGTACTTGTGAGGAGTATTGTACTGAGTTTGTTACATGATTTCTCCATTATAATATACACAATAGCTGCGGGGTTTTCAGCTATAAGCTTTCCCCATACATACTGTGTTAATGTGTATGATGATTTGATGTCTTATCGCTTGATTTTATTTCCGCATGTGTGATGATCTGAGTTGATCTGAGTGGAAGAGATTATGTGTTGCATATAAATTCGAATTGTATGTGATCAGGATAGTCTCGGTGAATAATTAATCATTATTCAGCAAATTTCTACACAGATCGCCTGGGCAGGGTTCGTCCTTCTTGCTGGGTGGAATGGCGTCTTCAGAGAAATGCATCCTCTATTATGGTTGGACAGTGACGGTGGGTCATGCTATTACCAGCGAATTCGTGTAGCAGTCCTTTCTTCAGCAAGACAAGGAGCCACGTAGATAGATCATGGCGATTATTCACCCATTCTACTTGGACCTCCATCCATGTGCGTGAAACCTGATATCATCGACAAGCTATAGTGAGACTTCTGCAGAGAAAATCGCAGACCCTTCAATCTAGCCGAGAAAAGAAGAAAACCCCTTTCAACTTAAAATAAGATAACTAAACCAACTAGGGTGATCGGGAAGACCACCGAAATTGGGTTTGCCCACTAGGGTGAAATCTAGTTTCACCGAAGAATGCTGAGGGTCTCACCTGAAACCCACGACTTGAAAACTCGCTTGAGCTTCACAAATATCAAAGAAGAGAAGATCAAATTCCATGTCTTGCTTTCGTTCCTCCTTCTCTTTTTATAGAAGGCTACTTGGAAAAACCATGGGAAATTACCTGGGGGAAAAACAACTAAAGGAAAAACCAGGAGCAGATACCTGGGGTCAAAACAATCTAGAAAGAAAAAACCATGGGCCACAGCCACTTATTTACTATTTTATTTATTAGTCTTCTACCATTAAGACTTGGTCCAACCGGTTAAACGGTTGGGGATATTATAGTTCCCCCTTCCCAAAATTGCTTTCCCTCAAGAAATTTCAATGTTGGATGTTGTAATATATGCTCTCCTTCCCAAGTGGCATCTTCAACGGGCAGATCTTTCCATCGTACCAAGTATTCGCGGATGATTCTGCTTCGAAGTTTCCTTTCTCGCACCTCCAATACCTCCTCAGGAACCAGTTGAAGATGGCCCTCCTCATCTAGTGGCAGTAATTCTGGTGATGATCTTATGTTTGATCCCAATGCTTTCTTCAAACAGGAGACATGAAAGACATTATGAATTCTGCTATCTGCGGGAAGTTATAGCTCATATGCCACTTCTCATATTTTCCGGACAATTTGATAGGGCCCATAAAATCGTGGCTTTAATTTTTCTGCCCCCTTCTGCTTCAAAGTAGACTGCCTGTATGGCTGAAGCCGGAGATAGACCTCATCTCCTACTTCGAAATTCCTCTCTATCCTTTGACGATCTGCATATAACTTTTGTCGATTCTGTGTCGTTTGCAAATTGTCTTTGAGGGCTCTCAGAATATCCTGGCACCCCTAGATCCAATACTTTGCCAAAGGTGCTCTACTATCTCCAAACATTGTATCTGCAAAATATAGTGCCTTGTACCCATAGAGGGCTCGGAAAGGTGACATCCCTATGGACATGTGATAAGTAGTGTTATAGCAATATTCTCCTAAGTAAAACCACTTGGTCCATGCTCGTTGATGTCCTGTGACGTAATCTCGTAAGTAACCTTCCACCCATTTATTCACTGCTTCCGTCTGTTCATATGTCTGCGGGTGATAACTGGTACTAGGAGTGAGTTCTGTTCCAGTCAACCTGAATAATTCTTGCCAAAATGCTCCCATAAATCTACTGTCATGGTCACTCACAATGGTTTTGGGCAAACCATGTAGATGAAATACCCCTTGGAAAAATATTTCATCTATTTGAGATGCATAAATTTTGGAGGGGATTGCAAAGAAGTGAGCGTACTTGGTGAGACGATCCACCACCACAAAAATACAATATTTACCTTGTGAAAAAGGTAGCCCTGTAATGAAATCCATAGATATACTTTCCCATTTTTGTTCCGGAATAGGTAGTGGTTGTAATAAACCTGCCGGGTGTGTATGTTCAACTTTATTACTTTGACAGATACCACATTCTTGAACATATTTGATAATGTCCTTCTTGAGTCCCTTCCATGTGAACCTTTCCCTGATGGTCCTATAAGTTTTCAGAAAACCGGGATGCCCGGCTAAAGGAGAGTCATGGGCTGCTTGTAAGATCTTCTTCTTAATTTGAGACTCAAGTACTAGATAGATTCTATCCTTATAATAGATAATATCATTGACAACTCTATAACGGTTGTCTGATGACTGTCCGTCAAGGATCTCACACGCTGATTGATTTTTTGAGTATTCCACCGAAATATGGGACTTCCAGTCATCTACAATGTCTATGAGAGAAAAGGTAGCTGGCCTCCTTGACAAGGCATCTGCAACGGCATTGTTTTTACCTTTGACATATTTAATCTCAAAATCATAGGCTTGGATCTTGCTGACCCATTTTTGATGCCTCTCATTTAATCCCTTCTGATCAAGGAAGTATCTGAGACTATTGTGATCAGTCTTGACTTTGAACCGATTCCCCACTAGATATGGACGAAACTTGGCCAATGCATGCATGATAGCCAACATTTCTTTATCATAAATGGAGTAAGAGCGTTCATAATTATGCAACTTCCTACTCTCAAAAGCAATGGGATGATGGTTCTGTGTTAGAACAGCCCCAATTCCATCCCCGGAAGCATCACGCTCCAATACAAAGGGCTGAGAGAAGTCTGGCAAGGCTAGAACTGGACACGAACTCATGAATTCCTTCATCTTCTCAAAAGTCTCCTGGGTTGTTTCTGTCCATAAAAAGGCTGCTCTTTTTGTCAAGTCCGTAAGAGGAGCTGCTAGTTGTGAATATCCCTTTACAAATCTCCTGTAATAAGTGCAAATACCCAAGAAACTCCTTAACTATGTTACATTTTTGGGAGTTGGCCAATTGAGAATGGCCTCAATCTTCTCTTGGTGGAACTTAACACCTTGACCTCCAATGATGTGACCCAGATATAGCATTTATGTCATTCCAAACTCACATTTAGAGATTTTGGCATAAAATTGTTGTGCCTCCAATATTCCTAGGACCTTATCCAGGTGCTGCAGGTGCTCTTCCCATGTTTTACTGAAGATCGGGATGTCGTCGAAGAAGACCAAAACAAATTTACGCAGCTGCTTGTTGAATATATGGTTCATGCATGATTGAAATGTTGCAGGGGCATTGGTCAACCGAAAGGCATCACTAGGAACTCATAATGTCCATAGTGGCATCGAAAAGCTGTTTTTGGAATGTCTTGATCACGAACTCTGATCTGGTGGTACTGTGAGCGAGGGTCAATTTTTGAGAAGTATTTGGCTCCCTTTAACTCATCCATCAATTCGTCGATCCTAGGGATAGGATATCGATTTTTGATGGTCTTTTTATTCAACACTCGATAATCTATACACATCCTCAGGGACCCATCCTTTTTCTTGACCAAGACTACTGATGAAGCAAAGGGGCTCGAACTCGGCCGAATATGTCCTAGTGCCAACAATTATTTTATTTCCTTTTCTATCTCATCCTTGTACACTTTGGGGTACCGATAAGGGGTAGTGATTACAGCTTGGACCCCTTCTTCTAGTTCAATGATGTGCTCAAATCCCCTATCAGGTGGACGTCCTGGGGGAATATCTCCAAAGACCTTCTGGTATTTTTGTAATAGTGCCATAATATCAGGTGAGTACTCTTTGTGTTGCTCTACTGGTTTCTTCTCCATGATTCGACACTCTATTGCCCATACAATATCCCCATGTCGGAGATCTTCCTCCACCCAATTGGATTTCACCACCTTGGGAGGATATGCATGCATTCCCCTCAACTTCACATTTTTACCATCTAGTCCCGTGAATGCGAGTTCCAAGTCTTGATATTTTACTATATGAGTTCTGATGGAATATAGCCATTGTACCCCCAATACTACATGAGAGTCTGGGCAGTCTACGACAAAGAATTTATCTGTAACTTTGTAGTTCCCCATTGCTAGGCTCATGTTAGGAACTATCTTAGTGCAGGACATGCGGTTGTGCTCTTTCTTTCCAGGAATTAACACTGTGAAGCCTTCAAATTCCTTAGTGTCTAATCCCCTTCTGGCTACGAATTCTGCATCAATGAAGTTGTGGGAGGTCCCACCATTGATTAGCACAGTGACCTTTTGGCCTTGTATGGTGCCCCTAACTCAGAGGGTGTGATATCTTGGGACCCCAGTGAGAGAAGTAATGACTCCTTCCTGGACTTCTTCTTGTATTGCTCCCATGCCTTGGGATTCCCCTTGATCAAACTCTAGATTCTCTTCCTCATCTTCGATTTCAGAAAACACTTCAATATAGTGTGCCTTTCCTTTAGTACACTGATGTCTTGGTGCCCAAGGTTCTTGACAAGAAAAGCATAGCCTTCTCCTTCTGAGATCTTTTATGGTCTCATCATCCAGCTTCCCCTTACCAACTGGCTCTAGTTGTGGATGTTTGATTTCCTTCCCTTTTTGAGGGAAAGAAAGTTTAGGTGGGAATATATTCTTGGGTACTGCATCCTGCATATCCCTTGCACGGTTGATTGCATCTTGCAAGGTGGCGGGTTGGTAGGGCCTAACCCAACCTCGTAGGGGTTCTGATAACCCTTCTATAAACAACATGACCAACCTAGTCATGGAGAGGTCGTTGACCATTACTGCAAGCCTCTAGAATTCTGCAACATAAGATTCAAGGTTCCCTGTCTGTCGGAGCTAGGTTAGCTCATGGAAGTATATCTCAGGATCCTTTCTATCAAATCTTTCTATTAACCTCCATGTGAATTCTGTATAAGAGATGATGATGGCATGTCCCAGAGTGGTCATACCATGTTGCCACCATTCATGCGCTTCTCCATCCAGATGAAGTGTGGCATACTTGATGGCATCCCTTTCCCGCATGGGATTGAGTTGGAAATATGTATCCAGTTTCTGTACCCATGACTGTGCTAAAAATTTCGATGATCCATCAAAATAAGGAAGAGTTACCTTCCCCACAACTTTCTGCAAATCTCCGTTTGACTGATGGCCCCCGTATTTGGTTGCCTTCCATTGTTGTTTGCTCTTCATATAGTAAAAGTCATTAAGGTTCAGGGTTGCTTTTACGTTGGGAGGCAACGTATCATATTCTTTCATCCAGGTGGTAACTGTCTCTGCAATAAGTGAATGGCCGTCTTGCTCCCTAGAGGAGTCATCCAAAAATGAAGGCATGGTTGGCCGACTAAAAGGGCTGCTCTGAGTGTGTAATGGATTGTTGCTATGAACATTGATGTACTCCTGTGGTGGACCATCCCCACCTGAATGGGAGCCTCCTTCCCCATTATTGCTTTGCACATTAGGTTTCCCATTCTGCGTTCTAAGGAGTTTTATGATGGTGTCTTGAGTGTCAGCGATCTTTTGTAAAACAGCTTCAAGTTGGGTATTCTCGTGATCACCCATGGGTCTTTCTTCCCCTTCGGGTTTTCCTTGACTCCTAGCCCTTTTTCCTTCCCAATTAACAGTAATATCCTTTTATTTTCTTAGCATCCCACAGCTGGCCAAGATAAGGCTCTGATACCACTGTAATATTCTTTACCAAATAATTATTAAATCTACTATAAATTCAGAATGCAAAAATATCAACTGCGAATAAACATGAACCCTTTTCAATGAGAATCAACTGAGAATTTTATTAAAATTTTCCCATATTGCTTCATAAAAAATATCATGTGAGAGGCCCATAATAATAACTCTCAACATCCAGTTTTAGAAACAGATCACTGATGTTAACAAATATGAATAATTAGCAGTGGCGCACTAACATTTCAAAAGATCAAACTGTAATTCTAGATCTGTCTGCGCAGACAGAAATGACTTAGGAGCTGTGCGCAGAGTGCCATGGCTCTGTAATGCTACTTGGGCGAATCGTTGGTGCTGTAGACTTCAGCGCTCGTGTGGCCAGACAGAAATCGCTTGGGGACAATGTGACAGTGGGCGGAAGTGTTGCCTGAAGCATTGTTTGGGCAGATCCGCCTACTCCAACCCTCAACGCAGATAGAGATCGCTCAGTTCATTGACCGGGTTCACATGGTCATTACAACTATATAATGGAGGGGTGTTAAGCCAATAATAAAGACATTCAATCGATGTGTATTGGAAAAATCCTCGTGCTTCTGATTACGGGTAGTCCGCCCTGCATGTCCTATAACATATTGAACAGTGCTCTTGCCAGATCGTGCTTCATGTAAACCCTGAACTTCTCACAATGCACTCACAGATCGCCTGGGCAGGGTTCATCCTTTTTGCTGGGTGGAATGGTGTCTTCAGAGAAATGCGTCCTCTATTATGGTTGGACAGTGACGGTGGGCCATGCTATTACCAGCGAATTCGTGTAGCAGTCCTTTCTTTAGCGAGACAAGGAGCCACGTAGATAGATCATGGCGATTATTCACCCATTCGACTCGGACCTCCATCCATGTGTGTGAAACCTGATATCATCGACAAGCTATAGTGAGACTTCTGCAGAGAAAATCGTAGACCCTTCAATCTAGCCGAGAAAAGAAGAAAACACCTTTCAACTTAAAATAAGATAACTAAACCAACTAGGGTGATTGGGAAGACCACCAAAATTGGGTTTGCCCACTAGGGTGAAATCGAGTTTCACCGAAGAGTGTTGAGGGTCTCACCTGAAACCCATGACTTGAAAACTCGCTCGAGCTTCACAAATATCAAAGAAGAGAAGATCAAATTCCATGTCCTGCTTTCGTTCCTCCTTCTCTTTTTATACAAGGCTACTTGGAAAAACCATGGTCAATTACCTGGGGGAAAAACAACTAAAGGAAAAACTAGGAGCAGATACCTGGGGTCAAAACAATCTAGAAAGAAAAAAACCATGGGTCAGAGCCACTTATTTACTATTTTATTTATTAGTCTTCTACCATTAAGACTTGGTCCAACCGGTTAAACGGTTGGGGATATTACATAACACTAAAAGGAATATAATGAAAAGTCAAGTTGGTCGTCCCAATTTTGGATCTAGGGGAAAAATCTCTGTGTTTATCCGTTTCATGTTTTATGCTCTCGCTATTGTTTATCTTCTGTTATAAGATTCGTGAGTAGATAATTTTTGTTCAGGGTTAAAACCTACACTGTGAATGTCACATTGAACTTGTTGGTAAGCTTCTATTGTTTTTGTATTCTAAAAATACATTGTCTGATAAAGACATATACGCTAGCCTAATGTTTATTATAAATGAATTTGATGATACAACAATTGATGTTCCATTGGCACCAAAATTTCTTGGTGAGCTTGTTGGAATATTCTGTTTAGCAGGAGCAACAGACTTCAGAGTCCTAAAGGATATCATGGTAAAGGTAGACAACAAATCAAGGTAAAGGGAAATATTTGATTCAACTCTTCGTATTTATAAATCAAGGCCATCAACGGGAGCATTTGGTGCTCATGGTGATGGCCTAATGGTGTGTGAGAAGCTTATTTCTTGAAAGAGCCTCTAGGTAACCTTTTAATTGTTTAGGTTTCCAACGGAGATGTGTTGTAACTATATATACTTGTGTTGCTATTCCATGTGCATTTTGTTATATATTTTACTGGGAGTCAGTATCAATAAAAATTGAAAGAAGGAAGAGAGGTGGATGTGACTGCAGGATACTTTTGAGAAGTTTAGAGTCTTTTAATGAACATGTTATTATGAGTTTTATATTTTTCGAGGTCATGAGGTGTTTTCTAATTAGAATCATGTTAATTTTTTATTATATATTTTTAAATTTTGGAAACAGCAAACATGTTATTGTGAAATTTATATTTTTTGGGCTTCTTTAGGCTGATTTTTCAATTATTCAATGAGAGTTGCGTTATTGGATGTTTTGGTTTAAAATTGGAGTTTGAACAGTGTGATTATTGGACACAACTATATTTTATAGACTACATTGATGGATATTTACAGTCGAAAATTATTTATGATGAAATAATCGTAATATTTGATTTGACATTATTTATGGATATTTGTGTCGTTGGAAGTTTCATTTAGCCTTTCACGTGGTTGGTTCAAGAAAATCTCTGTTTCATTGGATATGCAGAATTTGAATCTGCATTTTCTTCATTGCAATCTATGTTAGTAGAAAATAAAAAAACATTTTGTTTCTTATTCTATTTTTTTTCTTAAATTTTTCTCACAAACAACTCCACTTTACATTCTTTGAAATATTATCTACTCAATATGTTATGTTGTTGGTTTAATTTCCTTTTTCAATAATAATTTGGAGATGAAACATTCATAGCTCAATTCCATTTAGCTAAGCATTTATGTACACTCGAGTTTGAGACTGTGATTAATGAAAATTTCGGTTTCATTTGATGTATGGATAGTTTCTTTACAATATTCTATAAATATACAGATCTCATTAGCACTTCCACAAACCATGCACTCTGGTATCTTTATTTGGTAGTCTTAAATGGATTCATTAGAAAAATAATTTACCGATTCAATTGTATGCTTCGAACAGTTTTTGCATGGGTTTAATTAGTCACTGGTCTATTTATCAGAATGAGATATAAGAAGGATTTATGTTGTCTGTATTTTTTTCGCAACAAGGAGGTTTTTCAATCCGATGTCATTTACTTTCGTGCCAAATTCCCTAAAGCTAGGAGATGGAGAATGCACTAGTAGTCTTTGATGCAAACTCCATGACCATGCTTGGAAGAGAGATTAGCTCTTGAAATTTTTGATTTCCTTAGCTATTAATATAATTTTGAGACATATTTTGTAGAAAAGAAACTCAATCATTAAATATTTGCAAGCAGGTAGAATATAGCAGGAACAACAATGAAATCCAAGATCAGTTGCAATATTGGTGGTTTAATTCACCTTACGGGTTGTGGAAGTAACATGGATTGTGTTTATAGTAATCTATGGCAATTCTTGGAAAAAATCATTAAGGAAGAGTAATTATTTGCTTGCTATGATTCGTTTGCATGACTTTCTTATTAAGGAATCCATTCTATGTTGATCTCTTTTCTTAGGCTTAATTGAAATGTATTTTCCATTTCCAAGAAAATGCTATACCTTGGACTATATGTTGCCTTGTCAATTAGGATTGTAATTAGAAAATGGACGTGCATGCCTGATTGGAATATTTATATCTAGGCACACCCATTTTTATTTAGTGTGCCACTACATGGTTCAGAACAATGTTTATGAAATTCAATAACGATTGTTGTTTGGTCTATTAGATTTACAACAAAAGAAGGGGAATAAGTTCTTGTGTATGTGATAAATTTGATTGTTGAATGAGTTCAATTTTCATTTGGTCCTGCATTATTGTGCGTACTCTACCATTGATGCTTTTATATTTTGCATTTGTTGTTTTCTTACAGGTGGAATGTTGTCAATATTTATTCAAAGCCATAAAAACCTTTAGAATTTGTCATGATCAGCTACATATCAGCAGAATTTCTAAAAGCTTCATGTTACCCCTTTGTAATATCCTACTCCATGAATTGGTTAGAGTTTTCCACCTCTAGATGGAGTATATGAAGTGTAACTCCCTGATTTTGAAGAAAATTTCTGCTAATTAGTTACCTTATTTACGCTACATATCATTTTCTTTTATTTTACTATATTTTTATTAATGATTTACATCAATGATTGGAAATACTGAATGGGATATATATATATATATATATATATATATATATATATATATATATATATATATATGTATTCCATCTAGGTGGAGTTAATCTCGTTAAATATGCTTAAAATAGGCAGTCTTCCAACTAAGTTAAATTTAAATGTATTGAGAAATTTGTCATCATACTATTATTGCCAATAAAAATTGATATTTTAAAATATATTTATGATTGAATAAGTAAATTCTCCTCTATCTATCTAAATTTCAGTCTCAAATTTATTTATTACTGTGACATAAATTCAAATCATCATTGTCCTATTATAAATAATAGTATTATTAGCCAAATCCTATCTATATATATTTCAGTCTGAAATGTATTTATCACTGTGACATATAAATTCATATCATTACTATCCTATCATAAATAACAATATTATTAGCCAAATAAATGGAGCAATTAATCACTCTAATTCTATAAACTCCAGTTTTCGTAATATTAACTATAACTACGTTGTTAACTCAAAAAAATATAATATTGTGACTGTTTGTTTATATATCACACGTGGAAATCTCTTTGTCTAAAATGAAATTCCAAATCTTAAGTAAGAAGGCATTAATAATTGGGCACATTAAAATCTCGGACGAGAGTTTTAAAATGATGCCTTGGGTAAACTCTCAGGTGCAAACTCTTGGCTGAGAGTTCGTACAAATTTTGGACGAGATTTTAGCCGCACGGTTAAACTTAACCTGTGGTGGTTTAAAATCTCGGTCGAGAGTTTAAAATTTCTCGGCTAAGAGTTTAATAAATGTCTTGCCCGAGAAATTATCTCGGCTAAGAGTTTTTGGTCAATGAAAAACCCAGAAAATGCTACAGTTTTCAGGAACCTACAACTTTGGAGGGGCGGAACCCCTAAAAAAATAAAATGTTATCTTTCAGACCTTGTACCATTAGATTCATCTCTAAATCTAGTTTCGAATGATGTCAGATTTTTGGAGTTTCATTAAAATTTTCAATTTGTTATTAATTTTATACTAAACTGTGTCACTTTGGAATTTCACTGTTTTGAGAATTGCAGCAAATGAAAATTCAATAAATTTAAAATGGCAACACCAAAAAAAATAAAAATAATATTTTACTTCCTCTCCCTGTTTTCTTCAAAAGGGTATTCTCATTTTTCTTGTTGACGATCACATTGAAAATAAAATCTAGGGCTCATAAAATGTACTGAAACATCACCATTTGTTCCTCTTCATCCATTTCAAAAAATAATATAAAATAGTGATTTAATCTGAAAATTACCAAAAAATAGTCATTGTACTAGTGAAATCTATGCAGATTATGATGATGTGGTTTATTTTCAAAAAATGAATAACCTTCCCTAAAACAAGTTACAGTTCAAAAAGTGACTATTTATGTTTGACTAAAAATTCCAAGTATATGCAGTTAGTAAACAACAAATTTACCCCTCTATATGTAAATATTTATTTATTTTTAAATATGAGTATGGAGGTAAGACAATTCTCTACAAATATTGTTATTATGTCAAAGCGTAATTTGCATTGAAAATATGATTAAAAGTGGAGTTGAAGTTGAAAAAAAATAGAAAATTACAAATTTCAACGTAAAAAAAGGACAAATAGTGTTTCCCAACTTCATTTTTTCACCCATTAAGGAATGGAAAATCTGCACAACCATAAAGCATATGTGAGGATTTCTTGGGTTGATAGGATATTATCACAAGTTTGTTAAAAATGTAGGAGAATACTACCACCTCTAACAATATTACTGAAGAAATATGCATTTTATTGGACTCTAGAAGCAGCTAATGCCTTTGAACATATGAAAGAGGCAATGTGTCAAGCATCGATCTTAGCTATGCTAGACTTCACAAAAAGCTTTATTGTAGAATGTGATGTGTTGGGAAATGGAATTGGTGTTGTTTTAATGCAAGAAGGAACACCCATTCCTTTTGAAAGTTGTCATGTCAAAGGAAACTATTTAGACAAACCTATTTATGAGAAGGAAATGCTGGAAATACTACATGCAACTTAGCAATGGGGACCTTACCTAGTCGAAAGAAACTTCTAGGTAAAAAAATATCATGATAGTCTTCAATTCTTTTTTAGAACAAAGATTGTCTCCAAAAGAGAAGAAAAATGGGTCACAAAAATTTTGGGTTATGACTTTAAAATCATCTACAAAAAAGGGAAGAAAAATGTTGTTGCATATGAACTCTCGAGAAAGGATGAGGATGTGGAAGCATTTGTTTGTGCCATTTCTATTATCCAACCAAATTGGACAATCGAATAAAGGGATGAATGGAGTAATGAAGAAGAAGTGTGGGAACCCATTGAAAAGATGTAGCAATATCCAAATACATCTGATACATTTATCTGGAAAAATTATTCATTATGGTACAAATATCGCTTATATTTTTGTAAGAATTCCCAACGCAAAAAAAATATTCTTATGGAATTTCACATCTCTCCCTTAGGAAGCCACTCAGGATTTTTAAAAACTTACCAAAAGGTTAGAGAATTATTTTTTTTGGGATAAACTTAAATATTATATTTAAAAGTTTGTGGTAGAATGTTTGGTTTTCATAAAGAATAAAGTTTAGAAAATTAAGACACTAGGTGTTTTACAACCTTTATCGATTCCAAGCCAATATTTGGAGGAGGTTTCAATCGATTTTATCATAGGTTTACTCAAGCCCAAAGGAAAGAGAGTCATCATGGTTCTTGTTTATAAGCTTACCAAGTATGTACATTTTTGTACATAATCTCATCCATTTAAAGTTAGTATAGTTTCTACCGCATTTATGGAAATAATTCAAATGTTTTATGGAATCCCGAAAAATTATTGTAAGCGACACAAAGCCCATTTTTATTGGAGATTTTCGGATGGAATTATTTTCTTATTTTGGTACTCAATTAGCTCAAAGTTCATCTTATCATTCTCAGTCTGATGGGAAAATTGACATAGTGAAAAAATGTTTGGAAGGATATCTTCGTTGCATTGTATCTCATAAGTAGACACAATGTGTCAAGTGGTTACCTCTAGGTGAATGGTGGTATAACACTTCCTTCCATATTGTAGCAAAAAGTACCCCATTTGTGGCTCTTTATCAATATCCTCCACCATCCATAAAATCATCTTTAAGAAAAAATTATAAGGTTCAAGAAGTGGAAGATCACATCGAGCATAAAAATCAAGTTATCCAACTCTTAAATGGTAACCTCACTTTGGTGTTGAATTGAATGATAAAATAGGCATATCAACATCACAATGAAAGAAGTTTTAATGTAGGTGACTCGGTATTTCTACGAATACACCCATATAAACAAAGCTCCCTCAAGCAATCTAATAAGAAAAATAAATTATCACCAAAGTACTATGGTCCTTACAAGGTGTTTCTAAATTTCGGTACTATGACATACAAATTGGATCTTCCTGAATCTTCCTCAGTGCACCCAATTTTCGATGATTCATGCTTTAAGAAGGTTATTGGTGACAAGCTTCAAGTTAAGATAATATCTCTAGATATTGACGAGGAAAGGAAAAATGATATTGGAACTTGAATAAATCATGAAAGAAAGAACTCGGCAGCTATGAAATCAATCAATTTCAGAGTATCTCATCAACTGGAAAAACTTACCTGCTGAAGATTCCACATGGGAGGATGATAATTTTATACAAAAGCATCCAAAACTACTCAAGCATTGAGATTTTTTTTTTGAAGGATAGGGGCATGTTAGGTCGCTATAATAATAGTGTATCCCTTCGTTGTTATTACTAATGTAACCCCTTTATTATTATTTTTGTTCCCATGTAGTCCCCATATTGTTATTATTGTGCCCCATAAAAGCCCACTATTGTTATTGTTGTTCCCTTACATTATTATTGTTATGTCGGCTCTAATTATATTGTGACCCCTTAGACTCCTATATGTATAAAGTAGGTTTTGTGATTTGAATCATCCAAGAATTATTCATTTATATAATGTAAAATAGGTTTCCCCTCGAAGAGGATAATTTTTAAGTCGTTGATCTATCTTTTCTTCTATTGTGGGAGTTGCATACCATTGTTGTATATTGTATAATTTTTTTTATATTAAAAGAAATTTACTAGCTCGAGAAATTAGTATATGTAGAAGGCATGGTGTTTTCTACCTAAATACAAGATTTTAAAACTTTATATATTGAAGGATATTCAGAGATAAACTATCTTAAAATATGCACCTAAAAAACCCTCTAAAAACTTATAGCTTCTACTTTTCATTCCAAAGACTCAATTTAATCTTTCTTCTAGGTTTCATCTTGGCCAATTTTTAGTCTTCGTGGTGGGATTTTTTTTTTTTATGATTCTATGATCAAAGATTCACGTAGTCTGAAGATTTTCCCTTCTCTTTTATTTTTTTTTCCAAAATTCTCAATCCATCCTTGATGATTTGAAGTTAATTATATTACATATTACAACTTCTCCATCATATCCGATAACATTTTCCCATTCAATTTGATGGAAAAGACAGATTTTCCTTGTTCCAAGTACTCAAGCATTTTTCCCAACTGATCACCATGTGAGTAAGTCAATAGTTGTAAAAGGAGGTTACAGCCACTAAAAATGTTTGTTTTATCCATTCATTTATTCCTAGAACATCCCTAATCTCATTGGAATATGGATTGATATGCTTTTTATTTTATTTTAGTGGTTAGGGGTTGGCTTGATTTGAGATTGTGATAATTGATCTTTGAATTAGTCCATCAAGTGGGATTTCTATTTATGTGATTCTTTAGATGAAAAAATTAGACGGAATCAAATGTAAAAAAAGAAACCTTACAACCGATGTTGATGTGATATCCTTCTTGGAAAAATTTCCCTTAAGGTTGAAAAGAGCACATGACAAAATTGTATTCTATACCAATATCACAATATTCTTCAATTTTTAAAATAGTTATGATATTGAGTTCACAAATAGTGTAAACACAAAAATTTTATTTCACCAGCAATCAGTTCACACAACTTTTCAAAAATGCAGTAAAATATGTGACCCCTTTAGTTTGGGGGGGTTAATTGATGAAGGGTTAATTTATTATCAAAACGTCATTCTTGAAGGGAAAAATTCTAAACATAGCATTCCTTGACGGGAAGTATAAGGACACAAAACATCAAAAAAAAAATTGTATGATAGGTTAAGAGGAATCCAAATTCCAACGTTGGTTGGAGGTTAATAAGCAACCCATGAAATTATTTCAGAAAAAAAAATGGAAAATCTTTAATAAGAAGGAAAAGAAGCACATGTTCCTCTGTAATTTGCACATTTTTTTGGAAGAAAAAAAATGATGATATTCATTAGATTTGAAAATTAGTGATGGTCATATATAACCTAATAGTTTTTGGCATTAGCCATAAGTTTCTATGTATCTAATGAACTATTATAAAATGTATAAAATAGCAATTCTAGTGTCCATCATGACTAGTTGCCTTCCCATTCAATACATGATATCTCAAAAAGGGTGCTCCTCTTATCATAAATTCAAACATAACCAAAGAATATAATAAAAAGTATATAACAATGACAAAGTCATCAAATATATTCGGGGTCTATAGAAACTTATCACTACAAAATTAACCAAAAGGTATGGATCCATCCCCCATCCTACGACCATTTCTAAAGAGCTGGAAATGCATGTGCCCTAGTGTAGCTATATGACCCTTATTTGGTAATTCCATTTCTCAAGAGCTAGAAACGCATGTGCTGTGGTGTAACTGAATGACCCTTCTTTGGTAATGAATATACAACGACATTATGTTCAATAGGATAATTGTATGGAGCCTCTATTTCTAGGGTCTGTGATTGTGGGATAGTCATTAAATTATGTCCCAACAAGGCTTATCATTTCCTTTGGAGTGGTGGAGTTGGTTCAAGTTGTCGGGCATAGGTAGTGGCATTCTAGGAGATACTCCAGAGCGATGTTTGGCTAGCTATTGACTCCTTAAAGGTGGTTGGCGATTCATTTTCTATTATTGAGTGGATGCAGGGGTGGAATTCCCTCCAGGTTCCTATGTTATTCTACTGGATGGATCGTATTTTTGTGCTTCGTTATTCCTTCTTCGACATATCACTTCTCCAAGTCTATCACGAACGAAATATGGAAATGAAATTTCTGTTTAAAAGAGGGGTTTCCATTTTTCCAGACAAAATGTTTTTTTGTAATTCTCATTCATGGATTCATCCCACAAGAGGTCTCTCTTGAGCTCTAATTATTGATGTTTTTTCCTCTGGTTTTTTTCTCATGGTTTTGGCTTTTAGTAGTCTGAATTGTCGAATGTTGAATGAAGTGTAGCCTCTTAGTTTTAGCTTTGTAAAATCCTTATAGCTTTCTTCTCAGAGGTTTCTTTTCTAGAAATATGTAAATTCTTTTTTAAATATGAAGAAGACCTTTTTTTCTCCTGAAAAAAAGAAAGAAAGAAAAAAAAACATTGTGCATTATGCTCAAGTCGACCTGTGAGAAATATATGATATCAAAAGAGGATATGAGATTCAAAAATTGTTCCATCCGTCCAACATTGGATATTTGAGTTTGAATCCATCATATATCCCATCTATTTTTACATTTATGTTTGCACGATAAAAACTATTGGATTTGTGTGTCCAAAGAAAAGGTAGTCTTAATGGGTCTAATATCATGGATTTCAAGAAAAATGAGTCTAAGACCATGGCTTTGACCATTCCAAAATTAACTCAACATTCTAAATTTGAATTCCTATTACAAAGGTATGGATCTATGATCAGAAAACTAAAACGATTTCCTTTTCAAATTAAAATAGAAAACCTAAGAATGTAAGCTCATCATTCATGAATATGTAAAACATTCACAATTGTTATTTGAAAAGGCTTGAAGCACATATCGAAATAATCTTGTAAATGAACATTGTTCATTTATAAATTAATTTATTTTATTGAGTTGAGAGGCTCATTCTACAATCAAGTATGAAGGGAATGTGTAAGTGTCTCCTTGGCTCAACTTGGAGTTGGAAAAAACATATTGAAATGAAAAAACAATGTTGACAATCATAAAAACATAAATTATTATAAATATTGGGTTAGATTTTTTTTTCTAAGTAAGACTAAATTCTATTAATATAACATATGGTACAAGAAGAGTCTAGCCTCTGGAATCACGGAACTAGTTAATAATAGAGGCATTATAAGTCAAAAAATCAAAATAGTGACTACCCGAGATGGGGAAACCAGTAAAACCAGTCTTACTACAGCTGCCCACATAGGGGAAACCAAATTCATAAAAAAAATATTTGAGTATTATGAAAGTATTCAAGTGAGGCATAATGACTCAGAAAATTAACAGAACTGAGTAAAATAACTTGTTCAAGCTAGGTGTCATTGTGCAAAGGTGGTGGTTCCTTCACAATTAGGCACATGTACTCATTGGAGGAGTCGTCTACATTCTTCATTTGTGGCATTGTTGGTTTAGGAGTAATGGCGGTGCATGCACTTCCCTTGCACCCCTCTTCTCCAGACCAATATGAGCTATCGCTACCACTGCTACCCTTTTTGTTGCTACTAGAGGAGGGGACACCCTGATTGACTAGAAGGGATTCAGACTTACATGAGGGCGGAAGAGGAGCCGAGTCAATGGTGGATTTTCTGAGTTTTTCTCTGGGGCTGTGGCTTGCATCAAGGGAAGCTTCGTCCTTGAAGTTGATGGAAATGGTGGCTGTGATGCGAGGGTGGTCCAGAGCATATGTATAGTGGAATTGAGCAGAGTTCGCAGTAGGGAGAGAGGGTCGCGTCTCCAAATGAGGCAAAGGTGGGGAGGGGCGACTGGTAGGGTGGCGCAACGTCGAAATGCCAACCAGAGAGACATAGCGAGACCACCGTGAAGCATGACCTCAGTCTCTACCATTGCGAGTTGCAGGGTAGTGGCCAGAAACCTCATCAGGAGACGGAGAAGGAGACTTAGACAGGATGGACTGCGGAGGACGTGTCGCTCACCCATGCCCACTGCCTTAGCGACAACGCATTCACTGTCGCCTGGGCATAATGGAGTTGTTGGATACATTGGAGATGCAGATGGGTGGAGAGGGCTAAGCAGAGGGAGCAGATGGCTGAGGAATTGAAGGCTCTGGAGAAAAATTGAAGATGCAATGGAGGCTATGAGAGAAATGGTGACCAGGGGCAAGAACAATGCAACAGTAGAGGTTGCACCACCTGCCTGTGGGCGTTCGAGAGCTCGGCTCTGAGACCAGAGAGGGGAAAATGCTACCGGAAGGCGATGGCAGAATGTTGCAACTCGGAGGTATTTTGAAAGGGTGGTGGCCGCATCGACGTTCGGGCGTATTAATGTTGCAGTGTTGAGAGAAGTTGGCAGATATAAATGCCCATGACTTGAGCCCATGCGTGACCATGTGGCTAAGCCATGTTCACATGCTAGGCTCGTCGTCCACCTACCTTTATTGTTCAACTGCATCCGGGAAATATTAGGTTAGATTTAATTAACATCATTATAAAACATTAGTAATCACATTCTCAATATATTTTGACTTGGTTATAAAACATTAATAATCAGATTCTCAATATGTTGACTTGGTTTGTTGATATTTCACTTTCGAGTAATAAATAAATTATTTCAATTTCTATGTTAAACAATATAATTTATACAACTTAACATAAATTCATTTAAAGATCTATGGTTAAAATAAATTTATACTACTTATAATACAAAATATATTATTTATTTATAAAGTTTAATATTAGATTTTGTATAAATAAAAGCCAAACTAGTAACAATGAAATGGGAAATCAATTTGTATAGTAATAAATATTTTGATAACTAATTTATCTATCCATATTTACCAATCATATAATTTTTATGATTATAGTCATTATAATTATAAATAATAAAATTATAACTAAATTAAGTTTTGATAATATTTATAATATTTACACACAAAATAAATATTTTAACATCAATTACATAATTAATGAGTTTTTTTTTTTTTTTTTTTTATATTTATATTGACCTATTATTTTAAAGGAAATGATTATTTTGATATTTTGATACCCAGTGTGAATTGATCTCTATTATTAAACCATCCTAGATCCATCTTAACTCCGGATCTATCAAGCGTCGAGAGGGATCAAATCTCTCGAGGTGAAAACCTGTTTTTTGAGTGCAAAACTTGAGGAAAGGTTTTCACCTTGAGAGATTTGATCCCTCTCGGCGCTTGATAGATCCGGAGATAACATGGATCTAGGCTAGTTTCAGTCGTGTGCGACCAAGGAAAATCTATCAATAATATGAGGAACATATGCTTAATTTTATTAATAATATGTAAATACATCTAATATTAACATAACCATTTTAAATATGTCAAATATGTTTAAGATTCATTGAGTCATTTTAATTTTAAATTTGATTAGTTACCTCGGTTTGTTGAGATGATAAATATTGTAAGATAACTTTAATGATGAATTAAAATTTTGAACACAAAGTGACAATGTAATAATATTGAATGATAGAAAATGTGAATAATAAGAATGTAGTCAATTATGACGTCTTCATTGTGATCGATTTCAAACTATTTTCTTTTACTATTCTTATTTTCACCCATGTTAGTTTTGTCATATTTTCATATTGATTGTTTGAGAAGGACAGTTGGAATCGTAAACCATTTAAATATTTAGCTCAATCTATTGTAGTAAACAACATACCTTGTCTCTCTTGCTCTCTAATATTAATAGGTTGAATTACTATAACACAAAAATCAATGTACATTGTCAATAATTTTTTGTGCTTACACTAAAATCATTGCACACACACTATTAATCTAATGACTTTAAAATTAATGTACCACCATACATCAAATTAGAAATCAAAATATACACTGAAATCAATGCAACTAATGCAAGAAATCAAATAATAATAGAAAACAACATCTACACTAAAATCAATGCATATAATGCAAGTAATGAAATATGATTAGAAATCAACATCTACACTCAAATAAATGAGTCTAGTGCAAGTAGGAAAATAGGATTTAAGGCCAACATCTACACTGAAACCAATGCATCTAGTGCATGCAATCAAATAGGATTAGAAATCACCATCTACACTGAAATAAATGCATTTAGTGCAAGGAATCAAATAGGATTATAAATCATGTACATTTAAATCGATAAATTCAGTGCAAGCAATCAAATATAATTATAAATCAACATCTACATTGAAATTAATGCATCTAGTGCAAGAAATCAAATAAGATCAGAAATCACCATCTACACTGAAATCAAGGAATTTAGTGAAAGCAATCAAATAGGATTAGAAAACACCATCTACATTGAAATCAATCCATTCAGTGCAAGCAATCAAATAGGATTAAAAATAATATGATTTCTAATCATATTTCTTTACTTGCATTATATGCATTTATTTTAGTGTAGATGTTGTTTTCTATTATTATTTGATTTCTTGCATTAGTTGCGTTGATTTTAGTGTATATGTTGATTTCTAATTTGATGTATGATGGTACATTAATTTTAAAGTCATTGGATTAATAGTGTGTGTGAAATGTTTTGGAGTTGATATAGAGAGATAGAGTGAGATATAGATATAGATGTAAGGTGAAGAGAAAAAAAGATAGATGGAAAGGAGTGAGGGACAAGGAAATTGATAGATATGGAGTGAGAGAGAGTGTGTGTATGGTGGGGTGAGATAAAGAGAAAAAGAAGGAGATATGGATGGATATAAAGATATAGAGACAAGGGGGGAGAGAAGGAGAAAGGAGATTCATTGAGTGATTCTAATTTTAAATTTGATTAGTTACCTCAGTTTGTTGAGATGATAAATATTGTAAGATAACTTTAATGATGAAATAATATTTTGAACGCAAAGTGACAATGTAATAATATTGAATGATAGAAACTGTGAATAATAAGAATGTAGTCAGTTACGAAGCCTTCATTGTGATCAATTTCAAACTATTTTCTTCTACTATTCTTATTTTCACCCATGTTAGTTTTGTCATATTTTCATATTGATTATTTGAAAAGGACAGTTGGAATCATAAACCATTTAAATATTTAGCTCGAGCTATTGTAGTAAACATCATACTTGTCTCTCTTGCTCTCCAATATTAATAGGTTGAATTACTATATCGCAAAAATCAATGTACATTGTCAATAATTTTTTGTTCTTACACTGAAATCATTGCACACACACTATTAATCCAATGAATTTAAAAGTAATGTACCATCATACATCAAATTAGAAATCAACATATACACCGAAATCAATGAAATTAATGCAAGAAATCAAATAATAATATAAAACAACATCTACACTAAAATCAATGCATATAATGCAAGTAACGAAATATGATTAGAAATCAACATCTACACTCAAATAAATGAGTCTAGTGCAAGTAGGAAAATAAGATTTAAAGCCAACATCTACACTGAATCAATGCATCTAGTGCATGCAATCAAATAGGATTAGAAATCACCATCTACACTGAAATAAATGCATTTAGTGCAAGGAATCAAATAGGATTATAAATCATCTACATTTAAATCAATGCATTCATTGCAAGCAATCAAATATAATTATAAATCAACATCTACATTGAAATTAATGCATCTAGTGCAAGCAATCAAATAAGATCAGAAATCACCATCTACACTGAAATCAAGGCATTTAGTGAAAGAAATCAAATAGGATTAGAAATCACCATCTACATTGAAATCAATCCATTCAGTGCAAGCAATCAAATAGGATTAAAAATAATCTACATTGAAATCAATTCATCTAGTGAAAGAAATCAAATATAACCAAAAATCAAAATCTACATTAAAATTAATGCATCTAGTGAAATCAATCAAATAGGATTAGAAATCATCATCTACACTGAAATTAATGAATTTACTGCAAGAAATCAAATAGGATTAGAAATAATCAACATTAAAATCAAACCATCTAGTGTAAGTAATAAAATATCATTAGAAATCAACATGTACACCAAAATCAATTCATCTAGTGCAAGAAATCAAATAGGATTAGAAATCACCATCTACACTGAAATCAATGCATCTACTACAAGAAACCTTCTTCCCTATCTCCACCATATATATCTATATATCCATACATATCTCCTTCTTTTTCTCCTTATCTCACCCCACCATACATACACTCTCTCTCACTCCATATCTATAAATTTCCTTGTCCCTCACTCCTCTCCATCTATATTTTTTTCTCTTCACCTTACATCTATATCTATATCTCACTCTATCTCTCTATATCAACTCCAAAACATAAACTCTCTTTCTCCAATCTATCTATCTATCTATCACTCCCTCCTCCTCGTCCTCCTCCTCTCTCTCTCTCTCTCTCTCTCTCTCTCTCGCTTCTATCTCTCTTCCTTCCTGCTATGCTTTCTCCCTCTCTCTCCATATTCTTTATCACTCCCTCTCTATCTCTCTCTCTCTCTCTCTCCAGCTTTCACTCTCTATGTCTTTATTCTTACCTCCCTCTCTCTCCCTCTCCATCTTCATATCTCTTTCCCTACCTCTCTTCACCCTCTCTCTTCCTTTCTCTCCCCCCCCTCTCTCTCTATCTTCACATTCCAACTTTATTACCATATGCCTCTCTCTCTCCTTCTCTCCCCTCTTCTCTCCATATCTCCTTATTTGTCTCTTTATCTCACCCCACAACATACACACTCCCTCTTCATCTCTCCCTTGTCACTCCCCCTCTCTCTCCACTACTCACTCTCTCTGTATTTATTCTTCCCTCCCTCTCTCCTCATCCAGCTCCATCTCTCAATCCCTCCCTCTCTCCACCTCCAAATCCATATCTTTATCCCTCCCTCTCTCCTCCCCTCTCTCCTCCTCTCTTTCAAGTCCCCTCTCCTTTCCTTCCTCTCTCTCCCCTTCTCTCCTACCTCCCTTTCTCTTCCTGTTGTGTAACCAGCTCCAAAAAAGAGAAGAAAAGAGATATAAACGCCTTAGAAATGAGCCACTTCGAGGTGGAAACCTACAATACATTACATAAATGAACAATTCTTGGATGATCCAATTTACAAAAACTCCTTTCTATATATAGGAGTCCATGGGACCATAATGTAATCCTAGTGGGCCACAATGTAATCTTAGCCAACCTAACAATAATAATTTAAGGGCACAATAATAATAAAATGGGGGTTACAAGGGTACAATAATAACAATAAGGGGGTTACACTAACAACAATAAGGGACTATACTAGTAATATAGCGACCTAACATGCCCCTCTCCTTCAAAAAGGTGTTGTCCTCAACACTTGAGTAGCTCTGGGTGCTTCTGTATAAAATTCTCATCCTCCCATGTAGAATCTTCAGTGGGTAATTTCTTCCACTTGATGAGATATTATGAAATTGATTGATTCCGTAGTTGTCGAGTTCTTGTTTTTGTGACCGCTTCAAGTTCCAATATGATTTTTCCTTCCTCATCAAGTTCTGGTAATATTGTTTGAACTGGAATATTTTCACCGATAACCTTCTTTAAGCATGAAACATGGAAAATTGGATGTACTTGCGAAGAAGCAGGAAGCTCCAATTTGTATGCCATAGTACCAATCTTTTGCAACACCTTGTAAGGACCATAGTACTTTGGCGATAATTTATTATCCTTCTTAGCTTGCTTGAGGGACATTTGTTTATATGGCTGTAGCCGTAAAAATACCCAATCTCCTATATCAAAACTTCTCTCGCTGCGATGTTGATCTGCCTGTTGTTTCATTCGATTTTGTGCCAAATTCAGGTTATCCTTTAAGAGTTGGAGAACTTCTCGTTGATGCTCGATGTGATCTTCCACTGCTTGAACCTTAGAATTTTCTCTTAAAGATGATGTGATGGATGGTGGATGATATCCATAAAGTGCCATAAATGGGGTCATTTTTGCTGCAGTATGGAAGGAAGTGTTATACCACCATTCAAAGAGAGGTAACCACTTGACCCATTGTGTTTGTTTATCAGATACAAAACAACGAAGATATCCTTCCAAACATTTATTTACTATCTCAGTTTGACCATCAGATCGAGGATGATAAGATGAGCTATGAGCTAATTGAGTACCCAAACAAGAAAATAACTCCGTCCAAAAATTTCCAGTAAAAATGGGATCTCTGTCGCTCACAATAACCCTTGGCTTCCATGTAGCTTTTGAATTCTGTCCATAAATGTAGTAGCAACTGTACTTGCTTTAAATGGATGAGATAATGCACAAAAGTGTGCATACTTGGTAAGTCTATCAACTACCACCATGATGACACTCTTTCCTTCGGACTTAGGTAAACCCGTGATAAAATCCATTGAAATCTCCTCCCAACGTTGACTTGGAATGGATAAAGGTTGTAGAAGTCCCGAGGTCTTAATTGTCTCCACTTTATTCTGCTGGAAAACCAAACATTCCGCCACAAACTTTTGAATATCAGATTTAAGGCCATCCCAAAAAAAATCTTTCTTCACCCTGTGGTAAGTTTTTAAAAATCCCGAGTGTCCTTCTAAAGGAGAAGTGTGCAATTCCAGAAATTTTTTTTGTTTCAGTTGGGAATTCTTACAAAGATATAAGCGATCTTTGTACCATAAGGAATCATTTTTCCAACTAAATGTATCAGATGTACTAGGATCTTGCTGCAACTTTTGAATGAGTGTCCATACATCTTTTTCCTTATTCCATTCATCTCTTGCTTCGGTTATCCAATCTGGTTGGATAATAGAAATGGCACAAAGCAATGCTTCCACCTCTTCATTCTTTCTTGAGAGTGCATCTGCAACAACAATCAGCTTTCCTTTTTTGTAGATTATTTCAAAGTCATAACCCAACATCTTTGTGACCCATTTTTGTTGTTCTTCCGATGATAGTCTTTGTTCCAAAAAGTGTTTAAGACTATCATGATCAGTTTTTACCTTGAAGTGTCTTCCCATTAGGTAAGTTCACCATTTCTTTAGTGCATGTAGCATTGCTAACATTTCCTTCTCATAAATAGGTTTCTGTAAATACTTTCCTTTGATTGGACGACTTTCAAAAGCAATGGGTCTTCCTTCCTGCATTAAAACCGCACTAATTCCATTTCCTGAGGCATCACATTCCACAATAAAGGTTTTTGTGAAGTCTGGCATAGCTAAGACCGGTGCTAGGCACATTGCCTCTTTAAGATGTTCAAAGGCCTTAGTTGCTTCAGGAGTCCATGAAAATGTATCTTTCTTCAATAATGTTGTTAGAGGTGCTGCTATTCTCCCATAATTCTTAACAAACTTGTGATAATACCCTGTTAACCTGAGAAATCCTCGCAACTGCTTTATGTTTGTGGGGACTTTCCATTCCTTAATGGCTTTAATTTTGTTAGGGTCTACTTTAACACCCTCGTGAGATACAATATGACCCAGATATTCCACCTCTTGTACTCCAAAGAAACATTTGGATGTTTTGCATATAATTGTTTCTCCTGCAATAGTTTGAGCACCCCGTCAACATGTTCAACATGATCCTTCCAAGACCTATTGTAGATTAGTATATCATCAAAAAATACTAGCACAAATTTTCTAAGGAAGGGTTTGAAAATGGAATTCATCAACCCTTGAAATGTAGAAGGTGCATTTGTAAGGCCAAAAGGCATGACCAAAAATTCATAATGACCCTCATGAGTTCGAAATGTTGTTTTTGGAATATATTCAGTCTTCATTCTAATTTGATGATATCCTGAACGAAGATCCAACTTGGTAAAACAAATTGCTCCATGTAATTCATCCAATAATTCACCAATCACAGCAATGGGAAATTTGTCTTTAATGGTGAGCTTATTGAGCTCCCTATAATCCGGACACATTTGCCATGATCCATCCTTCTTGTGTACCAATACTACAGGAGCAGAGAGAGAACTTTGACTAGGTTGAATTATACTCGCCACTAACATTTCTGCAATCATACGTTCAATTTCACTCTTTTGTAAGTAAGGATATCTATAAGCCCTGATGTTTGGAGGAACACTTCCTAGAATAAAATGAATAGCATGATCATGATCATGAATAGGTGGGATTCCTTTGGGAGTTTCAAACACCTTGGAATGATTGTCTAAGACTTGTTGGAGATCTGCAGAAATAGATGATTTTGATGTTGGAACTTCTAGTGAGCATAATTGTGTAATTACGCCTCGCTGTTCTTTCTTTAAAAGCTTTGTCATGAAATTAGAGTTTATTATCCTTCCTGGCTTCCCCACAATACCCCGTAATTCAACTTCCTTTCCTTCTGAAAAAAAATTCCAGAAAATTTCTTGAAAATTAAAAGCTACCATCCCCAAAGATTGTAACTATTGTACTCCTAGTACAACATCAGCACCTCCCATGCATCACTTGACATTCCGGTGCTGGGTATAGGAAACAATTTAATTCCTTGGCTACCTTATAATGAGTAAAATTATGGGTGCTACCTAAATCAATCAACACTATTACCCTTTTATTCTTGATATGTCCTTCTATCTTGAGAGTTTGAGGAGCGGTAATTCTTGCCAGGGCATTACACGATATGGTTGGATTCATTTCTTCCTCTTCTAGGGCTGGTTCCTGGTGTATATCCTCTTCTTGTTCATTTTCTTCTTCTTGTTCACAATCTATGTAAAATAATTTCTTCTCAGCACACTTATGACCTTTAGTGTATTTGCTATCACAACTGTAGCAAAGCCCTTTTGCTCTTTTTTCTTCCAATTGTTGTGGTGTCAACCTTGTAGGTTGTGGAAATCCAGGCGTAGCAACACTTCCTTCTTTATAGAATTGAGTGGTAGGCTTCCTTGTCGCCATTATTTTACATTCAACTTTTCTTGCCAACCTGAATGCCTTCTCCAATGAATCCAGTTCCAAAACACGAACTTCATGTTGGATGTTATCCTTTGAAGTGCCTATGAAGAGATCAATCCTGTGTTCCTCTGGAATATCAGTTACCCTTATATTCAATTTTTGGAAGTCCTCAATGTGCTGCCCCACTAAACCCTTTTGTTTGAGATTTATCAATTGGCTAAAGAAGGTGTTTATCTTTGTATCCTCATAATGTGCTATCATTTCCTTCGTAAAAATTGACCAAGTGACAATTTTTTTACAGGAGCAAAGCCATCGATACCATACAAATGTATTTTGTTCTAAATGTAAAGTTGCAATTTGTGTGTTTTGCATGTTATGGAGATCAAAATATTGCTCCATCTATAGTATCCATGTTACAGGATCCTTTCCATCAAACTTCCTCATATCCATCTTTGGAATATGGTGGTTCTTCCCGCCAACATTAGAGTTTATGAAATCACAATTAATATTTATTTTGTTCTCATCATGAGGTTCTTCTACTATCTTTTCACCATTAGGAAACCTTTCTTGTATCAACTTTGTTAAACCTTCCATGTCTTCTTTTAGAAAATTCTTCATGTTTTCCATTTTCTCATCGATCTTAGCTTCCATGTCATCCATCTTAGATTCCATGCCAGCCTCCATGCCATCCATCTTAGCTTCCACGCCATCCATATTAGCTTGCACGCCATCCATCTTAGCTTCCACGCCTTTCTTCAAAACTTCCATTTCATTTTTTGTTGCTCTTTGCGAGAGTGAAATTTGTTGTACTTGCTCTTGTAATTTTGATAGATCATGTTGCAATTCTTCATCTTCATGAGTCATAGTAGAGCCTTCTGAAGGCTTAATGGGTGTTGAATTATTTTTTGGGGCCATTTTAGAATCCAATATTGATATCTATTCTACAAGATGCCCTTGGAATCAATTCAACTTGATTCTTCAAACAAGACTTATGCAATTTGGAAAAAAATACACACCTTTTACTTTCTTTGAGGAGCTCGATATTGAAATTGAATTATCTCTATAATTGAAAATCTTAAATATTTGAAATTCAGCCCTATAGTAGCCCTATGAAGCTTCTTTCAAATTCCACAGGTCCGACTTGATTTGGATTCTCCAAGACAAAGTTATGTCCAATCGCCCACAATGAACTAATTCTAGACTCGTTCAGTAGAGCGAACTTGTACGACTTGCCACGTGTCACTGTTTTGTTCTTTGTCTCTGAAATTGATAGCCAAGAAATTACAGTCTGTGTGATTGTGACCACTTTTTACGGAACTCCAATCCGATCCCCAGAGAAAGAGTTATTGAACTTTTCCCACGATCACCTCTTTGAGATGAAATTCAGGAGCTTGAAAAAGCACTACATTCCACAGATCATATTTCCAAAAATATTGCGAACCAAGCTCTGAAATTTTTTGACGAATTTCCTCAGGATGTTAGCTTCACACCATATGAATTTCAGATTTTGAACCTTCGTAGAAACAAATTTATAGCGAAAATTCCACGATGACCTGTTTAGGATCCCGAAACAAGACCTAAATTCCACAGATGATATCTCCAAAAATATTGCGAACCAAGCTCTGAAATTCTTAGGCAATATTCCTTAGGATTTCGGCTTCATACCTTGAAAATTTAAGCTTCTGAAACTTCGTAGAAAAAAATTTATAGCGAAAATTCCACGATGACCTGTTTGGAGCAGTGAAACCCTAGAATCCAAACCTCTGATACCAAATGTTGTGTAACTAGCTCCAAAAAAGAGGAGAAAAGAGATATAAACGCCTTATAAATGAGCCACATCGAGGGGGCAACCTCCAATACATTACATAAATGAAAAATTCTTGGATGATCCAATTTAAAAAACCTCCTTTCTATATATAGGAGTCCATGGGACCATAATGTAATCCTAGTGGGCCACAATGTAATCCTAGCCGACCTAACAATAATAATTTAAGGGCACAATAATAATAAAATGGGGGTTACAAGGGTACAATAATAACAATAAGGGGGTTACACTAACAACAATAAGGGACTATATTAGTAATATAGCAACCTAACATATGCCTCTCTCTCTCCTTCTCTCCCCTCTTCTCTCCATATCTCCTTATTTGTCTCTTTATCTCACCCCACAACATACACACTCCCTCTTCATCTCTCCCTTGTCAGTCCCCCTCTCTCTCCACTACTCACTCTCTATGTATTTATTCTTCCCTCCCTCTCTCCTCATCCAGCTCCATCTCTCAATCCCTCCCTCTCTCCACCTCCAAATCCATATCTCTATCCCTCCCTCTCTCCTCCCCTCTCTCCTCCTATCTTTCAAGTCCCCTCTCCTTTCCTTCCTCTCTCTCCGCTTCTCTCCTACCTCCCTTTCTCTTCTCCCATCTCTCTCTCTCTCCATCTCTCAATCCCTCCCTCTCTCCCCCTCCAAATCCATATTTCTATCCCTCCCTCTCTCCTCCACTCTCTCCTCCTCTCTTTCAAGTCCCCTCTCTTTTCCTTCCTCTCTCTCCCTTTATCTCCTACCTCCCTTTATCTTCCCCCATCTCTACCTCTCTCTCTCTCTCTCTCTTTCTCTCTCTCTCTCTCTCTCTCTCCGACAATCCTCTCTTCCCCCATCACTCTCTTCCTATCTCTCATCATTCCTCTCTCACCTCCTTCTATTTGACTCCTCATCTATATTTCTTTCTCTCTCTCTCTGTCCTCCAATCCTCTCTCTTCCCCCATCACTTTATCTCACTCTCCAAATATCTTACTATTTCTATCCCTTTATCCTTCTCTCCCCCCTTGTCTCTATCACTCCTATATATCTTTATCCCACCCATAAGCATACACACTCTCTCTCCATCTCTCCCTTGTCACTCCCTCTCTATGTATTTCTTATTTCTTTCCTCGCTCTGCCTCCAGCTCCATCTCTCTATCCCTCCTTCTCTCATCCTCCTCTCATCCTTTCTCTCTCTCCCTTTCTCTCCTACCTCCCTCTCCCTTCCCCCTTCTTTCTCTCTCTCTCAATCTTTACCCTCAAATCCTCTCTCCTTCTCCCTCCCTCTCTCCTTATCTCTCTCCCATCTCCATCTTTATGTCTCCCTCTCCCTCTCTTACCCTTCTCTAACTCTCTCACTCTTCTCACTCTCTCTCTCTTCATTCCTCTTCTCCCTTCTCCTTCAATTTATCTCCATATCTCCCTTGTCACTCCCCCTATTTCTCCATCTCTATCATATATCATGATATATTAATATATCTTACAATATAATAAATTTAATATTGTATTAATCTAAACATATTAAATTTAATAGTATTAATATTTTAATATTAATGTTAGGGTTAATAATGTTTTTTTAGGCATGGTATTAATAATAATTTGGTCCATGGTATTTGACCCTTATACTTCATATATAATTAGATCTTGATTTCTAATCGTATTTGATATATTTTTATTTATTTACCTTACCTCTTTATACCTCTTTTATATTTACTTATTTACCATACCTATTTTATAAATATATTATTTGGCCCATGGTATTTGCACATGGTATTATTAATAATTTGTCCCATGGTATTTGGCCCATGGTATTAATAATAATTTGTCCCATAGGCTTCACCTAAATAAAACTTGTTTTTGAGTTTTTGTAAATATAAAGTGGTTTATTGAGTAAATATAAAAATCAGTTTTATTTATTTACCATACCTCTAGTTTATTTATATTTTTATTTATTTACCATATCTCTTGAGTAATATAAAAAGAGGTTTTATTTATTTACCATACCTATGGTTTATTTATATTTTTATGTATTTACCATGTATTATTTATTTATCATATTTCTTTTTTGAGTATTAGTAAACTCTTCATATTTTAAGTTTATATCGTTTAAATTTATTTTTAATAAATTTTTAATTGTTCATTTATATGTTTATATAAGTTATTGTTCAAGCCGACATTTTTTTTTGGGTTTGGACATACTTACACATCGGGGTCATACTGGATTGTAAAATGTGCCTCTCCGCGCAATGACTTTGCTCATTAATATTATTAGGATAGCAAATTTCCTCTTTGGTTATTTTTTATCAGGACTAATTACATGTCAACTGTCTCTCTATTTGCTCATTGCTTATGATAGCAAATTTCGTCGTTGTTTATTTTTTTATCTGAAGTACAAGTCAACTATCTTTGTTTGCTTATTATGATAGCATATTTCGTCCTTACTTATTTTTTATTACGACGAGCGACAAGTCAACTATCTCTCGCACCGATTGTTTAAGGATTAGCTCAATCTTCAAACAAAAGCAAACATGAAGCGTAAACTGAAAGTTATACCGCGTGGACAATATTAGAAATAAAAAATACCTCCCTTCCCGTAGACAATGTCCTTCGTGGCAGATTAAGGGCTGAAACTGCCACAATTTCACAGATTCCAAGATATCGGTCCTTTCCTCGAGCAGCTCCACGGAAAACAAGCCTTGCCTTAAAAATGATATGTAGTTTGCCCGGAACAAGCCAATGGGGGCGAAGTGGAAATGGGAACCAGTTGGGAAGTGGCGCGACAACATGCATAGAAGTTGAATGCGGCCAAGGTCGAGAGTTGAACAAATTAAAATACAATTAAATTCACGCGTAAAACAGCCTACACGTTTCCTATGGGGAATGCCGAACAAATTAAAATATAATTAAATTCACGCGTAAAACAGCCTACAAGTTTCCTATGGGGAATGTCGCGGATATTGCGTATCTGACATTTTGCTCCTCTCAAATCAGAAACTCAACGCTACATCGCGTGAACCACACAATTGGCTAGCACTCCAGTGCAATTATGTCTATAGGCATTCTATTATGGAGTTGTAGTTAGGGATACTGTTGAGATTCGTCGTCCTCAATGGTTGGAGCGAATCTCAAGCCCATATTTGTACAACTTCAACAACTACATTTTGCTAGGTAATTGCTTCTTGTTTCAGGTCTTCTTGCTTTGATTATTTTAAGCTGGCCATTGTTGGAAATTGAACGGAGCATCATATGCGTGAACGTGGAAGGGAGGTAATACCACTGTATGGATGACTATGGATGACTGAGGGTTATTGTTTTAGGTCGAAGAAGTGAATCTGGGAAATTATTTGAACAACCATGGATTTGCTTATTCGGATGAAAAAGCTCGTTAATAAGGGTGGTTATCAAAAAAGAAGTAATATTGTCTCTATTGTGTCACCTGATGCATTCCAGATTATATTTTTCGGGGTCCTTGCTCTAATCATTCTGCATGCTATTATCTCTATCCATGTGCGGAATGTGTGAAGGTGCCAAATGCAAAACAAAGGGAATAGGTCCCCTTCTCTGAATATCCAATTACAGAGGAGAACCTGCTATCATCGTTTCAATCCATGTGGTTGTTTCTTCCGCACAAATGGATTGATTCATTGATCATATCTCGACCATGTCGGGATTTTGGTTTTCAATTTTTCCACAGATGGTGGGATTGTAAAAGATGTGTTTGTTGTTGCTGCTGCGACGTATGAAAACTAGATGCTGCATGGCCATAGCTTTTTCGATGTCCTACAAGGTGGTGAGGGGACTCTTCACGTGACCGCTTTTTCCAAAGTGTTTTCCAGGGGGGAGGGGGCGGTGGCTGATAGGCACTATCACCAACTTGGGCATTGATTATGATCTGGATGGCTAATCCAATAATTGATCTAGTTGTGATTTGGTATATGTCAAATTAACAAAGGGAGACATCAGAGAATTGCAGAGAGCACATCGGCACAAGATCTATATTTATTGAAAAGAGAAATGTATATTTATACAAGTCAGAAACAGTTATGCATAAACTGAATCTGGAAACTGATTGCTAACTAATCTAGAACTACTTATAAACTAACCGAATGATTAATTATTTAACACCCGCTCTTAATCTTGGGGGTTACATTATTTTATTCCTAACTTTTGACATTGAAATTCATTCTATATTTCCGAAGTCAGAGAGAAGTCTCTTGACTTTCAACTAGATTTGGTTTTCTTCTTCTTTTCTTCCAAATTCTGTAGCCTCTAAATTGTTTCTGCATATTCGTCTTATTGTCTTGTTCAAACTTCAGACTTTTCATTTGCTGGTGCAGGTCTTTTACTATTCCAGGTTGTCTAAGCATGTCCTGGACATCTTCAAGAAATGTGGGCTGCTGCCACATACTGTCTTCCATATTATGGTTTTCATGATCAATCTGCTGCAACATAATATTAGAATAATGTTTTATTTCTTCAAAACTCCAATGCGTGAAAATTTCATTGACATGTTCATCATGCATTTCATCTTCAACATTCATTTCTACATCTTCTGTGTAGATCTCATCCAGACATGGTATTGCAAGCCATGTTTCAATAAACTTTAACTCTTCTTCATAATCATTTTGTGTACCTGCACATTGAAAATCAATATCAGAATCCAAAATATTTTCAGAACGACATTGATTCTGGTCTTTCTGCTCTGCAATGAGAGCTTTCTCTTGTTGTGCTTCTTTCTCTATTTCTGCCTCTATCTCTGTTTCCTTCTGCTCTGCAGTGACAGCTTTCTGTTGTTGCGCTTCCTTCTCTGCTTCTACAACCTTCTCTGTTTCTGCTTTTTCTTTGCAGACTTCTTTCTTTGCTTCAGCCTTTGCCTCTTTTCCACTAACTTGTAATGCTGCAAACAAGTTGTCTTCCACTAACTGCAGTGGGGTTATCTCACCAAATAACATCATGTCAATATCATACTTTTGTTGCATCATCTGCAACCAGTCATCATTAGTAAAAAATTCATGATCAAAGTTAACATCAACCATCAAATTTTCATCAGCAAGTTGTGTTGCTGGATTCACCATTTCATCATCAGCAAGTTGTGTTGCTGGTTTCATCAAACCTTCATCATCAAGCTCTGTTGCTGGAATCACCAAATCTTCATCAGCAATCCATGTTGCTGGTATCAACAAATCTTCTTCCACTTGTAAATGTGTACAGTGGGGTTCACAAACATCTTCGTGCTCTCTCTCTGCTGCTTCTGCACTTTCTTCACATTCTTCATCCACCCGTGACTGAGCACAGTGGGATTCAACAAACTCTTCATCTCGTTTTGGATATGCTGCTACAGATCCACCTTCATCTTCAACTTCAACAAAACATCTCTCAAGGGTATCCCAAGCCTCTTTGGCTGTCTTGGCATCTGAAATCAATGGAAGTATACTTTCATCCACTGATTCTTTTATGCATTTTAATGCATAAGCGTCGTTTTGCCTATTTATTTCCAGATCTAAAATGGTTTGGAACATCTTCTGTTTTTGCTTTAGCGTCTTGGCCTTTCCCATGACCTCGTTGCTTGACTTCCACAAACAGACAAGTGTACATATGCATCAAATACCTTGCTTCCAAAAAATTCAACGAATTCCACAAACAAAAGAGTCTACATATGCATCAAATACTCTACTTCCAAAAACTTCAACATTTATGTAGTAAGACAATACTTTAACAAGGCTTTAACATTTTCACTTTCTCACACTTTCACTTTCTCACAACTTAAGTTTTTTTTTTTTTTTAAATTCCTTTTCTCAACAAAATCTCATATCCTTTAAAAGCTTAAAAATACCTTTTAAAATTGCAGCGCTTTTAAATCTCATTTTCTTAAAAGAAATCTCTCTTTTTAAAAAACTTCAACTTCATTCATGCAAACTTCAACTTCATTCATGCCCTTTTAAATAAACCTTCAACTTCATTCATGCTCTTTTAAATAAACCTTCAACTTCATTCACGCTCTTTTGAATAAAACTTTTCCTTTTTAAAAACCTTTAAAAATTAAAATAATCCTTTAACAAAAAAAGGGTTCTCTTTTTTGTTTTCAAATCATATGGGGCATTAAAAACACCTTACATGGCCATATATAAGCCATATGAATTTCATATGACAATAAAAAAGGAATTAAATAAATCGAGACTTTCTTTTTGCCTAAATCACTTTAATGTAATCGCTCCACATTCCTTCATGCTTTTAACATTACTTTAAAATGCCTTTTTTTTCATTAACCTATAAGCCCTTCTCAAAACAACTTGATGTTTAAAATGATTTCATACCTTCACCTCTCTTAATTTTATTTGCTTGCGTGGAACACAAAATTCTCAACAGAACAGCCAGTTCCGCTTCCCCCCAAGACTAAAAATATGCGTGTTTCTTTTACTGTGTAGAGGGTTTTTCACTCCAGCGTGCAAAGGCGGCAGATAGTGTCATAGCCTAACTTTGGCTCGGCTATGTACAACGAGCAACTCAATTTCCGAACAGTCTCTAGACTGCTACTCCATCAACAACAAACAATTATGCATTCTCTATAATTGTTGGCCATCTTTCAACGGTTTTCTTCAACCGGTCAAACACCTCTTCACTTGACGTAGTTAATTGCAGTCACTGGCAATCCACAAACAAATTTTCTCCCTCTCAAACTGGAATCCGACTTCACCAGCCACGTTCCCTCAAGTAACTATACCAACAAAACGATTTTCCCAACTATTCTCTGCTTCTTGAACAGAATCCAGACTAAATCTTGTCACTGGCTCGGTCTTCTTTGACTGACAATTCTTTCTCCTTAGCAGACTGCGATTTCCCACTTCAAACGCAAAGAAAACTTGAATCAGACTCCTCTTGTGCCCTAATCTCTGTCTCTGCTACTCCAAAGATCAAACAACAAACAGAAAAAACAGATTCACAAAAAAGATCGACCAGATCAACTCTCAGCTTTGATACCATGTCAAATTAACAAAGGGAGACAGCAGAGAATTGCAGAGAGCACATCGACACAAGATCTATATTTATTGAAAAGAGAAATGTATATTTATACAAGTCAAAAATAGTTATGCATAAACTGAATCTGGAAACTGATTGCTAACTAATCTAGAACTACTTCTAAACTAACCGAATGATTAATTCTTTAACATTATAAGGTATGATATTGAATGATGGGATTTGGTGGGTAGATTCGGAAGGATATTCAGTGCCTCGATGCATGCTATCTAGGGTGTATTTGGGCTGGCTTGGTGACCTCCCATTATAGGATTAATTTCTCCCGTTGGCATTGTATGCGAGTATACCATTTTTTGACGTTGTGGGTATTGTCATCATTCCACCTTTCTCTAGGTCATTAATTTTTCAGATGTCACGGTCATTGGGGCGGGTACTTCCCATTAAGTTTCAATAGGTTATCTGACATTCTCCCTTGTCGT
Source organism: Pinus albicaulis (assembly GCA_034641835.2). Classification (NCBI taxonomy): domain Eukaryota; kingdom Viridiplantae; phylum Streptophyta; class Pinopsida; order Pinales; family Pinaceae; genus Pinus; species Pinus albicaulis. The sequence continues at coordinate 1,787,819,672 of CM076578.1, read as the reverse complement.
ATGAGTCAATGGTACCTAAACAAGCTATTGTCTATTAATTGACATTGTCGAATGTGCATCATGTCGCTTGCTGTCCAGGAGTTTTTCCCTGTTTGGTATTACATGGAAGTGGCAGTCAGAATTGTGTCTTTTTTTTCCCTTTCTGTTTGATGACATTCCTTTTTGGGCTAGAGGTCATCTCCCTATGACACTATTATCTGACCTGATTGTGGACAAAGTTTTACATATCATTAACATCGAAGGTGGTGCTGGATCTTATCCTAGCACAATGGCAGATGTTGTCAAATTTCTGTCATCTGATACATCGACACATGAGGCACTCAATGCTGCCACATTGTTGGTAGAGAGGGGATGTGTGGATGCAAATGAACAATGTCTTAGGAGCAGGGTGACGGAACTCTCTTCTAATCCGCACTCGTTAGATGGATTGAAGGATAACCTGGTATGGAAGGTGCATGCAGCTTCTCGTCGCAGTGAGGATGTGCACATAGTTGAAAAATAGGAATTTACTAGAAGGAAAGGACATACAAAGGAACAATCTTACAAACTTGTTGCATCAGTAAAATAGGTTAACTTGGAGTACGATGATTTATGGGGTAGGGTTGATAGTTTGCAGAAACAGGCACTCATTGGGAGGTGGTTATTCTCTGAGACATGGGAGGTTGATATGATTGAATGGGTCAAGAATTTTTGGTGCCCACTGGTTGGATATATTCTGAAAGTTAGCAAAATGATGGGAAATTGGTTCAATGTACACTTCTTGCACGAACATGATTGCAAAAAAATCATGGACCGCACCTGGGTAAGGGGTAGAAGCTTCATGCATCTTCTTCCATGGTTTCGGGGGTTTAATCTGGTTATTGAGGCTCCAAGGAGTAAGTTGGTATGGGTGAAACTGCCCAGTTTACCTCTTGAGTTATGGACAATCAAAGCCCTTAGGGCTATTGGGAACTCCATTGGAAAGACAAAGCACATTGATCCACGATGCATTATTACATCTGATAAACATATAGCATGTATTCTTGTTGAAGTATCCTTTGAAGGGGGGTTTCCGGGTAATGTCGACTTGATATGGGGGAAACACATACACCGTTAGAGCGTGGATTATTAGGGAGTGCCATTTCGGCGCCTAATATGTCACAATACTGGTCATTTATAGAGGTTTTTTCCTTTAAGACATAGAAAGATGGGAGGATGCGAGAACCATTCATATGGTCGCTACTGAGGGAAGGCGTCTTTACATCGTATCGGCACAGACATTTCGGGTAAGTCTAATCCTTCTTCTTTTGAAAGCGATAGGTCTGTCGCCACTGATAATGATGCTGTAAAAAATATACCTTCCTTATATCATTCTACACCTATTTCTATCGTTATATAATGCAATGATGATGCTATTCCCCCACCACCATATAAAACACTATCTCTCCAAGCGGTCGACCTCATTGACAACCCTCATGGTACATGTTTCTTTGATAAAAATGTAGATCATCCCACAAGCTCGCACCCCACAGAGCCTTTGGTTGTATCCCCCTCAATGCCTCCGCTTGAGTGGGCTTCCCCAAACTCATCTCATGATCCTGAATGGGTGCATATTCAATATTCACCGAAGAATACAGTTGGTAGTGATCTTGACTCCATATTGCGGAGCCCATTTCTTGATTTGGCTACCCTCACCATCTTTGAAAAGGCCCCACTGGACGCACAACCTTCCATCTCCCTTGCCTCTGCATCAAACATCACGGTTAGGAAGACATCAAAGTTGGGATCCAGGCATTTTCGAGGTCGTCTTAAGACCAAATCCTTATTCCAAGGGGAGTTATATGACCCGAGGGATGTTCCTATTTATGAAAGTGAAGATTTTTGGGCCCTGAAATCAAGCAACCCTGATGGTGTACCTAAATGAATTCTATTTTCTCACTTAACATTAGGGGGATGGGCAACCACTGTAACCTTTTACGCCTTCATGAGATGCTTTCTGAAGCTCAACCTTCTGTGGTCTTTTTTAAACAAACTTTATGTGCTAGATCTCTTGCCATTAAAACTATGCTCAACATTAGCCTTGGCTAGAATGTTGCGTGTGTGGATTCCATTGGTCGGTCTGGTGGAATGCTAGTAATATGGAACCCTTTATTGGTGAATCTTAGGGCATATAAATTCTTCGGTGGAATTTTTCTATATGGATCATTCAGGGGGGTTACTGAACATATCTCTCTTATAAATCTATATGCCCCTTATCAGAATAGAGTTGTCTTCTAGAAGAGGATGAAACAATCTAGGATATTAAACATTGCAAACCTTATGGTGCTAGGTGACTATAACTCAACAATGGCTGCTAATGAATCATGGGGGATGAAGGCCCGTATTAATCTGCTTGTGGATAAAATTAGGCAAATATTATATGATTCGGTCTTGATGGATGTAAAGCCCTCCCTAGTGGTTCCGACCTGGAAAATTCGGAGCCAAGGACCTGATTTCATTGGTAAGCGGTTAGACCGCACTATGATTAAGGTATCTCTATTGCAGATCCTCGGCAATATGAGATCTCCTGTGATCTCATCTTCCCTATCATATCACATGGCCATTATTTTATCATGGCATCGCGAACCAATTACTATCGGGATGCCCTTTAAATTTAATCGTTTATGTTTATTGGATCCTACTTTTAATATTTTGGTGATTGATTTCTGGAGGAGGGACAAACCACGTGATGGTTTAATGGGCTAGGAGAAGTTTCTGAGCAAGGCTAGACGATTAAAGACCATAGTAAAGAAATGGGAATGGGGGAAAATGAAGGCATTAAAAATGGAGTTACTGAGTATTCAAGATAAAGTATCATGTATTTATAAGGATATGATGCATGATCCCCCAGACTCTCGAGTATATACTATCCTTGATAAGCTTGAAGAATGAAAATTGGAAATATTAAAAATACAAGAAATATCATGGAAGCTCAAAAGAAGAATCCGATGGTCGTAGGAGGGAAATTTGAATACAAAATTCTTCCACAAGTGTGCAAATGGTCATAGAAACACGAATGCAAATTGGGGGACACAGGCTATGGATGCATCAATAAAAAATTCTACAAAAGATATACAACAAGAGGCGTACAAGCACTTTTCTGATTTTTATAAAGAAGATTTGATTGATCATCACTCCCAAATGTGGGTACTCGAGCACATGCCTCGTATGTTTGATCAAGATGAAAATGATATCATGGAGAAGGTAGTTACTTAAGGGGAGATAGAAGCTATACTTAAATCTTTTGCATACGACAAAAGCATGAGGCCTGATGGCTGACCGGATGAATTTTATCTACACTTCTATGAATTTATGGAGGATGAATTGCATGCACTGGTCGAACAGATCTGTTTGTTGGGATTTTTTACAGGGGACATGAAATCTACCTTCCTGGACATGATTCCTAAGTCATCTGATCCAAAAAATTTGTTGATTTTAGACCTATTGCATTATGCAATGTGGTGTACAATATTACTTCAAAAATCATAGCGAAAAAATTCCATGTGGTTTTATCTTCATTCATATCTGATGAAAGATATGGGTTTTTAAAAGGGAGGTCTATACACGACGCAGTGGATATTGCACAAGAAGAAATGCACACGATTCATGAATATAAGGAGGCTCTTATTATGAAGATTGATATGCACAAGGCATATGACTCAGCGGACTGGTCTTTTATGAGACTTCTTCTCCTCAAGGTCGGATTATATATGCCATCTATTAGATGGATTATGGCATGTATATGCTCGGTAAGATACGATGTCCTTATAAATGGCCTTCCATATGACTTCTTCATGGCTAGAAGGAGACTCTGGCAAGGATGTGCACTGTCTCCGATCATTTTTATTCTCATAATGGATGGCTTCAGTAATTTAATGAGGATGGAAAAAAGTGTTGGTTGTTTTGAAGGCCTACCATTCTCCCATATGGTATACACCACTCACTCTCTTCTTATGGATGATTTGTTGGTCTTTGGAAAACTAATTAGGAATCAATGGTTTTCTCTTCACTTTATCCTTATCCAGTTAGGAGCTGCTACTAGACTGTGCATTAATAGAGAGAAATGCATCTTAACATATGACCTGGGTGATATGGATGAAATTAATTTCATTGTTGGTTTCTTGGGTGTATAAAAGAATCATATCATGACGGGGTTCGCTTATCTTGGTTTTAGACTAAAACCATGTGCTTATAAGAACATGGATTGGCTTTGGTTGGTAGAAAAATTCAGAAATAAGATCATGAAGTGGACAAAGAAGTGGCTTACAGTTGGGGGCCGATACATTATGGTCCAAGCAGTATTATCCCAATTTTTTGTTTACTGGACTCATTTGTATTATCTCTCGACTTTTATTGTTGAAAAAATTAATGCCATTATATCACAGTTTATATGGGCGGGAGCCACATATTGTAAAAAAATTAACTTATGCAAATTGGATCATATCTCTGTGCCGAAGAAAGATGGGGGTTGGGGCCTATTAAATGTGTGTTTTTTCACTAATGCACTTCTCATAAAAGCCTTGTGGCACACTTTGAATGGAAACGGGGTTTGGTCACTGATTATTTATCACAAATATATTGAGGGCTATCCTTTCCGCACACTATGTTGGGGCCGCACCTAGACAAAAAACAAAGCTTCAAAGATTTGGCGTAGCTTCGCAAAAGTTATGCTTATCCTAGGACAAAGGCTGATTTGGCACTTTGGGAACGTGAAAAATATTATGCTGGGTATCGATAGGTTCTTGGGAATGAATGCTTCTATAAGTATTGACCCCCAATTACTACACAGATTAAACCAAAGAGGTATTTTTTACTTATCTCACCTCATATTAAGCTGGAATTTAGGCGCATCGATATGGAAATCGATAGAAATGTTGGGGTTGCAGGGACAGGATGCTAGAGCATGGGAAAGATTTAAAGGAATGTTACAATCGATAGGCTTGTCCTTCAGAGGAGAGGGTTATAAACTTGTATGGGGCGGATAGTATCAGGATGGAAGCATAAGGACATATATTTGTATAACATCAAGGAGAAAATTGTGGATTTTACTCTGTCACCTTTTCTGCAAACATGGCATCGGAATATTCCTACCAATATTTTGCTATTTTGATGGCTTCTATGGAATAATAAAAATTTTACATGGGATTCTCTTAAAAAACATGAATATCAGGGTCCAGGGAGATGCCCGCTATGTCATATGTATGAGGAGACTACTATGCAATTGTTCTTTTATTGTACCTTTTCACTCAGTATTTGGCAGTTGTTTACAGTTCTCTTGGGGGATATGAATTGGAGACCTATTGATTGTATTCAAACTATCATTGTATAGGAGGCTACAAAAGGAAATTATAAACCTCTACCATTTTAGGCTTTTTGGGAGATATCGTGTGCCCGGAATCGCTTAATTTTTCAAGGTATTCTTGTCAACATCACAATGCATGGAAATATTATGTAATGGATGGGGGAACGTGCTATTCCATCATGAGCCTTGGTAGATGTATCTGTTCGAAATATCCCTCACCAAATTCCCCTTCCAGCAATACTTTTTGATGGGGTGGAAAGGGACGGAGTATATGGCTGCGAGGCTTGGATTAAGCTTGTGGAGACTGAACATTTTCATATTTGCTAGAATGGTGGAAAGGGATCCAACAATAAGGCTAAGCTCATGGCCTTGTGGAGTGGGATCATGGTGGCTTATCATATTAATTTGTCTTCTATCCACATATATGGTGACTCTAAATTTACTATTGATGGTATCTCTAGCAATAGTAGGATGCACTGTCAAAACCTGAATGAGTGGATTGAGCGCGTAAATTATTTATTGACTAAATTCCAATTATACTCTATGCAATATATGTTCAGAGAAAACAATATGAGCGTTGAATCTCTCTCGAAAAAATGCCTTGTTGCACCTTATGGGACTATTTTTATCACACACTGCAGGGACTGAAATCTGGTGGAGCTCATTGATTTTCCTCTGCCTTAGTTTGTTCTCTTCTGGATCCTTAACAACCGAGCTTGTTTAAGATCAAGCGATCCAACTTACTCTTCTCCCCTACTGGCTTTTATGCTTCTGTTTTACCCTTCCTCCTATCAGTATCATGATCATTATATAGATATTATTTCTTTTGGAAGACTAGCTATATTAATGCTTTTTTGTCTAACACGAAGTTTCCATTATCTACCACACCTTTTTGTGCATGTACTTCTCCTAACAGATCGAGAGGGTCTGTAACAATATGATGAATGTCATGGTTTTTATTGGGTCGGATTATTGACGGGCTCAAAAGTATTTCTAATGTTATGTCGCGCTCTTTGGCGATATATATATGTATATGGGTTTTGTTTTAAAATTATGTTATTGAACTTATGTATTTTGATGCTATCCAACTATGGTGGGAGCTCAATATGTTTTGATATCAGGCTGATTCTAGACAAGTACAACATGTACATGACTTATGTTTGTAGAAAATGTATATGGAACATGCACTTTTTTAATAAAATAAATTTTTTTCTTTCTCCTAAAAAAAGAAAATCAAATATTCAATAAAAAATCAGCAATACTTGTAGACACTTCAAGTGCTCTATTTCCAATAGGAAGAAGAGTCACTCTCTCCACTGTTGGTGGTACCTTCAAAAGCTTGGACAATTTCTCTAAATAACAACAAAAGTAATTTGCTGCACTGTTACCCAACATATAGAATAACGCAATGAGCTAGAGAACTAGAATGACATAGCCAAAGATGGGCCATTTCTCACGTGTGCAATAGAAAAATGATATGTACTCGAAAAATCCATCAGATGTGCACTTCTTGTGGGCTTTTATAAATTCACACTGGCTTCCATATCCTGTGTGTTCTTTCAATCCTGCACATAGAGAATCAGACTAGAAATTTTGCGTAGTTTCCAAACCACTGGGCACCACAAGGTCTGATCTGACGAGTTTTCTGTGATAGATTGTTGTTGTTTATCTGCTGGGCTTTTAGCCAAAATTCCTAAAAATTTAAGCCTTACTTCTGATGGGTTTTGAACAAGAATTCTGGACCTGTTGTGGTTTATATCCGAAACTGAATTATCTATATTGAATATCCATTTGTGTGATGCTTTTGTGCCACTGTAGAATTCAAACCTCTCCAAGCTCCATCTAAAATAAGCTTTTGAAGAATCACCACCAAGGTAAAGAGGGGATTTCACTACGTTTTCATGGTCCGAAAGGAAAATAAAAAGTAGAACAAAAAACCATAGATTATACAGTAAGTGAAAGTGTTTTCGTAGTTTGTCCAAACCAGGTTTTGCCATATTTTTCACTCAAGAAACTAGATTATATTTCCGCACCTCCACTAATACAATTTGGGTCATCGATTTCCCGTATTTTCCACGGGCGTGATGACAAATTCAGCCTTCGAAGGCCAAATATTTGGGAATTTCTACACTCCCAACGCCTCACAAAATTTCTGTAAAGGGTAACAGATATTTATTCTACACAGAAAATGCATACGGTACGAATTTTTTATCACGGGCATAGCTGAAACAGAAGAAATAATCAAAAGGGTACCTGAATTCGACTTGCAGTCATTGATTCAGTGGATTCCAGATCAAATATTTTCACCAGAAATATCATGAAGACCTCGACGCTAAAATTGTCAATTTTCCCCATTTTTTGGCTTCCATAAAAGGTTTCTGACACGTTTAATACTAAACATGGAATCGGATAAAGGAAAGAAGCGAAAATTCATGTACCACATGAGCTATGTGGCTTGAAACATCTACCATATTCTATAAGCCAGAATCCAGAAATGGATTTCCATCCACTCGCGCAAATGACACCGATTGGGTGGGGAAATTTCCGCGTGTTTTCCTTGCGAAGAAAAAGTCGAAAGACTTCCCTTCAATAGATGTAAATTGACAAAACCATTTTTCTGGCATATGTGGCCTGTCGAGTGAAATGGTGACGCAGGGCTAGGCCTGCAATACCCAGGATCTCCATCCTCTTACGTATAAAACATGCACCTCAATCAATTGCCCAATTCCACTTTAACACACGGCAATTTTCAACAAATGTGCGGAAGCTTGTAATTTCACATTCCTGGCAAATTCATATTCTACCATTTACTGCAAAAACTTTTCCCCAACATATAGTTTAACTTTATGACTCACAAATTTAATGAGATTCGCACTTATGCCAATGCTCACAATTTATTTCAAACAGAATTCAATGTGATTAGAATTCAAGTCAAACAATCTGGACACGCCATTTAAATTACCTCTATCCAGTTGAATCACGCAGGACTTCAGCCTTACATCTAAATTGGGTCTTCATTTACAATCAGCCAGTGCTCTCTGCACACTAAATTTGCTCTTACGCTATTCAAAACTGTAAAACACATTCACTATAACAAAGTATTGGTAGCGATTAGTTCCTTTCTGCGTTGTGTCTTTGCATCAATTTGCCATCAAATTATAAAATTCAATGTTCTTTGCTGCTTATGTATACATTACAATCTCTTGAAGCAGTTTTCAGAAGGCGCTGGTTTCCTAAACTTCTTTTCAACCTGTAGCTGCATTCCAAGTATGTTAAAACAATGTTCAATATATTTTAATATAAACAAACAATGTTTATATGCTCACAGTGTTCCATTCTTTCAACTGGATTTCCATTGCATTGCATCTATGCCAAAAACGCTCCTCTTATATTTTTTTTAATTACATTTGACATAAATCTTTTTAATTACTCGAACCAGGATTGTGAATCTGTATATGCCCTTATTTGCATACCAAACCAATACAACGCACCAACACATTTATTTCCTCACTTCATACTTTGAATTGAACAGCAAATTATGACGTACTGTGTTTCCATTACCACAGATCAGTCTTCATAGTTCATACACTTCTACGATGACATCACTCATTTATCGTTTCCCTATAATTGCCATTTAAATGCTGTGTTGACTCTGTGGTAATTCTAAAATTGGATTTGGTTATTAAACACAAGAACCCATTTGAAAAACCCAATCAAACAACTTACGGTTCACTGAAGTTTTCTCACGCTGCCCAGCTTTTAACGCTGCCAACACACCGATTCCTATATCGCTGCTTAACACCCATTAGTCCATCACTCCTCGTCCGAACTGCTCCAATTGGGTCGATTATGCATTTGTAGGATCTCTGCGTACATTCCAGAAGTTGTAAAATGCCGGTTTTTTACATCGGAAAGACCAGTTACTGCTTTTTGGTCTCACAACATTGATTTATTGAATTGAATCGATTCTTCAACGCTTTCAACGATCTCTGTTCAAGTTTATATCTGAACGCTTCTTGGGTTCTTCCAGAGCTCACGACTTCACTGGCGTTCTCCTTTTAATACTGTCCACTAAAATCCAGAACGAGATAAAGTGACTGTTACTCATTATAACAGTACAAAGGATATGAAATCGAATTTCATAAATGTTGCAAAAGCTGCCCCTGTTTCCTTTCAAGTCTGCGCTCTTAAACATACATTAAAATCGATTTCCAACAGAATTTTTCACTTAGAACAGCATCCTATTAATTTATAAACAGAGATTTTAATGCCTTTTTACCTTTAATGACTTGCATAACAGTTTTTACACAAATAAATGTGATTTCAAGCTCATCGATCATTTCTCCATTAACTCAACAATGCCATGAACTTCAGGAAACAAATATACAATTTCTCACTCAACCAAGGTATATAAACTGAAACAAAACAATGACTTACAACTTTTGCTGGCCAGATGTTTCAATACTGTGGCCCTTTACAATGGCTGAAGGCTTACAGCCTTGCTGATCAAGCCTGCTCTCAGTCAACCTCTCTCACAATCTCAATGTCTTTTTCTCTCCAAAACCCCTCCTATTTATACAATTTTAAAAATCATTGAATTAAATGCTCAATCCCTTCAATTCCTCAACAAACCCCTAAATCTCTCAACATCCCTAAAGGATAGCTCTTTATCCCTAAAATCCTTCATCTAATTAAATTCCCTCATATCCTTTTATTAAATAAAAAGATATTTACAAAAATCCTCACCTTCTCCTATTTTATTCAAATTAACTAATAAAATATTACAAATTATCACACCCCATATTTACAATAAAAAAACGCCCTTGATGCTCCTGCATCAGACTCCCCATGTAAGAAAATTCATGACCACCTGGTCATAAGTTTGGATATTTTCTCCTGGATCCCAAATTTTATTTTGTAATCCTTCCCTGCTTGTCGATTGCTTCATTGTTGTTGTCATCTGCTGTTGTCTTCCAGGTTTCCATATTTTGTGTTGTAGTGCTCCACTTGCTCTGCTCTTGCAATCCTTCGCTGTCTTCCTCTTGTTGTCTTTCCTTTTCTTTCTTGCTGCTCGCTTCTTCTGGGATTCTTTCGTCATCAGTCTTCTGATACTTTCAATCTCTTGATCCAATAAATCTTCCGGCTGTTGATTTCTTGCTGCCTACTGAGCTAAGACGGCTTGCTCATTTTGTACTGTTATTCGCTGACTTCTTGCTTCTATGCTTGTTTCTGTTCTGACTGCCACCCGATCATCCATACCCTCTTGTCTTCTGGAACAGAAAACTTCTTCTCCCTTCATTTGACTGCTTAACTGAGTCAAATGTTCTGCAACAATACCTGCATTCACAAAACATTTGTTAGAACAAAAATTGTAAGGCATCAGTGCCTTGTCCTCCTTTTCCAGTACTTCAGTATGCTGTTCTGAATTCTCCTCCATTATCAGCACATCAGTATGCTGATCCAAACTTCCCAAAGAATCCTCTGAAAAATTCTCAAGACTGTCAATCAGTCTTTCTCTCATATCATCTGCTTCCATAACATCTTTCTACTCTCGTTCACTGTACTGAACTCTTTCATCTGCTGCAATCTCTTTGTCATACTCCGAGTTCTTCAACAAATATTCTAGCAATGCAATTTCTCTGTAGCATTGCTGAAGCATATCATCATCACCTGCATTCATACATAAACTTTCAGTTTGCATAAAATGTTCAACAGTATCAGCTGTTACTTCCCTTATCTGCGCTTCAGACTGCTTCTCTTTTTCAGCATCTACAAGAATTTTCTCTTGTACTGTAACAGCAAAAGCATCACTGCTTTCTTTTTCAGAATACTTATCATTTTTTGCTTCCTCTGTCTTTATTCCCTTCTGAGATCTTGCTATCTCAGCATCAATCTGAACAACCTTCAGATTCAACTCTTCTCTCTCCTGAACAAACTCTAAAGCTTGCTCCTCTCCCTGTATTGTACCTGCAAACACACACAACTCATCAGTTTTAAAACCACAAGACTTTTCAGTCTTGACTGCTTCCTCAAGCACTCCTCTCTGAACAAATCTGCATGTGGAATCTTCAAATTCCAACTCTGGCTCAAGAACTCTAAGTTCCTTTTTCAACAAGGCAATCACAATTTGCCTCAACCTCCTCTGCAATTGTCGCCAAATCACTCTCTTTCCCTTCAGTGGAAAGGTCCAACCTCTATTCTAATTTTCCTGCTCTTGCAGCCATTCTTCCAGTACCTGCAATTGTACCTTTATTACTGCAATCTCTCTTTCTCTGACTTCATCAGTCATCTCATCTCTGTGGAATTCCTCTGAACCTCTTCTCTGATTCTCCATGATCACTTTCTCCATGAGTTGTTCACTCACTATGAGTTGTACTAGCCTCTACGACAGCAATCTCTTCTGCTGCCACTTACCTCACCAAGCCCTCCTCACTCAGTCTTTTGGTAAGTACTGGTTCACTGCCTCTGGAACCTCTTTGAGCACTCTCCTCTGCTCACTCTCTAGGCTGTCTCTTCAACTCACCTTTTTCTTCAGGACACCGCAATTGTCCTCCTTATCCAGCGTTTAGCTGAATGCCAGGTTCACTGCCATCTACTCTGCAACCATAAACTTCATTTACAAATTTCAAATCAGAAAAATCTTCTCACCTCTTAAGATCTTGTATGATCTTTTCCTCCCTGCAATCTTGTTCACTTGTGTAGTTTGCATATCAGATTTAGAAATCTGATCTTCCTTTCAGTCATTCAACAAAAATACATTTCAATTCAACAAAACCTTCTTGTTATCATTCAGAAAATAAATATTTCACCAGAGCATTCCGGCTTTGATACCAAAATGACGCAGGGCTAGGCCTGCAATACCCAGGATCTCCATCCTCTTACGTATAAAACGTGCACCTCAATCAATTGCCCAATTCCACTTTAACACACGGCAATTTTCAACAAATGTGCGGAAGCTTGTAATTTCACATTCCTGGCAAATTCATATTCTACCATTTACTGCAAAAACTTTTCCCCAACATATAGTTTAACTTTATGACTCACAAATTTAATGAGATTCGCACTTATGCCAATGCTCACAATTTATTTCAAACAGAATTCAATGTGATTAGAATTCAAGTCAAACAATCTGGACACGCCATTTAAATTACCTCTATCCAGTTGAATCACACAGGACTTCAGCCTTACATCTAAATTGGGTCTTCATTTACAATCAGCCAGTGCTCTCTGCACACTAAATTTTCTCTTACGCTATTCAAAACTGTAAAACACATTCACTATAACAAAGTATTGGTAGCGATTAGTTCCTTTCTGCGTTGTGAGGATGCATCAATTTGCCATCAGTCTACAATTCAATGTTCTTCTTTTGCTTATGTATACATTACAATCTCTTGAAGCGATTTTAAGGAAAGGCGTAGGTTTCCCAAAATTCTTTTCAACTTTGTGGTACATTCCAATTATGTTAAAACAGTGTTCAATATATTTTAATATGATATAAACAAACAATGTTTATATACCCACAGCGTTCCATTCCTTCAACTGGATTTCCATTGCGTTACATCTATACCAAAAATACGCTCCTCTTTTTGGTTAAGTTTGACAGAAATCTTCTTAATTACTCGAACCAGAATTGTAAATCTATATATGCCCTTATTTGCATACCAAACCATAACAACACATCAATACATTCATTTCCTTGCTTCATACTTTGAACTGAACAGCGAATTATAATGTATTGTATTTCCATTACCACGGATCAGTCTCCATGGTTCATACACTTCTACGATGGCATCACTCATTTAACGTTTCCATACAATTACCATTTAAATGTTGTGTTGACTCTGTGGTAATTCTACAATTGGATTCGGTTATTAAACACAAGAACCCGTTTGAAAAAACCCAATCTGACAAACTTACTGTTCACCGAAGTTTTCTCAGTACCCGACACCTTATTTGCCAACACACCCATTCTATGTTTGCTTAACACCCATTAATCCATCGCTCCTCGTCGAGCCTGCTCCAATTGGGTCGATTATGCATTTGTAGGATCTCTGCGTACATTCAGAAGTTGTAAAATGCGGTTTTATGGAAAGACCGATTCTTGCTTTTGGTCTCACAACATCGATTTATTGAATTGAATCGATTCTTCAACGCTTTCAACGATCTCGTTCAAGTTTATATCTGAACGCTTCTTGGAGTTCTTCAGGTTGCGACCCATTTGGCGTTCTCCTTTTAATACGTCACATAAACTCCCGAACGAGATAAAGTGGTGACCCCACTCATTATAACCGTACAAAAGATATGAAATCGAATTTCATAAATGTTGCAATTGCTGCCACTGTTTCATTTCAAGTCTGCGCCCTTAAACATACATTAAAATCGACTTCCAATCAAAATTTTCACTTAGAACGGTGCCCTTTTAATTTGCAAACAGAGATCTCAATGCCATTTTACCCTTAATGATTTGCATGGCAGTTTTCACACAACTAAATGTGATTTCAAGCCCATCGAACATTTCTTCATTAATTCAACAATATCATGAACTTCAGGAAACAAATATACAATTTCTCACTCAACCAATGTATATAAACTGAAACAAAACAATGACTTACAACTTTTGCTGGCCAGATGTTTCAATACTGTGGCCCTTTACAATTGCTGAAGGCTTACAGCCTTGCTGATCAAGCCTGCTCTCAATCAACCTCTCTCACAATCTCAATGTATTTTCCTCTCCAAACCCTTTCTTATTTATACAATTTTTAAAAATCATTTAATTAAATGCTCAATCCCTTCAATTCCTCAACAAACCCCTAAATCTCTCAACATCCCTAAAGGATAGATCTTTATCCCTAAAATCCTTCATCTAATTAAATTCCCTCATATCCTTTTATTAAATAAAAAGATATTTACAAAAATCCTCACCTTCTCCTATTTTATTCAAATTAACTAATAAAATATTACAAATTATCACACCCCATATTTACAATAAAAAACGCCCTTGATGCTCCTGCATCAAATGGTTGGAATTACCATGGTGATTCTTAGATTTTCGTAATTTAGATTTTAACTTACCATTAAATCATAAATTAATCTATATTTTAATTGATGTTATTAAATATTTAAAAGAATTAAGACCGAGTGTCTCTAAGCAGCCATGGGCAAGTTATTAATGATAATTAAGAGAATGTAGAAGAAAACTTAACATGAAGGAAGAAACTTATCCACGAATATCCACGAAGGTAGAGCTTATGATGGGTTAAGAGGAATTCTTTTTACTTTTTATAGTGTGTGGGTCGCAAGGGATAAAGATAATGAGAGGATGCGAAATAAAATTTGATTTTGAATATATATATATATATATATATATATATATATATTCAAAATAAAATTTCCCTATCATATATACATCATAGGAGATATAGATTGAAATTTAATGTTAAAAAATATATAGAGAGAGAAGGGATGGGTGTAGTTTATAGTTCGAGTGTAAAATATATGTTCTTCAAAATAATATGGGCTAATAATAATTATGCGGATAGGCATTATATTGTGAAGTTGTAGTTGGGGACACTGTTGAGATTCGTCGTCCTCAACCACTGGCACATATCTCAACAGTGTCAATAAAATCAAATATTCAATGCGACTACATACACTATTTACGACAAAGTTGGCAGCCACTGTCAATGGTGAATACCATAGCGGTTTGCAGCCATGATCTGGTTCTTTTTCACTTCATATTTGATTTTAATATTCCTCCTTCATCTTAAATTCTTTTTTCTTCTTCCCCGATGCATTTCCTGCCAGTTTCGGATGGTATGGAGGAGGAAAATAATGTAGACCACTATAACAATTTATTCCACCAAATGTTTCATCTTTTCATGTACAGTCGGCTTTCGGTCATTTCCCATCTTGTTTTCATCCTGATTTTGCAGTAACGGTGAAACTAATTCCTGCATGGAACCTAGCAAATACAGCTCATCTTCGAGTTGTTTATTACTGTAATTTTCTATGTAGGCTTGATTGAAAGGAGACAAATCGATAAATGTCTTCTACAATACTTGATTTAAATCTCGATGGGATTCATTAATCAAATATTTTGCATTGTCAAAAACATTTTGGAGGAGACAAAGCGGGATCTAATTCTCTGGCTTAATAATGTCGGACCTTATACACATTTGCAGTGTACTGAAATCTATGTCTGAGTTGGGATCATTGAGCTCATTGCTAAAGAGGCTGAATAAAAAACATAAAAGGAAGAATGAATCTACCACCATCATGCGAGTGAAGTTCTTGAAGTAGTCACCCTCTGTAGTGATTTCCCAGTCATAAAATTTCTCAATATCTGACCGCATCCCTTGAATCATTTCAACTATCAAGTCAAATCTCTCTGAGATCGTGGCCGCAGTCACCCTCTGTAGTGATTTCCCAGTCATAAAATTTCTCAATATCTGACCACATCCCTTGAATCATTTCAACTATCAATTCAAATCTCTCTGAGATCGTGGCAGTAGATTTGAGTTTGTAGGCGGACAGGAAATTGTTTCTTGTCAACAACAAGATCACTGGGGATATTTCCAACAATGTTCTACTAGTAACTATTGAGGGTGTAGAGGTTGGTGATGTCAACATTGATGTTATGCTATATCTGGTAAGTACTTAAAACTCTACCATGAAAAAATCAGGACTTGGAATAGAAAGGGAGGAGAAAGGTAATTTGGCCTGGTCAAGTCAATGTTAATTCTACTTTTTTAGTAATTTTTTTATTATATTGATCTGTTTACAGAGGAGTGTCATAATCATGAAAATATTTTTGATGTGCCTTTCATGATTTCCAGTTACAAATATATGTTTATATTTTCCTTTTTTGTGAGGGCAGTACGTGGAGTAAAGAAATTTAGATGATTTTTTGAAAAAATACCATATACAAAGTCATTGACCTGAATAAGTGATTAGTTCGTTGTGCAGTAATGAGGTTCTTTATCAGTTTGTGTAGGCATGGTCTGTCCATTACACCATAACATGTATATTTTATGCCCAAGATTTTGAGACTTTTGATAATGGTGTAAAACAATCTGTAACCTTGTTGCCAGCAGAAAAATACACCTTGAAGTACCATTCTGAACATGTTGGAGGACCACTTCAGGAGAGAAGAATTCAAACTTTGATCAAGCCCAACGTTCTAGTCAACAATCAGGTTCTCTTTAATGGATTGCTTCAATATTCTTGTATGCAGAGAGCATCGATTTACTAATAAATCAACTGTTATACCCATTGTACATATATCTTTCATGGTGGTAGACCTACAAATTGAGTTAGTTTCCTGATAATGCTTCAGGCATAAGTGTGTATCTATTTCTACAGTTTCACAGAGATTCGTGTTTAGGAAAGTTTGAATGGAAAGATCCCATCCATTCCTTACTAACCCCAACTAATATGTACAAACTCAAATCTTGTTGATGTACTATCAAATAATTTGACTATTCCTTTCTTTGGAGTTGGTGGTGCTTGTTTTGTGTTTATTAAGATTGTAGATTTCTTTGTAATATGGTCTGTACAGTAGAATTTTGTTTCAGAACTGGTTTCATGTTGTGTCTGTATATGTTTCAATTTAGAAATATATTTTGATTGTATGAAACCAAAAAACGGTTCAAGTTGGGGGCAAGGTGTAAATATAAAGTTCTTAGCCACATCCCACCCATTCATGCCGGGTGAGTGTTAAAAAAAAAGTGAAATTGACATATGATGATTAACATGTACAACTCAAATCTTATTGATGAATTTTAAAATAATTTGACTATTCCTTTCTTTGCAGTTGGTGGTGTTTGTTTTGTGTTTATTATATTTATAGATTTCTCTACCATATGGTCTATACAATGGATTTCATGGCGAGTGACTGTTAAAGAAAATGAAATTGACATATGCTGGTTGACATGACAAGTGTTTGATCATTTAATGGCATAAGAAGTCCATCTCTGGTGGCTAAATGGTGAAGGTGTTAATAAAAATTTCTTTGTATTTATTTACCAAAAATGCACTGTACATAAAATTATTTGTTAAACATGGCTTTGTATATGAAATGGTATGGTATTAATTGAGTGAAAGAATGAAATTCTTTAACTTTCACATTACCACTAAATCATATTTGTTTAGGAATACCAAGTAATTCCATTCCAATTTAATATACTGAGGAATACAACACAAATAATGTGAATTTACATTTATTGATTTTTGTTTATGAATACCAAGTAAATCTAGTATAATTTAATTGGGTGAGGAATACAAAGTAAATAAAGTGAATTTAACTTTATTTTCTATTTAATATGGTTAGGAATACAAAGTAAATAATAAGAATTTAATTTCTATTGCATGTTTTTTTAATTAAAAAGTTATAATCTATGTTGCCAGGAAGCGGGTGCGGGTGAAGGGACGGGGACGGCATTTTTTGAAACAGGGTGCGTGGGTTCGTCTGGGTATTTTTATATTAATATATATTATAAATTATAAATTATAATTTATATATCATATATAATACTATATTTTATAAATTATATTTATAAATTATAAATTTAATGAAAACTAAGACTAAACAAACTCTAAGAACAAAAATTTAAAATATTTTTTGAATTTTATATTTTATAATTTTTTTATTTTTCAAAATTTTTATATCCAAATTAATTCTCTAAAATAAAACTAAACCAAAATATCTAAAACTAAGAGTCAAACTAAAAAAAATAAAAAAAAATCTATAACCTATCATAAAATAAAACTATTTTAAAACTAACGCTATCAAAAGCGGAATGAATAAAAACTAAAATTTAAATCTAAACTAACAAAATTAAAAATTAACAAATCTAAACCTAAACTATACTAAACCCTTATGCACGCAAAATGAATCCGATCAAAATAAATCAACCCATACATATGATATTTCTTATCTGCGTGAGTTTCATTTGCAGGTTGGGCAACGGGAGGAGGAGCCCGATGTCGACGCAAAGCAAAATCTAAAGGCGCGGTGGAAGAGAAAATATGCAGGTCGAAAGCCACACTCTTTTTTTGTGTGCATTTTGTTGTGCAAGTTAACGTCCACGGCAGAAGAAGGATGGAGCTCGAGAGATGATCTCTTCGTTTTCTGAGTGCATTTATTTGCAGGGTTAATGATGCTACAACGGTGTAAGAGGGATGACGAAAATGGTTCGATAGCAGAGAATGTTGCGTTTGCGGGCAGTGGAATGCTGGGCAGTGAGAAAGAATGGGAAGTAGCGTGCCGAATGAAGAGGGTGGGGAATTTAAGACTAGACAAACTCTATTTTAATAAATTATAATTTATTTTTAATATTTATTAAAATTTAATTAAATTTTTTAATTTTTAATCATTTAAAAAAAATTATATATTTGAAAAAATTGTTCATGAAGAACCCTCAAAAACCAGAAATTCGGGTTCTAAGTACCCAAATGATGAGTTCTTCATATCAAAAGAACCCATTAACCCAATTTTTTTTTTTTTGAAGAACCCGGTTCGTTTGGGTTCTTCTGAGAAGAACCCGTACTCAAATCCGGTACTTGGGTGCGGGAACCCGGTGCGGGTTCGGGAACCTGTGCAACGTAGGTTATAACTAAAAAATTAAAGATGAGATGAGGATTAAAAAAATTAAATAATAATAAGTAAATATTTATCTTTCATTATATTTTTAAACATATTAAATTAAGACAAGATATCCATAATATATATATATATATATATATATAGAGAGAGAGAGAGAGAGAGAGAGAGAGAGAGAGAGAGAGTTTATATTAAAATATATTAAAACAAATTAAGATTTATATCATTGGTTTAAATTAGGTGGAGAAGGAAAAATGATGATGATTAATGGAGCAAGGGTTCTACAACTATTTGGCTCATGATGTAGGGTTTGGGTGGGGTGATATTGGTCTCATGGATGAGTCTCTTCATCTTTTTGGCTAAGTGTTTAGTTGTGCATATCTTTTTTCTCTTTGAAGGGGTATGAGTTTTTCATGGTTATGGGATCACAACCGCTCAAGGTGTCATTTTCTCAGCTTGGTTATTGTTGGAGGTGAGGAGGGGGGAAAATATTTCTTGCTGTAGGAAGTCCATTACAGGATCCCGTCATATTTGGGGTCCATTACAAGATCCCGTCATATTTGAGTTATTTTCCAGGTTTATGTGGAACAACGTGCCTTCCATTTTTTGTTTCAAGCCTTTGATTAGGTTTTTTAAGTCCCAATTCTGACTCTTTTGCTTTTCAAGCTCATATATAAGATCTATGAGCTTTTAGTTTTAGTACTGATCACACCTCCTCATTATATGCATACATCATTAGTATATGTAGATCCACACATAAAGAAGAAGGTATGTAGAAGATCCTTAGCGATGGACAACATCGAAAGCCCAAATCCATGCCAGAGTTTCAATTTTTTGTTAAATCCATCAGTGGAAAATCTACTCCATTATCGATTGACGTGGAAAACAAGGTAAATAATTCAAAAAAAAAAACTTGGAACATTGTCTTGGAATTATTGTATCCTTTTAGTGCCTTATTTATGACGAAAAATAACTATTGGACTCTTGCGAGATGAGTCCATAAAACATATCTAGGAATTCATTTATATTTTTAGTCTTGAGACTACTATGAAGTAATGGGTTCCAAAGGGACATCTACTTCAGCCTCATACAAGGACATTGAGTCTGGT
The DNA here is from genome assembly GCA_034641835.2 of Pinus albicaulis. Lineage (NCBI taxonomy): Eukaryota > Viridiplantae > Streptophyta > Pinopsida > Pinales > Pinaceae > Pinus > Pinus albicaulis. Next base: position 1,787,799,643 of record CM076578.1, on the reverse strand, counting down.
AAAGGGTCCATCTTAAAGGTCAAGTGAGAAGCTCCTCCAGGACCCACATTCCTACAGGATAGGGTTTTCATTTGGAGATTTAATGTATTTTGGCCAAACTTAGATGGATTGCATCAGTGGATATATACAATCCAGGAAAAAAATAGCGTGATATTTTTTATGTTCCAAAGTATTTGTTATTGTACAATTAGATTCCTAGGAAGACTATGATAAATGTGTGGTGGATGGACCCTCGTTTGATTGTTGACTTATTATTTTGGGAGATAGTGGGAAAGAATAGATAGAGATTTAAGAATGTAATGAAATAATTAGGGCCATATATATAAAGAGAAATAATAAATTAAATAAATTAAATTTATGTATAAAATATTTAGGAATGTAATTAAACAATTATGCAGATGAAATTTCTAAGTTTAAAGAGTTTTTTGTCATACATTGTTGGTAGGTTTCTTGTTTCAACACTTTCGAGGAATAAACTTTGGAAATTATAGTGGCCAGATAGAAAGTAAGAAATGGCACCAAGGAGAGGAGACCTCTTGGCATGCCAAGCTCAACAACCTTAATAATGAACCCTAATTTCACCATAGAAAGTAAGAAATGACATCAAGGAGATAAGACTCTTTAGCAGAGCAAGCTCAAAAGCCTCAACAATCTAATGACGAGATCATTATTGTTAATTTTTAAAAATAGGAAGGCGCAACCTAGCTTATTCATTTAGTAATGCCCTTAGAGAATGTTTTGGGCAATCCTTCTTATTATAATACAAATAGTTCTTTGTCTTTAAAGGATGAGTGTATATGGGAAAACACCAAAATTAACAAGAACATTGCCCATACTAGAAAATAAAATGTACATAGAAGGTTTGATGAAGGATAAAATTTAAAAAGAAATTGAGACCCTTTATCAATTAAACCCAATTTTTGGGTTTTGTAACTTTATCCTTCCTCCAAATTATTATACAATTTTATCTTTGGTAACATGTGTAAAACTTGAGATTGTAATTACATTTCTAGGAGTACATTTCTATCATTATATATTCATTTCTAGCATAATATAATTCTAATTTCATTTCTAAATATAATTATAATTATACCTCTTCAATTTTATAACTAATAATTTAAGCTTGATGCACCTACCTGGTTTTTCCAATACCTGATGTATCTTAGAATACTATTTTAGTTTAGTTATGATTTTGGTGATAATAATATGATATATTGTAGATACTATAATGCATTTTTACTCATTCATAAATATATACTTTACCGATACTTTAGCCTCCTAATTCCTCATGCCTTCCAAGTCCATATCCTTGTTTCCTACAGTGCTACCTGTGCCTCACTCTACATTCATATACAATTCTATCGGCATGTATTTGCACCCTTTTAGTGCAACTGCTAATATATATATATATATATCACATGACAGATTAAAGAACCAACTGTATGAAAAACACACAAACACAAAAACACAACTTATTTCTACAAATTTCGAATTTAGACTTTCCATGAAGCTTAGTGAATATGTTAGCCACATTTTCATTTGTATTGCAATATATCAAGTCATTTTCCTTTGATTGGACTTTTTCTCTTACAAAATGATGTTGTGTATCTATATGCACCGACCTTGCATGATAAACCGGATTTTTCACCAATTTCATAGTGCTTTGGTTGTCACATCTAATTCAAAGAAAATTTTATGGACATTTATCTTAAAGTTTAGAAGCATTGGAAAATCTTACTAATCCCTAATATGCAAATTGCAAAATTTTTGGGGATATTTTTGTAAAAAAAATTAGATCTATAATAGTTTTATAATATTCTATATAAATTTTTGGCAATTGTTTGGGTAAATTAATTTTATACTATAAAATTTGGGCAATTAAATTTTAGAAAAAACTGGAAATTGACAAATATTTTTTTTGGGAAGAGCAAGGAGAATTAGCCCACTTGCAAATATTAGCCCCTAAAATTTTTCTTAATCTTATTATTGTAGGACCTTTTTGTTTTCCTCCAACATCTTCAAGTATCCTTCTGAGCCATATTGCTTAGCACGTGGTACTACATAGGGCTTTATAATCAACTTAGGTTGATGATAAGGAAATAACTGGTTGTTTCTTACTGCTCAATTGTATTTCTGTTAATCCTATATTGAATACGTATCCAGTGGTAGATTTCCTATCGTCTCGATTTCCGACCCAGTAAGAATGAGAATGACCTGTCAATTCAACATTACAATGATTAGTATTTTCAATACCAAAATTGATAGTTATATTTAAATATAAAATTACCATTTTTATAGCTATCCAATGAATTTCAAGAGGTTTATCCATGAATTGACTAAGTATGGTAACTTCATAAGCAATGTATGGTCTACTGGTAGTGATATAGTTCATGCTTCCCACTAATTGTCAATACAATGTTCCATTCACATCTTTTGTTCCATCATCATTTCTGAATTCAATATTTTATTCCAATAGAGTAATCCATACTTTATGTCCCTTCATATGAAATCTATTTAGTACCTCATTTTTATATTTGCGTTGTGTGATTAAAGTACTTCAATTTTCTCTCCATCCTTCAGGACCTAGACAATAGTGCATTTGTCCAAGATCTTTCATCTCAAATTCCTATGATAATTTCCTTTTTATCTCTTTAACTAATTTAACAACACTCCTTATTATTATTAGATCATCAAAATATATAGTGATTAACGTTATATTTTCATTTCTATCTAACTTGATATACAAATTAGGACCACTTATGCTTTTGTTAAAGCCAATTTATTGATTTTCTAACACCAAGATCTGGGTACTTGTTTTAGACAATATAAGAAATTTTTTAACTTGTAGACAAGATGTTCTTGTCCCTTATTTTCAAATCCCTTTGGTTGAACCACATAAATCTTTTCTTTTAATTCCCCATTTAGAAATTTTGATTTTACTTCTAATTGATGTAGCTTCCAATCTTATTTAGTGGTTAATTATATCACTATTATGATTGTGTTCTTTTTTGCAACCAGGGCAAAGGTATATTCATAATCTGCACCTTCATTTTGTGAACAAAATTTTGCAACCAATATTCCCTTATATTTTTCTATGCTACCTTATGCATTGATTTTTGTCTTGTACAACCATTTTGATACTATACACACATTATTTTCAGGTAATTCTATTAATTTCCAAGTTTATGTTTCATTATAACATCATATTCTTTTATCATAACATCCATCCACTCTTTATGATTTTTATCTTGTTCAAAATTTATAGGCTAAACGAGACTCATCACTTGAGACATCAAAGCATAATATTTATACTTGATAGGGGTTTGAATTTGTCATGTTGACATTCTTAAAGGTTCATTGCACTCTGGAGTACCTTCTCCTCTTCTTCTTCTCTTCGAAGTGTCTTTGTTGGGGTCCAATCCTAACCCCTTTATTTATGTAGTAAGACCAAGGGGCCTAGTTAGTATCATAGTTAGTTAGTTGAGTCAATAAATCCCATAAGTGATTATCTGCATTAATAATAATTGTAAGTGGTTGATCCCCATTATAGAAAAGGAACAACAATTAGTTATAAACAGGCCAAAGTTATAAAATAAAGTGGTTAACCCATATTTTTCAAAGGAACACTAGTATTTATGGTTTCGGATGCCATAAACATATAAATATTCCTATATAGGACATAAACACAAGAAACCATAATTCTTTCAAATTGACACTACTGAAAAAATCTCTGTTGATGAAGCTCCATCCGTGTAAGTGACTAAGGAAGAAGAGGGTGAACCTCTAACAACCCTGAATATTGATACTCCAGATACTTCAGATGAGTTTATTATCTCAATCCATGCCTTGGAAAACATTTATTCTCCCAAGACTCTCAAAATTCACAGTTTTATTAAACAATAGTTAGTAGCGGCGTTGATTGATAGTGGCAACATGAATAAATTTGTCCATCAGAGATGAGCAGAAGGAATTGACTATTTTGTCAGGGAGGTATCTAATTTTTAAGTCCTTATTAGTAATGGGGGGACCATGAAATTTTGAGTCTGTTGTGAAAACATCAAGATTAAAATGGGGGTTATCACCTCAAAACCCAAATTTTTTCCATTGAAATGGGCGGTTGTGACATTGTCCTTGGTGTTGAATGTCTCTACACACTGGGTCCTATAACAATGCACTTTTAGTAGTTATATATGAGATTTAAGTTGAATGACCACAATAATACACTATGGGGACTCAAGTGAGGTGCTCCTACTATCATCATCTCACTACGAATGGAGAATCTTTTAAAATAGGGACATCATGGGGTAGTAGCACCATTTAATGTCATTCAATTCATTTAATCCATTCCTCCTCCCATTCATCTCGATATGAAATAGGTATTGGATAGCTATCATTAGGTATTTGAAAAACCTAAGGAGGGACCACCCTCTATATGTGAACATGATCATAACATCCATTTTCTTCTGGGTACCTAGCCACGAGATGTCTTCCCCCTATCGATATCCTTTTTCCCAAAAGAATTAAATTGAAATAATCATCAAGGAAGTCCATCAAGCCGATGATATTCATCCCAACACCAAACCTTGTTCATCTTCAGTGGTCATGGTTCTACATAAATACGTCGAATGGCACATGTGTCTCAACTTTATAGCCCTTAACAAGCTCATTATCAAGGAAAATTTCCTATCCTAGTAGTTGATGAGCTGTTTGATGAAATTCATGATGCCAAATTATTTACCAAGTTACATCTTCCCTGAGGCTATCACCAAATACATATGAAGGAATTTTACATTCCCAATACAACCTTCTTGACTCATGAAGGCCATTATGAATTCCTAGTCATGCCATTTGGTCTTTGTAATTCCCCATCCACTTTTAAGAGCCTCATGAACCACCTTCCACAACCATATCTCAGAAAATACATCCTCGTATTTTTTCATGACATTCTCATGTACAACATATCTTGGGACACTGACCATGTGCCTATTTCCCGATATTTCAACCACTTCAAGGCCATAAACTATTTGTCAAATTACCCAAGTGTTCCTATGGCATGGAAGAAGCAGAGTGTTTAGGACACATTGTGGGTAGTGAAGGATTGAGGGTTGATCCAAAAAATATTTAAGTAATGCAAGAGTGGCCCCAACCAAAAACCTTGAATAGGTTGAGGGAATTCTTAGGTCTCACGAGCTACTACCAGAATTTTTTCCACAATTATGCACGCGTTTCACAACCTGCCACTAATATTATAAAAAAAATTCATTTCTTTGAACTCACGCCACGTATCACGTCTTTTTTTATCTCAAGTGGGACATGTGGTCAACTAGAGTATTGTCCCTACTAGAATTTACAAAAAAATATCTGATCGAATGTGATGCTTCGGGTACAACCATTAGAAAAATAACTAGTAAAAAATGATGAAATGAATGACTAGGTGACAAAAAACATTAGTCACCACAATTATTTCAAGTGAATTAATTCTAAATTTGAGCAATTTTAAGTAACTGAACTAAAAATGGCTAGCTGAAATGACTAATTTAGTTTAGGAATAAAATATATGACTAGATAATAATTGACTAAACTAAAATGACTAATTTAGTCTACGGATAAAATTTTTGACTAGATAATAAGTGACTAAACTAAAAGCGACTAAATTAAATGAATAAATTAGTCTATGATTAAAGTATATGACTAGATAATAAGTGACAAAATTAATAATGATTAATATAAATGACTATTATAGTCCAAGAATAAAAATATGACCCAATAACAAGTACAACAAGTATATGAATTAGTCATTTATGTCAGTAATTTTTAATTGTGTCACTCCATAAATGAAAAATTGCAATTTTGGTAACAAAGTCTTACATTTTACTATAGGTGTCTCTGAATATATCTACAGTGTTAGAATTTAGAGACAAAGGGGTCTCTGACTTTATAGTGTAAAAATTCTGAATACCCTTTTGTCTCTAAAGTTTAGGATTGTCGATGGATTCATTTATAATTGACATAACTTCATGTATCATCTATCAAATTTACACTAATGCCTTCATTATAAAATTAGTAAAGGTAATGTTTAGATATTAAAATTAATATTTATTTTTATATTTAACCTTTGGCCATAAAGTTTAATTTTTAAACTTCATTGATTTATGTTAAAAGTGTGAGTTGTTTTAAATCTAAGGTTAAATCTTCATATTTACATTAATAAATAAATAACTATAACATTGTTTATGTTAAATGTGTGAGTTCATTTAAATTTAATATTAAATAGTCATATTTACATTTTTAAATACTAAATAGATAAACCTAAAATATATATTTATAGACCTATTTAGTAAATAGGTATGAACCTTTATTAATTTAAGTATGAACCTCAATTAAATTTTTAATGGTGTACGAACCTTTTCTTGTTGTTGTAATTCAATGTTATATTCATGTTGGAAAAAAGGAGTACATATAGCTGCTTACAAAACAGCTAGTTTCACACTAACCGAGTATGTTAACCAAAATTTTCACCAGATTACAAAAATACAAAAGAGAGACTAGGGACGTTTTCCATAAACGGTTGGGCTAGAGGCACCAAAACATATATAAAACATAAAAAACAGAAAATAGCATACTATTTGATAGACATAATGGATTCAACATTATCTAGGGTTGTTCCTTGAGGAGGTGGAGGATAGAAGTCACATTGAACGTGCCCTTCAAAGTGCTCCAACCAAGTCTCCAACTTTTCGATTTTCTCAGTGAGTTGATTTTCGCCTCACCAAACCAATACCAGTCTCTTCTCGACTTCGAACTGTAAATAGTGAATTTGGTCCAATGTTTTCATCTCCTCTGTATGCTCCTCACAACGGACTCTCCCAGTTCTGTCCACTCTTTCTATGATGTTTTTCATAAGTGCACAATAGTTCTCGAGGAAAAAATGTTGGATAGCCTTCCCCTCACTTACCTTATATCAATCAAACCCATGGTTACCCTTGCCACATGCATAGTCTCCTCCACCCTGATGAATATGATTTTGAACCCTCAAACACCCACCCCTGCTATTTTCCCGGTTGCCTCCTCCACAACCCACATGCGCACCCGCACAAGCAAGTCATGTATGCCCCATAGTCTTGCCATCTTGGCGTGGAGCTGCCATGATCATTTCTGAGTCTGCCACCCCCATAGGGACATACACGACAGAGGAGGGAGAATTCCCACACTAGACTCGAGGCTTCATAATTTTCCAAGGTCAAGGAACCCTGCCGTGTGTAGAGTCCAGAGACCAAAACCCGCACCATAGAAAATAAACACCACTAGGAAAGGAGCGAAATGTCATCGCCCGCCACCGTAGGGAAGCATAGAAACCTCCCAGTATCTGATAAAGACCACCACCACCAGGAAAAAAAAATACCATCACCCACCAATCCAACATAGGAAATTGAAAAAAAAAAGATGACAATGTAGCTGATGCCTAAGCATAAATTCCTCTAGGGAAGTGACCAATCTCCAAATTCTCCACACAGAGACCACACACCAATCACCAAAACACCGTTGCACCCACACCACAGGGCACTAAATTGGGAAAGAAACTATTTTTCTTCCACCACCCTCGAGTTTTTCTGGACTGCAGATTCTAGCTTCCTCGGTTAGCATCAAAACACATGCTCATCAAAAGCCAATAAAAATGGAAAAGAGTGAGCTCACTTCCCTTCAACTTCTTATCCTCAACCCATATGTAAACAATGGATAAGAAACTAAGCAGTAGGGACCGGTTGAGCACACTACAATAGTTAATACCCATGACAAGAACACACAAGGCACTCCCTCTGTAAACCTTTCTATGACATTTACGCTTCCTCTCTAGAGGCCACCTCTAGGACCAACACCAAACTAGAGTGAGAAGTCGAATTCCAGGCTCCCTCATCTTCCCACGCCTTATCCTTTCACCACCTCCGAACTCCAATGCATAGTTAATTTCCACATGAATTTCCAACGTGAAGCCAATAACTCTCCCGCCGCATGCGTTATGGTGAAGGGATCGAGAGTATCATCCCTCACCCTCACTCCACTTGTATTTACTCATGTGAGACGCCTTCCACGTGTTGCTCAGACCTCACCCCCATTAGGGAGTATTGAATTAAACATTGTTAATTTTGATATGAACCTTAATTATTTTTTAGTGGTGTATGAAATTTTATTAATTTTTTGATATGAACCTCGGTTATTTTTTAATGCTATTATGAAATTTTGTTAATTTTTTAGTTATGAACTTTATTTAATTTTTTAATAACATATAAACCTTTATTAATGATTATAATATGTAGTTCAAAATATGTAATTATGGTTTATTGTATAATAATTGATAAATGTGTTTACATTTATAACTTTCTATGAGAATTTTACCAATGAATATATTTATTTCATTTAATACATAATTTACATGATTATATCAAATTAAGCTTCAAATAAAACAATATTATCGATTTTATATTTGATTAATAATCAAAGTAGTAAATCTCCTTTTGCAAAATATCTCCCCTCATGTCATGCATAGTAGGGACTTTGAAGCCCTTTCTTGTAGCTATAATAGAGTCCCACATGGCTTGGTAATAAGGCGAGCAAGCAACATTAAATGGGATATCTGCAACATACCACCATCTAGCAATGTATTGAAAATACTATTATTTTGACAGTTACAAGACATGTCCTATAAACCTCGATGATGGAGAGCTTCATCTTCACATTTGTGTTTGAAATATCATATTTCCACATGGGAGAGATAGTGAAGGGGGTTTATTAGCATATATGAAAACACTAATGAACCCTGGTTTTGGAGGAAAGAATGGGAATAAGCCTACTTTTAGAGGACCGACGACTTTGATACATTGACGTAGCAACCAAAGATTTATGATAATAAATGTCTCCATAATTACATTTCTCTATCAAGATTTAGTTTCCAAATATTTGTAATGCCCCTTAAATCGACTGCGTGCCAGGTTTATGGAACCAAGCTCAAAGAGTGGACTAGAGACAAGATCAAAACCGATGTAATGTCACCATATTATATCTCTAAGGTGTGACCGTGGATCAAAGACATGATCAAAACCCGTACAACATCACCATCTTCGAGCTAAAAGGTGTGACCTGCAATAATGAGAGGGTTTTCAAGCTTAGCATCGTGGGATTTAGCCTTGACAAAAAAATATTGCCTTTCATTTTCAACTGCACCAATTTAGACTCCCTCGACTTTTTGCAAAACTGTTTGACTCGAAAGATACCAAAAAAACTAGATTATTCAGTCAATCTTACAATCTCATTCCCTTTTCATGAATCCTATGCGCTTATCTAAATTTCATAGATCTCCATGATAACAGGCTCATAGGCAAAGGTGGTAGAATTTGGACATTCAAAGACTGGATCCACACTAGATCAGACTTATGTAAGTACTGCAATGAAAGGTAATTTTTTTCCTTAAGTAATTTGGACCTAAATAATGCAGAAGGAAAAAATGACAGAGAAATCTGATGCGTATTATTTCGGAGTAGTGTTACTCGAGCTCTTATGTGCGAGGGAAACTCTTAATTTTGTTTTACCAGTAGAGAAAAATTCAATATAGCAGAGTGGGAAATGCATTGGTAAAAAAGGGGCAAGCTTGAAAAAATCATTGACCTTCACCATGTTGGGACCATCAACCCTAGCTCTAGGAAGACATTTAGGGAGACTGCCAAAACATTTTTGGAAGAGAAGGGCATCGACATGCCTTCCATGGGAGATGTTCTATGGAACCTGGAATATGCATTTCAACTCCAGGAGATATCCGTGAAAAATGATCTAGATGATATTAGTACAAATCATATTGTAGATGTTCCTCTGTGCTACCTAGAGCCTGAGCCTTTTGGTAAAAGTTTAGTATGACTTCAAATCTTGTATAAATTTTCTGAATTTATAGATTTCATTAATTAGATTGTGGAATTTTTGAGTTCTCAACATCCCATGGAGGGATAGTTGTGAGAATTTACCTATTGTTTGGAACATTTTCTCTTTCAATGTATATGACACACAATGGATCCATACCATGGTGCAACAGTTCCTTAACTCAAGCTGTTTTCACAAGATTCTGGGAAAAGTGAACACAACAATAGTGGCTTTTGTTTGGGAGGAGAGCCACAACTATGTAGAAGATATTTAGGGAACATGCATTATGTTCCTTTGCGCTACCCAGAGCGTCAAACTTTTTATACTAGCGTTATTGGATGAGGTGTTGGTGGAAGTGATGATGATTTAGAAGATGCAGCCACAGGTGTTGTGTTATCACAATTGGTGAATCCTCGTGGGAGGTGATCACAAAAAAATTCTCGTTTTCGATTTTCCAAATCTACCAAATTACCACATGCAGAGAGAACATTGGTGAACGTGAAAGGTTCAATAATTGTTTTTTTCATATCGCATTAAAAACTCACTGCCTCCTTATAAAATCCCCGCCTCATATAATCGACCACCATTATAGATGATTACACCAAATTTGGTTTAGAAATTTACATAGGTAGGTAGGGTGCCTCGATCTCCCATCTCCCTATACAGTAATCTGGTTGCATATTCTTTCTTCTATTATACTCATTCCTCTCTCTTGTCCTTCATCTCTCTCCCTTTATCTCCTACCTCCCTCTCTCTCTCTCTCTATTCCTCTCACTATATCCCTCCCTTTCTCCTTCTCTCTCTCTCTCTTTCTCTCTCTCTCTAGTCCTCTCACTATATCCCTCCCTTTATCCTTCTCTCTCTCTCTCTCTAGTCCTCCTACTATATCACTCCCTTTCTCCTTATCTCCCTCCCCCTTCCATATTTGTGTCACTATATCCCTCTATTACCCTTCTCTACCTCTCTCACTCCTCTCCCTCTCTCTCTCTCTCTCCATTCCTTCTCTCCCCTCTCCTTTAGTTTATCTACATCTCCCCCTTGTGACTACCCCCTATCTCTCCACCTCTATCACTCTATATCTTTGTTCTTCTTTCTCATATATATCTAGAGTTAATATATATCATGATATATTATAATATATTATAATATAAAAAATTTAATATTATATTAATCCAAATTTATTAAATTTAATAATAATATTATTATAATATATTAATATGAATATTATAATTAATAATAATACTATTATTATTAATCTTTTCAAATTGATATTAGGATTAATAATGTTTTTTTTTGCATGGTAATAATAATAAATTGGCCCATGGTATTTAGTTCATAGGCTTCACCTAAATAAAACCTATATTTCGAGTGTTGGAAAATATAAAGAGGATTATGAAGTAAATATAAAAAGTGTTTTGTTTATTTACCATACTTCTAGTTTATTTATATTTTATTTACTTACCATACCTTTATTATTTGTCAACCCATAGGCTTGGTATATAACTAGATGTTGATTTCTAATCCTCTTTGATATATTTCTATTTATGTACCATACATATTTATACCTCCTTTATATCTACTTGTTTACTAAACATCTTTTATAAATATGGTATGTGGCCCATGGAATTCAGCCCATAGTATTTTTCCCATAGAATTCACCTAAATAAAGCCTCTTGTTTGAGTTTCCTTAAATATAAAGAGGGTTATGGAGAATATATAGAAATAGGGTTTATTTATTTACCATACCTTTAGTCTATTTATATTTTTATTTATTTTCCATACTTTTGCAATAAGTATTAAAATAGAGGTTTTATTTATTTACCATACCTCCCGTTTATTTTTATTTTTATTTTTTTACCATACCACTTCTAAAATTTTTTCACACTAAGATAGTTTTTCTCCCTTACGAGCTCAACATAATCAACATTTTATTACGTTTCTCCATATAAAAAAAATATTAATTTGTCTCTAATTCAAACTCCTAATATTTTAGGTAGAATAGAAGATGATAATTCGTTTCTTCGTCAAGATTTCGAAAAGAGAATGCTCAGGATGATTACATGAGGATTTCATGTTGTATTTCTTGAAATGATAGATATTAAATCATGGATTTTAAGTAGAAATCTTGAAAGAAATGAGACATCAAGGCTACTACAATGGTGAGGGGAGATTCTGATCCAGAGAACCTTTTGCAAGCTGATATCCCCAGTGAGGTTCCTCCATAACCCCTACACCTTGGATTGCAAGTTGATATCCCCACTGAGTTTCCATTCAAAAACCCTACATCTTGGATTTTGTTACTTGCAAATAATTTTATTACATAGATTCTATAAAATAACTATTTTGTGGTTAGTAAAATATCATTTTATTACATAGTTTTTTTATGTTTTTCTTATGCTTTAGTTTCACTATGTGGCTCAGTGGGGGATGAGGGGATGTGGAGAAATCTATAATTCTTTACTTTCAAAGGTAATTTTCGGTGGTAAGTGCATGATAGCAGGTATAGATATCTTATAGAAAACAAAAATTGGGATTACTTGAAAAAAAGAGGTCAATATTCTGTAATCCATGAAGGAAAACTTTTCTTATGGAAAATTTCTAATAAAAGATCTAGTTCAGTCTCATATGACCCTTCTAAAACCCTCTTGTATCAACTTGGATAAGCTATCAAGTTCCCTAGGAAAATATATGACCTTAATGTGTTAATCATGTTGACGAGATAATATTTGCATCTATGCACATGCAAGAACATTAATTTGAAATTTCAATGGAGTGACCTTTCTTCCTTATGTGATGGAATGATGAGATGCATATAAACCTCAAAAAATAGTTGTAAAGGCAAGATTTCTCTTTGAACAGAAAGGGAAGGGAATTTATAGCTTGGAATTTCAGCTACGGGTGTATCTTAAATGAGTACAATGGGGGTTCTATGGTTCTTCAATATTAACAGTCTTTTTATCCAACACTCCATTCCCCTTTATACCCCCAATGAAGTAGGTTCTTAAAATTTTTATTTTCTGATCATATTGGATTATTTTCTTGATTATTTGAAGGTTCAAAAATATTGGCAAAGATACATGGATTGGATGTAGGAAACTGTTTAAGTTACTGGATGATCTATTTAATATAGTTAAATAAAAAACAATTGTGTACCCTCAATTGGTTGGCTATTTCCTCAAATATTGGACTAATTGCAAGTGACCCATCACGTGACAAAAGCCATATCTAAATGGTACTCTATAATGGTTAAGATTTTGAGTATAGGCTTCGTTTCCTGAAGGATGAGTATTTTCCAACCAACTATATATATCCTTCACTTATTTTTTCCAACCAACTATAGTTAGTATATTAACACCAATTTTTGAAAAAGTTTATAAAATTCATCATTTCAGGTGATATGATTATGTTTGTCCTTGAAGATAAGTATCATGAAATTTTCATTCATGTTTCTATCATTTCAATGGTTGGTACATTATACGTAGGTTTTGATTTATTATTTTTCTCCATTAAGGTAGATTGGGCTTCTAGACTTTATGATCACTTTTATGTCCATGTTTTGCAATTATGCACCAGAACTATGCATGGTTGTGAGTTAAAGACAACGGTTATCAAGAAAAAATGTGATATTTAAACACAGTGCTGCATTAATGGAAAAATATCCTATCACAATTCATTAGATTGGTGGCATTATGGATAGTTGAAAATTGACCAATCCCAAAATTGAGCAATGTCACTTTAATGTACTGTGGATTCCATATTTGTTTAATGTACTTTAAAAATGTTCAAGTTCGTATATTTTTGTTGTTAGTTATTTTCTTCTTATCATATTTTTTTTCCTACTCTATTCCTATTCTCTATGGATATTTTTTTATTCCCCTAGATCTATTCGATAAAGTTAGAAGGGGGATGAACTATCTTTTTGTAATGTGTAGTTTTTTTTTCTTTGAGGTGCTTGTATTCACACCTTTTTACTAGTTGAAGAACTTGTGGGAGGGCATAGTTATTATCAAACCAACTCCAAAAATAGAAGAAAAGAGAGATCAATGCCTTATAAATAAGCTACTTTGAGGGCGAAACCTCCTTTATATTATATAAGTGAACAATTCTTGGATGATACAAATGAAAAAACTTCCTTGCTATATATGAGAGTCCATGGGGTCACAATATAATCATAGCCGACCTAAAAATAACAACGTAAGTGCACAATATTAATAATATGGGGGTTACATGGGTACAACAATAACAATAAGGGGCACTACACTAACATAATAATGGACTACACTAGTAATATAGGGACTTAACATGCCCCTCTCCTTCAAAGAAGTGTTGTCCTCAATGCTTGATTATTTCTTGATGCTTCTATATAAAATTCTCATCCTCCCATGTGGAATCTTCTATAGGATAGTTCTTCCACTTGCTAAGATACTCTGAAATTGATTACACTTATCGATTTCTTGTTTCTATGACTGCTTCAGAGCTTATTTTGATGTGATGTTGATCTTCATGTTGTTTCATTTGATTCTGTAGCAAAGTTATGTTATCCTTTGAGAGTTGGAGAACTTTTTGTTAATGCTCAATGTGATCTTCCACTAATTTGTCATCCATATTATATTTTATTTTATCCTTCAAATGATCAAAATTAGACTTCATTTTTGGTTTTAAATCATCTATGTCATCTTCGGTTTCTTTTCGTAAGATCGAAATTTGTTGCATTTGGTACCATAATTTTGATATCTCTTACTATAATTCTTCCTCTTCGTGCATTATAGTATATCTTTACGAGGGATTAATGGTTATGAAATTATTTTTTGGAGGCATTATAGAACCCAATTCTAAGAAAAATTCTTCAATATTCCCTTGGAATCACTTCAAACTGATTTTTCAAACAAGACTTATGCAATTTCGAAATAAATACACACCTTTTTCTTTATTTTTAGGAGATCGATATTGAAAATGAATAATATATGTTATTTAGGATCTTCAATATCTGAAATTCGGTGTTGTCATAGCCCTCTGACTATTCTTTCGAATTCCACAGGTCTGACCGAATTTGGATTCTTCAAGACAAAGTTATGTCCAATCTCCCACAATGACCTAATTGTGGACGGGTTCAGTAGAACAAACATGTACGACATGCCACATGTCCCTGTTATCTCCTTGGGCTCTGAAATTGATACACAGGAAGCTTAAGTTTGTGTAATTGCAGCCACTTTTTACAAATTCCAATACAATATTCAGAGAGAGAGTTATAAGGATTTTCCCACGGTCACCTCTTTGAGATGAAATTAGGGAGCATGAAAAAACCTAACTTGCACAGATCCTATCTCTGCAAAAATTGTGAACCAAGATCTAAATTTTTTACAGGAAGTTCCTTAGGATTTCAACTTCACTGTGTAAACATTTTAGCTTCTGAATCTTCATATACAAGAAGTTATAGCACAAATTCCACGATGACATGTTTTAGGTGAAATTCGGGAGCCTAAAAAATCCCTAACTTCCAAAGATCATATCTCCAAAAATGTTGCGAACCAAGATCTGAAATTTTTACATAGCGTTCCTCTAGATTTCGACTTCACTCTGTAAAAATTCAGCTTCTGAACCTTTGTAAAAAATAAGTGATAGCTAAAATTCCACGATGACCTGTTTGGAGCAGTGAAACCCTCGAATCTAAAGGCTCTGATACCAAATGTTATGAAAAAAACTCCAAAAGTAGAAGATAACAAAGATCAACACCTTAGAAATAAGCCATTTCGATGGGGCAACCTCCTTTACATTACATAAATTAACAATTCTTGGATGATACAAATGAAAAAACCCCATTTCTATGTATAGGAGACCATGGGGTCACAATATAATCCTAGCTGACCTAACAATAACAATATGGGGGTTACAGGGGTACAACAAAAACAATAAGGGGGGATACACTCACATAATAAGGGACTACACTAGTAATATAGGGACTTAACAATAGTTATCATTGAGAGGTAAAGAGTGCTTTCATTGTATCCATACATTTACATATTTGGATACTCACACTTTGTGTGATTTGGAAGTTTCTAAGTTCCCCTTTGATATTTTTTTGGTGTAACATATATTAGACAAACTTCGTACTTACAATTTTTAACATCTATTTAGTGGTTACATTTCAGGATGATTATTATTTATTATTTTATTTTGACATATTTAATTAAGTAATAATGAGGACCACTCCCGATTAGTTTTCTAGACCCCATAGCCAGTAGGATTCAAACATGTAGCTCGTTATTCATAATTTCATCATATATATACTCATTTTTTTTGGATTTTTTAGCATGCAAATCAATATTTTAGAGGCATATTTTTAGGTCATCACAACATATTTACATGATTCACAAGGTGAGAAATTAATCTTTCGTGTAATTGCATATTTTATATTTGATAATTGTAGGTCATTTTAGGATATAAATTTCTCTAAAGTTTCACTTCTAATTGAGTTTTTAACTCAACATATTGAGTATCTTATACATGACAATTTTTCCCTCCTCCAACTTTTCATAAATTCCATAACCATTAGGTACAAACTTCGAACCTATTTTTCTTGTTTAGTAAAATATTTTCAAATACTTTACAAATTTTTATAATTTATTATAAGTTCTAGAATTTACAATTTATAAAGTTTCAAGATATATTTTTTTAAGTTATAATTATTTAAAGGGTGTTAGCTCAATGGAACAACATCTGCTTTACAGGAAGAAGGTTGGTGGTTTGATTCCATCGTGCCCTGATATTTATATGGAATGGAGACAATCATTTTTTAGTGACAAAGACCCTTTTTGCCATCCCTAATGAGCTGATGGTGAAAATTTTCAACCCTCACCAAAATATGAAATGGTGACAGTAAATGAATGCCACCATATATGTGCATCAATAGTGATGACCATGAAATGTCCATCACCATAAATCGATGTCTTTCATATGAAATGGTGACTTTCATTATTTTTCATTATAATCATTATTCGTGATGGACCTTGAATGGTACTACAACACTTATACATTTGGTGACACCACATTTGGTGAAATTCACATTTTTGGCAACGGAGGTTAAGATCCATCACCATTTCTCATATGAAATGGTGACAGTCACTATCCATCATTATAAACCATTATTGGTGACAAAACCTTAATGTCACCACAACACCTATACCTTTGGTGATGCCACGCTTGGCGACGTTCATTTTTTGGTGACAAAGGCACTTTTGACTGTCACGAATGAGATTATGGTGACATTTTTCGACCCTCACCAATGTCCTTTTTTTCTTATAGTGTAACTGAGGATCAAACATTGGTGGTATTATTGTAATATGTCAAATTATTGTTAGTATTGAATCAAGTATTTTATGTAAAAGATCAATCAATGTGTTATATGTTGGAAATTACAAGTGCAGTAAATATGCGAAAATTATTGGTTCTTTGCATTTCAATCTATGAAAAACATCAAAAACTACTCTTATTTTATCTTTTCATTATAATGATCAATGATGTTTTGAGATTGAGTGATTGAGGATGGCCACAAGTGTTCCCTCATATTGGAAATTTAGTGTTGGAATTCAGTGTGGATTTTCCATTCAATTAGAACCATATAACAACTCAAATATGAAAGTTACATTCCAAAATAAAACTTTTTGGACGATTACTAATGTTGATTGCTACATATTTCGATGTTTTAAATTTGCTCCAAATCATATCTAATATATTGTATCATAGGTGAGGAATACAATGGGAAGGGAATTGTCTTTGAAATTTATCGACTTATATTGTAGTGATCCATCAATATAAGAAAAACATTAAAAATCTGATATAGACTAGTTGGTGTATTTATATGTCATAATGGACCCAAATAGTAGTTCTTATCTAAAGAAATTATCATCATACTTGGGAATTATTGACATAATCAACCTCTATCCCTATAATTATTCACTTAGCGTCTTACATTATCCGGTTATATACATGTATACGAGGCTATCCTATTATTGTATAATTTTTACTTCATTTCATTTTATTCTAGACTTAGCTTTGGCATTTTCTAGGATTTTTGTTTCCGCTCCCACATTGTATATGTAATCTACAATTTGATATTTTTAGCATGTAACTTAGTTGCCATGATTGTGCCTAATATTCCTTGAATGTTGAATACTAATTTTACTAAGGTGTTACTTTCTATGGTGACGTTTTATTTTCTTTTTTTATATAGGTCATTTCACCACATAGAAGCCATTATTTCCCAACTAAAGAAAACTAGTTCGAGTTTATTTCTTTTATGGGGAAAAATGGCATTGACAATATCAGTGACGTTGAGGGATATATTGTATAAATCCTTTATAGCCTACTTTAGTTTATATTATAGTATTCATCATCTTTCATGTCTTATACTCTACATTATATCTTCTTTCTTTTCCAGAAAAAGGAACTCGGTATTGATGATAAGAAGCATGAATTGAAGAAGGGGGAGAACAATGACACTAAAGTGAAAAAATTCAAGTTAAAGAGAGAGAGGAGAATTGGTCTAGTGGTACCTATAGAGTCAATATCCCGCATAAGAGAAACATATAGAGATTGATGGCCAAGTCTTCAGAGTTGGTGAATTTAGCTACAATGCCTTGGCAACACAATGATAATTTTTTGAAGTAATGAAACAATATTTAATGTGTAAATTGTACTCAACCAATGTTAAGTTGGAAACTCATATTGTAATACTTTATATTTTATATAATATAATTTATGTGGTTTAAATTATTTATAATTTCACTCGATATTATTTAGTAGTGTAATTAACTTATGTAACTTTGTGTTTTCATATTAGATGAACATGTACATTGTATGCTAGTTTTTTAAATTTAGTTGCAAAATCATACTAATTGATCTATGTTTATTTATAATGAAAAATTAAAATAAATCTAAAACTACTAAATTAGTAGTTTATGTTCATTAACGACCGCAAATGAAATGAATATATGAGTAAATTAATTGCTTATAATAATTTTTAATGAAAGGAAATGAAATGAATATAAACTAGTAAAGTAGTCATTAATTTAATGAATATGAAACTACCAAAAAAAGATCAATGAATACTACAAATGTTAAATTTGTGATTACAAATGATGACTAAATTTTGCATATATATGACTATTAGTAGCTAATTTACAATATCTTATAACACAACGAAAATTTAGTCATATTACTTTGGTTATTAATTGGTTTCAAATGTTGACTAAAATTCTCATACATATGTCTATTAGTAGCTAATTTACATAATCTTATAAAATGACCAAAACTTATTCATATTTCTTTGGTCATTAATTGGTTTCAAACGATGGCTAAAATTTGCATATATATTACTATTAGTAGCCAATTTACAGTATCTTATCATACGATCAACATTTTGTTCATATTTATTTATTCATTAATTGGTTTTCTCGGGTGATCAGTTAGTAATATATGTTGTTCTATATTTGGTCATTAATTTTTACAATTAATGACCAAATCAATGACTAAATTAATGACCAAACTTATGTCTAAATATACTAATAGACATAAAGTGGAGAAAAATAACTAATGGCTAAGCTAAAAATGACTAAACGTTGGTCGCATTATAAGATATTGCAAATTAGTTTTTATTCGTCACCAACCGAGAACTAGTCATTTATATGCAAATTTTAGTCATTTTTTGTAACTAAATAGCCATTTTGGACTAGTGAATATTAATGCAGGAAGGTAGACCATTGGATTTCACAAGTCAACAAATAAGTGACAAGAATATGGGTGAGTCTACATATGAAAAAGAAATGATGGCCTTCTTACAGGCATTCAAAATTTGGGGACCATAGTTATTTGGGCATTGTTTCCAAATATGCACTAACCATCATGGCCTAAAATATTTCCTCGAGAAACGTCTATCATCACCAAAAAAAAAAATGGCTCACAAAAATGTTGGCCTATGATTGTGAGATCATTTACAAGAAGGGGCGTGACAATGTAATGGTTGATTCCTTATTGCACCAATTTGAGGATGAGGGCACCCTTTTCTCCCTCTCTCTACCCATACCAAATTGGATTGAAGAATCCCATCGTGAATGGTTCTCCCACCCCTCTCTATCCTAGCTCATTAATAAATTAAGATCAAATCCTCATTCCTAAGAGGACTACTCTTGAAAAGATGAGGTTCTTAAGTACAAGGATTGTGTAGTTTTATCCCCGACCTTCACCCTCAAAACCACATCTTGGAAGAGTTTCACTCCTCTTTGTTCATAGGACATTTATGCTTCCAAAATACTTATGTGCAATCATATCTCTATTTCGTTTGGATTGGCATGAAGAACATCATTATTACTTTTGTATCTTAATGCAACATATGTCAACGCAACAAACATGAAACAAGCAAGCTAGAGAAAACCTTAGAACCATTGTCATTCCCTAATTCCTTCTGGAAAAATGTTTCCATTGATTTCATTACAGGTCTCCCAAAGTGAGGAAATAATTTTATCCTCATGGTGTTTGTTGTCAAACTTTTCAAATATTCTCATTTTTGCACTCTACCACAACCATTTACCCCAACATTGGTGGCTCAAGATTTCATGGAACAAATTTTCAAACTGTATATCATGCCAGCTTCCGTGGTTTTTTATTGAGACACCACTTTCACCGAAAAATTTTGGCAGGGAAATTTTGAAGCTACAGGGCACACAAATCTAACTAAATATAAATTATCATCCAAAAATTGATGGTGAGACAAAATCAATAAATAAATGTCTTGAGACCTATCTCTCATGGTTCACTTCAGATAAGAAACATTAATGGGTAGAATGGTTTCTTTTGGTTGTATGGTGGTATAATACTAACTATCATGAAGCCACAAAGATGATGCCATATGAGGAAGTGTATGGAAAAATCCCACCTTCTTGAACTTCTTATATCCCCAAATGTTCCAAAGTACATCTATTTGACCAAATCTTGTAGAGATGTAGAACCAAAAGCACTCATATCAAAGATAATCTACATCAAGCTTAGAATATAATGAAGCAACATACTGACTAACTTCGTTTCGAGCGTTCTTTTCAAGTAGGTGACCGAGTGTTCCTGTGACTCCAACCTTATAAGCAAACCTCTCTCAAATAAAATTGCTACCAGAAACTAGAACCAAAATTATATGGGCCTTATCAGGTACTTCAACATATATGAGAAGTCAGTTACAAACAAGCCCTCCTAACTACTTCAAAAGTTCACCCATTCTTCCATGCATCTTGCTTGAAGAAATTTGTGGTGAATAATTTTAGGGTTCAAAAAATTCTACCAAAATTTTA
Organism: Pinus albicaulis; assembly: GCA_034641835.2. NCBI lineage: Eukaryota > Viridiplantae > Streptophyta > Pinopsida > Pinales > Pinaceae > Pinus > Pinus albicaulis. The sequence goes on along the minus strand of CM076578.1, from coordinate 1,787,778,401 downwards.
TGAGGAAGGATCACTTTGAATCTGACTCGAACAAGTCCTTGATACTTGTGAAAGACATCTTCAGAGTTCAACGATCAAGGAAGTCCTCGTCAAGTGGAAAGAGACCTATGCAAAAGATGATAAATGGGAACCAACCACTATTCTTTAGCAGTTTTTGAAGCTTCAAACTTAAGTACAAGGTAAATTTTTATAACTAAGGGAATTATAGGGTCCAACCCTAACCCACTTCTTTATGTAATAAGCCCAACGGGCCTAGTCAAAGTCATAGTTAGTTATTTCATTCAATAAATCCCATAAGTGGCTATCCGCATTAATAATAATTGTAAGTGGTTGAACTACATTGTAAAAGATAGAAAAAATTAGTGATAAGCATGCCATAGTTAATAAATAAGTGGTAAACATGTACTATGGAAGGGACCACTAGCAGTTATTGTTTTAGATATCATAAATCTATAAATAATCTTAGATAGCAATGGAATAATCATCGAGTCTTATTGAAATTGAGATCTGCTTTCTTGGAGGTTTACCCCTCAAAGAGGAAAATGAAAATTTTAATATGCTTCTGAATAATAAAATATCTCTGTGTCTTGTCTCCATTCATGTGATATTTCTGTCTTTCTAGCAATAATGTTTCATATGTCTAGTATTTTGTTATTCTTGTAGGTCAAGTCCATAACAAGCTTCATCACTTCTTTGTGATCTCTGACTTCTTGAAATGTCTTACGTAATTTCTGTGACGTCTTCATCTTGATATGATTGCACAAATTCATCTTCTTCTTCTTCTTTAAAACTATCATAAGGAGGATATCATACATTATGTTCTATACTTGTATTTATTTATCTACAAGTTCATGAAATATAACATCATTGCCTGCAAATACCTTCTGAGTACTTGGATCATACATTATATATGTTTTTTTATTAGTAAAATATCCAATAAAAATGCATTTGATAGCTTTGGCATCTACTTTTCTCCTATCCCCTTTAGGAATATGAGAAAAGGCCTTACATCCAAATATCCTTAAATGACTAACATTATGTTTAAATCAATAGAATGCTCCAAATGGTGTTTTTGGCTGAGGATATTTTGTACGACTTATATTTTTCAAGTATATCGCTATATTAATGGCTTCAGCCCAAAAATATTAGAATTTCATTTATTTTTTATTATACTACGAGCACATTCAAGTAATGCTCAATTATTTCTCTCAACTACTCCATTTTCTTGAGGTGTATTCGGTACTATAAATTGTTGAATAATTCTGTTATGTTTGTCGAATTTGATGAAAGCTCATTATTTTTACTCACCACCTTTATCTAATCAAAGGATTTTAATGGTCGTTATTTTTATTTTTTCAACCATATTTTCTTGAATTATTTAAAGTATTCAAACACATCATTTTTATTTCTTATAATGTACACCTAAGTATATATAGTGTTATCAGCAATTAATATAAGAAGGTAATATACTCTACCAAGTGTCTTTCTATGCATGGGACCACATACATCACTATGAAATAGTTAAGGATTTCACATTTTATTCTATCTTCATGCACATGAAATTATTCCCTGTGTTGTTATCCTAGTGCACAATCTTCACGTTAAAAAATTTCACCCTTAATATTTGGAAGCCTGCCTACCATCATTTATTTTGTAGTAACATTAGGTCATTATGATTTAAGTGTTCATACCATTGATGTCAACATTCTATGTTTTCATGCTTTGTTTATGCGAATGCTTGATGCCCATTCTTCGTTACATCCAACTTGTATAATCCTCCAACTCTCACCCCTTCTGCAAAAACATTGTAGTTGTCCTTGATGTCCTTTACCAAACAATATGATTTCACAAATTCAACTTATAAATGTTTATATGTAAGAATAGATACTAAAATTAAGTTCTTCTCTAATCTTGGAACATAGACAAGTTTTTGATTTTTTTTTATTGTCCATTAGGCCTAGTAACACTTATCTCATAATATCATTTAATTTAATTTGATATATTATCTCCTAAAAATATATATGCACCATTATTAACTCCATGGTATGTATCAAACTAATATCTTTTGCTTGAAATGTGGATCGATGAACTATAATCTATGAACTAGGCAGTATCATCATCTATTTCTACTGATAAGGAAGCATTCGACACAAACAATTTAAGATTGCTAAAATCATGATTTATTTCCTCATCTCTATCAACATAATTTATTGTAAGCCTTCTTTGTTTAAATTGTTCAGACATTATTTTCATGCAATTCTTAGTAAAATGGCCAGGTCCTCCATAGTAATAACACACATCATGTTTATTTGAATTTGATTTTGGAGATGGTTTACAATGAAATTATTTTACCTGTGGTATTTTGCCTTTATTTTATCCCATTGTTTACCTTTGAAGGACTGCTTCCATTTATCCATTAATGCTAAATCGAAATTGGGAGATTTTTTATTAAGAACTCTTGTCCTTTCTTCTTCTTGCATGTGTATACTTTCCAAATAATCAAGTGTAGGAGTTTTCTCTCTAGTTGGAAGAGAAGTGATACATATATGACATTCATTAAGAATTCCATTTAATGTGACATTAACGAAATTTTAACTAGAGATATTATTTCACCAATGCTACTCAATTTTCCTTTTATATTCTTAATTAAAGAAATAAAACTACTAATAGTGTCATTTTATTCCATCCTAATTTAAAGACTACTACCCTTTAAATACAATATTCATCTTGTAGTATTTGTCTCATACAAACCTTTGAGAGTATCCCAGGAATCCTTAGATGTTTTTCACACTCGTATGTTTGGAATAATGTTATTCTTAATGGACATCCACAAAATCAACTTCACTTTGTTTTCCCATCACTCCTAATATTTAATTACGACAACTATGGCTTGAGGGGACTATATATTAACTTCATTTCCAAACACAATCTTCCATGTATTGTAGCCTTCCATCAAAGTTTACAACTAAAACTTCCTATTTTTATATTTTTCTCCATATAAATTATTTGAATGAAATAGATTATAAGACTTCACTAATACATTTTCCATAACAATTAAACTTATAAGATAACACAAGAATAAACCCGCAAGAGAAAATTATAAAATGTTTATTAAGCTTCACAACTAAAATATCCAAACTGTTATTTCAATATTCCAATAAAATCATGGCTTCATGACTCATCAATCTTTAAAGTCTTGAAAAAACTAAAATGGAAATTTACATAAGCTTACGAACCAAATATTAAAATAACGACCACAAACATTTTTTCGATGTAGTTAGAAATTTCCATGAACGTAGGAATCTAATCTCAAAAAAATACCTCAAACTTATTTTCGCTTAGTTCAAACTTAGGTATTTGTATTAACAATAAAGATGTTGAAATTCGGAAACTAATTTTTATCGTAAATAACCATAATATGTAAAATATACCACCTTTAGAATATGTGATCCCCAACTTAATTCCAAATAAAACCAAATAAGTAGCTTCATTTTTTTACTTGATTACCAAATTTTTCACCAAGTACGATATTAATTTTAGAATATATTGATTAACTATTGTCCGACCAATTTATAAAAGCATTCAAAGATTATTTTTTAATCTTGAAATTTTACGCACCCTTTATTTGTATAGCTTCTACAAACAAAGGCTCCTTTGACCTCCAAACCGAAAGAAATGGTGGTTTAGTGAGGACGCAATGGCTCTATCACACAGTGACTACAAGCAAGATTTACAACGACTCTCTCTCATGTCGTGGCTCTAACAATTCAATCACACTAAGTAGTCTCTATGAATTCATACACAATAGTATCTAGGAAGAAAGGAAACTCTCATATGTAGCAATGTAATAGTAACGACCTATGATCATTGGTCGTCACCAGAACCTTTATGAACTGTACAAAAACTTCTCTATGACATGTTAGGGTCAGCAGTTTTCTTTGTTTTGAATTGTTATTTTGAATCCATTAATTTGCAGTGTTTCAATAAGTCAAACTTACAAACACTGTTACTATCATAATTTGGAGTGTCACAATCCAAAACATCGCCATGTGTATAATAATCAAGTGGTTTGGTCAAAATCTTGAAGATAATTTTTGTTGTGGGGAGTCATTGTCACAAATTTTGAGCAATTGAGTTAGGTGGTATGTGTCGATAATGAATCTTCCAAAAGGTCTACCTGAGTCAGTGTTAGTTGAAAATCTTACTTCTCAAAGCATTATTGCCATTAAGAGAAACACATTTCTTTTCCCCTCCTAGTATATTCATTTTTCCCTAAGACTCTAACCCACATCCTACATTTCCCATCTCCCATTTCCCTTTGATAAAATACTATACCGCATCCCCCTATTCACTAATTATTTCCTATTCATAGACTATATAACTATCATGTTCCCCATCCCATCCTAGATCTATCCCCTTAAATTTCCATGATTGTGAATCATATTGACACATCCCACATATCCCCCCACTACTCAAAATACCATACCCAACCAAAATTTCTAATGATTATCATAGAAATCATAATACATTTCAAAATAGGTGCCTACGCAACATTACACAATGGGAGAAACATAACAACGAATCCAAATGGAATCAAAATATTGCCATCTCCTTCACACATTTTCTAGAATAGTTGATCTCCAAGCTCGTTGATGGTAATGGTCGAAGCATAAAGGGGGTTTTGTTTTATAGACTTTCATCTGACAAAGTGATGTCGGACCACATGATAATGTCACATGGCTCCATACTGGGCTTAGAATCAGACACCTCGGCTCATGAAGCATTCATCAGAGCTACCATTGAAGCCAAAAAGCAATTTGGATGATATTGTGAGATTGACAGTCAGATAATCAGACAAACCTGTCAAGACCTTCAGACTACAGATGTGAGTTCTCAGAGGATTGCCGATTGTCTGAAACACAAGAAGAAGAATCCAGGTTATAGATGTAGGAAGAAAGCTTTCTACAAACAAAATATGGTGATCAAGGAAACAAAACTGGACCACAATGATTTATGCCGTTGGGTGGCTAGTTTACAGAAGAGAGCTTTAATTGGGAGATGGATGTTTCCCGAAGGCAATGATGCCGATATGGACTGCTGGGTTCGACAAGTTTGGTTTCTTTTGATAGAATATGATCCTAGAGTTAGTATGCTTCTCAATGGATGGTGTAGTATTCATTTTATGGATGAAAGGGATATTTACAAGGTTATCCATCAGACCTGGGTTAGAGGTCGCAGTTTCATGCAGCTTGTTCCTTGGTACTTGGGGTTCAACCCTGTTATGGAAGCTCCAAAGAGTCAGGTTATTTGGGTCAAACTCCCCGAGCTTCCTCTGGAGTTCTGGACTCATAAGGCTCTCAGATCCATTGGGAATTCTATAGGCAGAACGAAATATATTGATCCCAGTATCATTGGTGCCGGTGACAAAAGGATTGCATGGATCTTGGTCGAAGTGAAATTTGGTGGGGGTCTGCCGGGGGATGTGGACCTTATATGGGGACAACGTCGTCATCGTCAATACATCGAATAATAGGGTATCCCATTCCAGTGCCTAATTTGTCATCGGACTGGCCATCTTTGGGATCACTCTCCTCTCCATCACAGGGTTCGTTGGAATGGGAAACAAAAGTCGGATGACCAACGACAAAATCAAGGCTCTCCAGGTACACCGGGTGGGCTCATATCATGTAAATCTTACCCTACTTCCTTTGATGATGATGACGCATATGTTTCTGCCAATGCTCATAGTGATGGAACTATATTGGTTGATGATGGGGTGGGACAAGATTTGTTCAATTATGCTCCGGATCATTCTGAAATTTGGATGGGTCGAGAAGATATACTGTCTGGTCTGGAACCTGGGCAGGTGGTTGTTCCAGAATCTCTAAAGGTTGTAGACATTAATACAATATATGGGCAGGTTGATGACCGGGTGGATGACCAAGAACATCTAAATGTTGTAGAAGTTAATACCATATATGGGGAGGTTGATGACCTTGTTTCCCCTTCTCAACACCATGAGAAAAGCCATAACGCGAGACACATAAAAGTGATGAATATCCCTCCTTCTCCTGGGTTCACTGCGGACTGTGCACTTTTCACGTCAACTAATTATAATGTTGGGAACTGTCTCAAGTGCATGATTCCCGGATTCCTGATGACACTTACCTCCCACAACCCTTGTCATCATCCACCGATGAACAAGACGACTTGAATCAGTCTCCACGTAATTCGGTCAGTAGTGACATTGACTCGCTATTAGGTAACCCAAACTTAGACCTTGCTGCCCTTACAGTCTTTGAAAAAGTCATTGTCTCTCCTGCTATAGTCAATTCTCCTTCAAATGTGTCCAATGTCACCATCCAGAAAAAAAAGAACAAAAGTCTGCATCTTTCTAGGGGTTCTCCAAGAGCTTTGTCGCCCATCTCCGATGAGCATGATAATTACACAGACATTCCTATTGTTGTGACTGATGACATCAGTGAAAACATCTGGGTGCTTAGAGAAAGTCGACCCGCTGCCACTCCACAATGATCCATTTCTTTTCAATGAACATTCGGGGGTTGGATGATGCCTCCAAACACCATTGCCTAAGGAATATTATCAATTCTAAGAAGCCTTGTATCATATTGTGTCAAGAGACACTTAGTAATAGGGAAAAGGCCATTAACACTTTTCTAATCATTTGTAAAGGATGTTAGGCTGTAGCTGTTGATGCAAATGGACATTCAGGAGGTCTGATTGCTCTGTGGAATCCTTATTGGGTGAATTTTAAGGCATACAGGTTCTTTGGTGGGATCATTTTGGTGGGTCACATTCGAGGTTTCGATGACCTACTTAACATTGTCAATCTCTACGCCCCATATCATAACAGGTGCCCTTCTGGAAACACATTAAAAATTCGTGGATTCTATCTTTAAGGAATTTTATAATAATGGGCGATTTTAACTCTACTTTGAATCTGAATGAAATATGGGGTGACAGGGCTAGGATCGACTGCATGGCTGGTTATTTGAATGAATTGTTGTCTGACTATCAAATGGTGGACATACGTCCTTCACCTATTATCCCGACATGGACGAATAAAAGGATTGGTATTGAGTAAATAGGTAAAAGATTGGATCAAGCCTTGGTTAAAGACAGTCTCATAATCTCTTTGGGATTGCCCAGATCTTAGGTGTTGGTCTCTAATATTTCGGATCATATGTCGATCCTCCTTACCTGGAGGTTGGGTGATAGACTGATGGGTCTGCATTTTAAGTTCAATAGGGCATGGTTGGAGGAACAATACTTTATTGAGATTATTCAAAGGGTGTGGCTGAATGGGGCGAATTTGGTTAATCTCGTCGAGTGGAACCTTTTTCACCAAAAAATGCAAACATTGAAACAAGCGACCAAAAATTGGGAGATCAACAAGAAGAAGGAACTCAAAGCTGAACTGACAACGATAAAGGAAAAAATGAGGTGTATTTATTTGGGATTCAAGGATCTCGCTCCGGACACACAGACCTATGACCTTTTCAAATCCCTTTCTGATAGGGAAAAATAAATACTTACAATTGAAGAGATTTCTTGGAAATTTAAGAGTAGGAATAGATGGTTAAAAGAAGGAGACCGTAATACAAAACACTTCCATAAATGGGCTAATGACCGTAGATGTCATAATGCAATATGGTGTATCAAAAGGTTAGACAGTAGCTATGCAACCACTACTCCGGACATATAGGATGAATCCCTTCGACATTTCTCAGCTTTCTACCAACAAGACCAGGAGATTGATTTCACTTGCCAACAATGGGTATTAGACCATATCCACAAAATATATGAGGAGGATGACATAAAAATTTTGGATGAATAGATAATGGCAGCAGAGGTCGAGGGGATGCTCAAATCTCTTCCACATGACAAGTGTTCAGGTCCCGATGCTTGGACATATGAATTGTACTTATTCTTCTTTTACATAATGGGTGTTGAGCTAACGGAAATGATGGAATTATTCAGATCCACTGGTCATATTCCGTCGAATTTAAATTCCACATTCATAGCTCTTATACCGAAAAATGATAACCCTTCCACCTTTGGGGAATATCAACCGATAGCTCTATGTAATCTTCTGTATAAGATTACATCCAAGATCATTGCTAATAGGTTGAAACAGGCATTATTAGTCCATATTTCTCCAGAACAATATGGTTTTCTTAAAGGCAGGTCAATACATGATGCCATCGCTATTGCGCAAGAGATTCTACATTGCCTGTATTTTCAGAAACGATAGGCTTTGATTATGAAAGTTGATCTGTATAAGGCCTACGATACACTAGATTGGTATTCTATCCATCTCGTATTATTGAATATTGGTCTGCCACTTAGGATTATCTGATGGGTTATGTATTGCATAACCTCGGTCAGATATGTTGTCATTGTTAATGGACTGCCAACAACATTTTTTGAGGTGGGTCAGGGGCTTAGACAAGGATACGCTTTGTCCCCTCTTATTTTCATTTTAATCATGGATGGATTCAGTAAATTGATGCACATGGTGACACAAAAAGGTTACATTGTCGGCTTCTCTTTATCTAAATCTACATCTGCCTCCCACTCTTTATTCGTGGATGACATGTTGTTGTTTGGAAGTCTTATAAGGAATCACTCGTTTTATGTCCACTTCCTTCTCAACATATTTTCTACTGCCATAGGTTTATGCATTAATAAGGCAAATTCCTTCCTCTTATATGAGTATGGTGATGTGAATGAAATCCAATTCATTGCAGAATTCTTTGGGATTGGATTCTAGGTGGTTTCAGATGGATTGCAGTATCTTGGATATAAAATCAAGCCCTGTGGATACAAGCATTTAGATTGGCTTTGGCTGGTTGAGTGTTTCAGGGGGAAAATCAATAAGTGGACACATAGATGGCTTTCCATGGGCAGAAGATACATTATGATTCAAGCGGTCTTATCTCAACTTTTGGTATATTGTGGACACTTATTCTATTTACTAGAAAGTATTGTTGAGGATATCAACAAGATAATAGCTCGATTTCTATGGAATGGTTCTAGAAATCCTCAAAAATTCCATTTGGTCAAGCTTGATACCTTATGCAGACCCAAAACTCATGATGGATGGGGCATTTTGAATACAAGGATATTCAACATCATCCTTCTTATTAAATCATTCTGGCGCCACATCCAAGGCCCTGGTATTTGGTCTGATATTGTTAAAGGTAAATACCTTGAGGGTGATACTCTCCATAAACTACTATGTCATGAATTCCAAATTACATCGACCTAATATGCTATTTAGGGCAGTTTCAAGAAGGTCTCGGGACACATCACTGATAGATTAACATGGCTCTTTAGAGACGGGAGTCGCATTCCATTGGGAGACATTAACATGCAAGGTTTTAACAGGAAGTCAAATCCATCTATCCGCCTCATACATAGATTGGCTCATAGGGGTATATGCTATCTATCTCAGACTATTTATATGTGGTCCTTTGGTGCCCCAGTGTTTGAAAACGTTGCACAGTTGGGTCTACATGGCGAGGAGGTTTCTGAATGGGAACAAGTTTTAGACTCATTGAGGGCGGCTGGCTTTTTTCATTCTGTTGGGGGTGATTGTGTCATATGGGAGGGTCCGATAATGGAGAACCATCCAATTGTGAAAGATATATACTACAGGATCAACTTTCAGTTATACTCTACTTAGATTTCCCAGAATTTTTCCCCATATTAGAAGCGTAGTCTTCCTACAAAAATCATCGTTTTTTGGTGGCTCACCTGGAAGAACAAAATACTCACATGGAGTAACCTTCTTAAAAGAGGCACTTTGGGGCCTAGTAGATGTTCCATTTGTGGACGATCAGAGGAGTCAACCGAACATCTTTTCTTCCAATGCCTTGTGTTCATTCAACTCTGGAAATTATTCTCCGTACATTTCATCGATCCAACCTAGATTTCAATAGATTTTATCTCTATCCCTGGTGAATGGGACTCAATGAAAAGTAAATTTAGATCGTTGGCTTTCTTTTTTATTTTGGAAGTTTGGCTCGCTAGGAACCGGCTCATTTTAGATGGAACTGCTTTCAACCTTCCCAATATTTATAGTACTATTATGAGATGGATCAATGATCACCCCATCAATATTATAAGCACAATTGATGGATCTCACAGGATTTGGCCACATGAGATATCCCTCCCTGCTATTTTTTTTATGGTGCTTGCAGAGATGGTAATACAGGATGTGGCGCTTGGATAAAAATAGCGGGCCGAGAAAGGATCCATTTACACTGGAATGGTGGTCTGGGGACCCATAACAAGGCTGAAATCATGGCCCTTTTGGGTGGGCTATTAGCTACTGTCAACATGGAATTATCAGAGGTTCATATTTATGGAGACTCTGATCTAATTATTGGATGTGTCACGGGTCGGCTCCATATGCATATCCCAGATATACAGGGATGGCTCAATAGAGTACAACGGCTATGGCATATACTGGGCTCCCCACCCATCTCCCGCATATATAGAGATCAGAATATGCGAGCTGAAGGACTGTCCAAAAAGGGGTTAAATTAAGATTTTGGCTTTATACAGGTGGTTCATTACAGGGACGGGGCTAAAATATGGGAATCTACAATCTCTATGCCTTAATACTCAGACTAAGCATATGAAGCTAACATCCAGTAATTTATATGCTTCCACTGTCTGGTAAGTTTTTTTTGCTAACTCTCTATGTTGTTTTTGGTTTTTTTCATCCTCCTTTGATATACTAAGTTCCACATACAAGCAAGCCTTATCATTTCTCTATCCTCAAGCGAGCCTGATCCTAAATTTTGATTACTACACGAGTTAATTGTATAACCTCCCATATAAATCAACATTACATATTTAAAGGAACCGACATATGGGATCCTATGTAGTCAGCAGGACCTGGTGATTTTACATCCCTACTGATAATCTGAACCAACTACTGAGCCAGAATATGGAGTTGTTAAGCGAGCCTGTTTCATATACCTACTGCTTTTCTGATGCATCAACCGAGCTAGACTATGGAATAATAATAAAAAGCGAGCCTATTTACATGAAATTCAAGAGAGCTAGTTTTCAAATATTATTCTTCATGAACGTTTGCAATTATATCAATGCTCTCATTTTAATGGAGACATACAAGATGATCTCCCTATCTGTAGCTATTTTTTTTAGATTCTTGGACGTTAATACAATAAGCGATCCTGCACATGCTTTTATCAAGGGAGCCAGCTATCAATTTTTCACACTGGTGTCACCTTTTTTCCTTTTTTCATTGCGAGTCAAGTATCTGAATTGTTCAATATTCTTATATACTGGGATCGATTTGGATGTTTTCATTTATATGGACTCAAAATATGGATTGGGTGGTTTCTGCCCCCAGAAATGATTGATCCCAACATGTTTTTAGTATGTAACTCCTTTCTTCCTTAGAATTTGTCTCTATTAATCATGGCGTTTGGATCATGATTTTATTATCTTCACAAGATGAGAATGTAATGTTTTGACAAATGAACTGTTAATGAAAACAACTTTTTTTTCTTTCTGAAAAAAAAATTGTCGAAGCGTAAAGAGTAATTCATAGCCTAGTCAAGCCAGGGATCGAAGCTACAACCACAATGACCACATAAGTTGTTTCTCCACAGAGGTGATACAAAATTGTCGTTGCACACAGAGCACTATGAAATTTCTACGCAACATATTTTAAAAGTCATAGAACATTGACATGACTGGATTTTTATTTTCACAGGTAGGGCCATGCCACTAAAATATTAAGATTGTTTTACTACCTAATTCAAGTTTTGATAAGCCGTGATTAGCCTTCCATATAGAGTCATCGTGCATACTTTATTTCCACGCAGACTGTAATTTTAAAAAAATCAGAGTCAATGGTTTGTGAATGAATTTTAATTAATGTTGAGTGTTGAGATGGTCTAGGGTGAAAGCTTGAAGAGTCATGAAATTTCCTAGTCACCATTGAAACTATTAGTGCACCATGTCATCACTGCACATCGAAATTATGGAATACACTTTTAGTTGTTGTTTTCTAAAATAGAAGTCTCATATTGCTTTTATCTTCAACCTAACCTGCCTCAAGGTATAGGTAAGCATTCCTGGTGTACATATGTCATATGGCTCCCATTACAAACAAGAAGAGGGGCAAAATTTGTGCATGTATAGCCTAAAACTTTAGCCATGGTAAACTCTAGTCCAACTATTAGGGTTTCATTTGAAAATAATGGATGTGCCCATTTCTATGAAAAGATTCAAGGAGTGGATGATCATGTATAGTTGGTCAGCCAATTTTCTTTAATTTTCAAGGATGGAAAGGTCAGGTTAGGATTTTTAGAGATGGTCATCATCGAGAAACTCATTATTGATGCTACATGCCTTCTTACATATGGGTAAAACTGGTTCAAAGGGGATCATCGCAATACCTCATTCTTCAAAAAAATTGTCAAATCATATAATTTTGATACCTTTGATACAACCTTCCCAAGGATATATCTTCACAATCAGCACAAACAACTGCTTAAAGTCATGCAAAGGTATTTCACTTGTGAGGGTAGGTTCCGTAGAGTCTATCAGTATCACCTCAGACTCCTGGTGCATTTTACAGCCAAGAAGAACATGAAATTACCTTATTAATTTCTTAAGATTTTGGGGAGGATGGAAGAGAAATTACAGCTTAAGAAAGATAATCACATGTCAATCTTATTCCATTTCTCCTTGATAAAAATCCTAGTGATGTTTCAACTTGAGAAGAAGAAGGTTTCTTGGTCTAGTTTTTTCTTCAAGTATTTCTTTATTTCTTCAAACATATCCTTCACCAATTGAGGTTTTTGAATAAAAGGAAAAACCACATGATGAACCAATGACTAAGACAATGAAGGAAGCAAGCGAAAATGAAAAAGCAAGAACAAAACCCAACAAAAATTTAAGAAATAGGAAAAGTGCGAAAGGAAAGAAGAAGGACCAGGTGTTGGTGGCTAATGTGGTAGATTTCCAAACAAAAAAGGTTCATTTTAAATAAGAAGAGAGAGTGAAGAATTAAAAATTCTTATTGAGACCTAGAACTAGGTCATTGGTCAATAAGGGTGTTGAGGAGGTAAACCCTCAAAAATTTGATGTCATTTCATAGGACAAGATAGAAGAATATCTTAAAGAGTTTGAAATAGCCCAGATAGAAGAAGAGGATCCAAATATGACTAGGATGAAATATGCACTTGCTAAGTCACAACTCAAAATAGAATTCTTAAAAAGACAAAACTAATAGCTTAGGGAGGAAGCCATACAAGGAGCTCAACGAAAGGAAAAGGAAAATCTACCCCTCAAATATATTTTGAAAGATAAGGGTAAGAAAGTTGCAGATGTTGAGCATTCAGGAAAGCCCAAAATGGAGTCTAGTTAGCTTACAACAAGAGCAACAATTCAAAAGCAAGAATGGGTGTATAAGATGAAAGAGATAGCCCAGTCACCTGATATACCATACTTTTACCAAGAGAGGGACTATCACAGGTACCTGTAAGAGCTTGAGGATTTGCAGATGGAAGTAATGGAAGTGCCTCAAGATAATGAAAACATTAAGAAAGAAGTTAACCAATTAATTGTATATTGTAAAAAATAAGTGATGAATGCTTCTGAGACGATAGATAGATGCAAGAGGTGTGCCAGATGGTATCGCCCTACAAGGAGACAAGAGAATTTATTTTATATCTGAAACTTGATGCTGAAGACAAAATGACGTGCATGAAACAAAGCTTGGCAAGAGCTTAGACATTGGTGAGGAAATACAGATAATTTGTTGGAGTACTCCCTACTGGTAATGTTCCTAGGCCAAGGCCTAAATCAAAACCTAAATCAAAGTCCTCTCAGTCAATATGGATTAAAGAAAATTATCCTCCACACAAAGGCACTAAATTTAAAGCATCCACCAGCAAGACTTCATCCAACAAGAGAAAGAGGAGGCAACATTATGTTCTTTGAGTTTTGAAACTTGGATAGTGGTTAAAGTCTCTTGGTGTTGCATAGCAGAAATCCTTTTTGTTTTTGTAGAGGCTGTAAGTAATCATTTTTTATATTATGGAGTTGTCTTGGGTACTATGAGAACTTTGGTATGCTTCTAGTTTTTCTCATGGAATTTTGATGGTGGGAAAGAGGCACAAAATATAATTTGAAGATCAAAACTATGCAGCGTTGCCCAGCTGCTACGCGCATAATGCACACAAGTTAATTGTGTTTTTGGGGATTATATATGTCACAAGGAGAGTGTATGAACGTGTTGTTGAGTTAGGAGTTGAGTCTTCATCTAGTCAGCAGCCAGGTGTATATCATCATGAGGAAATTCATGCCAACAGGGCAGGCCACCCACTTGTGGCGCAACACTGATATGAAAAATTACTATTGTGTTTTCTTTTTTTTTCCATAAAAGTTTGGTTCTTTGTTTATGGATAATTGTTATGGATTTGGACACTTTTTGTATATAGGATAGGATGATATGATCGTAGTGGTTTTATTTTTTTCTATTAAAAGAAAAAAACTACAAAAAATGTTAAAGTTTCTTCTTTTGGGTTTGATTCGATCCACTTCATGGATAAGAGATGCATTGCATCTAGAAATGGTATTTTAAATGTTGTATGGATATTTAATGTCAAATGTTTGAAGAAAGAAAGGGTTGGATAGTATTACGAACTAGTTTTCAGAGACTTGTGTATTGTGATTTTATTTCCCTTGAATAAAACATTTATGGCCCAATTGTTCCAATGACCTTTTGCAAAGATAATTGTGATATGATGCTTCAGTTCAGTTTAGCTCATGTATATTAATTATCTTATCCACCTCCCTCTTCAATATTTTTTTATGGGTGTAATGAATAAGTTTTATTAGAATTCATCTTGTAATTATCTAATTAAGTTGTGTCACTATTGTAGCCTAATTAGAAGTAGCTTATACCATAATTCACTGTTGTGTACTATTAAATACTTACCCAGGAATATGCAATATCAGTGTTCCACATGTTCTGTTACAACTGAATAAGTATTTTTTTATGTTTATCTTCCACCATACTAAAAATATGTTCCCTTTCTTCGAAGTATGTACTAGACAAGCCTGTGTGAGTGTAGTTGGTTGTTATTTGCATAGGCATGATAGGCCAGTAAATTTTGTCATAACAACTATTAATTTTCTAGAAACAATTTTTTATTCCTAACAAATGATTTAAACCCTTCAGATCTTGTACATGTGTTCTCTATAGTATCAAAATATTTATTTTTCTTGACTGAGGAAGTCCCCCCACCTCCCGATTGGGAAAGACAAGTTCCTAGACAAATGTGGTTTTGTGGTTAACTTTGTGGCCCTTTATCTCAGCTTACAGGGATTCATGAAGTGCTAACGTGACACACCCTCAATGATCTCTCACATTGACCACTCATAGAAAAACCTCACACTCTCAAAGATCAACTTAGCTCTGATGCCAAATCAGAGTATGCACATAGAAAAATTGATCATTGCATTTCCAATGAAAGATATTTATTCAAAAAGATGAAGGTTATAGATTTTCGGTGGAAATGGATTCTTCAAGAAGCTCAAAGAATTATCCAAAAGCCACAAGAAAACCTACCTAATGAATTTAATGGAGTTGGTAAAGGTTGGTTGGAATTACTGTCTTGGATTTTTGACAAATTTAACTAGAAAATATATCTAGAAAAATTACAAAACATATAAAAAGTATATTCGAAAAAAAAAATCATATTAACCCTAGTAGTAGATAGTGCTAATCATAGTAACAATAATAGCACATAGTTGTAATCATACCAATAGAGAGCATGGTAGTTGTTGCTTTTTTTTTTATTCGAATACATTTATGCATCAATAGGAGACAAATACATCATGTCCTCTAATAATTTTAAAGCCAAAGGAATATTTTCTTATTAAATCATGGGGTTTTATTTTCACTATATGCATGCATACTGAAGTTGTGCAATATAATAGATTACAACTCATAATT
This sequence comes from Pinus albicaulis, assembly GCA_034641835.2. Classification (NCBI taxonomy): domain Eukaryota; kingdom Viridiplantae; phylum Streptophyta; class Pinopsida; order Pinales; family Pinaceae; genus Pinus; species Pinus albicaulis. Next base: position 1,787,762,368 of record CM076578.1, on the reverse strand, counting down.
CATAAGGATCAATTGATTTAATTATCAATCCACTAAAAAACTAAACTTATCAATTACTAGAAATTTGAATCATAATAACAAAAAAAATGGGATATAGCTTCGAATGTATAAAATAAGGATGCCATATTTTTATTCTAAGGTTAAAAATTTTGTTAGAATAAGGAATTACTAAGAGGGGGGCTGAATTGGTAATTGTATGACTACTTTCAATTTTTCTTTTGAATATAATCTTACTTCATACCTCTACATTCTGTTACTTATGAGAGCATTCATTCATAGATAAATAAGAATTAAGACATGAGCATTCATATGTTTAGTAATAGTTCTCATCCTCAATGCACACACATTGAAACAAGTATTTTTCATGTGGAAACCAAAAGGGTAAAAGCAACCAATTTATTGTTGTCTTAAGATGTAAATTAAGAACCCACTTAATTCCATTAGCTTTTTTGTGAGCAACCACTTGATTAAAGTAGAATGTTTATGAGAACCCACTCACTAGAGGCATATACCCCCTTAGGATAGCAAGAACCAACTTATCAAGAGGCACCAAGCTCTTTGAATGGAGATGACCACTTGTTGTTGCCACTATTCTACTATTTCATACAATTTTAGAACTAAAAATAGAGGCATTTATAAATAGGAAAAATAACAATCCATTGTGTCATAGAATTCCATTTTGGTCTTGGTCCTCTGTTGAATCACTGACTCCTCCAGTCCTGCACAGCCACACCTTTTGTACTCTACTCAACATAACATTTGATCAACACTCTTCTGTCTCACAACTCATTCTTGGTTTATTCTCCTTCGACTTAGGTTTTTTTCTCTCTCTCCCAACATGTCCACTACTCTCTCCACTTTGAAAAGTCAGCGGTACAATTTTTATCCTTCTTTCTCAAAGGGCTTTCGATGGTTTTGTTCCATTGTTGCGTATCACACAGTCATGTTTCTATCATAGGTACATACCACTCAAGTGTTTCACCATGTGCAATGCATGAATACCTTTGTGTTGACTCATTGAATTCTGTCATAGAATTAATCTCCAGAATGGCCTCCTGAAGTATTTTCAGAACTACCATGTATACTTCCATACTGAGATTTTAATTCAGAGTATGTTCTGGAAACTCTATAGGGACTTCCCATGCATGTTTATTTCCTATAAGAACTAGACAATATACGAGAATGGAAACTTTCCTTCTCCATTTCATTTAATTCAAATAAGGCATGCATGAGATTAGGATCATAACTAGCTTTACTGCATTATTTATTCTCTCTTAGTCAGTGACCTTTGTGCCTTGTTCCAGTTGTTATTTTGAAAAGATACCAAATTTGTGGTAATGAATTTAAAACTTGGCTACCAACCCATCCTTTCTTATCAATTCTCTGTATTGAATCATTGAAATACACCATATCATAACATTTCAAAGGTTGAACTTTATGATGTTTCTCTCCTCAATATCATTGGCTCCCTTTTCCTTTAGCTCCTTTGGCATGTTCTTTCTCATAAAAATAGGCTTGTGACCAATGGATTCACACTTAGATTCTATGACCTTCCATGATCCTATCAAGGTCCAACCTTCCCTTGTAAACTACTCAGCCCCCTTGGGTCTTTGAACTCTCATGACCATATGCCAACTTAACATTAGAAGCTCCTTTCATCGTAAATTTTCAAAAACCATTTGAACAGAAGTTAAGGTATCCTCATTCTCCAGTATGTCGAAATCTATGATGACATCATCATTCTACATGGAAACTCTGTAGTGGTTACATGTGTCATGTGGATTTGGCCCATTATGCCACCGAATAGTGTTGAATCCGCCTCCCACGTGTCTTCCCATACTACCATGTCATGTTGATGTCAGTTTCGACAACAACTTTATGGAGCCAATCTCATTCTGTCATGTGTCCTTTTAGAGGAGGGAGAAGAGGGTCATAAATACCTTAGTTTTGCAACAATAGCCTTATGATAATTTCATATATCCTTGACCTTTGATATCCCGATATCCTAGACCTTTGATATCGCAGAGAACTCTAATGTTATGATATGCTGATATAATATGATATTACAATATCTCGAGCCTCTGATATTCCATTATCCTAGACCTTTGATATCCCTATATCCTAGACCTTCGATATTCTCATATTTGATATGCTTCCTACTTCCATATCTCATCCTTCTCAAGGCTTGAAATCATTGCACTTTGAGAGACCACATATTTTTATCCAGGAGCCCTTTTTTTGACTTACTTTGGTCATTGGAAATCTCTTCCAAAGAAATTTTCAATGGATAGGATATGATGTAGGCTTGTATCACATTTTCCGCATATGAGGTGATCGTAAATTCTTTGCCACACTTTTATCTTGACTATTATTCTTGGGCTTGGAATGTTGATCTCTTAACCACCATAGTCATCATTTTACGACTTCTCCATAACCCTTCTACTCTGGGAATTATCTACCAGTAATCTGCAACTTTTAGTGGATCACTTTTGGAAACTTAGAGACATATTTTATGGATTTTTAATAAGCCAAATACTGTAATCATTCTCTACCAGAGGCTTGTAGTTATCAATGGATCCCTTCTAGACACTTGGAAATATTTATTATTGCTTCTAAATAAGCCTTCTATTATGATGATTATGTACCAGAAGCTTGTAGCTATCAATGGATCACCATTGAGTCTTGCTAACATCAATGAAAACACTAACACAACCACCCATTTTCCAACAATATCACCCTTTGGCATCATTGGAAACACCATAAGATCCCCCTAAAACTAGCCATGGTGTTTTCTGATAACTCTTCTCCCCATTTGACATCAATGGAAAAGAGTAATTCTTGAATACTCCCCCTAAACCATTGCTTGTGTCCCACATGTTGTGTAGCTGCCACCACCTAGAAAAATGAATTCATTTGGAGGGAGGAGTCACAAATCCTTTCTTCTTCGTGACATATTAAAATGGTTATATTTCCAGTGTCTTAGTAAATATATCTACCAATTTCTCTTTATTGGCCACATACTCAAGTCTGACAACGTTGGTTGCAACTTGTTCCCTAAAAAAATGGAACTTGATAGGAATAAGCTTAGTCTTTGAATGCATGATATGATTTTTGGAGATGTTGATGGAACTTATGTTGTCACACATTATTGGAATAGGATTAGTCAAATATACCTTAATATATTTTAAATTCTACTTCATATATATAATCTATGTGTAATATGTAGCAACAACAATATATTCTACTTTAGTAGTCGACCAAATATGCTAAGAATTTTCCCAGGAAGAAGGTTGCACTAGAAGTACTTTTCCTATGATTAGTGCTTCCATCCCAATATGCATTAGTCTATTCCTTCTGTTAGGGTCCTATAATAATAGGGTTCATAAATTTTGACTTGACTTTAATAGTATTTTAAATATGTACATACCTTTCTTTTTGCAAGTTGTTTTCCCATATTTTGAAAAAATGAAAAATAATAAAAAGCCAAAAAGAGGGTAGCAAGTCCTAAAAGAAAGATCAAAGGACTTAGAAAAATATAGACCCCAAAAGAAAAAGAGAAATAAGACCTGAAAGTGAGCAAATCCAAATGCCACTAATTTTACTTTTACTGCAAGAATAATGATTATGTGCAGAGTGTTAATAAATTCCATAATCCACGATCAGTTAAAAAATTTAATCTTAACTTTTCATGCTTTCAATTTCACGTTTTAGATAGAGAATAAAGATTTGTCAAACAGTTTAGACATGAAAAATCAGTAGATAGGTAGAGAATAATGAAGAGCTCAAAAGTTTAATCTGAGCCCTCAGATGAAACAAGGTTGATTTAGATATTTTTATGCTTTGAAAGAAAATGTTTTAGGGTTGCAAGCCTAAATTCACCCATGAAAATGAAGTAAACATGTTAGAAATAAAGATGGGTATGTAGAAAGAAGTTGAGAAATCATGTAATCAAGCATCATCGGGAAAAAAATCACTAATTTCCTTCCCTTACAAGTATTCAATATTCTAAACTATCAGTCAGAAGGCTCGGAGCATTTATCTGACTTTTTTTGGGACCGTACCCAAGGCTCGATGACTGGTTAGTTAAAAATATTGAATTCCTACATTAAACCCACATTCATCAATATTTACCCTTCATTCATAAAATCATAATATCTTTTCCTGAGTAAAAAAACCTATTTTTTACTTAGTAAAAATAAATTCCTCAGTAATTAGCTTCATTCCCTTCCAAAATCATTCATAAAATCCTCAAATTACATTTATCCTAAGTATAAGTGAAATAATATTAAAAAGACAACGATGCTTTACTTTGTCTATGATTTACACTTTACTTAGAGATTAACATGTGTTTTGTTTCCATTTCACTACCATTTTTCATATTAACTTCTAACTAAAACTATTAAATCCCTAAAAATACACCTACCCATATGATATTAATTCCGTTATATTTAAAATAAACCCCCAAACCCTTTATTTTAAGTTTAGACCAAATTTTAATATTCCGCATGCACAAAATAAAACCCCGCCGTACAAACCCATTGGTCTAAACCTGTCTATGAAAATTAATCCCGCCCCCTATAGTGTTCAAACATATGTCAAAATTTTGAATAAACTATATAATATTTAACAACACCAATACATTGATTGAAACATTGTATAAGTGTTTTAATAAACCTTAAACCCCTACCACATATTACATAAATCCTAAGGTTTAAACATTATTAAAACATATTTTTATAAATATTAAGCAATTTCTGCTTCATATAACAAACTCTAGCTCCACTCCATTCCAATGCAACTTCCAAAAATATCTGGACCATTCGCATTCAATCCTGAGATCCAACGGTGAAAACTCAATATTGCATAGAAAAGTTGCACGATCACCCAAGTCCCAAATATGTGCAAAATGGGTGGTTTCATAATTCTATCTGTCCTCCACGTGTGTTTTTCTTATTGGATCGTGTGGGTTCAATCTGAAACCACTTACCGCCAAATTTCCGCATGATAACCCCTATGGTTTTAAATCCTTTGAAGCCTAAAACTGCCACTCCTGCTTGATGTGACAATCATTCAATGCAAAAGTAATGTAACAAAAATGCATATTAAACCTTTGAAACGTAATTCATTCCTTTCTCTTCAGCATTAACCTTTTGCTCACGCCTCCCTGACTGTAATAACGTCCTTTTTTCTCCATTTTATGCCCGAAGAGCCTGCAAAATCTGCCCTGTGAGCATTAAAGACCGCCAAGGAGTGTTTACATTTCTTCAGAGAAGTTGTGTTTCATTCAAAACCTCAGATACATCTTCCAAATCCCAATACCTGCATTCAACAGGTATTGTTCTGAAATTTGAACCAACAATCGATTTAAAAGACATTTTAAAAAACAAAAACATAATTAGAGTTTAAAAACCAATTATAGAAACTTTCAAAAAGCCTAAAAAACAGGCCAAACGCCATCAATTTTTTTCTAGAAACCCTGTTTTACTGCTACAGGCTATTTTGAGAGAAAGTTGTGAGTTTTCTCAAACTTATGGTTTATTTCCAAGCCTTAAATCAAGCCAGAAAACCTTTGAAGGTATCCTAAGCCTCTGTGACCTATATGAAGAGACTTTTAACCCTATTTCTTAGTGACAAACTCAAGAAACCATTGTTTCTTGTTTTAAACCAGTCAAAAGCTTGTAAACCTATTTCAAACACCTAATTGGAAAGAAAAATCAAAGAAAAAGCTATACTTTGCCTAAATTATCTAAGAAATCCTCTGCTAAAGTAAAATACTCTTGCAAACTGTCTAAACTTACAGAAAGTGGCCAAAATGCCTAAGAAGCAGAGTAAAAGAAATCCTGAAGGTTCTAAAGTACCTAAAACTACCCCTGTCATAACTTCTAAGACTGCCATAGTGGTAAATCCTCTTCAGCCACCTGTTTTTGATGTTTAACACATCCCACTAGATGATACTGATTATAAGATAGCATATCCCATTATTGAATTTAACTTGTTGGATATTCATAATTGGAGTTATGAGAAATCATTAGATAATGATAGAGAAGTCCAGATTTGGGAATATCATTTACCCAAATATGTTGTCCCATTAATGCACCCATGTTAGGAGGTCATTAGATTGTGTCAGCAGTATTATGTACCTGATCAAAGAGCCATGGTCAATGCAAATAAAGAATTTATTCTCACCATTTCTGCTCAATCTATAAATCAAATGTTACATCTTCAGCCTGACCCATAAGCAGTCCCATTATCTATAGAGGCCTTAACCCAACTATACATTGGCCTAGATTTACCCAAGGGATTCATGATTTTCCAGACTTTCATGCCCTCTCATGTAGAAATTCCAAAATTGAATCCCCCATATTCTACTACTAAATTCCCAGAAGGTTCAAGGCAGGTGATTTGCATGCTTTCATTCATTCTGGGGTACTTTACTGATGAACACACTGATGAATCCATCCTGGGTTTCTTATCCACTTTCACTCCAGGCCAACCCCCATCAGTAATCTTTGATTATGCTGGTTATATTGTAGATAGTATCCATGATCAATTGATCAAATTTTCAACTAAAGGAGTGTTCAGATACACTTCTTTCCTCTTCCATATGTTGTTATATTTCCAATCAGATAAATTTCCAGTTACTCTCCAAAAGATGGACATAGAGGGAAATCCACTTTCTGTCATCTTCTGGGCATCTTTACTCAGAAAATAATGTGAATATTTCACATATTCAGAATTTTTAGAGTTATTTTTACATCCGTTGATCACAATGTTAACCAAAGTGGAGCATCCAAGAATAAATGAAGAAATGAAAAATTTATTGCAATTGTCGGAGCAGAGTAAGGTTCGTGACTGGTATTTGTATGAAAAATATAGTAACATCAGAGTATTTGGGTCAAATTTGTTACCTTACAACGTACTAAACATCCTTCAATGAGGATCTTTGCCTTGGAGTATATCAGGCAGATCCTAAACTTTGATTCCATAAATTTCATGCTAGCTAAGAAGAAAACTCAATTCAAACTAAAAAATCAGATAGGGCCATTCATATGCAATCACAGGGATGTAGAGAAATAAGTAGCAAAGGAGTTATTGGAATTCAAATTGGAAGAAAGTTTTCCTTGGAATTATGATCCAAAAGGGATCTTGAGCAAGCTAAGGGTTAAATGCAAATTAACACATTAACTGATGTTGTAGATAAAGGTAATACTAGTCATACTTTAGAGACTGCAAATCATCCAGATAAGTCCACTAAAAGAGTAAGGGAATAAGGAGTCTATGTGGAAAAAACTACAACTGAAAGGAAGTTGAGGCTCATATATAACAAAAGGCCCAAGTTAGATTCAACAAGTAAAGGAAAAGTGACAATTGATGTGGAAGAAACAGAACTTATGGAGACCAATAGAGATTTGCCAGAGACAAATGTTGCCACTGTAATTATCAATGAGCCAAATACTAAAAATTAGAATGAAGAACAAATCAAGAATGAAGATGCACAATTAATAAAAAGATAACAAGTCATGGAAGCCTCCTCATCCCAAATAGCTGAGGATAAGATTTGGATATCAGGGAAGGATACAAACAAATTAAATATAAGAATGAAGAGATCAAAACTGAAATCTATTCTCAGTTTTTGAAACAAAAACTAGGTAACCAAAATAGATTCCTATCAGCATTTTATTACTCAAGAAAAACAATGATCATGTCAGTGTTACATCCCATGGTACCAATTCCAAAGACAATTCCCGATTCTAAGAAATTTGATCTAGAAGCAGCAACAAACAATATTCATGAACTAGATCAAATAGATTTTCACAGGTAGAGTTCATAATGTTGTACTCCACTATTACAAAAAGGGCTATGTGTTCAAAAACTTGAGAACACTGTTACTAACATGAAATATTAGATGAAACTGGACAAAGCCTCATTATATACTAAGGATCTGAGAATTAAATCCTTAGAAGAACTGGTAATTAAAGTGGGATATGATCCTCCAAATGTCAATGCAGTAGAGTTATTATTGAAGAAGAATAATTATGGCATTGTAGTCTTGAGGTAACAACTTAAGATTCCTCCAAGTGAACATCCCCAGGCCAAAGAGATCATACAGGAGCAGAATGACAAAGATGATATGATGAACATCATCTTACAACTTACAGGACAAATTAAGGAGATGGAGATTCAAATGGGCAAGCTTGTCTAGGAGAAGGAAACAGTAAAAGAACCAGATATTCCTATAGTTATTGATGTAATCAATACAATAGTGCCTTCAACTTTACCTGAAAAGTTGGCACCCAAAGAACCACTAGCTACTGCAGTGCCAAGAACTTATTCCACAACCTCAACTACTGAATCATCTACAATGACAATTCAACATACAGATGAAGCCAGAAAAATAATGAAAGCCATGGAGGAAATGTCTCTTAAGACAAATGAGATCAATAGATTGAAAAAATTGATAGAGAATCTTGAGAAGTCAAATAAATTGGCTTAGATAAATGTAAAGACACATGAACAAAATGCCATCAGACTGAATGAAGAGTTAAAGAAATTGCAGAAGGAATTGACAATAAAGGAGAAAATACCATATATCAAAAATCACCTTTGGAACAATGTCATTGAAGCCATCCATGATGTATGGCATTCAATTCAGGTAATTTTTGAACAAAGAGAGTTATTACTAAAAGCACAAACAGAAATTCAAAAGTGTCAAAGTGAATTGGCTGACAAACCTAAAAAAACTTTAAGGTTGATCACCTTCCTTAACAAGAAAAACAGACAGGAGTTAGAAGAACTCAATATTAATGATAGAACTGAAACTATCCTAGAAATTAGGAAAGTTACTACAAAGAAGAATTTGATGAGGCAACTCGAAGAAAAGTGTGAAAGTATGAAGATTTCCATAACCAGGTTTATGGTCAAATTCACAAATTTGAGACAAAGTACTGCCTGAAATTATGGTCATTAATGATAACCTAATGCCTCAAAATTACTGTGATAATAAGACTAGAGATTTTGCAAAAGAACAGGTAAATAAACCATCGGGACAAGGCATACCAATAGGAAAGGTTCTACTCAAAAACTTTGAAGACTTATTCTACTTGCAACATGAGATAAAACACTTGTTTGTCATCAAGCCAACCTTTGCTAGATATACTGAAGCTGTGAAAATTTTAGGAAATTAAAAAAGATATAAATTCCTAAAGATGAGGATTGGCAAGCACTTACAAATTTATTATAAAGGATGAAAGACAGATAGGTGAAAAGAGAAAAAAATGTTTTCTGATTTAGAGTCAAAACATATTTTTACAACAGTAAGTAGTTTTTAATTATGGTGAAAGAGTATTAGAGTTTAATGAGTATAAATGAATAAAGAATATCAAAGAAAGAGTATCAAACAAGGAAGATCAGATTCCAAAAAATATCTAAGAGCCAACAAGGAGGACACCAAGGTAGCCAACTGCATCTCATCCTCAAAACAATTTCTATCTCTTTTGGATAAATAGGACAGCTTGCTGATTTTTTAAGCAATTGTCTCTATTATTGTTGTAAAGATATTTGTTTTCCTAAGATAATTAATAGAAGTTTTCTAGGATATTTTGTAAAGAAATATGTATAAATACTTCATCTTTAGAAGTATTTTTTGTGGAATAAAATCGCTAGAGATTGTTATAGTCATTTCTTGTCAGATTTGAAAGCTTTTTGTGTGTCAAAATTCGAGTAGCAGGTTGGATCAAACCAATTGGCATCATACTTTAGGATTCCTGTGATGAGATTTTTGGAGTAATGTATTTCCTTACTTTTAATTATTATATTTCTTTGTTACATGCATCCATCTATGTTTTTTCTAAATTTGAATGAATAACTAGGAGTATTACTACATGATTCATTAAGAGCACCCTATTTTTAACTAGTTATCATTTATATGTTTTCATCTAATTTTCAGTGCAGGAAATCCTTTATTTCTCCCTCTTGTTTGACCTCTTCCTACTACTTCCTTTTCCAGATCAAAGGATTCTTAAGTGCCCTTTATCTTGATCAGACCACCTCATAAAAACAACATTCCAAGATCTTCAAGGGTTATCTACATTGCCCTGAAAAAATTTGACCTTTTGGCCTTGATCCTAGTTCTGTTTACTTAATTTTGACTCCTTAGCCCAATGGACAAATATATTTCCCACTATCCTTCCTTTCAAGTGATTTTTCCCACCAAATCTACCAAAGCCAAAACCGAAGCTGCACATTCATAACTAGCCTAACATTTACAAATTGAAACAAAGTTAAATTTTAAAGAGAGAGCCCTCTCTGAATGCTAGGAAGGCTAGATCCTAGAGTTTGAAGTTGGTTTGTGGTTACCTCTAGCGTTCTTTCACTAAAAACAAAAATATCAAAACTCTAGAATTACTAGAGTGATAACATTAGACGATCATACTCGGGAACTAACCAATCCTTAGTCATAAAACTAGTCTTAAAGAAAATCATTTTATACATCCTTTTACTTTAAGATTTCTTTTATAAGTTGTGGGTATTAAAAACAGTAACTATGGCTTCTAGGAAAATTTACTATACCAGGTCTAACCCGGATCCTAAATCTGTTGTTATAGTGGAAAAATTAGGATGAATTGGTAAAATGAAAAAACAGATAGAAAATTTAGAATCTGAAGTCTCATTAAAAAGAGGTTCTTCATTACCACAAGAACTATTAAGTTTGCAAGATATATATTTTGATCCGAAATTTAAGAATTCTTTGTTTAGAAGTCAATCTGAAAGTGATATTTATACTGTTGTTTTAGACCCTTTTTTTATTTCATTCTTGGAAACAAAACAAAAATATATTAGAGTAGAATCTAAATCAAAGAAAGTTGAATATCACACTAAAATTGAAGAACTTAATTCTACTCTTCTCAAAGATATTGATGAAGCTATTGAATTAGCTCAATTATTAGCCTATACCACTAAGCCTTTAGTATCACTATTAGCTACCACCATAATACCAGCTGTAGATTCATATCTATATGTTGCTACATCATATATAGCTTCCAATACTACCACATCTATAGATCCATTTATCCAAAAATTACCTTTACAACCTAGAGTACTTTTTCCACCACTCACTTCATCCACTATATCCACTAGCTCACCTTTTGATTTTTAAACACATCATCCTCATTCCCTAGTAGTTCCATATACATTCCAGATTCATTTCCCAGCACCTCAACTACAGCTTTTAGTTCATCAGATATCACTTCCATTTCAGCCCCAAGCACTTCTACTTTGCCTCCTAGCGAAGCTAAACTTCAAGCTATGGTTGCTAGGTATGCTCCCCTAGTCTTACCACAATAGCTTCATGACATGCCTCAAGACTATCAAAGTATGATACCATAGTTTGATGCCACTACTGATTATACACCTCTGAAACATATAACTATTAGATTATAAATCTTCCGGGAAATCACATGAGAATTTTAGGACCGACGCGTTTCGAACTACCAACTGTAGTTCGATGAACTACAGTTGGTAGTTCGAAACGCGTCGGTCCTAAAATTCTCATGTGATTTCCCGGAAGATTTATAATCTAATATGTTATGGATCACAGAAGCTTTCACTCTCAAACATATAACTAAAATGACATATTTCTTTGAACACCATGAAATTGATGATTATGATGTTCAAATGAGGTTATTTGCATAAACATTGACAGGAGAAGTTAAGAAGTGGTTTAGAGGTATTGTTGCTGGTAGTGTAACTGATTTAGCTGTGTTTCGTAGATTTTTTTAAAATAAATGGGAAAAGAAAAAGAATCCACTCTAGATATTGTTTGAATTTGATGGCATGAGAAGAGATCCAAATGAGTCAGTCCAAGACTACTGCACTAGATATAACAATGTTTACAATACTATCCCTGCAAATATTAAACCCACTCTTGATTCTCTCCTTATCAAAATTCCTGATGGATTTGACACTAACATGGCTTATCAATTGAGGGAAAGAAATGCACAAACCTTATAAAGAATGAAAAAATATGCTGTTAGTGTAAAAGTAAACATTTTAGCCAAAAAAGCTAGACTGAGAAATGAGAGAAGAGTGACCATTAAAGAAGAAACTTCCAATTCAGACACAAAAATAGACATGTTAGCTAAAAATTTAGATAGGATGATGGATAGAGTAGACAACATAGAGAGAAGACCTCAATGGGATAGTCAATAGCAAATCAGAAATTCCAATTTTAGAAAAAACAAAAATTCAGGAAAAGAAAAAGAAACAGCCCTAGAGCAGACAATAAGGCCCCCCTTCCATGAGAACTATGTTGAAAGTTATCAGAATAATGATGATGATGAGGATGCAATAAATATAATGGGAATAGATGATAATAATACTATTTTTCTCACTGAGGAAGACCAGGAATTATTTCAACTCCAACAACTCAAATTAGATTCAAGTGAATCCTTTGATTATAAACAAGGTTATGATTATGCTATAAATGAAATAAAAAATCAATATAACCTTAGAAATAAGAAAAAAAATGTGTCTTATACCAAGAAAACTTCCCAAATTCAGAATAAGAAAACAATAGAAGCTCCCGAAACCAAAGTTCTGCAAATTCTCCCAACGGAAAATAAGCAAAACTCTAGTTCTTCACAAAACATTTCTAGTCCTAAAAATGCATCAAGCCCTAAAATTGTTGATATTACTGATGAATTTGATCAAGCTACAAAATATTCACAGAAATATACTGCTACTAAAGCTTCTAATTCTTTTAAAACAACAAATTGAGATCCTAAAATACCCTCTGCTGATCATAAATCAGTGGATCGAAAAACTGGTACTTCAAAAACACCTGCTGATAATTCTAAGTCTGACAGAACGTCTATTGCTTCATAAACAATCTCTGAAAAGAAAGTTAGGAGTAGTGAAACACAAGAAACTCAAACAGAGAACGTTAAACCAATTGAAAATGAAAACATAACAGTAGAAAAACAAGACAAAGCAGCACAAACTACAGTTACCAAAGAAGAATTGATTGAAAACAGTAAATCTCAACCTACATTCAACATATAATCTGAAATTATAAAGCTAAAAGTACCAATTCCTCTGAAAAAATTGGTAAAGCATGATTTGTATAAATCAACCATAACTGAAACATTAAATATAAATGATGGAGAAGATTCCATAAATCTGAATGATGATCAACCAAAATTGATTTTTGGCCCAGATGTGAATGGAAAACATGCAGATGGAGAAGTTTCTCCATTTTATATCAGTCTTACTAATCATCGTCAAATTTTACACAATGCCATGCTAGATTCAGGAGCTTCCCATAATCTAATGCCTAAAGCCATAATGGAAACTCTCAATCTAGAAATTATAAGGCCCTGCAAAGATTTGTTCTCATTTGATTAAAATAAAGTTAAATGCCTAGCTTTAATCAAAGATTTGTGTGTAACACTAGTTCAATATCCTAGTAAGAGTATATTAATGGACATTGAAGTAGCTGATATCCCACCTAATGTAATATTCCTAATTAGCGACAAATAATTGGAATATTTGACTTTGTATAGTTTTTCCGTATATGGTTTGTAGATAAACAAAAAAGTGAGTAAAGAGGGTCTAACTCACTTTAGTAGAATAAGACATCCGCCTAGTAGCACAACGTTGTGACTCAAGGGGGGTCAAGGGGGGCCACACACCATGTAGAGGAGGGGGCCTATGTGCACTCTAGAAGCTTCTGTGTAGATAAGGATGAGGATGTAGAGGAGAGAGGAGCTACGACGAGTTTTGGAGGGAAACCAATGCTATAAATGATGGAGGAGCCTCCTCATTTGGATCATTCTAGATTTTTTGATTTTGGAGTGAGACTTTGGTCTTCTTTCACATGCTGGTTGTTTAGCCTATTTGCAGCACTGTTTAGTGCACCGAGTGTCTCCATGCGGAGATCTCACCCTTAGCCCTGGGGGACTTCGAGTGCCTGCTCATGCAAGGTTTTTTTTTCAGTGTTTTGTGAGTTATTGCATTGTATGGGTTTGTTGCGGAGCTGGAGCTTAGAGAGACTGCATAGTCACTGGGACAAAGGACACAGTCCCTTGTGGCGGAGCTTCGGAGTGGGGTTTCTTCAGGTGATTTTTCCGGGATTTCGAGCAAAGGGTCAGCCTTTTCCTGTCGGAGGTTTTTGGCAGAGTTTTTGGCAGAGTTTTAACTGTTTCTATCCAGCCACTGTGTTGTCCCTTGGAGGCCAGAGTAATTCACTGGGGAAGCAGTTTCTGGTTGTTTCTAGGTTTAGCCATTCTTGGAATGGTTTGTGGATCTTGTCGGGGTTGTTGAGGAGAGGAGGTTTTCTGATTTTCATCTCATTCCGGCAAGGGGATCAACCCCTAATCTTCAGTCGCTTCTAGCAGTAGCAGCTTCACGGAATTTTTCCAGCAGCTAGGACGCAGTTCTTAGAGCAGCCATTTCTTGTCTTTTCTGAGATTTTTTTCTCACTTGCCTTGCGCAAGATATCTTCTTGTACTTCATTGCATTTCTCAGATTAATAAAATGGCTCAACATTTTCTCTATATGTTTTCTAGCTGAATTGCGGTGGTTGCCGTAGTTGCTGTATTCTCTTTCTAATTCTATTATTGTGCTTGAGAACTATAGTTCTATACCACTTGGTGTGTTTGTCTTTCACTCCTAGACAGAGTCTGGGAAGGGCCAGGCAGCCTCTGGATCTCGTTCTCTTTTAGAGGCGGCTTATCCGGTAAATGCCCTCCTAGTCTATCTCTGGTTGGGGTTTTGCCGTGTTTTAGAGATATCCCCGAAACAGGATATTACACCTAAATATGGAATGCTACTATCTCACTCATGGGGAGAAAAGTTACAAGGATCTCTACAATTGGACATGTCTTATGCTACTATATCATTTTTTTTCCAGTCTAAGAAGTTATATAGGGAAACATTGATGAAGTTCATGGTCAGTAGTGCAGAAAGATTTATAAATTACCCAATTTACTCTACACCAACTAACCTTAATTATTTTATCCTATGCAACTCTGAAACTAATTAAATCCAAATTGAGCTAATAGATTAAAAGAAAACACCTAACAGTGATAATATCTTTCATGAATCTCTATGGCATTTAGACTTTGATGGTTCAGTAAATAAGTTAGGATCAGAAGCAGGAGTTTGGATAACCAACATGGAGACTAATCACTCAGAAGGCCATGCTTTCAGGCTTAATTTCAAATGTACTAATAATATGGTTGAGCATGAAGCCCTCATTCTAGGACTCCAAATTATTTGGAATTTAGGAGGCACAAGAATATTAATCATGGGAGATTCAGAGTTGATCATAAAACAAATGAATGGATTATATTCTGTTTACAATCCTAGATTAAGCCGATATAGAGACATTGTGTTAGATTTAAGTAATGATTTATTGGAATGTAAAATTGTTGCCATACCTAGAAAAAAAAACATATAGGCTCACTGTCTATAAACCTTTGCTAGTACATGCAATTTACCATTCCAACCTAATCACAGATATACTGCTGAAGTCAAGAATAGACAAATAATTCAAGACAACCTCAAGTATTAGCAAATTGTTTCTCAAGATGAACAAATTTACAAGTTTATGAACAATGAAGGTGAGTTTCAGAACTGTAAAATAGACATATATTGTACTATAGATCAAGATTTAGATTGTGAAATAGATTCGAATAACTCAGATGTAAATAAAGTAAAATTTTCTAAACCAACTAGATTTAGTCAATCAAATATAGATAGCTTAGAGAAAGTAGAGACTGAAGAAATTATTGATGATGAATCTAACATATTGAATCTTAAGGATAATTTCTTACCCAAAGGTTTAACTCCCTTAGAAGATCCTTTTGACTCAAATGATGTAGCTAAAAAACCTAAAATGAATCTAGTTCGATCTGATATAGAAGAATGCAATATTGGTACACAGTTAAAACCCAAAATAATCGAACTCTCCAAAACATTACCTCAACAAGAAAAATAAAAATATATTACTCTTTTAAAGGAATATC
This sequence comes from Pinus albicaulis, assembly GCA_034641835.2. Taxonomy (NCBI): domain Eukaryota; kingdom Viridiplantae; phylum Streptophyta; class Pinopsida; order Pinales; family Pinaceae; genus Pinus; species Pinus albicaulis. Next base: position 1,787,746,343 of record CM076578.1, on the reverse strand, counting down.
AAGATGTTTTTTCTTGGAGTTATGAGGATCTCAAATCCTATAATACCAGCATAATCCAACACAAAATTCCAATAAAGGAATGTCAAAATCCCTTAAACAAAATTTGAGAATAATTAACCATGTTTTATTACCTTTGATATAAAAAGAAGTGAAAAGAATGTATGATGCACAAATAATTGCACCAATCAGATATTCTGATTGGGTTTCGAACCTAGTTCCAACAAGAAAGAAAACATGAGAGATTAGATTATGCATGGACTTTAGGAATCTAAACAAAGTGTCCTTGAAAGATAATTATCCTTTACCTAAAATGGATCATATATTACAAAGGGTAGCCAGCTCTTCTAGGATGTCACTTTTATATGGTTTTTCAGGATACAACCAGATTTTAATCCAAAAAGAAGATCAAGCCAAAACAACATTTACTAATCCTTGGGGCACTTTTACGTATGTAAAAATTCCTTTTGGTCTAATGAATGCAGGGGAAACCTTTCAAAGGGCTATGGACATAGATTTTTCAAAGGAAATACATGATTTCTTAGTAATTTACTTAGATGAAATTACTGTGTTTTCCAAAACTAATAACGAACACTTGGATCATTTGAGATAATTTTTTATTAAATGTAGGAAATTTGGAATCTCTTTAAACCCTAAGAAAAATTTATTTGGATTAGAATAAGGAAATTTACTTGGACACATAATTTCTAAAGAAGGAATCCAAATAGATCCTGCAAAGATAGAAGCAATTCTTAACATCAGTCCACCAAGAAACATCAAAGAATTACGAGCCTTTCTAGGTAAGATTATTTTTTTAAGAGTATTCATATCTAATTTAGCTGAGATAATTAGAGAACAAAATAACATGTTTAAAAAAGATTCAGTTCTTAAATGAACTATTGAGGCCAAACAATCATTTTAATCCATCAGACAAGCCTTAACTAAAACTCCAGTCCTAATAAGTCCTGACTTTAAGAAATATTTCATAATTTTTTCATTTGCTTCAGAACACACCATTGCTGCAGTTTTACTAAAGAAAAATGACCAAGGATTCGAACAACCCATAGCTCTCTTCAGTAAGACCCTTAGAGATTCCACTTTGAAGTAAAGAATCATGGAGAAAAAAACCTTAGATTTGATCAAGGACATTAAATACTTCAGGTTTTATATTCTCTACTCTCATATCATCGCCTATCTCCCAAATTATGTAGTAAAATTATTCTTACTCAAGATGGTCCTAATGGAAGAAGAGGAAGTGGATTTCCACTATCTTAGAATATGACATAGAGATAAAACCCACAAATCTCATCATAGGTCCAAGATTAGCCAGACTTATGGTTGAATCTAACTGTAATTCCCTAGACATAAATTTTATTGCCCAAGTAGATGATTAGGAAGACTCCAACGATCAGTGAAGCCTTGTTATAATCACCTTGGTATACAGATATAATATTTGTACTCATAAACTTACAAGCTCCTCTTTTATTGTCAAGAACCAAAGCTAGATTCTTAAAACTGAAGGCAGTAAGATTTTGTATTTTAGACAATGTACTTTTTGGAGAGATCATATTGGGATTTTATTAAATTGTTTATTAAAGGAATAATATGACAAAATACTTGAATAATTTCATGTAGGTGAATATGGAGGACATCTATATTGGAAATATACTGCAGACAAGATCCTGAGAGCTGGTTTTTACTGGCCTACTTTGTTTGTTGATGTCAAAAAGTATGTAACTTCCTGTCATAAGTGCCAAATTTTTTAGGGCAAGAATAAATTATTACCCCTCCCTTTAAAGCCCATTTCAACTATGGGGTTTAAGCTTTATTGGTGAAATTCACCCTCTAACTTCAGGCCAACATAACTGGATTTTGACAGCCACTGATTATTTTACCAAGTGTATTGAAGCCATACCCTCTAGACAAGCCACAAATACTGTCATTATCTCCTTCCTAGAAATTAAGATTCTTTCAAGATTTGGATGTCCCCAAAAGATAATTACTAAAAATGTAGCAACATTCAAATCTAAGAAAATGATTGACTTTTGCCACAAATACCATATTACCATAGGTCATTCTACTGCATATTTCCCCCAAGGTAATGGCCTAGCTGAATACTTGAACAAGAGCGTTGTAAACATCATCAAAAAGCTACTTGAAGACAATACAAAGACTTGGAATAAGAAGTTAGTCAATGCCTGATGGGCAGATAGACTTAATATTAAAAAATACATTGGTACTTCCCCTTACCAACTTGTTTATGGAATGGATGTTGTTTTTCCACCCTCCCTAGGTGTACCAGTGTTGAAAATTATCCAAGAGTTACAAGTTGAAACAAATGACATTCAAAGAAGGATCAATCAAACTATTTACTTGCAACAAACAAGGGAAGAAGTTTATATCAAATATCAAGTAATTAAAGATAAGATCAAGAAAATGTTTGATAAAAAGAGTAAAGAGGATGATTTCTACATTGGAGATAAAGTGTTAAAGTGGGATTCCAGAAGAGAAGACAAAGGAAAACATGGAAAATCTGATTTTTTGTGGAAATGACCTTATGTGATTTATGGATATAGAGGTAATAGTGCTTTCTTTTTCAAAGAAATGGATGGAACAGATCTGCAAGAAGGACCTGTAAATGAAAAAATTTTGAAGCACTACTACTCTCCTGAGTTAACAAATAGTTTTTTTTTACTCATTTTGATCATTGTACATATACATTGCAAAGTTTAGGTTGGATTGGATGTTTCGCTAACAAAGTTGAAGCCCAACGATAAGGCCCTAAGCTTTGAGAGGTAAATATCATAAGTATGAATAAATTACAGATATTAGAATACAATTGCAGGGTCATCTTAGTCAAATTCCAAAAGGCTACTAGTCTTAAAGTTTTGGATATTTCACTAGGAAATGTCATCCCCATGTGAATTAATTGTTAAGGTCCTATAATAATAGGGTTCATAAATTTTGAATTGACTTTGATAGTCTTGTAAATATGTACATACCTTGCTTTCTGCAAGTTGTTTTCCCATATTTTGAAAAAATGAAAAATAATAAAAAGCCAAAAAGAGGGTAAAAAGTTCTAAATGAAATATCAAAGGACTTAGAAAAATATAGACCCCAAAAGAAAAAAGAGAAATAAGACCTAAAAGTGAGCAAATCCAAATGCCACTACTTTTACTTTTTCTGTAAGAATATTGATTGTGTGCAGAGTGTCAATAAATGCCATAATCCATGATAAGTTAAAAAGTTTAATCTTAACTTTTCATGCTTTCAATTTCATGTTTCAGATAGAGAATAAAGATTTTTCAAACAGTTTAAACTTGACAAATCAGTAGATATGTAGAGAATAATGAAGATCTAAATAGTTTAATATGAGCCCTCGGATGAAATAATGTTGATTTAGATAGTTTTATGCTTTGAAAGAAAATGTTTTAGGGTTGCAACCCTAAATTCACCCATGAAAATGAAGTAAAAATGTTAGAAATAAAGATGGGTAGCTAGAAAGCAGTTGAGCAATCATGTAATAAATCATCATCAGGAAAAAATCACTAATTTCCCTTCCCTTACAAGTATTCAGTATTCTAAACTATCAATTAAAAGGCTCAGAGAATTTCTCTGACTTTTGTTGGGATCGGACCCAAGGCTCGATGACTGGTTAGTTAAAAATTTGAATTCCTACATTAAACCCACATTCATCAATATTTCCCTTCATTCATAAAATCATCATCTCTTTTCCTAAGTGAAAAAACCTATTTTTTACTAAATAAAAATAAAGTCCTAAATAAGTAGCTTCATTCCCTTTCAAAATCATTCATAAAATCCTCAAAATACATTTATCCTAAGTATAAGTGAAATAATATTAAAAGGACAACAATGCTTTACTTTGTCTATGATTTACACTTTACTTAGACATTAACATGTGTTTTGTTTCCATTTCACTATCCTTTTTCATATTAACTTCTAAATAAAACTATTAAATCCCTAAAAATACACCCACCTGTATGATATCAATTCCCTTATATTTAAAATAAACCCCCAAACCCTTTATTTTAAGTTTAGGCCAAAGTTTAATATTCCACATGCGTAAAATAAAACCCTGCACTAAAAACCCATTGGTCTAAACCTATCTATAAAAATTAATCCTGCCCCCTATAGTGTTCAAACATATGTCAAAAGTTTGAATAAACTATATAATATTTAACAACGCCAATACAATGATCGAAACATTGCATAAATGTTTTAATAAACCTTAAACCCCCACCACATATTACATAAAGCCTAAGGTTTAAACTTTATTAAAACATAGTTTTATAAATATTAAGCCATTTCTGCTGCATATAAAAAACTCTGGCCACAATCCATTCCAATGCAACTTCCAAAAAGATCTGGACCATTCGCATTTAATCCCGAGATCCAACGGTGAAAATGCAATATCGTGTAGAAAAGTTGCACGATCACCCGATTCCAAATCTGTGCGAAATGGGTGGTTTAAAAATTATATCTCTCCTCCATGTGCCCTTTTCTTATTGGATCGTGTGGGTTCAAGACAAAATAACTTCTCGCTAAATTTCCGCGCGATAACCACTATGGTTTTAAATCCTTTGAAACCCGAAACTGCCACTCCTGCTTGATGTGACAATCATTCAATGCAGAAGTAATGTAACTAAAATGCATATTAAACCTTCGAAACATAGTTCATTCCTTTATCTTCTGCATTAACCTTTTGCTCGCGCTTCCCTGACTGTAATAACATCCTTTTCTCACCATTTTAAGCCCGAAGAGCATGCAAAATCTGGCCTGTGAGCATTGAAGACCACCAAGGACTGTTTAAATTGCTTCACAGAAGTTGTGTTTCATTAAAAACCTCTGATACATATTCTGAAGCCCAATACATGCATACAACAGGTATTTTTCTAAAATTTGAACCAGCAATCGATTTAAAAGACATTTTAAGAAACAAAAACACAATTATATTTTAAAAACCAATTATAGAAACTTTCAAAAAGCAAAAAAATAGGCCAAACCCTATCAACTCTTTCCCAAAAACCCTGTTTTACTGCTGCGCGCTATTTTCAGAGAAATTTGTGTTTTTTCAAACTGATGGTCTATCTCCAAGCCTTAAATCAAACTAGAAAACCTCTGAAGGTATCCTACGCCTCTGTGACCTATTTCAAGAGACTTTCAACCCTATTTCTCAGTGAGAGACTCAAGAAACCCTTTCTTCTTGTTTTAAACCAGTCAAAAGTCTGTAAGCCTCTTTCAAAGACCTAATTGGAAAGAAAACCCAAATAAAAAGCTATACTTTGCCTAAATTATCCAAGAAATCCTTTGCTAAAGTAAAATACTCTTGTGAAATGTTTAAACCTATAGAAAGTGGCCAAAATTCCTAAGAAGAAGCGTACAAGCAAGCCTGAAGGTTCCAAAGTACCTAAACCTACCCCTACTATAACTTCTAAGAGTGCCATAGTGGTAAATCCTCTTCAACCACCTGTTGTTGATGTTGAACACATCCCACTAGCTGATACTGATTATAAGATAGAAGATTCCATTGTTGAATTTAACTTGCTGGATATTCATAATTGGAGTTATGAGAAATAATTATATAATGATGGAGAAGTCCGAATTTGGGAATCTCATTTACCCAAATATGTTTTACCATTAAATCTCCCATGACAGGATGTCATTATATTGTGTCAACAGTATTATGTGCCTAATCAACGAGCCATAGTCAATGAAAATAAAGAATTTCCTTTCACCATTAGTACTCAATATATAAATCAAATGTTGCAGCTTCAGCCTTAACCCCAAGAGATTCATGACTTTCCAGACATTCATGCCCTCTCATGTAGAAATTCCAAAACTGAATCCCCCATATTCTACTACTAAATTACCAGAAGGTTCAAGGCAGGTGATTTCCATTCTTTCATTCATCATGGGGTACTTTAATGATGAAGACACTGATGAATCCACCCTAGGTTTCTGATCCACTTTCACTCTAGGTCAACCCCCATCAGTAATCTTTGATTATGCTGGTTATATTGCAGATAGTATTCATGATCAATTGATCAAATTGTCAACTAAAGGAGTGTTTAGATACACTTATTTCCTCTTCCATATGTTTTTATATTTCCAATCATAGAAATTTCCAGTTACTCTCCAAAAGATGGACATAAAGGGAATTCCTCTTTTGGTCATCTTCTTGACACCTTTTCTAAGAAAAGAATGTGCAGGTTTCACATATTCAAAATTTTCAGAGTTATTTTTACATCCAGTAATCACAATGTTAACCAAAGCAAAGCAGAAAAGAATAAGTGAAGAAATGAAAAAGATATTGTAGTTGTCAGAGCAGAGAAAGGTTGGTGACTTGTATTTCTATGAAAAACATAATGAGATTAGAGTCTTTGGCTCAAATTTGTTACATTACAAGTTACCCAAACATCCTTCAATGAGGATCCTTGCCTTTGAGTATAACAGGTAGATCCTAGACTCTGATTCCATAAATTTCATGGAAGCTAAGAATAAAACTCAATTCAAACTAAAAAATCAGATAGGGCCATTCATATGAAATCACAAGGATGCAGAGAAAGAAGCAGCAAAGCAGTTATTGGAATTCAAATTAGAAGAAAGTTTTCCTTGGAATTATGATCCATAAGGGATCCTGAGAAAACTAAGGGTTAAATGAAAATTAACACCCTTCATCCATGAAGAAAAACAAGAAATAGAAAATTTTTAAAATCAGATTGAGTGGATTGAAAACACATTAACAGATGCAGTAAAAAAAGGTAATACTAGTCATACTTTAGAGACTACAAATAAGCTAGAGAAGTCCAGTAAAAGAGTAAGGGAATATGGAGCCTATGTGGTAGAAACTACAACTGAAACCAATTTTAAGCTCATATATAACAAAAGGCCCAAGTTAAATTCAACAAGTAAAGGAAAAGTGACAATTGATGTGGAAGAAACAGAACTTATAGAGACCAACACAGATTTTCCAGAGACAAATGTTGCTACTGTAATTATCAATGAGCCAACTACTAAAAATTAGAATTAAGAATAAATCAACAATGAAGATGCACAATTAATAGAAAGATAACAAATCATGGAAGCCTCCTCATCCCAAACAGCTGAGGAAAAAGATTTGGATATCAGGGAAAGATACAAAAAAAATTAAATATAATAATGAAGAGATCAAAAATGAAATCTATTCTCAGTTTTTGAAATAAAAACCAGGTAACCAAAATATATTCCTGTCACCATTTTATTACTCAAGTAAAAAACTAATCATGTCAGTATTATAGCCCACAGTACCAATTCCAAGGATAGTTTCCGATTATAAGAAATTTGATCTAGAATTGGCAACAAACGGTATTATGAATTAGATCAAATAGAGTTTTGCAGGTAAAGTTCAGAAATGTTGTACTCCACTGTTACAATAAAGGCCATGATTGTTCAAAATATTGAGAACACTATCACTAACATGTAATATTAGATGAAAATGGACAAAGCCTCATTATATGCTAAGGATCTGAGAATTAAATTCTTAGAAGAGTTGGTAATTAAAGTGGATATGATCCTGCAAATGTTAATGCAACAGATTTATTATTGAAGAAGAAGAATGAAGACGTTACATCCTTGAGGAAAAAGCTTAAGCTTCGTCCAAGTGAACATCCCTAGGCCAAAGAAATCATACAGGAGCAGAGTGACAAAGATGATATGGTGAAAATGATCTTACAACTTATAGGAAAAATTAAGGAGATGGAGATTCAAATGGAAAAGATTGTCCAAGTGAAGGAAGCAATAAAATAACCAGAGATTCCTACATCTATTCTTGTAATCACTACAACAATGCCTTCAACTTTAGCTGAAAAGTTGGCACCCAAAGAACCACTGGCTACTGCAGTGCCAGTAACTTCTTCCACAACCTCAACTATTGAATCATCTACAACAACAATTCAACATACAGATGAAGCCAGTGAAATAGTGAAAGCCATGGAGGAAATTTCTCTTAAGACAAATGAGATCAGTAGATTGAAACAAGTGATAGAGAATCTTGAGAAGTTAAATAAATTGGCACAGATAAATGAAAATACACATGAAAAAAATTCCATCAGACTTAATGGAGAGTTAAAGATATTGTAAAAGGAATTGAAATTAAAGGAGCAAATATCATATATCAAAAATCACCTTTGGAAAAATTTCATTGAAGCCATCCATTATGTGTGGCATTCAATTCAGGTAATTTTTTAACAAAGAGAGTTATTACTAAAATGACAAGCAACTATTCAAAATACTCAAACTGAATTGGCTGAAAAACCAGAAAAAGCTTTAAGGTTTATCGCCTTCCTTAACAACAAAAACATACAGGAGTTAGAAGAACTCAATATTAATGAAAAAACTAAAACTATCCTAGAAATTAGGAAAGTTAATACAAATAAGAATCTGATGAGGCAACTGGAAGAAAAGTGTCAAAGTATGATCACTGCCATAACCAATTTTATGGTCAAATTCACAAATTTGAGGCAAAAAGGACTGCCTGACATTATGGTCATTAATGATAAATTGGTGCCTCAAAATTACTATGATAAGGATATTAAATATTTTGCAAAAAAATAGGTAAATAAACCATCAGGACAAGGCATACCAACATGAAAGGTGTTACTCAAAAGCTTTGAAGACTTATTCTTCTTGCAACATGAGATAAAACACTTGTTTGTCATGAAGCCAACCTTTTCTAGATATACTAAAGCTGATGAAAACTTCAAGAAATTAAAGAAGATACAAATTCCTAAAGATGAGGATTGGAAAGCACTTACAGATTTATTATAACTGATGAAAGATAGACAGGTGGAAAGAGAAAAAACTATTTTTTGATTTACAATCAAAATAGATTTTTACAACAGTAACATTTTTTAATTATGGTTAAAGAATATCAAAGTTTAATGAGTATCAGTAAATAAAGAGTATCCAAGAAAGAGCATCAGACAAGGCATATCAAATTCCAAAAAATATCTAAGAGCCAGCAAGGAGGACACCAAGGCAACCAATTGCATATTATCCTCAAAACAATTTCTATTTCTTTTGGATAAATAGGACAAATTGGTGATTGGTTAAGAAGCTGTCTCTATTATTTTTGTAAAGATATTTATTTTCCTAAGATAATTCCTAGAAGCTTTATATGATATTTTGTAAAGAAATATGTATAAATACTTCATCTTTAGAAGTATTTTGTGTGGAATAAAATTGTTGGAGATTTTTATAGTCATTTATTGTTGGATTTGAAAGCTTTTTGTGTGTCAAAATTCGAGTAGTATGCTGGATCAAACCATTTGCATCATACTTCAGGATTCCTATGATGAGCTATTTGGAGTGAAGTATTTCCTTACTTGTCATTGTTATATTTCTTTGTTACATGCCACCATTTATGTTTTTTCTAAATCTGAATGAATAACTAGGAGTATTACTACAAGATTTGTTAAGAGCACCCTATTTTTAACTATTTATTATTATATGTTTTCATCTGATTTCTAGTGTAGGGAACCCTTTATTTCTCCCTCTCTCGTTCGAGAACTTCCTACTACTTATTTTTCCGAGTCAAAGGATTCTTAAGTGCCCTTTACCCTAATCATACCACCTCATAAAAACAACTTTCCAAGATCTTTAAGGGTTATCTATCTTGCCCTAAAAAAAATTGACCTTTTGGCCTTGATCCCAGTTCTGTTTACTTGATTTTGACTCCTTAGCCCAATGGAAAAATACATTTCCCACTATCCTTCCTTTCAAGTGATTTTTCCCACCAAATCTACCAAAGCTGCACATTCATAACTAGCCTAATATTTACAAATTGAAACAAAGTTAAATTTTAAAGAGAGAGCCCTCTCTGAACACTAGGAAGGCTAGATCCTAGAGTTTGAAGTTGGTTGGTTGTTACCTCTAGCGATCTTTGACTAAAAAAGAAAATCTCACAAATTTAGAATTACTAGAGTGATAACATTCTTGGTGACCATACTGGGGAACTAACCAATCCTCAATCATAAAACTAGTCTTAAAGAAAATCATTTTTTACAACCTTTTACTTTAAGATTTCTTTTATAAGTTGTGGGTATTAAAGCCAATAATTCTAGCCTCTAGGAAAATTTACTATACCTGGTCTAACCTGAATCCTAAACCTAGTGTTATAGTGGACTACCTAGACCGAATTGGTAAAAAGAAAAAACAGATAGAAAATTTAGAATTTGAAGTCTCATTAAAAAGAGGTAATTCATTACCACAAGAATTAGTAAGTTTGCAAGATATATATTTTGATCTGAAATTTGAGCATTATTTTTTTAGAAGTGAATCTGAAAGTGATCTTTATACTGTTGTTTTAGACCCTCTGTTTATTTCATTCTTGGAAACAAAACAGAAATATATTACAGTAGAATCTAAATCAAATAAATTTGAATATCAGACTAAAATTGAAGAACTTAATACTACTATTCTCAAAGATATTGATGAAGCTATTGAATTAGCTCAATTATTAACCTATACCGGTAAGCCTTCAGTTTCACTATTACCTACCACCATAATACTAGTTGTAGATTCATCTCTATATGCTGCTACATCATATATAACTTCCAATACTACCACATCTATAAATCCATTTATCCCAAATTACCTTTACAACCTAGAATACGATTTCCACCACTCACTCCATCCACTATATCCATCTAGCCAAGCTAAAATTCAAGCTATGGCTATTAGGTATGCTCCCCTTATCTTACCACAACAGCTTCATGACATGCCTCAAGACTATCATAGTAAGATACCATAGTTTGATGCCACTACCCATTATACAGCTCAACAACATATAACTAAAATGACAAATTTCTTTGAACTCCATGAAATTGATGATTCTGATGTTCAAATGAGGTTATTTGCACAAACATTGATAGGAGAAGTTAAGAAGTGGTTTAGAGATCTTGTTGCTGGTAGTGTAAGTGATTTAGCTGTGTTTCATAGATTGTTTTTGAATAAATGGGAAAAGAAAATAATCCAATCTAGATATTGTCTAAATTTGATGCCATGAGAATAGCTCCAAATGAGTCATTTCAAGACTACTGCACTAGATATAACAGTGTTTACAATTTTATCCCTACAAATATTAAACCCACTCCTAATTCTATCCTTCTCAAATTCCCTGATGGATTTGACACTGACATGGCTTATCAGTTGAGGGAAATAGATGTAGAAACCTTAGAAAGAATGCAAACAGATGTTGTTAGTGTAGAAGTAAACATTTCAGGCAAAAACACTAGACTGAAAAATGAGAGAAGAATGACCATTAAAGAAGAAACTTCCAATTCAGACACGTTAGCTAAAAATTTATATAGGATGATGGATAGACTAGAAAATATAGAGAGAAGACCTCAATGGGATAATCAATAGTGAATCAGAAATCCCAATTTTAGAAAAAACACAAATTCAGGAAAAGCAAAAGAAACAGCCCCAGACCAAACAATAAGGCCGCCCTTCCAAGAGAACTATGCTGAAAGTTCTTAGAATAATGATGATGATGAGGATGCAATAAATCTAATGGGAATAGATGATAATAATACTATGTTTCTCACTCAGGAAGATCATGAATTATTTGAACTCCAACTACTCCAATTACATTCAAGTGAATCCTTTGATTATAAACAAGGTTATGATTATGATATGATTATGATTAAGGTTATGATTATCATTGGGGTAGAAATCTCTCACCATGTTGGTAGAGAATATGAATGACATCCACTACGACACACCTCTCACAACATGCAGGATCACAGTAATTCAAGAATTAATATATCTCATATACACAACGACAGAAACATATAATTTATATTACTTCCAAAATCAAAATACAACACGGATTTATGAGCTAGGTCGCCCTCTTGGCGATTGATTGATGTTACATGGTGTTTGTTCTCTCCTACGAATGCACAAAGAGTATGGTTTATATCGAAAGGAGAAAAGAGGATTGGATCATTCGAGATCCGATCTTTCCTCATAAAATCTCTAAAATCACTCAAAAAACTCTGTCAATAATACAGATTTAACGAAAATAGTCTTTTAGGCCACATAATTGACTTCATGAATGTTCAAAAAATTAAATTTGATTTGCCCAAGTTGATACTCCTGAATCAACTATCCACATACCATTTGTTTCCTTTATTATGAGCTAATAGCACGAGTCCACACTACATTCTCTTTTAGTCTTTTGTTTCCAGCTCCCATTATATTTTTGGATAGTTGAATATGTAATATTTTGGGACTTAGATAAGTATTGAAACTTGCATCTGCAGTCACTGGATTTGTGCCAAAAATGATTAAATTTGAACTAGTCTGCTTAACTTATCAAGGGAGAGGATACATTATGATTTCTGAGAGAAGAGTTTTCAGATTTTAAACTATGATTTTTATTATATTTAGAATTTTCATATATTTCAACTTTGACCATTCTAAAATCAAAAACTTTATTTACCCGCTAAATAATCTAATCAATATTCCATCCGGTAAGGCGAACAAATCATCTATCTCTGATATCGCCTCAATAGCTGCTCGTGACATGCAATGTGGGTCCTTCTGAAAGATGAGATTGTAAAGCAGGATGATGAAGTGATCAGTAAGTTTCTCCATGACAAGTGTGATGACTGTAATCCAAGAGTAACTTGCAATATATTTCTATGGCAGTGTATCTCGGTGTCCATGTCTAGTTCATGCCATGAAACTGTTTCTTCACACAAATTGCATCGAGTAAGTATGAAAACATGTAGAAGCATGCGTGGTTTCCCTTAGGTGGATTTTGAGCTTTTGTAACATGGACTCTCAGATGATGAGCCAATAGATATGACCAGTTTAATGAATTCCCTTCATTCACTACCTAGTTAAAAAATATATCCCACCCCTCACGATAGGTATTTGTGTTTGGTTGGCCATAGATTCTGCAAGCTAGAGAAAAAGCTGATAGGATTTCCTAACTGCTTTTGTCTTGTACATGTGGGTCGATGTCTTCCTGAAATTTTTTATCTCCTTCACCTAGCTCTTGATGATATCTCTTGTGTTAGTGTAGCTATGAGTGACACAGAACAATGATTCCATATTCTTCAGTAACACTGGAAGATGATACATACGTTTGAAATTTGTTGCCAAGAATGTAGAAAGATTCTTCCCTCTAGTATTGCTTAATGTCATGGTTTCCACATCAGTGTTTCATATAACACAGCTAATCACATCCGCACATGCGAAGGCCGGATACCTACATGCAACCTTGTAAAGGCTTGACTTCATGATGCTAAGATACTCTTGTCGATCCTCTAAGTATTCCTGAAAGTCCTTCTGTGAAATCAACTTTGATATGGTTCCATGTCAATTTTGATCACTTCTCTATGAACAACTGGGTTTCCAAGTAAAATCGAAAGTTAACCAGAACTTACTCTACTACAACCGCAGTACTGCTTTCAATGGTTTCCTTTAAGGTAGCTCTCTTTTATGCCATTGTGAAAGTGACTGTTGAAGAGATGCTCAATGTTTTTACCTGTGGGAAAGAAAAGATGCCGACGACAAGAAAATATTAGTCATAAGAAAAACTATTTTCAAGAAATGTTCATGTGACAGACTGGGTAATTCAGTCAAAGAATTGTGAAATTCTTGATGGGAAGAGGGTCTGACTAGCTAGGGAAACTATCAATTATGCAGTGTCAACAATTAGTGTCAAAGCTTGTGGTTTGAGACTACGCAATGCGCATTTATACCTAGGTAGTGAGTTGGGAGAGGTTTTTCATTGCATAGTATCAGTGCCCACAGAAAAAGGACGAGGCTTGGAATTGAGCGATGCAAATAAACGCCATCCTGTAATACACTTTTTTTAGTTTCAAAAGATAAGATTCAAGATTGAGCCTCTAGATTGCAAAAAGACCATATGGGAAATGTGAATTCTAGCCGAGGGAAAGGCAGACATGTCCAAGGAAAGTGTGAAAAATGAGAAAATATGAGGGATGATGAAGGAATGAGTGCATGTATTACTAAGTGTTGGTAAAGAAAAAAAAATCAAGTGTGGAAACTAAATAAATGAGAAGTGAATGAGATCGATGAAGAGAATTGTCATAATGGCGACAATCGATGAAAAAATGAAGAGAATGATGCGACACCTATAAAAGGAAAACAAAAAACTTGAAAAAACACTTCTACATGCTAAAGAAAGCTAAAATGATAGCATGCATGAAAATAAACAAGAAAAAAAAACACTCATGGAAGCCAAACGGAAAAACGTGGCGGGAAAAGTGACTAACAACGATAAATGCAAAAATCATCCGGAAAAGTGACGATGATCGCACCGATGGTTCCTTGGTCTCCTCGGGAATGCTAGAGTTCCGAGATCGAATGTGAGAATGATATATAGGGGTGTCTATTAAATAGATTTTATAAATTAGGGTTTATGATGTACATTCCACAAATCAAGGAAAAACTGACACGTGCAGGCAATTTCCAAAAGTATAAAGTGTGCTTCCTTTGGGCTACTAAAATTAGATCCCTAAATTTTAGGGATACTTATTTTATTTTCCTCTTTTTCTTCTTTTCTAGGAAAACTTCCCATGCAAATTACCAGGAAGGGTTGCACAATTTCGAGGAACTCACAGCTCTCAGTTCAGTGCATTGAGCAATTTTTGAGCTTAGTGAGTGCTTGCATAGTTTCTAGGCTTAGTGCTGGGATACCTGTCATGACTACACAGTTCTAAAGTTCAAGGATAGCCTGCTATTCATGACTGTGAAATTCTAAACATGAAGGTCAAGAATGGTGCCATGAATTGTGCATTTTCTATAGGCAAGACTAGATCTGTTGTGCAAGACTTATACATGAGGCTAGCTTGTGACTTAGAAAAAATTGATAATTGAAGAGAAAGTGAACACAAGAAAAACTGAAAGATAAAAATCGGTAAGAGAATAGATACCTGATAGTAGTGCAAGGTAATCTCATTTGAAGATAAGGTTAGGCTTCAAAATGTAAGTAATGGAAAAAATTTTGGAGGGTGGTTGTAGCCTCTACAACAACTTTTCAATGTGTATTTCAATATTGGGATAATAGGTCAAATTGACTTTAGAAATTTTAATATTTGGTGTGAATTCATAATCACATAGAGGCCCTAAGGATTATAAGAAGTTGGGTAATCTTTCTTGTTTATGCATATGTAGAATTTATTAGAATTTTATGTAGAATTTTATGCATATGTAGAATTTATTAGAATTTTATACATATCAAATGTATAAATTTTATTTATGGAAAATTTATATAATTTAAAAAAAAAATTATTTTAATAGTGGTATGTTATATTTCATTTGAAAAACCAGGTATATGTTGGATTTTAAGGAAAATAATGTAATGTAAGTGTGAAAAACATACTAGACTAGCTATTATAAAGGAAGAGAGAAAAGATGATAAAATTGCTGAGAATATGATATTATTGTTAGACATGAATACAATAAATAATATATCCAAGGGAGAAAAGTTATTCGAACTATTCTAATTAGTTAGCATAATTAGTAGAATAAATAATAAGTAAAAAAAGGAGTGAGAGGCTTTAAATTACAAAATTATCTAATGATAGAGTTAAAACAGTTGGTGTTGAAAATCAGTTAGAATTAATGTAATAGCCCTTAAATTCAATAAATAGATATGAAAACTCCAAAAAGAATACTCAAAGTGAAATCAATTAGAATTAATGTAATAGCCCTTAAATGCAATAACTACCCATGCAAACTGCAAAAAGAAGACTCAAAGCCAATAGATAAGGTTGGAAGGTGAGTGGATAAGATGAGTAGGTAGATTATTCAACCATAGGGATAAGGATATGAATTATAAATAGACATGTCAAAACCAATCACTCCACCACTCCACATTCCATCTCCACATGCCATCCTAGTTGTGACCCCCAAATAAAAGTGGACCTACTAAAAATAGAAAATGCCAAATTTAGGTGATAATATGAAACGGTAGGGAAGCCTAGTAGTTAATTTTAAATGCACATATATTACCCTAGAAATGTATGAAAGAGGGTTAAATGATGGCCTATGTGAGGTATTGATGAACTCCTAAGTGCAATGTACCCCTAAAAAAGTTTTTTTTGTTAAGAATTGAAATGAATTTCCACCATTATAAAGATCCAACAAGACTTATATATTATTATTTTTATGCACACACATTAGGAATTTGGGAGAGAGAGAAATAAGCTTAAAATTATGGAGATAAATGTTAATAATGAGTTTGAGAATATTAATATAATCAATAAATATATTTTTAGTGTATATTTATTTATTTGTGTTCCATATAATTTATTTTCTAGATATTGAAGGAAATAAAAAGTATTATAGAAACAAAATATCTATGTATTATATATATATATAGTTATAACAATAGAGAATAGTATTTTTCCATGAATACTTACACAAACGCACATATCACAAGCAACAAAGTGAGAGCCTACTACACAAGTGTGTCCAATTTCATCGATGGTAAATATCCGGGCCATATTTAAAATTTCCATAAAATTGGAGATAATAACGGTGATTGGGAAAGATGGGCATGCTTCTTTGTTATGCAACTTGAACCACCAATATTGTCACTTTACAGCTAAACAATGTAACCAATTCGTGCAACATGTAGTTGAAAAGAGGCAATATAACCTATTATTTCAAACTTATAGAAACACGTGTATGTTATTCTTAAATAAACGAATTTTCTATAACATTCCCTCATCATGAAACATTTGATAAGGAAAATTTTATTACTAAAATATTATTTTACAGGTAAATACTACTTTTCCTCAACTTGGCATGGTGAAAGTCCCCAGAGACATTTCCTTTACACAAAATGGTCCAATGTGTCTAGAATACGACTTAGATGTGAAAAATCCCACAATCATAATGGTTAGAGGAATTGTTCATATAATTTGAGCTAAATAAGATTATATTTTTCCTAATTTAGTGATTTTTTTCCTTTTTCTGATGATGCTCTAATCTCTTGGATGTGAAAACCCTTTTTGTTAGCCTCTTGTAAATGTTACTATCAATTTTAATTCATGTAAATAATGTGGAGATATAAATAATGACTAGGCTAGAGGAGTGGACATGGAATCAGCGTACAGGGAATGAGGATTTCTTAGGAAGATATTAAACCCAAGCCACTTCATTTATTTTACCACCTATCTCCTTGAAATAATAAATAGTTTGTTGGTTTAATCAGTAAATTTGTGTATGGGCTTCCAGAGTGAATATGAGCCTATACTATCCTTGTTCTCATGGTATGTCTTGAGGAATTCAACACGCAATACAAGCGATGGAAAAAAAAGGGACAAATAAACATAGAGAAATTTTTGTTGTATAGACGAGGGAAAATGAAGAAGAAGAAATTTTGTGCATAGGAGCGGGAGAACATAGGGGAGCATGTCGTGAAATGAATCTAAGAAATAAAAAATTGGATACATTGTGTGCTCTAGATTCCCTCAATTTTTATAGGTGGAGATACTATGTGCTCTAGATTGCTATATTTCTCAGTGGGTGGAGATATTGTGTGTTCTGTATTCCTATAGTGTTTTATTAGGTGGAGAGAGTATGTACCCTAGATTCCAACTCAAGCTGGGACCCATAAAACCTGGCTAAGCCTTGATTTAGTTGGAAGCCACAAAGGAAAAAAATGGGGGGCGATCCACCCATAGCCTAAACCCTAACCTCACATTGGAACCCATGAGTTTTTGCCTAACTTCATTTGACCGAGAGGATGATGTTGGCCTATGTATGTGGCTCAATCAAGTACCAACCTGGAAAGTTTCAATTTTTAAGGTGAGAAATTTTCATTGATGTAGAAGTTGAAAGAGATAATATCACGGGCCCATAACCAATAGGCTCATGAGATTGATACATCCTAAGGTCAAAATTTTCAGACCCCTGCATTAGTTTGTATCATGTGGCATTAGAGTAGGGAAAATTTTCCTCATAGAAAAAAACTTCTAGTTGTCATTGTGTAGACGATGTTGTGACAATCCCATGACTATTGTTGTTGGTAGAATTATTGACACAGATGAGAAACATGCAATAATGACAGGATAAGACGAAGCATGAGGTGTTCTAAAGGAGGTGAACTTGTGATACCAAAAGACTGATCTACATGAGATAGCTTAGTGATGTGTTAGTGAGGCTTGGTTGCAACTCACCATTGAGTGCAAGCAAAGGCTCAGTGATACATGGGGAGAAATAAGACTGAGATGGAGATGAAAAAAAATAAAAAATGAAGGTGCATTATTAGGATATCATGAATAGTTTCTAGCATGGGAGTATGTTACAAGGGAAACAACCCACTCCAAACCAAAGTTGATTTATGGAAGCCCCTGGAAGAAGTGATGTGGAAAATGTATTAAGAGGACATGATTTCCTTTTGATTTATTTCATGTAAATAAATATTAAAATCCATATAAGGGTATCATGGTAGGAGGATGAGAATGAGATTACTCGTCTCTCTTTTGAGCTTTGTCTTCATTAGTTTTAAAATGGTCATCATGCAAGTGTGTGTGGCACGACCAATGCCACAATAAGAAATTAAGCCAAGATCCCCTAGACTCGAGGGTATATATATATATATATATATTAATTTTAATTTTAATTTTAAACATATTTGTCTTCTTTTTTTCATTTGAATATGTGTCTATTTTTATCGTGTTTATAGTTTTTAAATTTTTTTGAGAAATAAAAGCCACAAGAATCAATATTTTTTGTAGAGACCATAGTCATGATAAATGGATCATCCAAACGGGGGACAATTTGGGGCCAAAGTGCTTCCATGACTTGCTTAGATCAATTGTGAGGGAGATGAGACTATTGGTGTATAAAGAATGAGGGATAGTGTTGGAATTCCATCAAGTCTTAGTTGGAATGCAAAAGGGTGGCACCAGTGAACCCAAAAAATCAGAAGGAGTCGACTAACCCAACGCAAACTCAGGGTGGGTCCTAATTGGAATATATTATCCTTGATTTAGTTAGTAGTTGTGGATGAAACAAAAAGGAAAGGAATAACCTATAGCCTAAACACCAACCGCACAGTGGTAACGTTGAGTTCGTTCTCAAGTTCAGTCGACTGAGAGGATGATGTTGGCCCATGTATGTGGTTTTGTTTACTACCAGCATGATGATGTTATGGCATTTTGAGGTG
This sequence comes from Pinus albicaulis, assembly GCA_034641835.2. Taxonomy (NCBI): domain Eukaryota; kingdom Viridiplantae; phylum Streptophyta; class Pinopsida; order Pinales; family Pinaceae; genus Pinus; species Pinus albicaulis. The sequence goes on along the minus strand of CM076578.1, from coordinate 1,787,727,130 downwards.
AAAAATTTTCATTCCTATAAAGGGTGAATTAGCCAATATCATGGGCCCATAACCCACAAGGTCAGAAGATTTGAGCCAAATAGAGGTCAAAATTTACAAATCCGAGATCGATCTGCATCATTCTGGAAGTTGATGAGTGTTAATTGTGAGGTGATACTATAATGTTAAAATAAATATATAATAATTATTATATATAAAAAAACAATGTTTAGTAATAATAATTATAAAATAAAAATAACTTTTTTTATAATTAACCTTGGATTAAGAGTGGACAAGCATATGGGATTTTTTTTTAATGAAAGGAAAAATGGATGGACTTTATAGAGATAGATAAATGAGATGAAAATATAAAATTAATGTGTACAAATTTGAAATGAAATAAGATGTATTCCAACCATATTATTAGTAATTGTTATTTTACGAGGAAAAATTATTTGTCATTATTTTTGGTGATGTTGTGCCTAGCTATATCGCTACACTATTCTTTGGCTTAGTAACATAATGCAATGAAGTAAAAAGTTAGGTATTTTCATTGAGATTGATTTGTCAACCATTTTAGGGTAGGATACATTGTTTTACGCCACAACTTTAAAATGTTATTATTAAATGTTTCACATTTTTTTCCTTTATTTTTTGCTTTTAAATTTTTAAATTTTATGCATATTTTAAGCTAAACCAATAGCAAAATGGAAAGTTAATCTTGTAATAGACATGATTTTGATTTTTTCATTAAAATTTTATAGCTTATTTGTGCTTAAAATAACATGTAGAAATTGCAAGTTTTATATGGAAAAAGTTGCAAGAGTGCACACAAATTTTAAAATTGGAGGTGAAGGAATCAAAATGTCACTCAAAATTTTTTCAAAGTGGGGATAAGGAGTCTATGTGCACAACAAAAATTGCGAAAACCAGTTTTTTTGTCTAACCCTTTTATGGAAATCTAGTCGTATGATATCAAACTCTTTTTTTGAACCCATCCATATTATATAATTTATGGATGCATAATTTATATTATAATTTCTAGTGAAATTGCAGTTTCAGTTGTTTTATTATGGATTTTTAAATGCATAAATAGTTTTTATCATAGTTTTTTGTTATATGAGAAGAAGGTGTGGAAGTTTGTTCTACATCTTTCCCTTTTTTCACACATCCCCACATACACACTCAGAGATGAAAAATGGTTGTGAAGCAAAAATGGAAGATTGGAATGTCCCATCAAAATCTCTATCTGATGTAAGATCACCAATTTTTTTTGAAGTCACATGGCAAATACATGGGGATGATCTTCCTGAGATTATGGAAGGTGATGAATGCTAATTGTGAAATGCTACTATAATGTTAAGAAAAATATAATAATAATTGTGATATATAAATAAATTACATTTAATATACAATAATAATAATAATAATATTGAAATCAAAATTATTATTTTATAATTAATCCTATATGGCATTTTTGTTAAATGAAAGTAAAAAAGGGATGCATTTTATAAAGTTAGATAAATGAAATAAAAAATTAGATGGATAATGTATACAAAAAATTTTCTCACTAATATAATGCAGTGAAGTGAAAAGTTTAATAGTTTTGTTTATCTTGATTTGTCATGCGAGTTGCACTATTTTAAATAGATTTTAAATTGCTATTCCTGAACGATGTACCTTTATTTATTTATTTTTAAAATTGTGTTTCTTATTTATCAGTTATGAGGAGGTTACACATGAGATGGCCTGTACTTGAATAGTGAAAATAATTTTGAAAATAAGTTGAAGTTGTATTGTTTTAGTTTTCCATGACTCGAAAGGAAGCGTTGTGTGGGAGATGTGGAAGTGGGGATGTGTGTAGAAGGAGGAACACATTCCCCCTTCATACACTTCTTTTACACTTCTATATAGTGATAAATAATAGTATATAGTGGTGTCGTTAGTATCTTATATTGATGTAAACAATTTTGAATGGGAACCATAATTCTAATATTCATACAAGTAGTGAGTTTAGTTTCTAAATTTATTCAAAGCTCAAGAAAGATTCATATTGGAGCAACAACTAAAATATATTTTGATATATCTCTCTAAGAAAAATAATTTTAACATTTAATAAGTGTTTTCTGTACACCTTTGAGTTGTCCCTGACTTGGAATGAAGTGTTTTGTGGGAGGTGACCAAGATGCAAAAGTGGAGATGTGTTCCGAAAAAGAAACACATTTCCCCTCCTTACACTTCTTCTCCACACCTCCCTAGAATGATAAAGAATAGTAAATAATAGTTTTTAGATCCAATATTTATGGAAGTAGTGAGTTTATTCTAAATTTATTCAAATTTCCTTTTGGAAAAAAAAAAAAAAAAAACTTGTATTTCCATATATCTCTCTCAAATAAACAATTTTAACATTTAATAGAATTAAATTGATAATTTTTTTTTTGGTTAGTCTTAAAAAAATGCTACATAGATATGAAAAGATATATAGAACTTTGTTTATACGTGGTACCTTTGGCATTATATGCACCTTTGACATTCGCAGATTTGGTATTATATGTTGTAATATTAATTCATGTCTAATAGTGACTCGTAATAAGAGGTATCAAATTTAGTAAATTTTCAAACTAATGATTTTTATAAAATATTATTTAGTATTAGAGTTTGAAATTGTTTGATTTTTTTATTGTTTTTAAAAAACATTTTCATGTGTATTTTATAAAATTTTAATAAATAAGTTACTATTTATCTCTTTTTATTAATTAATTTATTTAGAAATACGTTTTAATAACATTTATTTGTAATCAAATACAATAATACACTATAATTGATCATCGTTATGTGAAACCAGTACGAACCATTGAACTTGTAGGATAAAGATTAACAATGCCCCCAGTTGATCATCTTTAAGCTTGCGAGTGATGAATCATTTATTAGAAAAAGTATTGATGTGCTTCGATTTCTAATTTCAAATCATTATTTTTGGATGGATGAATCATTATTTTTGGATCGAAACATTTGTAAAATAGTTTTCAACTACAACTTATATTAAAATGGTAATATTTCAAATTTAAATATATTGAATTATAATTTAGAAAAAGTATTGATGTGCTTCGATTTCTAATTTCAAATCATTATTTTTGGATGGATGAATCATTATTTTTGGATCGAAACATTTGTAAAATAGTTTTCAACTACAACTTATATTAAAATGGTAATATTTCAAATTTAAATATATTGAATTATAATTGAAGCGTATTCACCAGTCTAGATTCATCTTAACTCCGGATCTATCAAGCGCCGAGAGGGATTAAATATCTCAATGTGCAAACCTCTTTTTGAGTGCAAAAAGTGAGAAAAGGTTTTCACCTAGAGAGATTTTATCCCTCTCGACGCTTGATAGATCTGGAGTTAAGATGGATCTAGGATGGTTTCAGTCGTGTGCAGGTAAGGAAAATCTATCGACTATATGATTAATTTTATCAATAATATGTAAATACATCTAATATAAATATAATAATTTTATATATGCTGAATATGTCTCATATTTATCTAGTCATTTTTAATTTAAAATTTTCTTAGTTACCTCAGTTTGTTGAGACGATAAATATTGTTAATTACTTTAATGAAGAAAAATGTTGAAATAATTTTTTGAATGCAAAGTGACAGTGTAATAGTGTTGAATGATAGAAAATATCAATAATAATAATGCAGTGAATTACAAATAGTATTCATTATGATCAATCTCAAATTATTTCCTTTTGCTATTCTTATTGTCACCCTTGTTAGCTTTGTTAATTTTTCATATCGATTATATGAAGAGGATAGTTGAAATCATAAACCATTTAAATATTTAGCTTGAACTATTGCACTAAACATCATACATTGTCTCTCTTCCTCTCCAATATTAATATTTTTAGTTACTATAACACAATAATCAATGTAAATTGTCAATAATTTTGTGTTCTTACACTGAAATCAATGCACAATGTTAATCCAACCGCTTAAACATGTACCATCATATATCCAATTACATCAAATAAAAAATCAACGTCTACACTGAAATAAATGCATCTAATGCAAACAATCAAATAATATTAGAAATCAACATCTACACTGAAATCAATGCATCTAGTGCAAGTACGAAAATAAGATTAAAAATCAACATCTACACTGAAATCAATGCATCTAGTGAAAGGAATAAAATAGGATGAGAAACCAACATCTACACTAAAATCAATTCATTTAGTGGAAGCAATCAAATAGAATTAGAAATCATCTACATTGAAATCAATGCATCTAGTGCAAGAAGTCAAATATAAATGGAAATCAACATATACACTCTAATTAATGCATCAAGTGAAAGAAATCAAATAGGATAAGAAATCAACATCTACATTGAAATCAATGCATTTAGTGCAAGAAATCATATTAGGATTAGAAAGCATCTACATTGAAATCAACGCATCTAGTGCAAGAAATTAAATATAATTAAAAATCAATATTTACACTAAAATCAATGTATCTAGTGCAAGAAATCAAATAGTATTAGAAATCACCATCTACATTGAAACCAATGCATCTAGTGCAAGAAAAATTCTTCCTTCTCTCCCCCCTCCAAATATATCTCCCTTTCCCTCCGTCTCTCCACTCTCTCAGATCCTCCCTCTTCCTTCCTCTCTTTCCATTTCTCTCCCAGCTCTCTATCTCTCTCTCTCTCTTCACACTCCAAAAATATTACTATATCCCTCCCTCTCTCCTTCTCCCCTCCATTCTATCCATCTCTCCTTATTTATCTCTTTATCTCACCCCAAAACATATACACTTTGTCTCCATCTCTCCCTTGTCAATCCATCTCTCTCTCCACTTCTCACTCTCTATTTATTTCTTCTTCCCTCCCTCTCTCCCCATCCAACTCCATCTCTCTATCCCTACTTATCTCTTTCTATCTCCCTCACTTTCTCCACCTCTCTCTCATCCTTCCTCTCTCTCCCTCTCTCTGTCTCTCTTTGCCTTCCAATTTTCTCTCTTCCCCCATCACTTTCTTCCTTTCTCTCAATTCCTCTATATTGTCCTTCCTCTCTCTCCATTTCTCTCCTACCTTCCTCTAGCTTTTCTCCTCTCTCTCCCTCCCCCTTTGCCCTCCAATCCTCTTTCTTCCCCCATCTCTCTCTCTCTCTCTCTCTGAACATATACACTAAAAATAATGCATATAGTGCAAGAAATAAAATAGGATTATATATCATGATCCACACTGAAATCAATGCATCTAGTTCAAGAAATCATCTTCTCTCTCGCCCCCTCCAACTCCATATCCCTTTCCATCTCTCTCTCCAGACTGTCACATCCTCTCTCTCTTCCTTCCCCTCTCCCCATTTCTCTCCCACATCTCTCTCTCTCTCTCTCTCTCTCCAAATCTCTTACTATATCCCTTAATCTCTCCTTCTCCCCCCATTCCCTCCATATCTTCTTATTTTTCTTTTTATTTCACCTCCAAACATACACACATTCTCTATATTTCTCCCTTGTCACTCCCTATCTCTCTCTCCACTTATCACAATCTATGTATTTATTCTTCCATCCCTCATCTCCCCCTCCAACTCCATCACTCTATCCCTCCCTCTCTCCTCCTATATCCCTCCATATATCCTTCTCTCTCTCTTCCTTCCTCTATCTCCCTTCCTCTCCTACCTCCCTCTCTTTTCACCTATCTCTCTCTCCCTCCCTCTCTCTTTTCCATACAATACTCTCTCTTCCCCCATGACTCTCTTCCTCTCCCTCATACCTCCTCTCCCTCTTTCTCTCTCTATCTATGCCCTCTAATCCTCTCTCTACCCCCATCACTCTTTCTCTCTCTCCCAAACTATGTTACTATATCCATCCCTTTCTCCTTATCTCTCCTTCTTTTCCTCGTTCTCCCCATCTATGATTCTTTGCCTCTGTATCTCACCCCCAAATATGCAAATTGTCTCTTCATATCTCCCTTTGAACCCCCTTCATATCTCCTTATTTTTCTCTTTATCTCACCCCCAAACATACACTCACTCTCTATAATTTTTCCTTGTAGCTCTCTCTCTATCTCCACTTATCACCCTCTATTTATTTATTCTTCCATCCCTCATCCCACCCTCTAGCTCCATATCTCTGTCCCTCCTTCTATCCTCCTATATCCCTCCATCTCTCCTCCTCTCTTTCTCTTCCTTCCTCTCTCTCCCTTCCTCTCTTACCTCCCTCTCTCTTCCACCATCTCTCTTTGTCTCTCCTTATCTCTCTTCCCTACAATCTTCTCTCTTCCCCCATCACTCCCTTCCTCTATCTTGTCCTTCCTCTCTCTCTCTCTCTATTCCCTCTAATCCTCTCTCTTCCCCCATCACTCTTTCTCTCTCTCTCAAACGATGTTACTATATCCCTCCCTTTCTCCTTCTCTCTCCTTCTTTTCCCCATTCTCTCCATATATGCTTCTTTGTCTCTTTATCTAACCCCCAAATATACAAACTCTCTCTCCATAACTCCCTTGTCACTCCCTCTCTCTCTCCACTTCTCACTCCCTATGTTTTTCTTATTCCCTCCCTCTATCCCCCTCCAAATCCATCTCTCTATCCCTCCCTCTCTCCTCCTCTCTCTCAAGTCCTCTCTCTATTTCTCTCTCTCTTAGCCCTCCAATCCTCTCACTATCTCCCTCTATCTCTCCTCCCCTCTCACCCCTCCATATTTATGTCTACCTGTCACTCTATTACACTTCTCTACCTCTCTCCTGTCCTCTCCATCTCTCTCTCTCTTCATTCCTCCCCTCCCCTCTCCTTGAGTTTATCATCATCTCTCCCTTCTCACAGCCCCTATCTCTTCACCTCTATCACTATATGTATTTGTTCTTACCTCCCATATATATCTAGAGTTAAAATATATCATGATATATTAATGTATATTATAATATTGGAAATTTAATATTGTATTAATCCAAAGTTATTAAATTTAATAATATTAATATGAATATTATATTTAATAATAATAATAATAATATTAATACTAGGGCTAATAATGTTTTTTTTTTTTGGCATGGTATTTACAATAATTTGGTCCATAGGCTTCACATAAATAAAACTTGTTTTTGGAGTGTTTGTAGACATAAAGAGGTTTATGGAGTAAATATCAAAAGAGATCTTATTTATTTACCATACCTCTTTTATTTACCATGGTATTTGGCCCATAGACTTGGTATATAATTAGATGTTGATTTATAATGATATTCAATATGTTTTTATATATTTATCATGCCTCTTTATACCTATTTTATATTTATTTATTTATTTACCATACCTCTTTTCGAAATATGGTATTTGGCTGTATTAATAATAATTTGTCCCGTGTATGGGCTTCACCTAAATAAAACCTTCTTTTTAATTTTTTTGTAAATATAAATAGGTTTATGGAGTAAATATGAAAAGAGGTTTTATTTATTTACCATACCTCTAGTTTATTTATATTTTTATTTATTTACCATACCTAAACCTATTTACATTTTAAATTTATATTATGTTTATACATGATAATAATTGGGTTTATTTTTATATAGGGCAAACATTGTATCAAAAATGTTAAATTTTAAACATTACATTTACTTTTACATGTTTACTTTTTTAGGTGAGATCTACTCTATACTAGTTTGTAGAGATGACACCTTGCTATATTTTAATAATTAATCTCACCCTTTTAAAATTTTTAAAAAGTTATATATAATATAAATAATCTTACACATTGTTATTTCATATTTAGCAAAAAAATATATTTATTAATTTTTTAGGACATGACAATCTTCTCGGTGCAATCATATTAATTTTATTTTATTTCCTCGCTAATATTATACTTTAAAACTTCAAATCCATACATATATTTAAATGAGATTGCACTTGTGATGAAATATCAAAGATTGATAGTTATAAGTATCTCAAAAAAAATAATGTTGTTTAAGGTCTGGTATTTTAGATACTATATTTTGGGATTTAACTGCATTAAATTATTCATCTATGACCATTTCCATGAAGGGTAGTCATAACTGACTAATTTCTCATGGTTTTTGAATAGTCCACTTAGCACTCATTACATTAGATGATGCTCACAGGGGTGAATAAGTGGTATTGAAACTAGTGAAATGAATCAAATAGCTTCAATCATCACTTCTTGGGCTTGAACCCAGTAACTAGGACTTCCTGGGAGGTCACCCATCTCAGATTGCCTCTAGCTCAAGTGCGCTTAACTGTGGAGTTTTCTCCACAATCAAGCTAACTCCACAATTAAGTGCACTTGAGCTAATGTTGATATGGGATGGGTGACCTCCCAAGAAGTCATGGTTACCGGGTGCAAGCACTGGAAGTAATGATTGAAGCTATCTGATTCATTTCACTAGTTTTGATCCCACTTCTTCACCCCTGTAAGCATCACCTGATGCAATGAGTGCTAAGTGGACTATTCAAAAATCATGAGAAATTAGTGAGTTACGACTACCTCTTATGGAAATGGTCATAGATGAATGACTTACCTAAAGTAGTTGAATCCCCAAAATAATATCTAATATAATGCATTGTAAAAACCCCTCAATACTTAAATAGAAAGACTTGGTATTTGTTTTTCCACACCTCTCACTTATATAACAGATCATACACCCTATGAGTCAATGTGTTCGTGAAACATCTCCCTTAGTAATCATTGTTATTAAAGAACTACAAATTAATTATGACAATCATAAGACGGAATATCAGATCGTTATAATTTTTTTATATTATTTTTAAATTATTTTTCAATATGTCATCAATACTAAAATTAAATTTTTTTCGTTAAAATAATTATATGAAATGAAAGTTTATTTAACCAATAAAAAATAATTTTTTTTTAATTGGAAAATTATTTTTGAAGTACAAAAAAACAACATTTTTTAAAAAACTCCGGTTAAGCTAGAAAACTCCGAAACATAATTACTATATTACCTAAGAGAAATAAATATTAATAAGATATTATATCTTAAAGTGTTTATTATTTCAAATCAATGAGAGATTAATAAGGGAATTCATTTACAGCATTATGCTACACATTTATTAGAAGGATAGGAATGAAACCTACATTTGACAAACAATATTCTAATGTAATATGACGTTCATATGAACAATATTCTATGTAATATGACGTTCATATAAAAGGGAGTTCGCGGAAGACATATTAATCGAGTAGAGAAATAAAGCATGTTCATATAAAAGGGGTTAGCGGAAGAGAAATTAATATAGAGAAATAAAACATAATCTAAGCTTGCAGGGATTTATCCTCCAACCCAAATGTTAGTAGAAATGAGAAGGGTTTAAATGAAATGTTATAATTAATTAATGTTTAATACTAATTAAATAATTAATATTATAAATTAGAAATTTTTTTATTTAAAAAAAAAAATTATATATTTTTTTATAAAAAAAATAAAAATATATATTCTCATAAATTTCAATAGTTAAATTATATTAAACTATATGTGTTATAATCTAAATAGTTGTATAAATTAATTTGGTAATAATTTTAGATTAAATTATTATTAAATGTAAATGTATATTTATTTTGAAAAAAAAAATTTCAAAATTTTATTTTAATTATCAATTATTATTGAATAGATAGTAAATATTTAATTTCCATAGAATATCTTATCTAAAAATAATTATGTCTTTTTTGTTTTTCATTTCAATAATCAAAATATTTGTATTGATATTGGTTATTGTTGATTTATATATGTTTAATTCATATAATAATATTTTTTAATGATTAATAATCATTTTTTTTAATTATTGTTTAATTAATTTTAATGATTTTTTTCAATCATATAAAATATTACGAAATAAGTAGTGTTGGATGTTATGTGTGTGTATTTAATAATTAACAAATTTACTCTTGAGCATATTGCATTAATCATTACTTCTTACCTTACATCTACTTTTAACTATATTTCTTATACCTAAATTTGATTAACATACTATCTTATCATTAATGAACAAATACTTACCTATTTGCATGTAGATGGCATATTTATTTATACTGCACGATTCCAAAGTATATATAAGTTTAAGTTTATAGACTTGACTTCAACAAGGCAAATGGTACATAAAATATTTGATCTTGACACTTATGACACTTATCATGTTTCGACCGTTGATATTTGTGATGTTTATCCATGCCAATCAATTGCAGTCGATGATGTTTTAATTATATGTGATTCTGCCAGCCCGAACCATGTGATTCTCAATATGCAATCTAATTATTTTGTATGCTTTGGGATTTTCTGCTGATTTGACCATGCCACATGACATGAGGTGACCTGACACTTGGGGAACTATCGGTCGTCGCATCTAGGGTTGCATCAATGGTAGGAGCGAGGACGGTTCACGGTTAGGGTAGTCGACCTCCCTCAACCCTAACCATCTCACTCATTTTCTCGAACTCCAGCTGCCTCTTGCTCTGTCGCTCTACAACTTCTGTTCCTTTTCCCTTCTCCTCGTGATGGTCCATGTTCCCATACATAACCTCTCGGCTTAAAGACCTGCATCAACATCATGATTCAGTGACATGTATGGTTTTCTTATGGTCTTATTTACCGGCTCAGCTATGTTAGTTGGTATGACATATAATTTTTGCTAAGAGAAGTTATTGAGGGTTTCCAACTAAACCCTAACAGTCTTCATATTCGACTTAACCCTCTGGATGTTTCTTTATGGAAGGTTATGATGTGGAGAGACGGCCTTGCTACCCTTGGGAGTTCATGCCACCATCTCTGCCATGAGTATTACAGGTAATCTTTGCGGTGCTTGAGGAGCTGTCTTATTATTTCTTCAAGACAATGTATTTTCGTGCACTTTGCTGAGAAGGGAAAAATTATGTTATATGTTATGCATAGTTCTTGGTTTGACATTGTAAATTTACAGCCAAATCTAATGGTATTTCCCTGGGAATTAATTGGAATTTTTAATTAAATTATGTGTTGGTTTGTCGTCGAAGTTTATGTTGCACATATATGTAATTTAAATTCGCCTTTACATACTTGTAAATTTATTTCTCTTGTAACTTGGAATTTACTTTCTTATTACTATGAAGTCCCTATAGGCACAATTTATTTACTGTTCACTTTGACATTTAATTTTATTCTTGCTCAGTTATTGTATTTCATTCAATTTTGGTACTCCTCAAAGATATATATATATATATATAGTCTTAGGTTTATTGATTACAATTGCTTCGGACGTAGATGGTAACATAATAGAGATTCTGTAATTTTTATGTATCTAGGTGCTTTTACGATTTAATTGTTTCCTTATTACATTTTATCTGTTTTGAAGATAGTTTCTCTGTTAAATATGTTTTCTTTCTAAAATTATTTAACCAAGAGTTTACATATCATTTGTTTACCTTCTTATTAATTAATTTTACAGTTGTTCTATTTATACTCGATGACCGGACCATCATAATTCAAGGTTGTTTACTATTACCCTAGTCCAATTATAGCATGAGAATAAGTATGGCAATACGACTTGTTCTGTCTGGAGTAATTAGTCTAGGTTAAACTAACATTCTCTTCATTAATCTCCCATAAATACTATATATGTAACTATAATTCTTCTGTTTATATTTACTCTTTAAATAATATACATTTATGCAGAAGGATATTATTCTAGTTTGCAAGAACGAAGGCTAGGAACAATCTGTTCATAACAGATCACTTCTCTTTAAATACATTTATACATATACACATTCATCATGTATTATTTCTCCTTCATGCTCACAAATATTAACATTTATAATAGGAAGGGAATTAAAAAAAAAAGAATTATTTTTGGTAATGTATTTTAGTTTTCGTCATTTACAGAAGTATCTATTTATATGAAGATAAATCACTTACAACTTCCATAAAACATTAAATTTCATGTAGGTATATATGCTTATCTTAATCAAAATCTTATGATGATGACCTCCGAACCTTAAGAGAGGTTATTACGTCCTCTTCTACCCCTGTGCTCCACATCAGAGTAGGGATTATTTATCTGTAATTTTGGTTGAGACCTCAAGACATCCAGTCCAGTCTCTTTTTCTTTCCAAAATTTAGGGTTGCTGAGTTTCCATTGGTTCAAACCAGATCTCGATTGACTATTTCCCTTCAAACTTCTGACTATTTTTCAGTCACAAAACCCCTTTTCCTCACTGGGATGTACCTTTTATCCTCAGAGGAAAAGTTAATTGTTTAACTAATTTTCCCAACTACTCTGGAGTCTTGGAATACTTCATCATCAGTATTTATGAAAAAACATTCCATAATTAATCTCTTTATTTAAAACAGAAATAACCATGTTCATTCATTTATCTCATTAAAAAAATAAGTGTATTATCTTTTGTTAAACAAAATTAACAGAAATAGTTTATAAACTAATCCAGTTGTCACATCTTCCCCCTATAGAAGAAAACACCATCCTTGGTGTTCTTTTCCAAATAAGAAAATATGTTTGGGTATGCCTCACACACAAATCCTTCGTTTCCTAAGTAGCCTTCTCCTAGCCAAAGTGCTTCCACTGCACTTTAACTTGGATGATGGCTCACCTCTGGAGCATGATTTCTCTTTGATTAAGAATATGTTGAGGTTCTACCATAAATTCATCATCCAGTTTGACCTGCATTCAAAAAAGTTAAATTAATAATCGTAAGATTCATTCCTTTTAGAGATTGGTATGAAATCTTATCCTACCTGAATGTTTTGCCAATGTATTACATGCCTCGAAACACACACATATCATTTCAGTATTGATACATGAAACACATTGTGCACCTGTATATGACTCGGTAATGCTAATTAATAGGTCATAGGCCCTACTCTTTCCAAGATTTGGAAAAGTCCACAAAACTTGGGAGCCAACTTGGCACATGAAGTCCACCTTAGAGTGATTTTACTGGATTTGATTCTCACATAGACATGATCACCAACATCAAATTCCTAGTAGGTTCTCTTTTTATCCGCATATATCTCTTGTCGATCTTGTGCAGATTTTAGATTCTATCTAATCTTCCTTACCTCCAATTCCATCTTCGTCAACATCTATGGGTGAAGCATTAATTTGGTTTTTGGACTATTCTTGTTAATGGGAGTTTGATACTGTCTCCCGTATAAGGCTTCGAATGGAATCATTTTAAGAGACTCATGATAACCATTATTGTACACAAATTTCAGTAGATGTAAATAATCTTCCCATTTTGTAGGCTACTGCATTACATACATTCACAACATGTCTTCCAGGATTTGATTTACTCATTCAATTTCTCCATTTTTCTATGGATGATAATCCGTGATGAAATTAAATTTTGTTCCCAATCCAGTAAATAGTGCCTTCCAAAAGGCTCAACTAAACTTTACATCCCAATATGAGATGATTGTTTTTGGGATGCCATCAAACCTAAAAATTCCTCTCATGAAAATATCCACAATATTCACCGTTTTGTAAGTGGAATGCACATGCATGAAGTGATTTTCCTTGCTAAGTCTATCTACCACCACCATTATGGAATCATTGTGAATTTTTTATATTGGTAGACCAGTAATAAAATCTAATCATATAACGTAACATTTACATTCAGGTACATGTATGGGCTGCAACAATCCTGCTGGTTGTTGATGCTCCACCTTAACCAGTTGACATTCTAGAAACTTGTTTAAATATTCATCAATATTCTTCTGCATACCAAACCAAAAATAAAGCTTCTTGATTGCTGTCATCATTTTTTGGTATCCTGGGTGTCCATAATAATTATTGCAGTGGTATTCATCAGAGATCGGCTCCTTAAGACTTATTTGATTTAGAATGTATAACCTTCCTTTGAAGGTTAAAAGTTAGTCCTTATTAATCCCATAATCCGATGATTTTTCTTGTTTTTCTGCTTCCTTTGCCTGCTTCCATATGAATTGGTATTCAAGATCATTCTCAGCTTATTCTTTTATTTTTTCCTGAAATTTAAATTCTACTTGATTAAAATAGAGTTCATACACACAATATAGTTTTATGATCAAGGCATCAGCCACACGATTTACCTTGCCTTTAACATACTGAATGTTAAAATCAAATTCACTTAAAATCACATTCTACCTTTCCTGGTGAGCGTTTAAATCAACTTGTTTGAAATAGTTGGCTAAACTACTGTGATTGGTCTTTAGCATGAATCTCTTTCCCAATAAGTAGTGTCTCCACACCCTGAGTGCCTCCAATACTATTGTGAGTTCCAAATCATAATCGAAATATCGTTGTTCATGATCATTTGATTTTCTTGATTCATAGGCAAAAACCCTTCCTTCTTGAGATAATATTTCTCATACTCCTTCGTTACATGTGTCAGTGCATACTTCAAATTCTTTTTTGGGGTCAGCTACCCTCAACACATGGGCAGTAGTCAGCAAGTGTTTCAATAATTTAAAACTAGCCTGACATTTGTTAGTCCACCTAAACACCTTCCCATTTCTCTGCAGAGATGTAATGGGAAAGGAAACCTTGGAGAATCCTTCGATGAGACGTGTATAACATCCTACTAATCCCATAAAATAATGTATATCTGCCACATTCTAGGGTACCCTCCATTCCATGATACTCTTTATTTTCTCAGGACCTACTCCTATACGTTCAACGGAAATGACATGGCCTAAGTATTGTATTTGTTCTTTGAAAAAGTCAGACTTGATGAAATTATAATATACCTGATGTTTTCTCAACATCTCCAGTACTTTCCTTAAATGTTCTTTGTGATATTTCATGGTTCTTGAATAAATCAATATGTTGTCAATAAATATAAGAACAAACTTGTCGAAAAAGGGATGAAATATGCCATGCATCAGGCTCATGAATTTTGCTGGTGCATTGGTTAAACCAAACGATAGTACCACGAACTCATAGTTCCCATATTGGGTGCAAAATCTTGTTTATAAATGTCCTAATATTTAATTCGGATATGGTGATATCCAGATCTTAATTCTATCATTGAAAACACAGTTTCTCCCTTCACTTGATTGAACATATCATCTATATGTCGTAGCGGGTATTTATTCTTGATTGTCAATTTATTGAGCTGTTGGTAATCCGTGCACATTCGCATGGTTCTATCCTTCTTCTTTAAAAATAGCACTGGTGCTCCCCAAGGGGATACACTTTGTCGAATATACCCTTTATCCAATAGTTCTTGTAATTGCATTTTTAATTATTTTAACTCAGGTACACTCATCCAATAAGGTGCTCTTGAAACTGGTGTTGTACCATGCATTAATTCAATTAGGAAACCAATGTCTCTTTTCAGAGGTAAACATGGTACATTCTCTGGAAACACATCCATGAAGTCCTATACTACTGGTATATTTTCCAGCATAGGGGTCTCTTCCTTAGAGTTAGCAAATCTTACTTGGATGGCATAAATCTGAAGCACTGACTCAATTGAGAGGCTGTGATGGGACGTAATTGTAAAGGTTTATTAATCCCTTGCAGTTCTTGGCATGTCCCATCTTCAACTATGAATCATATGATCTTTTCCTTATAGTCTACCACAGAGCAATGCCTTTCTAACCAATCCATACCTAGTAGTATGTCATAAGAACCCAACGGTAGAATATTCAGTTCTATGTTTAACTATTGGTTCCCAATTTCCAAAGAATAGTTTGGAACCTTGGCACTTACCCTTCTCTTTGCCCTTGTAGCTAGTTGTAACAGCACTGGCTTTTTGAATTTCTGACTTTGTAAGTTACAATTTTCTACTATTCGGGCGTTTACATAACTTCAAATAGCACCAGGGTGAACCAAAATAGAAATAGTTCATGAAAATAACTTACCTTATAGTTCAATCATTGTCGCTTGGTAATCTTCTTGTCATTTTTCAAGAACTGCATTAATTCTGGGTATATTTCGAGCCACAAATACCACTGTAGAAGCCTCTTGTAGGTTAGTTGTTGTTTTCCCTCTTCCCCGGTGAGGGAAATTCTTGTAGTAATGTGCCTCTCTGCATCCCCAACATTTTAGGGGAGGTTTCTGGGCTTGTCCATGTTCTAGCTTAATGGAGGTATCTGTGGGTCTTTCTTCTGTTGGTCGTTTTTTTCTCCGGTGATTTCTCCCAAACTGCTTACTTAATGAATTTCTTGTAGAGTTTTTAAAATTACTAGATCTAGTATTTTTATAATTTGAATTACTTTTATGTCCTTTCTTTGGTGGCCAATTTTTTCCTAATCCTCCTTTTTCCTTTGATTGTTTATATCGCATTCCTGCTTTTTGAATTACCTCATCCATTGTGTTCAGGTTCACGATTTCGATTGTTTCCTTCATGTGAGTAGGTAAACTGCTCAAAAATCGCTGAAATTTAGCCTTCTCATCTCTCAGGTAAGGCACATACCTCAATAAGGATGTGAATTTAGTTATGATTCATCCATTTTCATATGTCCCAATATTAAGTCATGGAATTCCTAAGATTTTTCATCATAGAAATGTTTCGTTAAATACTTATCCATGAAATATTTCTGGAACTCGTCCCATGTCAGGTTTTGGTCTTCAATACTTCGAACATTTTTAACCTCCTTCCACCATAAAGTAGCTTTCTCCATCAACCGATAATAGCCAAACAAGATTTGAGGTTGGGGCTATGTTCATATACCTGAAAGTACTTGTTCATATTAAATAACGAGGCCTCAGCCACTTCTTTGGCCTCTCCATCAAAAGTGGAAGGTTTGATTTTTCAGAACTCACCCTAGAGTTCCACTTTTTGTTTCTTTATTTCTTGTTGATCAGACACATTACCATATTTAGCTTCATTACAATTTTTGTTTTTATTGCTTCATTGTGAATGATTCCCTTCTGGTTTGTCGTTAGTTTTTCATTGTCATTCATTTTCTCTCGAAGTGTCCCCTTCAGGATTGGGTTACACTATTCCTTGATTCTGCTTTTCATAAAGGCTTTTGAGTATCCTCTCCTGTTCGTGCATCAGTATTTCATTGTCGCTCCTTACCTAGACCATTTCTTCCTGTAATTTATGCACTATACTCAATAGTATACTAGTTTGATGTTGGTGTTCCTCGAGTAATCTAATGGTTTATTAGTGTTGGTCGACACTTAGTTGTATTGAAATCTCTGGATTCATTTAAATATTGGTTTGGGGTGGAGTTTCCCCTGCATTCTAGGGTACTTGATGTGTCGATCCCCTTCTCATATATTATTTCTATTTTCTGTGCACAATTTACATGCATTGTTTGTTATTCAGTTGACCCATTTGGGTCCCAACATATAAACTCGGCTCTGATACCACTAGTGACATCCATTACAGAAAAAAACTTAATAATTACCCAATTTACTCCTTATCATATTACATTAATCATTACTTCTTGCCTTACACCTATCTTTAACTATTTTTCTTATACCCAAATTTGATTAGCATACTATCCTATCACTAATGAAAAAATACTTATCTATTTGCATGTCGATGGAATATTCCTTTATACCACACAATTCCAAAGTATATATATGTCTAAGTCTATAGACTTGAATTCGACTAGGTAAACGACACATAAGATATTCGATATTGATAGTTATTATACTTATCATGTTTCGAGCATTGATATTAGTGATGCTTATCCATCCCAATCAATTGCAATTTATGATGTTTTAATTACATGTGATTCATGTCGGTCTGAGCCGTGTGATTCTCAATATGCAATTTAATTTTTTTTTACGCTTTGGGATTTTTTGCTGATTTCACCATGCCACATGACATGTGGCTAAGAGAAACTTGGGGATCTATCCGACGTCCGATCTGGGGTTGCATCAATGGAAAAAGTGAGACTAGTCGAGGGCTAGGGTAGTCGACCTCCCTCAACCCTAACAATCTCAATCATTTTCTTGAACCCTGGCTACCTCCAGCTCTATCACTCTACAACTTTCATTCCTTTTCTCGTATCCTCGTCCTGATCCATGTTCCTGTCCATAGCCTCTTGGCTTAAACACCTATATCAACATCATGATTGAGTGACATGTATGGTTTTCCAATGGTCTTATTTACCGGCTTGGCTCTGTTAGTTAGTATGTCTTCTTCTTTCTACTATGAGAATTTATTGAGGGTCTTCAACTAAACCCTGACAGCCTTGTATTCAAAAATTAATCCTCTACATTTTTCTTCATGCAGGGTTATGGTATGGAGAGACGTCTCCGCTATTCATTGGGGTTCAGGCTGCCATCTTTTCCATGACCGTTACAAGTAATATACTATCTTATTATTTCTTCAAGAAAATGTATTTACATGCACTTCGTTAAGAAGGGAAAACTTTTGTTATATGTTATGCATACGTACTGGTTCAACATTGTAAATTTACACCAAAATCTAATGGTATTGCCCTTGGGTATTAATTTGAATAGTTAATTAAATCCTATGTTGGTTTTCTGTCGAGGTTTATGTTGTATAGATATGTAATTTAAATTCATTTTTGTGTTACTTGTAAAGGCCTTTCTCCTGTTACTCAAAGCTTACTTTTTTATGACTATGAGAGCCCTGTTGGCGCAATTTGATTACTGTTCAGTTCGACAGTTAATTTTATTCTTACTTAGTTATTGTATTTCATTGAGTTTTGGTACTCCTTAGAGAAGTGTATATATATATATATAATATTTCTTGTTTTATTGATTACAATTGCTTCAAAACTAGCTGGTAACAGAATAGAGATTATGTAATTTTTATGTATCTAGGTGCTTGTACCATTTAACTGTTTCCTTATAAAATTTGATCTCTTATGAAGATAGTGTCTTTGTTAAATATGTTTTCTCTCTAAAATTATTTAACCGAGAGTTTATATATCTTTTGTTTACCCTCTAATTAAGTAATTTTATAGTTCTACTACTTAAACTCGATGATCGGACCATCATAATTCTGGGTTTTTTACTATTATTCTAGTCCGAGTATATCATGATAATAAGTATGGCGAGATGAATTGTTATGTTTAGAGTAATTACTCTAGGCTAAACTAAAAGAATCTTCATTAATCTCTCATAAATACTGTAGATGTAACTCTAATTCTTCTGCTTATATTTACTCTTTAAACAGTACAGATTTATGCATAAGGGTATTATTCTAGTTTGCAAGAACAAAGGCTAGGAACAATTTGTTCATAACAAATCACTTATTGTAACTACTAGTTTAAACACTAACCGTTGGTTAAGTGAATTGTTAAGACTTTTAAATATTTACTGTTATTATTTTTTTTTTCAAAATATTATGAACATAGATTTAATTTTGATTAAATGAAAAGTGATTATGTATTTGGTTCCATAAGGTCAAAGACTGGTGTTAAAATAATTCAAGATTATGAGTTATTTGAACAGAATCAGTTCAAATAGTTACCTCACCTCTAGGGATAAAGGGTTGTCCCAGTGAGGTAGAGGGGTTCTGTTCCATAACTAAGTGGAATAATTCTGGAGAATGTTCCTAATCTGGGATAACCAATGGAACACTTCAGACTTCCGACACTGTTGGAATTGGAGACTGGACCGGATTGTCCTGAAGACTCTTCCAGATGATTCTGTCAAATGTAAATCTTAGACTTGGAGCACGGGGGAGAGTGATGATGTGATTACCTCACTCGTCGTAGGGAGGAACCACATCAGTTCGAATTTCAAGTGGCAGATAAGTATAATACTTCTTTGTTATTTAAAATGATGAAATAAAACAGAGTAAATATTACTTGTATATTGAAGGAAGTTAAAATCTATGTATATATTACTATTCTGTTTTAAGAAAGATTTGTATTTTCTGTTATGGAAGGGTTTATATTTTTCTGGTCAAAGGTAACTTTGTATTTTCTTGATTAAAGAAATATTTATATTTTACTTACGTTTTCTAGTTAGAAAAATATTCAAGATGTAAGAAAAAAGTACTATTGAAATATAATTATGCAGAGCGTTGTTATCACAGAATTCTCAAAAGAAAACTCTATGAAGGTTGCTCACTGTTTCTATGATAATCCATGGACAAACGTGGTCTGGTCACAAGAACAAGAAATAATATGAGTACAGATAGGTTAAGTGTTAGAATTAATGAGACGTAAGGTGGAGTCATGGATTTACCTAAAACCATGGTAATATTAATGAAACATCACATTGTTAGAGTTAATTTCACTGTAGTGAAAATTAAATAGAGCACATAGCAGTCACAAATTTTACAAATAAGCCTCATTTTGGTTAAAATATATTTATGTCATGTAGTTATACAAATGTTAGTTGTGGCAGAGTAATTTTTTTTTGTGTTATTACTGTTGTATTTTCAATGTAGTAGAATTGATATATGTTACAAGTGGTATTAGAGCAAAATTGTAATGCTGGGACCCTATGGGTCAATTATCATTTGTAGTTGTATATTAATGATGCACACAGAGAGAGATAGAACAAAGTTAAAAGGATATTATGGGGAGGGTGCCGACATAGCAACCACCTTCGAACGTTGGGGAAACACAATCCCGACCTGAAATAAATCCAGAAATTTGGATACAACTAGGTGTGGAGCAGCACCAACAAACCAGTAGACTGTTGGAGGAATAGCAGCACTAAACTAGTATTCTCTTAAACATTGTGTAAAAGATACAAGAGGAAATGGAGACGGTGCGAGATGATAATGCACATTTGATGTAAGAGTAGGAGAGGATATTGAAAAGCCTCTCCGACAAATAGAATCATGGAAATGAGAAGCCAAGTACCGATAGAGAGTTTAAGGAAAGAAATGAATAGCAAAAAAGAGATCATGAGACTGACACAATGAAAAGAAATCATTCTCAGCGTAGTAATAGAAATAAGAACTATAATGAAGTTGAATCAGATAACTTATCAGATCAGAAGGAAGTGAAGAGACAGAAAGTAGAGTTGCAAGGTGAATTTCAGAAAATAAAACCTCCTATGTTTGATGGAGTAGAGGAGGAAGTAGCTGAGGCATGGCTGATAAACATGAATAAATACTTCCAAGTGTATGAATACAATAGTAATCTTAAAGCCAGATTGGATATTTATCAACTAAGGGAAAAAGCCACCTAATAGTGGGAGGAAGTGAAGAATATTCGCAGTATAGATGACCAAGATGTAACTGGGGATGAATTTCAACAGTATTTTAAGGATAAGTACCTAACATAATGCTTCTATGATGAAAAATCTTGAGAATTACATTATTTCAAGTTGGGAAAATAACAATGGATGAGTACATCACTAAATTTACTTCCTTACTACATTATGTTCCTTATCTAATAGATGAAAAATCTCAAGTGAAAAGGTTCCTAAGAATTTTTCCGACTCATATGAAAGAACGTATTGAGTCTGTGAATCCTAAGACTATGGAGGGGGCCATCAGAAAAGCCAGAATTTTTTACCAGCAAGCTAAAGCCAAAGGTGAACAAGGTAAAATATGGAAGGAAAAGAAAGGGCACAAGGGCGACTCTAGTTTTAAAAGAAACAGAACCAAAAATTTTAAAATTACTACCAAAAGCTCAGTTAGCAAGCAATTTGGTAAGAATAATCAAAAAATATGGTGGCCTACACAAGATAAACCCACAAAAGCCTCCAGAAAAGCGGAACAAATTCAGAACCAAAAGGTACCTTTACAATGTTGGGGGTGTGGTGAGGCACACTATTACCGAAAATGTTGAAAACGAGGTAGAAGTGAGGTAGTGACCAGTTTATAAGAGGCCTCAATAGTTGGTGATGTCACCATGAACATACGCAGAATTAATGCAGCGTTGGAGAACCAGAAAGCAGACTACCAGCCAACAATGATTGAACTCGAAGGTAAACTAATATCTCAACCTGTTTCTATTTTGGTAGACCTAGGTGAAAATTTAAGCTATGTAAGTCCCAAAGTAGTAGAAAATTGTAAATTACAAGGCTATAAATTTAGAAACCCATGGCTAGTACAATTAGCTACTAGATTTAAGAGGAAAGTTAGTGCCAAAATACCGAATTGTGCACTAGAAATTAGTGAACAACAACTAACTGTGGATTTGAATATATTACCTCTGGGTTCTTATGATGTGCTACTTGGCATGGATTGGTTGGAAAAGAATTGGACATGGGTAGACTGCAAAGAAAAGGCTATCTACTACACAGGGCGGGATGGCACTTGCCAAGAAATTCAAGGGATAAAGAAACCTTTACAACTGCATCCAATCACAACATCCCTAATGGGAAAGTGCATGAGGAAAGGATGCCAACTCTATGCTATTCAAGTGGGTTTTACTCATTCTAAAGAGAAGGCTCCTATGTTGGAAAAAATACCAATAATAAAACAGTTTAAGGATGTATTTCCAGAGGAAATACCAAGCTTGCCACCTAGAAGGGACATAGATTTTACCATTGAATTGGTACTGGGAGCGTTTTCAATTTCAAGGGCACCCTATCAGATGAGTGTACCTGAATTAACTATGTTAAAAATGCAGTTACAGGAATTATTAGATAAGGGATATATACAACCAACTGTATCTCCTTGGGGAGCACATGTATTGTTTGTGAAGAAGAAAGATGGAACTATGCGAATGTGCATGGGTTACTATCAAATGAATAAAATAACTGTTAAGAACAGATATCCTCTACTATTAATTGATGATATGTTTGACCAAGTGAAGGGAGCAACAATATTTTCAAATATAGATCTAAGATCGGGGTACCATCAGATCCAGATAAAGGACGAAGAAATTCATAAAATTGCTTTTCGTATAATGTACAGACACTACGAATCTTTGGTGCTACCTTTCAAGTTTACCAATGCACCAACAACATTTATGAGGCTAATGCATGGTATATTTACCCCTATCTGGATAACGTTATATTAATATTTATTGATGACATTTTATTTTATTCTAAGAATGCTGAAGAACACAAAGAACACTTGTGGTTAGCACTGGAAATGTTAAGAAAGCATCAGTTGTACGTAAATTTCAGCAAATATGATTTCTTCAGGGAAGAGATACAATATCTTGGAAATTTTATTTCCATTGAAGGTAGTGAAGTGGACCCTGAGAAAATCAGAACGATTATGGAATGGAAGGTACCTCAAAACATGGCAGATATTCAATCATTTATGGGGCTAGCCAGTTATTATTGGCGGTTTATTGGGGGTTTTTCAAAAATTTATTTTCCAATTAGTTCCCTACAGAGGAAAGGAAAAATATTCAAATGGATAAAGGAATGTCAGGATAGCTTTGAAAAACTGAAAGAGTTATTCACTACAGCTCCAGTGTTAAGAGTAGCTGATCCTAATAAAGAATTTGAAGTCTGCATAGATGCATGCAAAGAAGGTGTTGGAGTGATTCTGTCACATGAAGGTAAAGTGGTTGCTTATGAGTCTCAAAAATTCAAGGAGCATGAGCAGCGGTACTCAACTTATAACTTGGAGCTAACCGCAATAATACATGTGCTCCGGGTATGGAGGCATTACTTTTTTGGGAAAATATTTGTGCTCAAAACTGATCACAATAGCTTAACTAAATATTTTAAGCAAGATGATCTTAATTCTTTCTAGGCACAATGGAATGCCTTCCTGAGTGAATTTTATATTGATATGCAGCATGTAAAAGGTAAGGAGAACATAGTAGCTGATGCATTAAGAAAAAAATTACATGGTGTTTATGAACTGTATTATAATGAGGTTAAGTGTAGATTTCTAGAGAAAACAAAAGTAGAAGTAGATAAATATCCTGAATATAAGTTTATCTGGAAGCAAGGAAAAGAGTTCAAATACCAAGGAAAATCTGCAGATTATGAAATTGATAAGGATGGATTACTGATTTTCAAAAAGAGAATTTTAGTTCCAAACATAAGGGAGTTCAAAGAGTTGATTTTGAATGAATATCATCAAATTAATTACCTTGGACATCCTGGATATCAAAATATGCTAACAACAATAAGGGAGAATTATTTCTAGCCAGGTATGAGAAGAGATATTGCAGAATATTTAAACAAGTGTATAGAATGCCAGCAAGTAAAAGTAGAGCACCAACACCCAGCTGGGCTAATGCAGCCTATACCGATACCTGAGTGGAAGTGGGAGGTGATATCATTAGATTTTATCATTGGACTCCAAAGATGAAATAATCATAATGACTTAATTATGGTAGTATTGGACCGGTTACAAATCAACACATTTTATACCTCTGTAGTCTACATACAAGACGGTGAAAATAGTAGACATTTTTATGCGCGTAAATTTTAGATTGCATGGTATTCCAAAGAATTTTATATCTGACAGGGATGTGAAGTTTACATCAGCATTTTGGAAAACATTATTCACAGGATTGGGGACTGAAGTTAACTTCAGCAGCGCTTACCATCCACAGATGGATGTCCAAACGGAGTGAGTAAATCAGATTCTTGAAGATATGCTACGTATGTATGTCTTACAACAACCAACTAGGTGGGAAGAATATCTGCACCTAGTGGAGTCTACATATAACAACGGTTATCAAGAATCTCTTATAGTGAGTCCATTCGAAGCCTTATAAGGGTGACAGTGTAGAACTCCTATTAACTAGAGCAGTCCAGAAAAAAACTGATGCTTGGATGG
The DNA here is from genome assembly GCA_034641835.2 of Pinus albicaulis. Classification (NCBI taxonomy): domain Eukaryota; kingdom Viridiplantae; phylum Streptophyta; class Pinopsida; order Pinales; family Pinaceae; genus Pinus; species Pinus albicaulis. Next base: position 1,787,702,554 of record CM076578.1, on the reverse strand, counting down.
GATATGCTAGCTGAAATGGAGGTAGAGGTAAAGAATATCCGACAAAATTTGAGGGCGGCTCCAGATAGACAAAACATGTATGCAGATAAAAAAATAACTTATCGTGAATTTGAAGTGGGAGACCATGTGTGCATAAGGATCAATCCTGAGAAAAGTACTTTGAGATGGGTATCTTGTGCCAAATTAGCTCCTAGGTTTTGTGGCCCTTTCCAAATATTGGAAAGGGTAGGACCTGTGGCTTACCGATTGGCTTTTCCCAGTCATATACGAGTGCACAATTTCTTTCAGGTATCGTTATTGAAACGATACATTCATGATTCAAAGCATATCATCCACTGGCAGAATATTCAGGTAGAATATAAAAACCAGATTTATTAAAGATGATAAGATTTATGAGTAAAACTAATTTAAAAAAAAAAATCATTATTTGCAGGTCGAGCCAGATGGAGAATTTCTAGTCAAACCTCACAGCATAACTGGTTGGAGGGAAATCATGCTCTGAAAATGAGTCATTGCCCAAGTTAAGGTGCAATGGAAGCACTTTGGCCTGGAGGAAGTTGCCTGGGAAGATGAAGGTTTTGTTCGGGAAGCCTATCCTGAACGTTTTGATGGAGTAGAATGAGAACATAGGGGACGGTGTTCACATCCAAGGCAGAAGTTGTAACTACTAGTTTAAACATTAACCGTTGGTTAATTGAATTGTTAAGACTTTTAAAAATTTACTGTTAATATTTTTTTTTCAAAATATTATGAACAGAAATTTAATTTTGATTAAATGAAAAGTGATTATGGGGTTGGTTCCATAAGGTGAAAGACTGATGTTAAAATAATTCAAGATTATGAGTTAGTTGAACATAATCAGCTGAAATAGCTACCTCACCAGTAGGGATAAAGGGTGATCTTATTGAGGTAGAGGGGTTATGTTCGGTAAGTGAGAGGAAGAATTCTGGAGAAAGTTCCTGATATGGGATAACTAGTGAAACACTTAAAACTTCCGACACTGCTGGAATTGGAGACTGGACCGGATTGTCCCGAAGTCTCTTCTAGAGGATTTTTTCAACTGTAGAGCTCAGATTTGGAGCACGAGGGAGAGTGAGGACGTGATTGTCTCATTTGTGGTAGGGAGGAACCACATCAGTCTAAATTTAGAGTGGCAGATAAGTATAATACTTCCCTGTTATTTAAAATGATGAAAGAAAATAAAGTGAATATTACTTGTTTATTGAAGGAAGCAAAAATCTATGTATATATTATTACTTTGTTTTAGAAATATTTGTATTTTGTATTATGGAAGGGTTTATATTTTTTGGTCAAATGCAACTTTATATTTTTCTTTATTAAAGAAACATTTATATTTGAGTTACATTTTCTGGTTAGAAAAATATTCAAGTTGTAAGAAAACAAGTACTATTCAAATATAATTATGCAGAGAGTTGTTATCACATAATTCTCGAAAGAAAACTCTATGAAGGTTTCTCACTGTTTCTATGATAATCCACATATAGAAGTGGTTTGGTCACAAGAACAAGAAATAATATGAGAACTTATTGTGAAGGAAAGGATTTTTTATGAACCAATGTAAAGTGACATTTTCTTCATAGACACAAATGTAAGTATGCTAAACCAAGAATAATGAAAAAATAATATAGATATCAGTTCTGTGGAAAAAAATGTAATATTATCACAGGATTTACAGCAAGAAAATACATTAATGAACATGCAAGAGAATCTCTTTTTCTAGAATAATATACATGGCCTCATACTATCTAGAAAATACGGAGGCAGAAAGAAAATTCCAAATAAGTCTAAATATCTTAAAAAAAATACAAAATTGTAACTAAAAAATTATGCAATCTATACTTAGATTTGAGTAGAGTCTAGAAAAATTCCACATATATAGTTTAGCACACTAGCAAATTGTACAGAACTAGTATAGGATGATGAAACGATAAAGAAAACAAAACATCAATAAAATTCACAGTCACAACTATAAAGTTTGCATAGATACTGATTGAGAATGCAATATTACAAGGGGAAAAAAAAATCCTCTTTCATAAATTTAAGAATTTAACGTAAACATTTCTACAAGTGTTGGAAGAAGTTAAAGAAGGAACATTCGCAAAAGAACTAAAAATATATATATAGTTCAGAAAATTTGCAAAGTCCAACACTTCTCAATAATTTTTTATAAAAATTTACACAACAAAAAGTATAATACAGATATCAGAGCTCCAAGAGCCTCTTCCGAAAAATTCTTAAAAAAACCACTCAGAGGAGAGAGTATAAGTTTTTAACAAAATACAAACTTGAATGAAAATCTTTCCCCTAAACTATCTAATATCACCCCGGAATTGAAGAGGAGTTGTATGCTAGCAGAACGTTGGAGCAATAGACGACCACAAGAAAGTTAACGAAGAAAGGGGAATTGAAAACCGTCTACGGTACCTGTGACAGAGAATTCACTGTAATAACTAAAGAGTAGATTTGAAGCCAAGAAGACATGACAGTGGTCGAATTAGCTGGAAAACAAACAACATGAAATGTACCTGCAAAAAAAGTAGACAACTAGGGTTTTAGAGAGTATTCTAGATATTATAAGGAAGTTGGAAGAAGTATATTAACCCAAAAACATAATAGTTACCTGTATCTAGCTTGATAATGACGAGTACCACCACTTGTAAAAGATTGTAGAGGAGGGAGTTAAAACTCCAAACTTAGACCTTTCTTGAGTTGTTACTGTAAAACAAATCACAAACAAAGAAAATATTTAACATTCAATAGACCATTACCTCGATGGGAGAATGGAATGCATCCTGAAGGAGTCTTCTGTGTGAGGAAAGGAATCCTAAAGGGTTGACGGAGCAGGAGAAAAACCCATGGCTTCTCAAGAATTATCTTCATGAATGCAGCAGGCCGAAGAACAATGAGCAACACCATACCATTGGCCAGACAGAATTCCTGCAAGCAACGAGAGGGAATTCCTCATCTGGAAAGAAGCTATGGAGCGCCACAACAGAGCCATTCGACCTAGATTTTTCAGTGCAAATGAGCCAAGCAGTTAGGGTTTCCGTGTTTTAGTTCAAAGATCAACTTTGGGAGAACACACACCAGCCATTGATCTAGTAAGAAATTTGACAAACCGAAATCACCCAAGTGTATTAGGCTCGAAGCCAAATGCAAATCGTAATTACAGAATATCTGCCGAGAGTTTAGAGTAAATTGATGTCAAGTACCATAACCATTGATGTATTGGCAGGTCAGAAAGCTCGATGAGAGGTATAACGCCTCGAACAAAAATAAAAATATAAAGTCATAAATAATATGAGCTAGGAGTACAGATAGGTTAAGTGTCAAAATTAATGAAATGTAAGGTTAAGGTGGAGTCATGGCTTTACCAAAAACCATGGTAATATTAATGAAACATCACATTGTTAGAGTTAATTTTGTTGTAGTGAAAATTAAATAGAGAACATAGCAGTCACAAATTTTACACATAAGCCACATTTTGGTTAAAATATATTTATGTCATTTAGTTATACAAATGTTAGTTGTGGCAGAGTAATTTTTTTATTTTATTTTGTGTTATTAGTGTTGTATTTGCAATTTAGTAGAATTGATATATGTTGCACTTATATTTTCATACATTTAAACATATACAGAGTCATCGTGTATTATTTCTCCTGCATACTCACATATTATTTCTCCTGCATACTCATAAACATTAACATTTATAAGAAGAAGGGAATTAAAAGAAAAAGAATTGTTTTTGGTAAAGTATTTCGGTTTTCATCATTTACAGAAGTATCTTTATATATGATCAGAAATTACTTACAACTTTCATAAAACATTAAATTTCATGTAGGTCAAGATACTTATCTTACTCAAAAGCTTCTAATGATGACCTCCCAACCTTGAGAGAGGCTATTACGTCTTCGTCTTCCCCAGTGCTCTGCACTGGGGTAGGGCTTATATAGCAGTAATTCTGGTTGAGACCTTAAGACCTACAGTCCAGTCTCCTTTTCTTTCCACAATTCATTTTTGCTGAGTTTCCACTAGTTCTAACCAACTCTGGATAGTCTCTTTCCCTTCTGATGGGTTTTCAGTCATAGAACCCCTTTTCTTCAGTGGGATTTACTCATCATCACCCATTATGGAAAAACATTCCATAATTAATTTCTTTATTCAAAACAGAAATAACCATGTTCATTCATTTAATCTCATTAAAAAAATAAATGTATTATCTTTTGTTCAACAAAATTAACATAATTAGTTTGGAGACTAATGCTCTTGTCACAATATATAATAGAAAAGTAAAAGTGAAACAAAAATTAGTTCAATAATAAAAAACAAAAGTAAAACAAAAATTGTAAAATATGATACCAACTGGAACTTTGCATAAAGAAATCATAGGACCCTCAAGATAATAACATAACACATGAATTTGCATCTAGATTTTTCTCTGCAAAAAATTAGAGATTATATTAACTATTTTTGACTTGAATGTTTTTGCATTTAGCCATTTATTATAGTTCTAGTTCTCCATTCTAGCTGGCCCAAAATGCCCCTACTATCTTCAACTCTAAATTGTAACAATGCCAAGATCACTTACAAGCATACAAAAAGATAAAATATTAATATAGTATGGCTTTTCTATAATTAAAAAAAAAAAAAAAATTGAATTCAAGATACAATAAATGAGTGAAATATTTAAAAGAATAAAAATTTTCATTAAAAAATAAGAACAATAATAAAAAATGTTTGAAAATATTAGCACAATATTATTTTTTAACCTATTCCAATATGTGGCCCCTTGACATGATAATATTTATCATTTATTTATATTTAAATTTATTTAAAAGGTCCCTATTTGTGTATATTAGTGAACTTATTACCTACAATTATACAAAACACATATATTTCTGTCTAGATTTTATTGTGTACAAAATCAAAATATTATATAAATTATTGTTCACTTAAAACTTGTTGCATTGAACTACTGATTATAGTTCTTGGTCTCCATTCTAGCTGGCACAACAAACCCCCTTCAACTTTTCTTGGTCTCCATTCTAGCTGGCGCAAGAAACGCCTTCAACTTTCAACTCTAAATTGTAACAATGCCAAACGTAGTTGAAAGTATACAATGAAACAACACACTAATAAAAAGAATATGACTTTTTAAAGCCCTTTTAAACTAAAATTACCATAAAGCATTAAAATTTTCAAACAATAAAATTATTCATGATAAAATATTTAAAAATTACAAAAAGTTAGATAATATCAACAAAAATATCATTTTTTAATATATCTCACTTTATGGATGTCTTGAAAAACTTGCAAAACATAACAACATTAAATATCACAATATTATCAATCTTAGTATGATATCATTACCACAATATTAATATGATATTGAATGTACTTGCATTATTTTGGATTGATTATTGAAATCATCATTCCAAATGAATTGATACAATATTAAATATCATGATATTATCAATATTATCATCATATTATTATCATAATATTAATATGAAATATTAATTTTTGAGATTCAACTACATTCAGTAAGTTATTTATTTATAATTATTTATATGAGAAATAATTATAACTAACTAATTTCTCCAATTTCTCGTGATATTAAATGTACCTAACTAACATTAATATGATATTGAATGCAACTGTGTTCTTTTGGAATAGCAATCTGTTTCACTGGTGATCACTGATTAAATCGATTTAAGTAAAACTTAAAGAATTTGGACATGAAAGCTTTTTGGGATTTTTATGCATTTCAAAATTTGCAAGTTTACACCACATAATTATATAAATAAATTGATATATTATAAATTGATAAAAATAGAGCAGTATTATGTCCATGTGTCTTGACACACATTTGAGTCCCGAGAGGAATAGAACCCTCACTTGTAATTTTTCCTTGACAATTTTCATCTCCAGCATAATTCAATATATATTAAAAAATCATAACTGCTGCATTACTTTAATTATAATTCAATATATAATTCTATAAAGTGCATTATTTTTTTAGCAAAGTACCAATGTCAGGTGTACCATCCAGATTTAGAGTGGGAGGCAATCGTAATATACCTCAATATTCGCATCTAGAAGAATGTACAAGTCAAACTCTTTGCTATGAGCTTCAATTCGAGAGACTGCAAATGAAGAAAATGGGAATGTAAACTTGAAACATCACGTAACAGGATGAAGGCAAGAGAACACGTGACAGGACGAAGGAAACAGAACATATTTAAACGAATAAAAGAATGTATCTTCCAAGAATATAAATGGACAACTTGGGCAAGAATTGGTCCCAATATACAACCGCAATTCTGGAAAATTAGTTGAAACTGTTATTATACATCCAAAAGTTTGTCAATTTACATTTATCAAATTTCTTTCCATCTGGGCCAGTCCTCGTCACTGTGAAAATATCCTCGAACAAAATCTCAACCATCTTGGAACAATCCCTAAAAGCTCCTGCGAGAGAAAATCCTTCTACAGACAAGCTTTCCACAGAGCAGACACCTCTGGTCCCATGCAAGCTCATCTATGGTCGTTGATGTCATCGAGACTTGTGGCACCTTCTACCATGTGGTCGCTGATATCAGCAACACATCTGACACCTTTTAACGCAAGGTTTCCTTGGACCTGTTAACTAACAACATTAATAATATTATTTAAAGAACGGTGCGGCTATTGTTTGAAACACCAAAAAAACATAAATACGAAGTTGTTTTTGGAGGAGTCTGGCTGCTGTGCTCCGGCTGTTATGTGCAAGGTTTGACTAGTCTAATCTTAAACATGATTATATACACCAAAACAACCGAATTGATGTAGAGCAAAATCTTTCTTATCTAACTAATTTTGTAGCAAAGCAAAATAATATTTTAGAGCAAATTAGGCTGCAGAGAACATAAAGTTTCAATTAAGTAATATTTATTGCTTTACCTCAATACAGCTTAGCAGGTTAGGGTGGAGACAACTCAAAATTTAAAATAATTATTCAGTACAGTTACATAAATTTATTTACATCGAAGGTGTATTTTTTTGAAACACTTTATCAGTACCATTGTCAATTTTTTTGTTTTCTTCCATTCATTCGAGCAAATAACTGTGATTACACCAGAGGCCAATCGTCTGTTTTTTTTTTCACCATAGTTATTAAGTTTGGCTGTATCAAATCAATTTGGGAATTTTCCATTTTTTTTTCACCATAGTTACTAAGATGACTGTATCAAATCAATGTAGAAATTTTACTGAAATTAATTGCCGACCTTTGGGGTTCAATAACTCGTTTTTTTCAGTAGGTGACTCGATGGATGATTTCATATATGCTAAGAAAACTACTCCATCCATCGTATCCTCTGACGGGTCAATTTTCTGGTTCACATAGCCGGCAAGGAAGTCGAGGAATGGAGTGTTGTTCGGTAGAGAAGCCACAAAAGTTAATGCGATATGATGGTGGCCTTCTTGGTTGTTTATGGTTTCTGCTGTGTTTTTTTTGTTTCTTTTAATTTAATTTTTTCTTTATTTTTCAGGCAGGCTTAATGACCATAGTTTCAATACCAGAAATTTATTTGCACACGCCCTGTCCTGACAGGATATTTGTTTTCATTGATGGAAAATGAAATCGGTCCAAATAACCTACCTGATGCAGACTCTACCGACTCTATTGATGCAATGGGAAGGTATGCTTGGCTTTATTTGTCTCATTTTAAATTAATAAAAATAGTGACCTCTTCTCTTGCTAGTGATACTATTGGATAAGCTACAACCTCTTCTACCTTTGCTTATTGTGCTCTAGCAACTACCCCTGTTTCTAATGCTACAGGTGGATCGGCGAGGTATCAAACTGGTTTTTAAGCTGTTGGTCCTATAATTTCTAGCGTTTCCTTCATTTGTGCAGTTAAGACCTCCTAATATGAGTAATTTTTTTTTTATAACATTACATATGTGTGTTAACGTTTTTCATTTGAATTTGAACCCATGGACGATATGATTCATATGAGATTTGTTCTTTCCCCAATTTCTTCATTAGTTTGGTATTTATTTAATATATAGAAAACTATATATATGTAAATAAACAAATCAAAGAAGCCATAATTCAAACTGCTTAGTTTCTTGGTTGGTAATCAATTGGAAAATTGATCAAGAAATAGGAAATGTGGAGAATCGCTTTGTACGTTCAAGGAAAATGGTTAATAATAGATTGGATATAGGTCGGAGCTTTTGATTACCCAAAAAAATTTATATTTGGTAGATTCGGGGTTCGTTCTTTCACTAATATATGCCATATTGGGGAGCTCAAATGATCTTGCAATAGCCACGATCGTCTTTGTGTGGATTCTTCTTGCAATAGCCACGATCGTCTTTGTGTGGATTCTTCTTGGTTCAATGATTAGCCATGAGGTCTCACCCATTCATAACCCTCAGAGTTATGTAAGTTTGGCCATGATTGCCACCTTCTTTGGTGGTGTTTTCCAATCATCCTTGGGAATTTTCAGGTATAAGTTAATACATTTATATACCCTTATTTCAAAACCAATTGCTAAGCCTTTGTCATTGCAGATTTCCTGAATATTTTAAAATTTGAGATTTAGAAGATATTGGCATATTCCATAATATTTTCAAAATCTGTCATTGACATAAAAAAGAAAAGCCCATTATTCAATAAAACTATGCTCCTGAATTTTTTCAATTCCTATTTTTTGATTTGATATTCTATGGAACAGGTTAGGGTTCATCACAGACCTACTTTCTCACACAACTATAGTGGGATTCATGGTGGGCGTGGCCACTGTTGTGTCCCTCCAGCAGCTCAAAGGCATCTTTGGACTTAAGCATTTTACTGCTAAGACAAACATAGTTTCTATCGTTCGCTCGGTTTCAAAACAAGCTGACAAGGTTTCCCTGGATCAATAAATTTATTTGCTTCAATTTCTTTCTCATAAAGTTGCCACTGATCAGGCTTGCTGATGTTGGAAAACTGTCTGTGTGCAGTGGATATGGGAAACCATCGTGGTTGGAGTATTCTTTCTGATTTTACTTCTAACCACCTGCTATATCGTCAGTAAAGCCTGCTTTAAATCTCAAGAGTACCATTTATGATGAAAAATGAAAAGAGATATTTTATATTGATAAAAATTTGTGAAAAATACTATTTCATATATATTCTTATTCAACTTTGATAGATTTATGCACTTTCTGAAATAAAAATGCTAATAAAGAGATTATGTTGTGGTGACAGAGTAAGAAAAGGCCATGGTTATTCTGGATCTTTGTTGCAACTAAGCTGATATTTTTCATTATAGGTAGTCTGCTGGTTTTTATCATGCATGCAGATAAGCACGAAGTGTATGAAAATGATCTAATCCTTGATTATAAATCTATTGTGTATTAATTTACCAAGATTTCTACTCTAATTTTAATTCGTGCTCAGGACAGGTGGGCTCTAATTTTAAAAATCAGTAATTTTTAAATAGAAAAAAATTATATTAAAAAAAAACAAAAAAAAATACATTAAAACATTTTTGAAAAAAAGAAAAAAACAATAATATCTAAATTTATGTTAAAAAAAAATCATATTAAAAAAAACAACCTATTAAAATGAAATGTTTTTTCTCTTTCCACTTTTTTGGAAGAGAAAAAAAGTACATACTCTTTCCTCCCACAATTATTTGGATATGGCTCTCCATCAATTATTGGCCCCTATGTACCACTTTTGTTAATGATTATGAGTAGGATTAAACGCTTCAATATAGTATTTTTTCTTTCTCCCTAACTCTTTATCCAAATACACTTGTGAAATTTATCTCTAAATTGTGATTTAATGATGTTTAAAATATATTTTTAATTATAAATAAATTTATTTTGAAAACAAATTCTATTATTTAGTCAAATTGTAATTTTATGTTTTTAAATTATTATTATTATTATAAACAAATTCAACTCACTTATAACATTAAAATTATGTAAATTTAATAATAATAAAAATAAAAAATAAAAACTAAAAGGTAGAAAATTTAAAGAACAAATTTTTGGTTTAGATCCATTTTAACCATAGATTTACCAAGCTTATGATCTATTCTCTTGATATGTGAACCTATTTTAGAGTGTAAAACTTGAAAAAAAATATGCAAGTGAAGAGATAGCTTGGATATAAATATTTATATAAGATTTAGACATAGTGGTATGATTGGAAAAAATGATTTAGCCAGGCACTATGGCTTGAGAAAGACAGACACAAGTGTGAGACTCTTGCAAGTCCCAACACCTTTCCTCCCCTTCATCCTCCACCCTTTAGGTTGTTATATTTCCTTTGCTATAACATTTTTGCAATAACATCATAGACATATTGTACTCTTTTGATATATCTTTACACCTTTTGAAGCAACCTCTAATTTAGCTGAAATAAAAAGAATGGAGTCGTCTAACGAGCCGGAGGAATTGCCTGGACGGTCAAAATTGGCTGGAATCCGGACCAAAAAAATTTAAAAAATCTTGCAGAAACAGTGTTTGAATCCTGATTTTGACATTGGAAATGGATTCAGCACCATCAAAAACCTGTAGGACACCCAAAATATTAAACTTTGATAGTTATAACATGGATTTAGAAAAATTCCTGCCGGATTTTCTGAAAATCTTATCGGAATTTTCATGATTTTCAGGGCGATTCCTCTGGCTAGTTAGACTACGGCAAAAAGAATAGAGTCGCTTACCTCTAGCTCATTTATGATCTTGTCCACTCGTAAAGAAACAAAGGTTTCGACCTCTTGCATTGAGCGTCCCTACAATAATGGAGAACTGTAGCGGTTTCCGCCGATCTCCGCATCAGAAATTATGCATTTGCAAAATGGTTGTTACAAGCTAACACATTTTAAAAGAAAGAATATACATTAAAGAGTGAGAAAAAGGTCGAATTGTAGTTGGAGGTGTTTGGCCCGTTAAATATGTTTAAAATTTTTATTTCATTTTTTTTCGTGATGTGTATTGAGGTTTCCAAAAATTATTTGGGACGGCTTATGTCATTACTACTCTATATCATGTTGTCAAAGGAAAAGTTTCATATGTACTCTGACCTATCACACTAATATTTGTGGAAATTATTCTACGGGGAACTTTGCTGGCTAAGAATGAAAAACAACGTGACAATAAATTCTATGTTACCCATGGCTCCATTGGTCACAATCTTATAGCGATGTACGATAAATCTAGTTTCTAGTTTCCCTCGAGATTTAGTGATTTCAATGCAGACTACCTGATCTCCAAAGTAGTCCAAACAAATCTGGAAGGATTTTAAATTTATTGTAACTGATAACTTCCGCACTACAGTTAATACAACAAACTCTTCACCGTGATAGAATATACATGCCTATTGCACGTTATAAAGGTTGGAGTCATTTATTTCATCCTTTAATTTTGAAGGTCCTAAAATGAACGGATTCACCTCATCTCTCTCATGCAAGTATGTACAAGCCACATGAAAATCCTGCAAACAAGACATGAGCGCTCTGAGACCTGCTATGGTTTTTGTTAGGTGGTGCAGGTAGTGAACCCATCTAATTGGATTAGTATGAATCTGTCTGTGTATCTGGCTTGGAACACCCATGGCACATGAGCGCTCTGAGACCTGCTATGGTTTCTGTTAGGTGGTGCAGGTAGTGTAGCTTAGAGGGGTAACAAAATGGTAGCAGATTGCAGATTGCGGCCAGTATGGGCGGCCATGTCTGTTTCGACTAGCACCGAGTGCTGAGAGACTTGGGTAAGAAGGGGGGGCTCTGAGAGACCTGCTATGGTTTCCGCTAGGTAAGCTTTTAGCTGGTACCCATTCTGCACAATATTTATGTTGCTATTGGTGGATATTGGTGAATATTTAAGCTGGAACCCATGGAGGACAAATCAATGTTGCTTTTGGTGGCTATCGATGAATATTTTCTATGCTGGTACCCATTGTGAACACGATATTGTGGCTGTTGGTGGCTAGGGCTATTATAGTTCTTATAGTAGGGAGGTCATGGTTTCCATGTTCAGGGGACTGGTTTTCAGTGGTGTAGTTGGATCAGCAGAGGTAAGATGTCCGCCTGTTTTTGCCAAGCTGGTACCCATGAGAATATATGGTTGTTCTGATGTTGGTGGCCGTTGATGCATGTTTTGAGGCTGGTATCCAATGTCGACTATTTGTGCAAGTTTTTGGTGGTTAATGAAGGAGATCATTAGCTGGTACCCAATGTGAACATTTGTTGATCGCTTTTGGTGGCTATCAAATTTGCATTTGGCTGGTACCCAAGCTAAACAAGTATATGTTGCTTATGGTGGCTGTGGGTGAACTCAGGTTGCTGCGTTTTATCCCGTTTAATCTGTGATGGGGTCTGCTGCTGTGATTTTATTGGGAATGGTCTCGGGTTTTCACATCTGTGGCATCGGATGTTGAATACCTCTGTACATCAAGGTGAGGCGAATTCGCTTGGAGATGTCGAGATGATTAGCATTTTTTTTTGGATGCATGTGAGTCGGGGTTGTCGGTGCTCCCTCTGGTTTTAGATCTGGGGGGTTTTTTCTATCTGGTCGGTCTTTTGGTGCCCAGGGGACACTTGACGCGCTGGAAGCAACTCACAATGCCATAGCGAGGTGTGTGGTGTTGACCTCTTCGTTTTCTGCTTTGGATGAGAACGGGTTGATGTTAGCTTCCCTGGATTGTGATATCGGTGTGTGGCGTGTGTTTATACTGTGCTTACCACCATTCAAGTTCTTGTAGCATCCGTTGGATCTAGGCATTAAGGGTCTCTATTCGTGCTGTGGGGTGCTATATTCCGCCCTTCCAGAACCCTGTTTGAGTTTACTGCAACTGCTGAGGGGTCCTTGTTTTTTCCGGCTAGTCTTTCTTTTCTCCGGCTAATTTGAATTATTTTTCTGGGGAACTAGCTTTTCGAATCTCCCACTCCTTCCGCCTGACATCGGCAGCGATTAGACTTATTGGCCGTTTCTGGATGGTTGTCTCATTTATTTTTATAATCATTCACCAAATCAACATAAATGACACATCCATTTCCCTTTCTCATCTTTGACCAGTCGCCCACTCTACTGTGACCGTTCACCTACCAACATCACCATCTCATCAGTGCTCCGGCATATGTCTCTCGGACTGCTGTTTTTCGATCCGGGCGACTCTAATTTGGTGCTGCGACTTGCCTCTGTTGTTTTCCCTAAATCGGTTTTCCCCCATCTTTATCTCATTTGGAGTTAGGATCGTGGCATTTTGCTCTTCGGGCAAGCTGATTTATTGATCTCAGGACTTATGAGTCCACTGCCACTATTTCATTCTCAGAGTTTCCTTGTAGCCTCTATGGATCCCGGTGTCTTTCATTTTTATGATCTCTTGATTTCTGCTGCATTGGGTATTTGCAAGGTCCGGGTGGCCGACATATTCACTTTTTGTCAAGACATATCATTTCCTTTCGATCCCGGATCTGATGGAATCACCGGTCTTGGTTGGATGCAGTAAGTTGTCGGATCTTCGGATCGAGTTGGGGAGCCGGATCTCCCCCAATCTTGGGGACCAATCTCATATTTTATCGGGAGCTATTTTGTTTTCAGGACAGTTCATCAAGCGAGCCTGTTTTGTTGTGCAGGGGTTTTGGTTTTGTTCATGGCTGCTTTTTTCTTCTTCAAGTGGATCAGGCATAATTATCAAGTGACTCGGATTCCATATGTCATGCATGCATGATGTATTTCAAGCGAGCCTGATTTGGTTTTTGCCTAGCGAGACAGCCTTTTATCAGTCATGGAGACACTATGGATCTCTCCTTTTTGTTTGCCTTCTTTCATTTCAGTTATCTTTTATTTCATGAATATGATGTTGCATATTCTCTCTGCTGGCTCTTTTCTTTGTATACAGGGATGATCTCGTGGATATGTTTTATACTATCCATTATGTTGTTGGCCATGAACATCGAATTACTTCTCTTCAGAAGTGTATTCTGGATGTATTTGGTATATGGGGTTTTCTCACTATTTTAAATAATAGTTTGAGATTGTATTGATGATCATGTACTGTCATATATTTCTTTTAATATATACAGCGTTTTTTTCCTTCTGAAAAAAAAAGAAATCCCATAAATGAAAAGTGAGAGTTGCAGTAAAGGAATTTTGGTTGTGTTTTTTTGGTCGAAAAGAAATCTTTAGTTGGTCCTTGGATATATAAGATAGAATCTACTTCTCGTAATTAGTATTTAAATTCTGACATGCATACTTGTCTAGTTTGTCTTTTATTATGCATACTTGTCTAGTTTGTCTTTTATCTTTCTTTTATCCTTATTCTTTTCAACACGCAATGTGGAAAATTGATTGTGTGGAGAAGTATGTAACAAAATTTTTAGCATCTATTTTCAAAGAAAGAAAGAAAAAAAATAATTTTAAAATTTTCAATTTTTTTTCTTTTTATTTTTTATTTTTTTATAAAGTGAAAACTTATGTCTTGTTGTAATAGGGAAGTGAATAAAGAAAATGTTTGATATAAAATTTACAAAATATAGAGAATAACTATTTCTTGTAACCTTAACAAATTTCTTAATATTTAAGTTTCCAAAAAGAAAAATTTAATTGCTATAATATTTAACTGTTTTCCATTTCATTATCCTTTTGCTACGTGACAACTAATGTTTTACTGGTGGTAAGTAAAGAAAATTTTTGATACAAAAGTTACAAAACAAAGAGAAGCATTATTTATCGTAATCTGAGATGCACCACATTAGAAGGGGCCTATTGGTCACTGAAACAAACTAGAAGGTGTAAATCACTTAATATAAGCACTTTTGTTCGAATAAGCCCCTAATCACAAGGAGAAAATCACTGAACATAACACTTAATTTGGCTATGTTTTAGGGGTACCCTTATGTCAAAATATCTTAAAAGTTACCCTTATTCCATATTTTTTTTTAAACTGTGGGATAATCTTATGTTGAGATAACCCCTGATTTTCCACCTAGACCGTTTGACACCATAAAATATTTTTGCACTTGGGCTAAAATTTGACACTAAAAGACCCCACAAAACGGAAGGAGAAAACCATTAAAGATAGGTATTATCATTTGGATAAATTTTTCGGGTATTCATGCTTCAAGATAGCCTTGGATTTTCACTGACCTGATTGTCTCATTCACGAATTTTGATAAATTGGACATTTGCGAGTGCACTAAAATGCAAGCATCTTCACTGCTGAATCACAACACCATCGTCGATTTACTGTAATTTTACTTTTCCATTTCGATTTTCAAATATTTATTTATTAGGAGTAGCTGCATTGGAAGACTCCAAGAAGGTCCATGATATTTTTGAAACTATAAATTTTTCCAGTTTTCCCTTCCATAGAGTCCAAAGGTCTATCTTTGAATCAAAATTCCAATTCCAAACTAAAATTACCTCAAGAAAATATACATTCATGTATGGTATTATGCTGTAGTGAATTTCAAATTTCCAATTTTGTTCTATCCATTTTGCGATTAAATATCAACCAATTTTCTAAGGGAAGAAAAAAATGAGAGGTCATTTAGTGCCTTTAGGTGATATCTTTATCTTTTCATACAAAAACATAGCCTTTTTTGTTGTGCGTGGGGCTTCTAATAGTAATGAACTAATCCATCCCTATTTTCCACATGTTCATTTGTTCTTTGCTCCCCTAAATTTACCATACCATATAACAAGGACTAGTTGGTGTATCCCCCACATATTAGAGAAAGCATGGAATAGATTTCAGTAGCCATAAGGTGTGGTCCTTTCCTATGTATCAATCTAAATTTCTTATGGTACTGATAAGGGATTCGCTGAAATTCACACAACTGGGTTGGTCTCTTACTATAATACTTGCAGGAATTATGTTGGTTAGCATGTGATCAAGGATTGCTCATTTGTTCCATTGCTAATTTATCTTTCCTTACCCATTTAGCCCATTTGCGATCTTTGTAGTGGCCTTCTAAACATACTAAAAAAAATGGTAAAACACAAAATACAACAACTTTCATGAACTCCCTTTTCAGTCTTCTCTTTTTCAAGGTTTTTGATCCTATGGAAACAAGTTTAAACTTAAATTCTACCATAAAATATTGGGGTAGTTTTGACATTTATTAATTCTAACCACAAATTTGTTGTGATAATAGATATTACAAATGATGACATTTTCCATTCAAAAGTGTTTATTAAACGTACCCAATGATGGGTACATCTTACTGATATTTTTTGCACATTCCAGTGGTGGAGGTGCTTCCTTCAGATTCTCGTTGAGTGAAATTTTAGCACCTCCTAGTTTTCAACAAATAATTATTGTTCTTAGCCCTCTTAAATCTAGAATCACTGTTATGCAAATTCAAATTAAGATTTTACAAGAGAGATTGATGTAGACCAAAACTGGTACTTGCAACTCACTTCCTGGCTTGAATAAAGGGAAGGAGTTATCATGGAAAAAAATGTTATTCGTTCACATTCTTGGTGGTGGCATGGATGCATAAGTCCAAAACACTCGATATAGCTTAAATTCAACTTAGCAAGTGTGAGGCATTTGTCAAACATTGTGAATATTCTATTTATTTCATATAGAGGAAGGAATAAAAAGGAATCTAAATATAATTTTTTTGTATGCTATAAAATTTCAATTAACCATAGATGCATTAGAGATAAAAGACATTTTTTATTTTTAATTTCATAGATAGATCATATTTTCTATCTTACTTTAGTAGTAGATAGTGGATGCCACTCTATTTTCCTAGAAAATCCACTTCTCTGAAATTTAGAGGCAATGAAGTGTTGCTCACATTTGTCTGTATGCCTATTATAAATGAATACCCCCTAGCGACAACATGTATTCCTATTATACATGAATCCCCTCTAGGGTATCTTTTATTATGTTTCAAATTTTAGCTGGTGATATAATAGTTGAGTTATATTCTTAGTTATTTTCCAATATATGTTACAGTTAATTTAACCATTGCTAACAAAATTTGTTTGTTAGGTCCCTATAATACTTGTGTATCCCCTTATTTTTATTCTTAGTGTAACCCCCTTATTGTTATTTTTGTTCCCATGTAGTCCCCATATTTTTATTATTATGCCCCATACAAGCCAACTATTTTTATTGTTGTGCCCTTACAATATTATTTTTATGTCGACTCTAATTATATTGTGACCTCTTAGACTCCTATATATAGAAAGGAGGTTTTTTCATTTGAATCATCGAAGAATTTTTCATTTATGTAATGTAAATGAGGTTTTCCCCTAGAATAGGATATATTTTAAGTCATTGATCTATATTTTCCTCTATTTTATGAGTTGGTTGCATAAAATTTGGTATTAGAGCTTTGTATTCTAGGGTTTCACTTCTTCAAACTTGTTATCTTGGAATTTTCTCTGTAACTTTATTTCTTTGAAGCTTCAAAATATTTAATTGAAACCACATGGAGTTGAAATATTGGTGAACCTTGTCTATGGATTTGAGACCTTGATTCGATATGTTTTAAGAAATATGATCAAAGGAAGTTAGGGTTTTTGCAGGCTCTAGAATTTCATCTCAAAGCTCATCGTGGAGATTTGGCATAAATCTATATTGAAGAATCTAATATTGGTCTTATTTGTTGCATTATAAAGGAGATTCCGATGGCTACAACATAACCAAACTTTAGACCTTGGAGATCTGAAATTTCATAGTTACAACTTATGCAATATCAAGCTCCTAAAAGAAAGAAAAATGTGTGTATATTTTTTAAAATTGCATAAATTTTGTTTGAAAATAAGTTTGAAGTTATTCCAAGGGAATATTGAAGCATAAATATCAAAAATGGGTTCTAAAATTTCTCCAAAAAAATTTTGATTCCACATCGATGAAGCCCTCATAAAACCCTTATATGATGTATGAAGAAGAATAATTGTAGCATGATATATCAAAATTACAAGACCAAGTGCAAAAAAATTCTCTCTCATAAAAAGAATCCAAGGATGAACTAAAAGGGGACATGGATGGTTTAAAAGCTAAAATAAAAGGTGACATGAATGGTTTAAAAGGAGACATGGATGGTTTAAAATAAGACATGGAAGGTTTAGAGGAAGTTTTGGAAAATTTACTACAAGAAATGCTTCCGAATGGTGAAAATGTATTCCATGAAACTCATGATGAGAGAAAAACGAATGTCAATCATGATTTAGAGACTCAAATGTTGGGTTTAAAACTTAGAATTTTCAAAATATAGATATGAGGAAGTTTGATGGAAAGGATCTAGTAACTTGGATAATACATATGGAGCAATATTTTGATCTGCATAATGTGCAACAGAAACAAAAGATAAGCATTGAAAATTTATTTTTAGAACTCAATCAACTTGTGTGGTGTCTATGTTTGTGTTCTCGTAAACCACTTGTCACTTGATCATTTTTTTAGGGAGGAAATGATAGCACATTATGAGGATAAAAAGAGAAACACCTTCTTTATCCAATTTATAAATCTCAAACAAAAGGGTTTAATGATGAAGAACATTGAGGACTTCCAAAAATTGAGCATAAGGGTAAATGATATTCCAGAGGACCATAGGATTGATGTCTTCATAAGGAATTTAAAGGATAACATCCAACATGAGGTTTGACTTTGGGAACCTGATTCATTGGAGAAGGCATTCAGGTTGGGAATACAAATTGAAAGAAAATTATGGAAACAAGAAAGACTACCACTAAGAACTACAAAGATGGGTGTGTTGCTACTCCTAGCCTTCCACAACCTCCAAGGTTGAAAACACAACAATTGGAGGAAAAATTTTAAAATAGTTTTTTTACAGTTATGATAGAAAATATAGTAAAGGTAATAAGTGTGCTAACAATAAATTATTTTACATAGATTGTGAAGAGGAGGAAGAAAAGGAACAAAACACATAAAAATAAGAGGATATACACTAATAACAAACCCCATAAAAAGAAGAAATGAATCTAAAGATATCTTGTAATGCATTGGATGGAATTACCACTGCTCAAGCTCTCAAGATAGAAGGGCATATCGAGAATAAAAAGGTAATAGTGTTCATTGATTTGGGTAGTACCCATAATTTTATTCGTTGTAAGATAGCCAAGGAATTGAATTACTTCCTATATCTAGCACTAGAGTGTCAAGTGATGGTTGCAAATGGAGGAACTATAAATTTCTCTCGAAAGTGATATAATATAAGGTTATCCATGGGAGAATATGTATTTAATTTTCCAATTATTTTCATTCCAATGGGTGGTGATGATGTTGTACTAGGAGTCCAATGGTTAAAATCTATGGGTATGCTAGCTTTTAATTTTCAAGAACTTTTCTTGAAATTGTTTTGGGAACAAAAGTAAGTTGAAGGGGTATCGCAAGGAAACCAAGAAATATAATAGACTCTAATGGCATTAAAAAGCTTCTAAATTAATAACAATGGGGAATAATGTCACAATTATGCTCACTAAAGGTTCAAACATCAAAGTCATCTATTTCTCCATATCTCCAAAAAGTCCTGGAAAATCATTCCAAAGTATTTGAAACTCCCAAAGGCCTCCCACCTACTCATGATCATGATCATGCTATTCATTTTATTCCAGGAAGTGTTCCTCCAAACATTAAGCCTTATAGATATCCTTATGCCCAAAAGATTGAAATTGAAAGTATGGTTGCAGAAATGCTAGAGGCTGGTATAATTCAATCTAGTCAAAGTTCTTTCTCTGCTCCAGTAGTATTTGTGCATAAGAAGGATGGATCATGTATCACGTTTCTGGATTATAAGGAGATCAAAAATCTTAATATTAAAGATAAAATTTCTAATCCTCTCATTAATGAATTATTGGATGAATTACACAGAGAAATTTACTTCACCAAGTTGGATCTTCATTCAACATATCATCAAGTAAGAATGAATACTATAGATACTCCAAAAAAAGAATTTAGAACTCATGAGGGTCATTATGAATTTAAGGTCATGCTTTTTGGCCTTACGAATGCACCTTCTACATTTCAAGGTTTGATGAATTCCATTTTCAAACACATCCTTGCAAAATCTCTGTTAGTATTTTTTAATTATATACTAATCTAAAACAAGTCTCATAAGGATCATGTTAACATGTTGACACGGTGCTCAAACTATTTGAGTAGAAACAATGATGTGAAAAAACCTAAAAATGTTTGATGAATTCCATTTTGAAACTCGTGATCATGATCATGTTAATTGAAGAATCCAGATTATTCATAGTATCATAAAAAAATTGTTGATGTTTCAAATCCCAATGGGGATCCATATTCCAGATTCTGAAATTAACGAAAACCACAGAAGTTTAAAAACCATGATCATGCTATTTGTTTTATTCTAGGAAGTGTGCATCTAATCATCACACTTTATAGATATCATTATTCCCAAAAGAGTGAAATTGAATGTATGGTTACAAAAAATCTAGAGGTTGATATAATTCAACCTAGTCAAAGTTCTTTCTTATGTCTCGTAGTATTGTTGCACAAGAAGGATAGATCATGGAAAATGTGTTTGGATTATAGGGAGTTCAAAAATATCACTATTAAAGATAAATTTCCCATTCTTGTCATTGATCAATTATTGTATGAATTACATCGAGAAATTTACTTCACCAAGTTGGATCTTCGTTCAACATATCATCAAATAAGAATGAAGACTAAAGATATTCCTAAAAAAAACATTTAGAACTCATGACGGTTATTATGATTTTTTGTTCATACCTTTTGGCCTTACCGATGGACCTTCTACATTTGAACGTTTGATGAATTCCATTTTCAAACCCTTCCTTGGAAAAATTTTGTTAGTATTTTTTAATGATATACTAATCTAAGACAATTCTTGGAAGGATAATGCTCAACATGTTGAAAGGGTGCTCAAGCTATTGAAGGATAAAGAGTTATATGCAAAATCCTCCAAATGTTTCCTTGGAGTATAAGAGGTGGAATATCTTCATCATATTGTATCTCATGAGGATTTTAAGGTAGGCCCTAACAAAATTAAAGCCATTAAGGAATGGAAAATCCCCACAACCATAAAACATATGTGAGGATTTCTCAGGTTGACATGATATTATTGCATGTTTGTTAAGAATTGTGGGAGAATAGCAGCACCTCTAACAACATTACTGAAGAAAGACACATTTTATTGGACTCCAGAAGAAACTATGTCCTTTGAATGTGTTAAAGAGTAAATGTGTCAAGCATCGATCTTAGCTATGCTAGAATTCACAAAAATATTTATTGTGGAATGTGATGCCTCGAGAAATGGAATTCGTGTTGCTTTAATGCAAGAAGGAAGACCCATTCCTTTTGAAAGTTTCCCTATCAAAGGAAACTATTTACACAAAGCTATTTATGATAAGGAAATGTTTGCAATAATATATGCACTTAATCAATGACGACCTTACCTAATGGAAATAAACTTCTAGGTAAAAACATGTCATGATAGTCTTAAATAATTTCTAGAACAAAGTTTATATTCAGAAGAGAAGAAAAAATGAGTAAAAAAGATGTTGGGTTATGAATTTATAATCATCTACAAAAAAGGGAAGAAAAATGTTGTTTCATATGCACTTTGAAGAAAGGATGAGGATGTGAAAGCATTGCTTCTTTAAATTTATATTATCCAACCAAATTGGATAATCGAAGCAAGGGATGAATGGAACAATGAAGAATAATTGTTGGCACTCACTCAAAAGACGTACAAATATCCAAGTACATCTGATGTATTTAGCTGGAAAAATGATTCATTATGGTACAAGTATCGCTTATATCTTTGTAAGAATTCCCAACTCAAACAAAATATTCTTTTGGAATATCACACCTCTCTATTAGGAGGGCACTCAAGATTTTTAAAAACTTACCACAGGGTTAAGAAGGATTTTTTTTGGGATGACCTTAAATATTATTCAAAAGTTTGTGTTAGAATGTTTGGTTTTCCAACAAAATAAAGTTGATACAATTAAGATCCTGGGTATTTTACAATATTTATCCAATGCAAGTCAATGTTGGGAGGAGGTTTCAATGGATTTTATCACAAGTTTACCCAATTATGAAAGGAAGGGTGTCATCATGGTGGTTGTTTATAGGCTTACCAAGTATGCATATTTTTGTGCATTATCTCATCCATTTAAATCCAGTATAGTTGTTACCACATTTACGGAAATAACAAAAGCTACATGGAATCCTGTTACACGTTATTTTGTCACCATGACATTTGACTGTCCATATAATTCTATCACTACCTATATTGTGCTCCCTTAGAAGTAAAAAAATCATAATGTTCCTAAACCAAGTCTTGGAATTGGAGAAAATCTCTTTAAAACCTTTAAAAGTATACCTCCGCATGTTTTCTAGCCTTTTACTACGGGTTCATGGATACTTGGTCTATAAACTACGACAATCCCCACAAGTTCTCCTACTAAAACTTGCGGACCCCCGTAAAAAGTCAAATAAAATAAAAAGTAAATTATAGAAGCATAGCTTGTCGAATATTCTCACAACTGGAAGCTTCTAGAGGCGCAATTAATTCGAGTTTTATCCCTCCACTTATGGAGCTTATCCCTTGGTCCATGGAGCTCAAATCCCTTCATGAGAGGAATCCATCCCCCTCTTCATGTAACTGAAACTACCTCCGTTTCCCTATAAATTGAGCTCAATTTTTAGGTCGAAGAAAAGATTGTGGACTGTATATGTTGAATAGATTGTAAAGTTAGTTTCTGAAGAAATTCCTAAGAGTGCATACTCTCTATATTAGTTGTTGTTGGCATGATAATGATCACACCCTTATGTCCATAACTCCATGCTGGAACTTAGAGAGTAAGGCTTGTCAAACTGAAGGAGGAATGATTTTTCAGGACCCTAAGAGAGATCTATACGACATCAAGGCATCGGGTTGTAAGATTACTCTTTTCATTCAAGATAATACATATGGATCTCTTTTTCTCATTTAGCTATTCTTGTGCTTGTTGAATAACATCAATACTTAGACTTCTTGATAACTAAGTTAGATTAGATTTTCTTGATTATTATATGTTGCAGGTGCTTTGATTATTTTGTATTGTCTTTGATTACAGGTTCTACTTACTGGAGAAGCCTCTTTGGAGTGTTTGGATAAAATACTGCATCGAACATTGGATTTAAATGTAGGGGCATGTCCTCTCTCTTTGTTTATAATAATTCTGAATTGCAATTAATCTAGAGAAAAATATTTACAAATGGATGTTTGTTTCTAGCTATTCATAGAATGCTCGGGAGATCGCTCTTGTCTGCAAGAGGGGTTAATCCACATAAAAAATCCCAAAGATTATTGTAAGTGACACAGAGCCCATTTTCACTGGAAGTTTTTGGATGGAATTATTTTCTTATGTGGGTACTCAATTAGCTCGCAATTCATCTTAGCATTCCCAATCTGATGGGAAAATTGACATAGTGAAAAAAATGTTTGCGAGGATATCTTCAGTTCTTTGTATCTAATAAAAATACACAATGGGTCAAGTGATTGCCTCTGTTTGAATGGTGGTATAACACTTCCTTCCATATTGCAACAAAAATGCCCCCATTTGTGGCACTTTATCAATATCATCCATCGTCCATAACATCATATTTAAGAGAAAATTCTAAGTTTGAAGCAGTGGAATACCACATCGAGCATCAAAACCAAGTTCTCCAAGTCTTAAAGTGTAACCTCACTTTAGCGCTGAATTAAATGGAACAATAGGAATATCAACATCGTAGTGAAAGAAGTTTTAATGTAGGTGAGTCAGTATTTTTACAACTATAGCCTACAAACAAATGTCCCTCAAGCAAGCTAAGAATGATAATAAATTATCACCAAATTATTATGGTACTTACAAGGTGTTCCTAATGATTGCTACCAAGGGAATACAAATCAGAGCTTCCTGCATCTTCTCGAGTGCATCCAATTTTCCATATTTCATGCTTTAAGAATGTTATAGGTGACAAGCCTCGAGTTCAAACAATATTTCTAGAACTTGACGAAGAAGGAAAAATTATCTTGGAATCTGAAGTAGACAGGAAAACAAGAACTCGATAGCTATGAAATCAATCAATTTCAGAGTATCTCATCAAGTGGAAGAACTTACCCGCTAAAGATTCCACATGGGAGGATGATAATTTTATATAAAAGCATCCAGAACTACTCAAACATTGAGGACAACATTTTTTTGAAGGAGAGGGGCATGTTAGGTCCCTATAATCCTAGTGTATCCCCTTATTTTTATTAATATGCAGCCCCCTTATTTTTAATTTTGTCCCCATGTAGTCCCCATCTTGTTATTATCGTGCCCCATAGAAGCCCACTATTTTTATTGTTGTTCCATTACATTGTTATTGTTATGTTTCCTCTGATTATATTGTGACACCTTAGACTCATATATATATAAAGGAGGTTTTTTCATTTGAATCATCCAAGAATTTTTCATTTATATAATGTAAAAGAGGTTTCCCCCTCGAAGAGGATAACTTTTAATTTGTTGATCTATCTTTTCTTCTATTCTGTGAGTTAGTTACATACCATTTTTGTCATGGAAAATTTTAGGGGCTAATATTCACAGGTTGGCTAATTTTCTATGGTTTTTCCAAAATAAAAATCCCCAATTTCTATTTTTTACAGAAAAGATTTGCCCAAATTTTACAATATAAAATTATTTTATGTTAAAAAATGCCAACATTATATAAGCAATACATATAATATCATTATAAATTTTAGTAATTCTAGAAATACATCAATAAACATTTTATAGTTTGCATATTAGGGACTAGTGAGATTCGCCAATTTTTTAAACATAAAGATAATTTTAGATGCTTCAAATTATCCCTGATTTTTGTATATTGTATAAATTTTTTTTAATATTAAAATAAAATTACTATCTCAAGAAATTAGTATATGTAGAAGGCATGGTGTGTTGTACTTAAATAGAAGAGTTTACTACTATACGTATTAAAGGATAGTCATAGATAAAATATCTTAAAATATGCACCTAAAAAATGCTCTTTAATCTTATAACTTCTACATTTCATTCTAAAGACTCAATTTAATCTTGGTCCTAGGTTTCATCTTGGGAAATTTTGAGCCTTCATTGTGGAACAAATTTTTATCATTCTATGATCAAAGGTTCATGTAGTCTGAAAATTTTTCCTTCTGTTTTTTTTTTTTTTTTCAAATTTATCAATCCATCCTTCATGCTTTGAAGTGAATTGTATTAAATATGAAAACTTCTCCATCATATATGATAACATTTTCCATTCAATTTTATGGAAAGGACGAATTTTCATGTTCCAATAGCTCAAGAATTTTCCCCAACAGATCACCATGCGAGTAGGTCAATAGTTGTAATAAAATCTTGGAGTCACTAAAAATATTTGTTTTATCCATTCAGTTATTCGTATAACATCCCCAATTTCATTAGAATATGGATTTAGATTCTTTTTTTTATTTTAGAGATTAGGGGTTGGCTTAATTTGACATTGTGACAATTGATATTTGAATTATTCCACCAAGTGGGATTTCTATTTATGTGATTCTTTAGTTGAATAAATTAGAGACAATCAAATGTCCATGCTAAAAAAAACCTTACAACTAAGGTTGACGTGATATCCTTCTTGGAAAAATTACCCTTAAGGTTTAAAAGATCAAGTGAGAAAATTGTATTCTATACCAATATCACAATACTCTTCAATTTTTAAAACAGTTATGATATTGAGTTCACAAACAGTGTAAAAAAAAATTGATTTCACTGGCAATCAGTTCACACAGCTTTCGAAAAATGAAGTAAATTACGTGACACCTTTAGTTTGGAGGGTTAATTTACTAAGGGTTGATTTATTATAAAAATTTCATTCTTGAAGGGAAAAATTCTAAACATAATGTTCCTTGATGAGAAGTATAAGGACCCAAAATGTTAAAAAAATTTGTATGATAGGTTAAAAAGAATCCAAATTCCAACTTTGGTTGGAGGTTAATAAGGAAACCCACGAATTATTTCAGAAAACAAAATGGAAAATATTTAATAAGAAGGAAAAGAAGCACATGTTCCTTTGTAATTTGCACATTTTTTTTGGAAGAAAAAAATACAGAGATATTCATTAGATTTCAAAATTAGTACATGGTCATATATAACCCCATAGTTTATAACATTAACCCAAGTTTATACGTATTTATTGAAATATTATAAAAGGTATAAACTAGCCATTCTAGTGTCCATTGTGACTAGTTACCTCCTCATGAAATACTTGATATCTAAAAAAGGATGCTCCTCTTATGAGAAATTCAAACATAACCAAAGCATATAATCAGAAGTATATAACAACGACAAAGTCATCAAATATATTCGGTGTTTACAAAAACTTATCAGTAGAGATTTAACCAAAAGGTATGGAGTCATCCCCCATCTTATGACCATTTCTAAAGAGCTGGAAATGCATGCGCCCTAGTGTAGCTCGATGACCCTTCTTTGGTAATTCCATTTCTAAAGAGCTAGAAATGCATGCGCCTTGGTGTAGCTGAATGACTTTTATTTGGTAATGAATATGCAGGAACATTATGTTCAATAGGATATTTTTATGGGGCCTCTATTGCTAGGGTCTGTGATTGTGGGGTAGTCATTAAAATTTGTCCCAACAGGGCTTATCATTTCCTTTGGAGTGGTGGAGCTGGTTCAAGTTGTCAGGAAGAGGTAGTGGCATTCTTGGAGATACTCTAGGCCAATGTATCCCTAGCTATTCACTCCTTAAAGTGGTTGGTGATTCGTTGTCTATCATTGAGTGGATGTAGGGGTGGAATACCCTCCTAGATACTATGTTATTCCATTGAATGGATCATATTTCCATGCTTTGTTCTTCCTTCTGCGACATATCATTTCTCCATGTCTATCGTGAGCAGAATATGGAAGCGAATGTTTTGTCTAAAACAGGGGTTTCCATTTTTCTTGATTTTTTTTTTTTAATTCTCATTCATGGATCCATCTCACAAGAGGTCTCTTTTGAGCTCTAATTATTGATATTTTTTCCTCTGGTTTTTTCTCATGGTTCTGGCTTTGAGTAGGCTGAATTGTTGAATCTTGAATGAAGTGTAGCCTCTTAGTTTAAGATCTGTGAAATCCTTCTATCTTTCTTCTCGGAGGTTACTTTTGTTTAGTATTTTTATCCTATGATATGGAAATATGTAAGTTCTCTTTTAAATGTGAAGACCAATTTTTTTCTCTTGAAAGAAAGAAAAAAAGGAAAAGAGAAAAAAGAAAAAAGAAAGAAAGAAAGAAAGAAAAGTGCGATGTTCTCAAGGTATAACTGTAAGAAAGATATGATATCAAAAGAGGATATGAGATTCAAAAATCATTCCATCTGTCCAACATTGGAGCTTTGAGTTTGACTCTATCATATATCCAACCTATGTCTACATTTATGTTTGCGCGATAAAAACTATCAACGAACCTGTGTGTCTAGAGAAAAGATAGTCTTAATGGGCCTAATGTTCAAATAATGTGAGTCTAAGGCAATGAATTTGACAACCGTGCCAAATGTATCTCAATATTGTAAAGTTGAATTCCTATTACAAATATATGAATCTAAGATCGGAAAACTAAAAGCATTTTCTTTTCAAATTAAAAGAGAAATAAGAAACTAAGCCCGTCATTCATGAAAATGTAAAACATTCTCATTTTTTCTCTAAAAGGATTGAAGAAAATATCGAAATAATCAATGATGAGTTATTCATATAATAGGTTTCACCACATGGCAAGTTCTCGAAGTTTGGTTTAGAATCATTTTATATCATTTACCTTAATTATTAAGGACAATTTTAACTTGCACTTTCAGTTACCACACGTTCTGCCTTATATTCGGCTTGAATTGTTGAAAGTAAGACTGATGCATCTACCATCATGTATAGATGGCATTATATTTTCTTTAGAAGAGGTTTTTATCCATGAGATAGGGATAGATGGTGTTAAGGTTAATACATTAAAAAAAAAATATTATTTACTAATTAGTCTATTTTATTGATCTCAGAGTTTTATTCTACAATTCAGTATGAAGGCAACTTGCTCAACTTAAAGTTAAGAGAAAAATATTTTAAATCAAAAAAACAATGTTGACAATAATAAAAACATAAATGATTATAAATATTGGGTTAGTTTTAATTAAAAACGTTATAAAACATTAATAATCACATTCTCAATATGCTAACTTGGTTGGTCGATCTTTCACTTTCACTCTTCCAGTAATAAATAAAACATTTCAATGTCTATGTTAAATAATAAAATTTTATACGACTTTCAAGATAAAATAATTAAAAGAAAAAAAAAAAACAATATTTCTCTTGTAAATATTTTAATATAAAACTTAAATAAATTGTTTGAATATTCATATTAACTAATATATGAATCATTTTTTTTTCCAATTTTTTGCATTCTAAAAAGAATTTTGCATATAATGAGATTTGATTTTATGTGATTAAAATAAATCTATAGTAATTATAATAAAAAAAATTATATTATTTATTTATAAAATTTAATAATAGATTTTATACAAATCAAAACTAAACTAAAAACAATAAAATGAAAAACCAATGGCTAAAATCCTTATTGGAATAATAAGTATTTTGATAACTAATTTATCTATCCATATTTACCAATGCTCATTATAATAATAAATAATAAAATTATAACTAAATAAATTTTTAATAATATATTTAATATTAACCTATCACCAAATAAATATTTTAACATCCATTATGAATTGAATTACCATCAAATAAATATTTTAACATCAATTATGAATTGAACTAATGACTCTTTTTATACTGACGTATTATTTTAAAGTAAATAATTATTTTGATATTTTGATACCCACTATAAATTGATCTCTATTATTAAATGACTTTGCTCATTTTAACATCAATCATGAATTGAATTAATGAGCTTTTTGATATTGACCTTTTATTTTAAAGTAAATAACTATTTTGATATTTTGATAGCTACTATGGATTGATCTCTGTTATTAAATGACTTTTCTCATTAATATAATTATGATAGCAAATTTCCTCGCTGCTTACTAATTAGAAGTCAGCTGTCTCTCTCTGCTCAATAATATTATTATGATAGCATATTTTCTCAGATATCTACTCAGTTATGATAGCAAATTTCCTCGTTGTTTGTTTTTTTATCACGACTAATTACAAGTCAACTGCCTCTGTTTGCCCATTGTTTGTTTTCTTGCCACGACTAATTACAATGCAACTGTCTCTCTTTGTTCATTAATATTATTATGATAGGATATTTCCTCTTTTGTTATTTTTTATTAAGTCACCAGTCAAGTCTCTCTCGCACCGAGTTGTTGAATAACATGAAGCATAAAGCTAAATGTATACTACGTTTAAAACATTTAAACATAAAAAATATGCCCCTTACCGCTTCAACACCATGTCCGTCATGGCAGATGAAGCGTTGCAACTGCCACAACTTCACAGATTCCAAGATATCGACCCTTTGCTCGGGCAACTCCACGGAAAACAATCCTTGCCTTAAAAATGACATGTAGTTTGCTCGGAACAAGCCGATGTGGGCGGAGTGGAAATGGGAACCAGTTGGGAAGTGGTGCGACAACATGCATAGAAGTCCAGTGCGGCCAAGGTTGAGAGTTGAACAAATTAAAATACAATTAAATTCACGCATAAAACAGCCTACAGGTTTGCTATGGGGAATGTGGCGGATATTGCGTGTCTGACTCTTTGCTTCTCTCAGATCAGAAACTCAACACTACATCGCGTGCCCCACAAATTGGACAGCACTCAGTATAATATATATATCACAATCTCTGGGTTTGGATAAGTGTTACAATCTATTATACCAAAATTTCTCATCTCAAATCTCCGAGTACAAGTGTGGTGAATATCATGGGACGTCAGTCAAGTATGCACAAGGAAAAATCAATCGCTGCATTGCCAATGAAGGATATTTAAAGAGATGACGGTTCTAGATTGTTGGTTACAATGGCTTCAAGTTCGGAGAATTATCCCAAGCCACGAGACAACCTACTTAAATGTTATGGCGTTGGTAAAGGTTTGTTTGAATTACTGTTTTCCAATACCCCTTAATTCCAATCAAATGACAAACACAAAAAATAAATCATTGCATAATGTAAACTCTGGCTTATAATATGATTTGGATTTTCCAAATCACATACTTATTTTTCACAACACATAACTTATTTATACAAGTTTCAAATTTAGACTTTCCAAGAAGCTTAGCAAATATGCTACTCACATTTTCATCTCTATTGCAATGTATTAAGTCAATTTTTTTTAATTGGTAACAAAATGATATTGTGTATCTATATGCTTTGACCTTGCATGATATGTTGTGTATCTATATGCTTTGATCTTGCATGATATATAAGATTGTTTGCCAATTTCATGGTGCATTGGTTGTCACATCTGATTCAAAGAAAATTTTATAGAGATTTATTTCAAAGTTGAGAAGCATAGGGAATCTTACTAATCCCTAATATGCAAATTGCAAAATGTTTGGGGATATTTTTTTATAAAAACACTTAGATCTATAATAATTTTATAATATTCTATATGAAATTTTAATGATTGTTTAGGTAAAATCATTATATACTATAAAATTTGGGCGAATAAATTTAAAAAAAAAAACTCGAAATTGGCCATAATTTTCTTTTTTTCAAAAGGGCACGGAATTGAGCCTAGTGAAGGAATCACAGTTAGGAGAAGGATCTGAGTTAATATATTTCAGTTATAGAAATCTACCGAGATGAATAACTCAATTTACAGTTGAGGCTTGTTCAACAGATCTCTAGTTTTTTTCTCCAACAGAACTCCGAGGTGTCAGAGCTTCCAAAACTATTGTTTTATCCATGGGTCTTAGTCTCCTATTTTACCACAACTTGTGTGTTTAAAGTGTAAGCCCAACATAATATCCACATACTTGTTTTCTTCGTTGTTCAAAGCTATGAACAATACCTTTTAATTTTCTATGATGATGACCACAATGATGGTGTAGAAATGAAGAAACATAATGTATATATCTAGCAATGTGTTGCAATAAAGGCGAAGAGATTAGGCCAACATGAATTTACCAAGGTAAGGTCAGCTCATGACAGAATTTTACCTTACTCTCAAAAAATCAATAACTTTCAAACCGCTTGGAATTTCGGGCTGAGTAATAACTTGTTGGAAAGGAAACATTCTGCTATGCAAGATGGTGTAGGTGTCATTAGGGAATGCTACCTCTAAGTTGGAAATTTTTTTTTAATATGACTAGTTATTTATGAGTGCAAAAATAGAGGCATGACATAATGCCTTTGAATGTAGGGCTTCTTCATGGCCTGATTTCTTCTTTGATTTTCTTCATGCCCTAGCCTTCTTCAACATAGGATCACTAGGTCAGGTTTCCTTAAGATAGTGCAGCGATATTTCATCAATCAAATGCAACATCATTATGTAGTCTTCATCATAAGGACATCAAGCTTCACATCATTGGAGATCATCATGATCATTGGAGGTAGGACATGTCCTCATGTGCACGTATTCTAGTCCTTCATCAAGTGCAGTGCTATGGTTATCTTCCATTATGATCATCAATATATATGACTAACACTTACTTATCATCATCTAGCATCCTATTGCCATCAATGAAAACCTAGATTAACAATCTCGCCCTTTGTTATTGATGGAAAAATTCCACCTTTTTCTCCCCCTTTGACATCAATGGAAAATGAGGTTTCAACGTACTCCCCCTATCATGATACTCCTCGTATTACAATGTTCCTTTGCTTAGTTTTTTTTCTTAATGTGATGCAAGAGAAATAACCCCCATCTTCTGGTGAAGATATTCAAATGCTTCTCATGGAAGGGTTTTTGTAAATATATCTGCAATTTGATCATTTGTATTGACGTATTCCAACTTTACATTTTGTTCAGCAACTTGTTCATGGAGAAAGTGGTATTTGATTTGAATATGTTTGGTCCTTGAGTGTTTTACCAGATTCTTTGAAATATTGATGGTGCGAGTGTTGTAAAAAAAATTAGTGATTTGTTGCTTAGTTTCTATGTTGGCATCCTTCAAAGATTCCATCATCCATAGTATTTGTGTACAATAGTCAACAACAACTATATATTCAGCTTCATCTGTAGAAAGATATATAGATGATTTCTTTTTACTGAGCCAAGATACAAGACAATCTCCCATAAGGAATGCATTTCCACTAGTACTTTTTGGATCATCCGCTCTTCCATCCCAATCAACATCGAAGTAAGTTTTTACGGAAATATTTGAGCTCTTAGGATACCAAAGACTGAAATCAGTAATTCCTTTCAAATATCTAAGTATTCTCTTCACAGATGCTAGTTGAGATTGTTTAGGACTTGATTGAAATACTTCCACCATTCCTATTTCTTGCATAATGTTTTTCCTTTTGGTAGTTAAGTATAGGAGAGCTCCAATAATTTAGCTGTAAAGAGTTTCATCGATGAGGGGGTAATCACCATCTTTGCTTAATTTACAATATGTAGTCATTAGTGTGCTCATAGGGGCACAATCTTCCATCCCATATCTCTTCAGCTTGTCTTTAAGATATTGTGTTTAAGATATAGACATGCTTACAGTGGTTTGATATATTTGTAGCCCAAGAAATTAAGATAACTCACCAATCATTGACATTGAACCTTTTGGACATATTTAGAGCAAGTTCATGTCTCATCCCATCATCATTGCTGGAAAAGATTATATCATCAATGTATACAAGAGTGATCAAAATTTTATCCTTGTTTATCTTTATGTAGAGATTGCTTCCTGCTACTCCCCTTTTGAAACCTTCTTGTTGCAGATAGTGATCCAATTTTTCATACCAATCTCTATGGGCTTGTTTTAACCCATAAAAGGCCTTTTCAACTTGGATACAAAGTCTTTCCCTTTGGCTAGATCAAATCCTTCTGGTTTCTCCATGTAGAATTCTTCCTTGAGATCTCCATTTATAAATGTTGATTTTACATCCATTTGATAAAACTTGAATCTTTTTGAGCAATTGAATTCCAAAAACATTCTTATAGCTTCCAATCATGCTACTGGTGTAAATTTTTCTTCAAATTCAATTCCTTAAATTCTTAAGTATCCTTTGCAAACAAGCTTAGCTTTATTTCTGATAATTTATCCATCCCTATTCATATTGTTTTTGAATACCCATTTTGTTCCAATGATATTTTTATCTTCTGGGCAAGGTACTAACTCTAAAGTGTTAGAATTTTTTATTTCAGACATTTCTTCTTCCATGGCCTTCATCTAATGGTGATCTTTACTTTCTTGAGAAATTTTTTTAGGTTATATTAAAGATAAGAGAGAAACATCATATTTTCTTGGAGTTTTCATCACCATTCTATGAGTTTGAATTCCTTCATCTATATTCCCAATAGTTTTTCCTTTCAGATGATTTTTTTGGAGGAATTTGATCTTGGATGGAGTTTTTGAAGGTTGATTTTGAGGTTCTTCATCCTTTTCTTCTTTTTCAATTTCTTCTTCGCTTTCTTAAAGAAAGGCCTTAAATTCATGATATTCAATTTCATTTTATGGAATGGCTTCATCGATATTCACATTAATGCTTTCCACTATTTTCCATAGATATTTTTGTGACATTTGTAAGCTTTTCTCCTAGTGGAATATCCAAGGAATATTCCATAATCAACCCGAGAATCAAATTTTCCTGGTGAGTAATCGTTGATTTTTATGAAGCATTTGCTTCCAAAACTCTCAAAATATTTTACTGAAGCACGTCTTCCTTTCCATAATTCATCAGGATTCCTTTCATTGTTTGGTCTTGGTTGAGTTCGGTTTAAGGTATAAAATGTCACTCTGATTGCTTCTCTCCAAATTTTTGGCTGCAAGTCAGTTTCTAGTAGCATTTTCCTTTCCATTTCCTGAATAGTTTGGTTCCTTCTTTCAACTACTCCATTTTTCTTATGTGTTCTAGCAGCAAAGAGTTGTCTTTCAATTCCATGCACTTTATAGAATTCATCAAATTCTTTTGAAGTGAATTCTCCTCCTTTATCCATTCTAAGAAATTTAATCTTAGAATATTTCTCATTTTCAGTGAGATATTTAAGATACTTAAAGCATTCAAATGATTCGTATTTATATTTTATGAAATATACCCAAATCATTCTAGTATATTCATCAACAAATAAAAAAATTACCTTTCACCTTGAAGAGCTGGATTCTAGTTGGCCCACATAAATCTACATGAATGATCTCCAAAGGTTTTGATGTTGAGAACTCCTTAGTTTTGTGGTTGGTTCTAGTTTTAATTCCATGTGTGCATGGGCCACATACAAATTGATTTGGCTTGAACATATTTGGAATGTCCCTTACTGCATCAATTTTTTGATATTAATGAAGTTATCAAAACTTGTACGCCCCAATCGCTTGTGACATAACCAAATTCTAGTAGTTTGACTTAAGTAACATTTATGTTATTGGATTTTTCTTAGAATGTAGATGTTATGTGGTGTTCTTACTCCTTTTGTCACAATTTCTCTTGAGGATGAGTCTTTTATTTCACAATTTTTAGTACTAAAGACATCATTATGTCGCTGGTCACAGATTTGACTAAAACTTAAGAGATTGTGTCTGAGCCCTTATATTAGAAAAGTATTTTGAGCCTTTCCTTTTCTAATGATTTTAGTTGATCCACTTCTGAAGGTTATATTTACATTCTTTTTTTTCAATGAGACAAACCTCTTTTTGTCACCTAACATATTTCTTGAGCATCCACTATCTACGAACAAATGATTTTCATCACTATGAGCACACAGAGCTAGGCCACATTTATTCATATTGAGATTCATCATTTTAGCTTCCTCTCTTTTGAGTGGGAAATTTTGCTCATTATGATCATAATTATTAGATAATGGGAACGTCGGATCAAACTTAGCCAAATGATCAAAGGACTTGTAAGTTCCGATTTTCCCTTGCTCTTTGGGACCATGTAGTTTGTTTGTTTGATATTTCAACCTTGGTGCTTCATTATTATGAGCCTTGGAATGCTTATCTTGACGACCGAAGTTTTTACAATAATAGCAATACCCAATAAATATATTTCGTTACCTATTGTAATAGCCATAACTTGAATCCACATTCTTCCTTGGAGTGGCTCTTCCTTCATTTATTGGATTTGATATGGGCCTTTGTTCTTAGTGAGATGACTTTTCTTCTTTTGGATGGAAAGAAAGTATGTCGACATAACTCCTTGCACTATCCTTAGTACTTGATGATTCTCGTTTCAAGCCAATACCATATTTTTCATATTGAAGTTTTTGAGTATTAAGGATGTTACCAAGTGCTTGAGAGATTTTACAACTTCTTTTGACTTTCTCCAACTCCTTTCTTGGAGATACTATTTCAAATTCACCATTTTCACAAATATCTTCCTTTTCTTTTAGCTTATTGTTCAAGAAGTCTTCCCTTCCTTTTGCTTCCTTCTTTTATACTTTGAGAGAAATGATATTATTTTGTAAATTCTCATTTTCTTCAATGGCACTTACTAATAATTCATCCACATTTCCTTCATGTTCTAGTTCTAACTCATCATCATTTTTGAATGCCATGAATAACACTTATTTGCTTCCAACATGGTAATTTTGTTCATCTCATTCATCATCACCTCCTTTGTGATGAGGGAGATTTCTAGTTTATTTATTCTTTATGAATAAAAATCAATCTTCATTAGAATCATCATGCTTGGAGAAGAATTTGTTCTTATTAAACCCTTTATTTTTGTACACGATTCTTTTAGAATACTCTTCATCATCACTGTCATGTTTAAGAGGAAAGTTTCTAGCATAATGACCTATTCTTCCACATTTGAAACAAATAAGAGGGTACTTACCTTTTAGCTGGGATCCCTTTTTTAGTCTTCATACAAATTGTGTTAATTCAATGTCAACATCAAAGTCATGAGTGTTCTTATTCCATCATTTTCCTCTTTTTGTTGACTTGGAGGATTTAAATGATGCTTCTTTGGAATTTTGTATTCCATTCCTCATCTCATAGGAAATGGGAATTGCAGGAAGTTCATACATCTTATAGAATGGCACTTACTTTGGAGTAGAATATGTCAAGAAGAGATCTCAAATTTTTTTGAACAACAGTAATTTCTTCAACGTTTTCTCCTGGCTCTTTATGAGAGTTAACCACTCCATCTTCTCAAAGAAAGTATGATGCAATATCTTCTTGGTCATCCATTTTTAGACTTTCTAATTGTCTTATATGAGTTTGAAGCTTTGTCTTCTTAACTTTGGTGTCTACATCATATAGGGCAACCATCTTATCCTATACTTCTTTGGTCAAGTCACAATTCATGACCTTTGTGAGTTCAGAATAAGAGATTCCACTAGTAATGGAATTTAGAGCTTTGGCATTAACAATGTAGGCTTGTCTTTCCTCCCGATATGTTGGAAGAGAAGAGGGATATTTGTACCCATTCAAAATAGAATGCCACACTTCAGGCCTAAGGGGCATTAAATAGTAAGACATCCTCTTCTTCCAAAAACCAAATTTTGTTCCATAGAACATAGGGAGCTTTTGTGTCCCTTCCATATTCTTCATTATGTATCAGAATCCTTCTTCCAACTATTAGGCTGATAATGAAGAAGCTGACTCTGATACCAACTGTTGGAAATCCTGAGAAGGCAATGAATCAATATTTCTGACCATTGTTATTATAACTAGTTATATTCTACACAAAAATAAGAGAATTGAAAATTTTATTATATAAAGAAGGAAAATGATCCTTTTACAAATTAATTAGTACAATGATTTCCAAGCACCAAATTGGACTTAATGAGGCTCCGACCTCTAGGGCTTTGACCATATCTTCTCCAAGGCACCAACCTTGGGTTTAGGAGATCCTACTTTAAGGACACGAATCCTTTCTTCGATTCTTCACTGGATTGTCAGTTCAAAGATGTTTTACCAGTCAACATCACCAATTATGCACCATAATACACCATTTATTCAACACCACACTTCTCCATTAATTCTATCGCATTGTTCTTGCAACAAACTGCACTTGTTCCTCTATTCTGCACCAGAAATTTACCAATTGTATTAAAGAGTAAAAAATTCACAATTTCAATCTTAGGTCATAACCCTGGCTAGAGTGACACCAAGATATAGCAAGCTTCAAGCCATTGTACTGCATTTATCATAGTCAATGAATGCACCGTGTGAAATAATAATCCAAGTTAGGTGTGTACACCACTGCCTCCAGTTGTTTCTAAGTTCTGATCTTTAGGTCAACCAATAATACATTGATTTGAGGCAGAGGACAGAGAATCCAAGCACTCTATTAAAGATGTTATTATTCAAGAGCCTTGTCACTGAAATATGACCACTTTGATAAGGTTTGAGCCCAGTCAAGGAATCATAGTTAGGATAAGGATCCAAATTAATACATTTCAGTTCTAGAAATCTACCGAGATGAGTTTCTCAATTTATAGTTGAGGTATATTTTGTTCCACAGATACACAGTTCTGTTCCCCAATAGAAATTTGAGGTATCACAACTTCCAAAACTATTTTTTTATCCATAGATTTGAGTCTCCTATTTACCACAACTTCTACGTTTAAAGTATAAGCCCAAAAAAACATCCACAGACTTCTTTTCTTCTTTGTTCAGAAGATGTGAACAATACCTTTTAATTTTCTATGATGATGGCTGCAATGATCCTGTGGAAATGAGGAAACATAATGTATATATATAGGAATGAATTGCAATAAAGGTGAATGATTAGGCCAACATGAATTTACTAATGTAAGGTCGGCTCATTAACATAATTTTACCTTAAACTTGAAAAATCAATAAATTTCAATTCTCTTAGCATTTTACGCTGAGTAATAGCTCATTTTAAATGAAAACTTATTCTCTTCAAGATGGTGTAGGTTTCATTAAGTAATTTTCCCTCTAAGTTAGCAAAAAATATTTTTTAATGTGACTGATTATTTATGAGTGCAGAAATGGAGGCAAGGCATAATGCCTTTGACTGTAGGGCTTCTTCATGGTTTTATTTATTCATTTATTGTCTTCATAACCATGTCCTAGCCTTATTAAACATAGGATAACTAGGTTAGATTTTCTTAAGACAGTGCAGAGATATTTCATCAATCAAATGCAACATCATTATGTAGTCTTCATCATAAGGACATCAAGATTCACATCATTGGAGATCATCAAGATCATTGGATGTAGGACATGTCATCATGTGTATTACTTCTAGTACTTCATCAAGTGCAATGATATGGTAATATTCCATTATAATCATCAATATATATATGATTTAAACTTCGTTATCATCATCTACCATCAAATTTCCATCAATGACAACCTAGATTAACAATGCGAACATGGCACAAGATCCAATCCTCAACGAGATCTTCTTGGGAGTGATGCACAAGTACACATGCTCCCCAACCTAAAAATCCTTAAATACCCCATGTTGATCTACATAACTCTTTTTCCCTTCCTTTGTTTCCTTCATATCCTTCTCGATAATCTGCATTTCTTGTTCCATCTCTGCCAACATGTCCAGTCCAATCTGTACCATGTTCACGAGATGACTCTAGCTGATGGGAGTATTAAAACTCCTCCCATAAATTAACTCAAATGGACTCATCCTCAAGGATTTATGATACCCATTATTATACACAAAATAAACGAGCGGATGGTACTCTTCCCACTTTAGTTGTTGGTGCATGATATACATCCTCAACATGTACTCATGAATCATGTTTACCTTATCTATTTATCCATATATCTGTGGATGATAGGTTGTACTAAATTTCAACTTTGTCCCCAAATATTCAAACATATCCTTCCAAAATGTGGAAGTGAACTTGGCATCTCTGTCTGATACAATCTTCTAAGGAACACCACATAATATCACTATCTCCCTGATGAAAACCAAAGCTATGTCACTAGCTGAATTAGAAGACTTCACTAGAATAAAGTGAGCTATCTTGTTCAACCTATAAACCACAACCATGATGGAAGCATCCTATCTAGATTTCCTCAACAAAATTGTGATGAAATCCATGTAAATCACCTCCCATTTCAATTTTGGAATCAGAATCAGCTACAATTAACCACCTATATGCTTGCACTACCGTTTTACCTATTGAAAATCCAAACACCTTGCAATGAACTCAAATACCTCTCTTTAGATTCGTCCAATAGTATAGCTTCTTCACAAATGTTAGAGTCTCAGATATCCCGAATGACCTTAATATGGCTTGACATGAAATTTCTTGAAGATAAGTTTCTTGAGCTCACTATTGTCCAACACATAGATATGGTCCCTAAATCTTACCAAAACATGTGTTGTGAGATGATAATCCACATCCTGATCTCCTATACTCTTCTGATGTAACATATGTTTAAGATGTTGGTACCTATCATCCTGATGCCCTATCTATAAGATCTGACTCTATAAATCTATCCCATATGAACTCATTTTTTCTATGTGAATCACCTGCACTATCCTGCTAAGATATTCTTCAACCATGTCCTCCTTACCCTTAATGTACTTGATCTCCTTACCCTTAGTTTTGTGAAACAAGTATCTCATCCGCTTTTCATCACTTATCAAGGAAAAAATCTTGATATGAAGATAATTCCTCCACATATTCAATGCATGAATTATTGATGCCAAATCAAGATCACGTGTGTTATTACTGGAAAATTGGACAAGAAAAAGGCATCATGAAATATCAAGCAAAAGGATATACAAGAAAGAAAAACATTACAGATTTTGGAAAATTTAACTTTTCGTAAGGCGAAGCAGGAAAATTTATCAAGCCGCACATAGAAAGAACTGGCACTAAGCACTCTGCGTGGCCTTTTCTTCGATAGTAGCGGATATCTTTTGGCTATCCCTCAAATATCCGTGAAATCCTAGGTATGGTGGAGGGTCACCATCCGGGACCACTTGGCACACTTAAGAAAGAATATTCTCCACTCAAGGCTACCAGGGAAAGTTTCCTTAGAGCTAGCTTGAGGCCTCAAGTGTAGCACACAGTGGAATCAACCTCCAATCTTGGGTCACCATCCACAATTGTACCGAGAGAGGGAAGAAGATTTGAATTTTCCTATAAAATACCACAATGAGAAGAAAAATTTAGAACACATTGTTATGTTGGCCAAATTTCCCAATAGAAA
Organism: Pinus albicaulis; assembly: GCA_034641835.2. Taxonomy (NCBI): domain Eukaryota; kingdom Viridiplantae; phylum Streptophyta; class Pinopsida; order Pinales; family Pinaceae; genus Pinus; species Pinus albicaulis. The sequence continues at coordinate 1,787,662,288 of CM076578.1, read as the reverse complement.
ATCAATGGTGTGTTGTCCAAGCAACAAGGAGAGCAGGGATTCATTTTTTGGCCATCAACATCTCAATAAAAGAGGAGAAGTGCATCAATTCTTTGTTATCCTACTACTCATTCAAGGAGAGAGAGAGGCTTGCAAGCAGCTTAAGGGAAGAGCCCTACTTGCTTTTAATATTAGATCTTTAAATCTCTAAGGATTCACTGTGAGTGTTTTATAATTCTACCTCTTTTTTACCACTAGCATCTAATAAAAGGGGATTCCTTCTCCATTGGTATTATTAGTTTGTTTAAACTTGATATTGAGCTTATATTGTATTTGTATTTGGTGTTTCTTGTTTCTCCCTCTATTATAGTATTCTATGTTTTATAACTAGTTTTCTACATGTTATGATGCTTCACTAACCATCTAACAACTCATTTTTCCCTGTGCCATTTCTTGTAGGAAAGAAACCTCCCATTCCAACCATTTTGAATTGCGTACACCCACATGTCAAATGCACCAATACAATGTGTCATATAATTTTTCTCATGCTCATTTATTTTCCTTCACTCACAACATACCACTTGTCCCGCTTACATCAATACTCCACCAAATCCTCCCTTGCAAGAATCTTTAGACAACACAAACTCTTCATCTAGATCTACAATATTTAGAACTAGAGAACTTGTAAGGAATTGCTTCAACTACTGAAAACTTTCTACACATTCCTAAATCCATTCATAATTCTTTCCTTTCCTCTATAAAGATGTAATAGGATAAGAAATTCATGAGAAGTTCCTAATGATCCGTGTGTAATAACCTGGGAATCCCATGAATGGTTTTATTTTTCCACATTCCTAGGGGCTACCCACTCATGATAGCATTAATATTTTCTATGTCCATTAATATGCATTCCTTGGAAAAACCATGGCCTAAGCAATGAATTTCTTTCTGAAAGAGACTTCACTTACTAAGCTTGGAATGCAACTTATTCTCCCTCAATAGTCTCAATAATATTGCCAGTTGTTATGCATGACATTCCTCATTCTTCAAATATATCAATATTGCATCAATGAGTACTATCAAAATTTTTTCTAGATAAGTGTGTACCACACTATTGATAAAATACATGAAAATAGCTGTAGCATTGCTCAAACCAAAAGGAACCACAAAAAACCCATAATTCCCTTACCTGATCTAGAATTTTGTCTTTTAAATGTCATCTTCTTTGACGCTTACCTGATGGTATATTGATCACATGTAAATATTTGAGAACATTGTTGCTCCCTTCAACTGATCAAACAAGTCATCAATCCTCAGTAATGGCTACTTTTTCTTGACAGTCACCTTATTCAATTGTTTGTAATAAATACACGACCTGAGAGTACCATCCTTCTTATTTGCAACAACACTCTTGCACCCCAAGGTGATACACTTGGCCTAATGCATCCCTCATCAAGCATTTCCTTAAGCTGCAATTTTATTTCCACTAACACTAGAGTGATCATCTTGTAAGGTTCCTTTGATGTTGCTGATGCTCATGGTACCAACTCAATGGAGAAATCCACTTCTTTATGATGAGGAAATTTTGAAATCCATACTAGAAATACATCCTAAAATTGTGGCAAGAATGGATGCCTCTTCAAGACTTCCGCTTCCTCCACATGTTTACCTTTGTCACTACAAACATGCACAACAAAAAATACACACCCTTTCATGAAATTGTGCTTTGTTTGCATATTTGTACCCATTCTTAGTAATGTAGGCTTCTTCTTTCCCTGCAATATTACCTTTTCTCTATAATCATCCTATCACTCAATAGCCTTCTCCTAACAATCTACCTTAGTCATTTGAAGGTACAACAAATCCATACCCAAAATAATACTATACGAACCTAAAGGAAGCACATTCAGATGGGATGATGTAGGAATACCATTAAGCTCAAATGCGTAAGTTCTTACCCAATGATGAACTCTTTTCTTAGTACCTATATCAAACTTCCCCAACCAATACTTTGTGTGCACTTCTTTACTAAAGGCACACTTATCCACTAGGTTAGGATTAACATAAATATAATTAGATCCAGGGTCAATCAAAATGTAAAAAACTTGATCACACAACTTAACTTCCATCTCGATAATGGATGCCTAGTCATCTTCCTCCTTGTTATAAAATGCTGCATAGATCCAAGGAATGCTATGACCAACATCCCCAACAGTCTATGCCTCTTAAGAATTATAGATATGAGGTCTTCCTTCCTGATACAATGGAAAATAATTCTTATACTGATCTTTGCCACATATCAAATACTGAAATAGTTCTCTCCCACTACCCTTATAGTGTTTCTCTCCATGCTTGGGTAAATGTCCCTTCTCTACTGTATCAAACTTCTTGAAAGGAGAAATTGTTTACTTCTCTCCTGCATCCTGAGGTCGTTCCCTTTTTGGAGGCCACTTTTCTTTTTCCTTGTCATTACCTTTCCAATATCAGTTAGGCTCTAACTTATGCTTTGATTTCTCACAAAAATGCTTCAAATTCCCAATGACTTCTTCCAACGATCGAGGATCATCATACTCAATTTGATCCTTGAATGCTAATGTCATTCCCCTAATAAATCTCTAAACTTTAATCTTCTCATCCTTGTGGTAAGGTATGTACCTCAACAACTCCAAGAACTTAGTCGTGTACTCCTCATTTGTTATAGATCCCATCTTCAACTCATAGAACTCCTTAGCCTTATGGACATAATGTATATTTCACAAGTACATCTTCTGGGAGAGTCTTTTGAACTCATTCCAACTCACCTCCTCTATTTTGATATAACTAAAATTCTTCACATATTCCTACCAGACGTCCTCTTCTCCTTTAAGGCTAAATTATTTATCTCGACTTTCACAATCTTTGTATAGTCATGCAGCTCAAAGAACATCTTCATCCCAAGAAACCATGCCTCTGACTATTCCATTTTCTTCAACTCTCCATCAAATGTAGGAGGTTTGGCTTTCTTGAAATCATCCGAAAGGTATCCCCTCTCACTCCTCCTATAACGATGATGGAGATGATTACCATGATACTTGTATGAACTGGAACTCTAATAAAACCATAACCCCTACCTCTCATGTGAGGTGTAGCCATCCATCCACACCCTCTCATCAGGTCATCCCTATTATACCTATGACCACAATGAGACCTGCTACCATATGCCCCATTACTATTTTCCTCCCATCCCTACCTGAAAAAATCTCTACAAATATCTACAAATATGAAAAAAATCTGAAAAATCGCTGCATTGACCTTTATTTTTTTCATATTCCCTACCATGTATTTCCTGTGACTGAATGATTCTATCATTATCTCCCTTTCAACTTCTAATTTCTTCCTTTAAACTTCACAAGGTGTATACTATGTCTAGAGAGTATTCACCTCTGTGTTTCTCATTTGACCGATGAGAGTCACATGAAATATAATCCACCATTATGTTATTAATATTTTATCTTATTATTTCTACAAACATAACATGTTAGATAAATCAAATATAAATATAATCAACATACCTCAGTGAAGTTCAGGGGAGGTTATCTCATCTGCAAAACCAATACAAATTAGCACGATAGATGCATATACATACTCATATCAACATATTGACAACATCCATGATTACGTAACTACATATAATGACCTCATGCATGACAACCATAACCATGAAAATGCATGCATAATGACATGAATCTATCCCATCGATTCCAAATATTTGAGCCACGCTTTCATACTTCCTTGTAATTTCCCCTCCAACATTTACCTTCTTCTGCAAGCCCTCGACATAAATGTGAAACAGAGTACCAGTATAAGATGACTCAATCTCCTAGCTCTAGTTAATGATGTGGGGCATACAAATGAGACTTACTGACAACAAACTGATATCCCACAAAGACTATAGATCACTGAGTGTTACACATTATTTTGTCACCATGACATTTTACTGTCGATATGGGTTCATCAACACCTATATAATACTCCCTTAGAAGTCTACAACCATAAAGTTTGTAAACTAAGTCTAGTTCCGCACTTTTCCTAGCCATTACGTACGGTACTGCACCTTTTGTGAAGGAAAACTATGGTACCTATCGCACGTTTTGTGTATTGAAACTGAGAACCCCTGTAAAAGGTAAAATGGGTGGAAAAGTAAGTTCTAGAAGCCCAAATGGTCGAATATTCTCCCAGCTGGAAACTTCTAGAAGGCATTATCTGGTCGAAGCTTCACTCCCTCCATTATCATGAAAATTCATCCCTTCTTTAAAGGAGCCTATTCCTTGGATTTTGGAGCTTAATCCTTTGATAAGGGGACTCTATCCCTTCCATTTTGGAGCTGTAACCACTTTCCTTCTCCGATAAATTGAAGCTTTGGTTCAGTTTCGAGGCTACTGAATGACTTTTGGAGAGTTAGACTTTGAGAATTTTTTAGGAGAAATGTTGTAGAGAATCAGACTCTGTTAAATGATCATTATGTGGGAATGATTACACACCCATGTGTATTTAGCTGAGAAAGTGAAAATCTTGTCGAAGTAAAGGAAACGCCTGTTCCATACCCTAGGAAGGCTTGTATGACATTAAGGCAGACATGATTGTAAGGCTCTTCTTTATTAAAGATAATACAAATGTATACTATTTTATCAATGATTTTTTAGTTAAATAGCTTATTTATCATGTTTTATCAACAATTTATTTAATTAATTATCTCATTTCTTAAATTCCTTGATCATTAAGATGGATTTGCGATTTGTGAATTAGTATATGTTGCACGTGATTTTGGTTCTTTTCCATGTCTTTTATCGCAGGTCTCTCGAGGTGACTTCTTGGAGCGAGGGGAAAGAAGAATTCAACTAGGATTGGATCACAAGTAGGTCCTTTCTTCAGCATAGAAAATTCTAAATTACATATAATCTAGAGAAAGAAGTCTGCATCTATCCTGTTTGTTGCTAGCTGTCCGTAGGACACTTGGGAGGTCTGTCTTGTCCACAAGAATGAGTTATCCGCCCAACACTAAGGAGCTGAAAAAACACCTAAGGTGTTTAATCCCTACGCTGGAACTTTTCTTTAGTGTACTACACTCCCAACTACACCCTTGACACTACTTCCATGTGGTTGAAGGCCCCTGACCTCACTAACAAACCTTTATATAGGTTTTTATGACCTAAATTGTTCATGTTAGTTACTATGGTCCCGATATCTAAGCCACAATTAAAGGATAGCCTCCAGACCCCTGCCGAAAACTATCCAAACTTCTCAAAATTATAAATGACATAACTAAAATTATAAACATACAAAACTTGAACAAGAACTTTACTTAGGCACACCTAGCCATCACAGTCATTTTGTCAAAAATATAATGAACATGTAAGTTATAGGTCATGAATTCATATATGATCGTATCAACATGGAAATTATCTAAGAAACACTAATAAGGTCTAAATCCTTCTCATGATAGTTTCAATAACACTTGTTATCCCATGCATTCATTAACCATAAAATAATTATCAAATCCTAAACAAATCCATAGCTATAGCACAATATAGATTCATGCTTATAACCATCATATAACCAAATTATTGACCATGACATAACAACAATAAAATCATCATAATAACAAGTATAGGTTCTCATATAATACAATAGGAAAGTAGTTCTTATTAACTTATACAAAAGCCAACCAAGTTAGGGACTTCCACGTACAACCCAACTGTAGATTGATTTGAACCAAATATTTTTTTAGCCAATCACCCTTGTGCAATATTCTAAGTATGAATATGGTATCTTGATAAATAAATAAAAATATGATTTCTGGATACTAAACCATCTCCACCATTAGGCTACCATGATCTTGCAAAAATTTCTCAAGAGATCATAAAGCCCAAAACAATCTTAGATGCCTCAAAGTTTCTTCACCATTACCTTAAGGAATTTTCCTCTCTTCACCCACCTGTCGAGGGCTTCCTAAAGATTTAACTCCCTCCACCCCCAACCCTTAGGAATTTTTTTGAGACCACCTCACCTGGTTCCAAAAACTTCTAGCAATCCAAATATCAACCATGAAAATAATCCCATCACATAATGGTTATCAAGGATGTGGCAAGGAAAGGATAAATCCACTACCAAAATCGGAAATACCCAAGCCAATGATAACAAATGAACCAAATAAACAAATGTGTGTACCATTCATTCACACCTCAAGTATGAAATTACACATGGAACATATTACCTGCAAAATCCTCCTGTTAAAGTTGTTTGATCCAACCTTCCTTTGTTGTCCTTTTAATTTACTTTTACTTCCTTTTCCTTCCTTTCTCCAATGATATAATTCTCCAAGAATGCTCAAGTGTGAAATAGTATGAGAGAATGAGAGAATATGAGAGAGCTCCAAAACGGAACTGACAAAAATTGTGACTTCTTGGAGCGACGGGAAAGAAGAAGTCAATTAACATTGGATCATAGGTAGGTCCTTTTGGATCACAGGTAGGTCCTTTCTTCATCATAGAAAATTCTAAATTACATATAATCTAGAGAAAGCAGTTTGCATCTATCCTGTTTGTTGCTAGTTGTCCGTAGGACACTTGGGAGGTTTGTCTTGTCTGCAAGAACGACTTATCCATCCAAAAAAATGGCGACTCTGCTGGGGAATGGATTTTGAACTTCAATTTATTTTATTTTTGACTTGTGAATTTATTTTTTCTAATTTTTATTGGTTTATACTAGCTTGGGTAGTTTATCCCTGTAGAAACCCCAACAAATGTTTTAGAGCTTTTAATTTTTCTTTTAGTTTTCTGGTAGCCGCACTTTTATTTTAGAAACAGTGCAGGCATCTCCACTCTTTTCTTGTATAAACAGTGTAGGACCGCACCTTTTTACATTGAAACCGATAGCCCCTATGAAAATTTTAGAAAACCTTAAAATTCTCTTTTCTGGATCAATTTTTTAGATTCTTAGTGTATACCCAGACTTGTATTTTCTATCAGAAAAGCTTTGTGTCAATTTCTTTTCAGCACTCTTACAATCTCATTAGTCTCTATTAAGTTAATTGGGTGTTTGAGTTTATTTTTGAAGAAATTATTATTTTGATTTCCTTTGGTCATTACTTAGAGGTTTCTCTCAGTCTCTTAAAAATTTTGCATCTTTTTTCTTTTAATCAAGCATGGGTGCTAAAATTGTGTCTGAGTGTTAATTGCCTTCGAGTTTTTTTATTTTTTGATCTTTCGAACTCTCGCCCAAATTTCTTTACTTACACTTGATTGGTTCTTATATTACATTAGAATGATCTTGTGTTTGAGAATTCTCTTGCATAGATCACATTTTCATAATTAGAATTCTCATTTTCAGAATATGAATGAAAAATGTGCATAGATTACATTTGCATACTTTTCAAGTGAATTGTGCATAGGTTACAACTGCATATTTTACATTCTAAAAAATCAATCGTAGATTTAGATCAGTTTCTTCAATTTGAATTTACATGTTTTTATTATTGTTTTAAAAAAAAAAAAATATGGAATTGATTAGCATTAGTTTTTCTTGACGAAATTAGTGCATTAGAGAATTTGTTATATTTTATCTTCTTGATCAATTTTTTACATTGTTGGAAGTGAATGGAAACTCTCTCCTTACTCTAGTTAGGATTCATCGAATTGAAATATTACATTATCATATTCTATTGCATTCAATTCTAGGTCGGGTCATAACACCATTGGTTTCATATCCATTTACCCTTTGAGTAATAACAGCCTAACTAACACAGTGCTTAATTAAAATGCATCTAGTAATTTTTACATTTTTAGGGCTCTTTCCACCAATCTAGCTCAGGATTAGTGCTTTGGAATAGGTTGTAGTTAAGTTTCCAAAGCAACTAAAACAAACAAGTAGTCAATCTTGCGGTAGGAAAATTCCAATAGTAGCATGTATGCTCTAGGAACCTCCTCCTAAAGGATTCAAGCATGAGATCATATCCAAACCAGTGAGGTAATAAATCCTTCCTCATTGGGAACAATAGAATATGTACATGTATTAACAACAGTAAACCTCGGATTGACCATTGTCGAGGAGCCTGGGGTCACTTGTCAGTAAACCTTGGATTATGTCAAGGAGCCTTCAAGGGGATTGAGCTTTGTTACTTTGCCCTTGCATGTGTGTCAGATCGTAGACTATTCCCCTAGGTATATTTGTTCTTGTTGGTGACCATAGTGGCCATAAACTTTAGGATTTTTTCCCAAGGTGACGGTGGAGGGAATATCCCACTGTACCTAGAGCAGACGTCAGCTAGACTCACTTGGGACTCTCCGGAGGGTTCTCTTCACTCGAGATGGCATAGTGGAGAAGCTTGCACCGGTATGTTTCATTAAGAAGGTTGTTGGGGTAACTGTTCGAACTGCCATTTCTGCATTAAAATTCTACAATGTTGGATTTCATCACCAACTAGTGTTTTTAGTGCGGGAATCTACTATTTGTGTGTGGTTTGACTCCTAGATTTGATAGTGTGTGTTCATTTGTTTTTTTTTTACTTTTTAGAGACCATAGGTGTGAATTGTGAATTGTTAATTTTCGCTTTAAATTGTTAATAAAGCTAATGGCAACTATAATGGCAACTATTCCAGAATTTACCAACCAAGGAACCCCTCTTACTAAGAATCCTAGTACTTTTCCTTGCTTTGGAAATGTTGGTCCCCCTTATATGGCTACATTGTCATTACCTGGATTTACAATAGATTTATCGATATGTTTATTTTCAACTTTGTTGGCCCTGAATACTCAAATTTTTCCACCTCAACTGAATGCTTCACCTCAACAGTGTTCATCATCTCAACATCACCAACCTTCTGTTGACCCTTTACCTTCTTCGCCCAATATTTCTTCCTCTTTCCCTAGTAAAAGCATTAACGCTAGTAACTAGGTGGCTAAGAAGAATAAGAAAGGGAAGAAGAAGAAGAAACAAGATAAGAAAGAAGTCAGCCAACCAACCATGGTTGTAATTTTTAGTAGTGTTGAGGAAACCTCCAACATGCATCGTGACCAAAATTCCTTTGCAAGATTTCTAAGGGTGGCCAATTCCTTATCAATTTTCCTTGTATTCCAAAGGTCTTGGAAGTATGGTCAGAAAAATCTCATCAAATTTCCCTTGATCCATCAACCAATGATAGTCAGGTTCATGGGAAAAAGGGTAAAGTTAGGTTTCCTTATAGGTTATGCGAAGGGAGTCATCAAACTCACATTTTCCCTAACATGGATGAAGCCTCAAAATTGTTGGAAAAACTTACTATTCCACAAAAAAAACTTCCAACGGGTTACCATCGACTTTCTCCCAACCTACCCTCAACTGACGAAGTGATTGATCCAATTCCATGTACTGTAAATCCCACTCTTCCATTGGAGAGTGAAAATCATATCACTTAGGTTGATGATCCATTAGTTGATCAAGTGGTCGACTTAATTTCACATTCGGTCGATCCCATTCTCCCTGTAGAGAGGGAACTTCATACCTCTCAGGTTCTTCTTGTTACATCAGATTCTTCTATGCCAGGGGGCATTTCACCTGTTCCTACAGAACCCCATCCAAGTACCAAGGTCTTTTACTTTGATTGGAATAGACTGATAGAACCTCATCTTCCTTCTTCCATCCCTTTCCAAATAATTGTGCAGGCTTGTCATAAGAATGTGTGTCGCACACATGTAGATGAAGGTGCTTCTGTTAGTATTTTATCCTCAACTACTTGGAAAGCTTTGGGTTCCCCTCAGCTTGTGCCTGTTACGCAGAATCTGAAAGCTTTTAACAAAACCATTATTTAACCTTTAGGGATCCTTCCTAAGTTTTCTATTACTTTGGAAGGAATAAATGTCTATATTGATCTTATGGTAGTTCAAGGTCCCTTTGATTTCAATTTACTCCTTGGGAAAGACTATGTCTAAAAAATGAAAGTTGTTGTATCGACACTCTTTCGCGTGATGTCTTTCCCTCACAATGGAAACATTTTGACTGTAGAATAAATTTCATTTTCTAGTCTTGATTCGACTACCAATAATCCAATACCCCTAAATTTTCCTTATACTAAAGTGGCATCTATCTTGCCATGGGTTAATTATGTGGCAACCAGTCCCATGTTTTCAGTTACCGATGCAAGCGAACCTCTCACTATTTGCTCGACTTCCTTTGACTTAGATTCAGTAATTGACATGGAAAACCCTATGGGATTATTTGAACGTGATGTTACTATCCCTTTTGACTCCCTTGACATGTGTTCCTTCCAAAGAATTTTTCTTCCGTTTGATGAAGACCTTTTGGAAGCCATGGTCGAGGAGTGTCCCTTAACATGTCTTTCTTCCAATTGGAAGCCATGACAAGTTCAAGAGGAAATTTCCTTTTACTGTGTCAACCTCATTAAAAAAATGAATCAGTGGCCCAAGAGGAATGTTACTTTTACTGTGTCAACCTCGTTAAAAAATGAATCAGTGGCTTATGAGGAGAGTTCCTTTTACTTTTTCAACCTTGTTAAAAAATGAAGCAAGTCCAAGAGGATAGTTCCTGTTACTGATTCAACATCGTTAAAAAATGAATCAGGTATGAGGATAGTTCCTGTTACTGATTCAACATCGTTAAAAAATGAATCATGTATGAGGATAGTTCTTTTCCTGTGTCAACCTCATTAAAAAATGAATCAGTAGGTTATGTAGGTAGATTAGAAATAGTAGTTTATGAGGATAGTTCCTTTTACTATGTCAACCTCACTAAAAAGTGAAACGCAGATATGAGGAGAGTTTCTTTTACTGTGTCAACCTCGTTAAAAAATTAAACATGTTGCCATGAGGATAGTTCTTTTACTGTGTCAACCTCATTAAAAGATGAAACAGCTTCCCAGAGGATAGTTCCTGTTATTGAGTCAACCTAGTTAAAAAATGAATCAGGTATGAGAATAGTTATTTTCCTGTGTCAACCTCATTAAAAAATGAATCAGTAGCTTATGCAGGTAGATTGTAGATTGTAGATATGAGGACGATTCTTTTACTGTGTCAACCTCATTAAAAAATGAAACAGATCCATGAGGATAGTTCTTTTCCTGTGTCAACCTCATTAAAAAATGAATTAGTAGGTTATGTAGGTAGATTGTAGATTGTAGATATGAGGACAGTTCTTTTACTATGTCAACCTCGTTAAAAAATGAAAAAGACCCATGAGGATAGTTCTTTTCCTGTGTTAACCTCATTAAAAAGTGAATCAGTAGGTTATGTAGGTAGATTAGAAATAGTAGTTTATGAGGATAGTTCCTTTTAATATGTCAACCTTGTTAAAAAATGAAACTGGTCACCATGAGCATAGTTGTTTTCATGTGTCAAGCTCGTTAAAAAATGAAACAAATCCTCTCCTATTCAAGTCAAGTCTTTCATCTGATCTCGTAAATGAATCTTCATTCCATCCAGCTTTTAGTAGCCAGTAGTCTACTTAGTTGAATGAAATGAATCTTGGGGGGCATGCGCTCTAGCAAGTTATGCTTGGGGGGCATTCAAAATTATCTCAAGCACGATTTTCCATTTGTTTCAAGATTGTGTAAAAATGAAACAAACCCATTCTCAAACATAGTTTTCCTACATTCAAGCTTGTGTAAAAATGAAACCACTTTCAAGCATGATTTTTCCTTTGTTTCAAGCTTGTGTAAAAATGAAACAAACCATTCTCAAGCAAGATTTTTCCTTTGTTTCAATCTTGTGTAAAAATGAAAAAAATCTATATGAACCATAGTTTTTCTCTATTTAAAGCTTTTGTAAAAATGAAACCCATCTTGATTCCATTCCAGTTATTATTTTCAAGACTCGTTAAACTCATGAAAATCTCGAGATTATTTTGCTATCTTTCATTCTCGTAAAACACATGAAAATGTTGAGTCCTTTTCATCTTTTCCTGCTTGTAAATTAAATTGAAAGCCAGCCATAGGAGTATATTTTTATCCCTTTTTCAAACCTGTTAAAACTTACAAAAAAAGAGGAACTACTGAGTACACTTTTAGCACATTTTCGGACTCTTAAAAATTACGAAAAAGCGAAACCCTGGAGTTCTCTTTTAAGCCCTTTTCAAACTCTCTAAAATATGAAAAGATTTCCGAGTACTTGAGTATTCGAACTCGTTAAAGGCAATGAACAGTAGTCCCTTCAGTATATGTTTACCCCTTTTTTGGACTGAAATGGACTATTTACGAAAAAGGTATAGGTTGACTAATCATGGTCAATAGAGTTTTCTCTAGCATTATTTTATCCTTTTTCAGGCCTAAGAGACAAAAATTACAAAAAAGTACACCCATGGATTTTTCTTAAGTTTTTTCTTTTGACTCCCTAAAAATGAAAAGCACTGAGTTTCTCCTATACTGGACTTGTTAAAATTTAACAGTAAAGGACATGTCAATTTCAAACAGGAATGAACCACTCTTTCTTAGGGTTCAATTTTAAACTAAGTTGGACTCATCTGAAGGATGAGCTTATAAACAAGAAAATTTTATCCTCCTCAAGCTTGTCAAAAATAAAGAGGTAATTACCATAAATGGTGGGTGAAAAGAGAGAAAATGAATTCATTTGTTACATTTTGATTTATAGAAGCAGTATACCACTCTTGAAGATGACACTTTTCGTCACACTTCTACCTAGGTTGGGAAATCCTTTGCCTATCAGTTAATCAAAGCAATTGAAGGTATTCAGCTAGTTTCTGGATATTAGCTGAGGGAAACTATCACCAAACCATCTAAATTGTCATTATGTGTTCAAGAGGACAATCAAATAAACCATTCATCTACAAAAAATTTTCTCAATTTTTGTTGACGATCCCTGAGTCAGTCCTTGCATAAAAATTTCTTCAAAACTTGATCTATGGTTTTGTGTCGTGAGATTTCTTACGACGGATCACTTTATATTGACAAAAACTCATCATATAGGAAGTTGATCTAGAATCCGTCAATACCTTGGAATCTACATGCCTTAATGGCAGGTTTCTCGCCTTCGACGATAGGTTGCATCATTGACCTTCGATCAAATGATTCCATGAAATGTTTGACTTCAGATCACAAATTCATATTTCATAGATTGTACTGAGTACATTGAGAGCCATTTTCATTATTGATGGTTTCTCTCACACTTTTTAACAGTTCACATCATTGACTGGTAATCAAGTGGGTTCTACCATGTTCGACTTCAACACATTTAATCGCATGGATATAATCGTACTAGTTCAAGTACTGGAAATCAGGACCCTAGATATAGTTTCCACCATGCATGCTGTGAGGAGTTTTCTTATTCATTATGTAGTAGACTATTCAAGACAAATAGCTGCGTCCATGTTGTGTCTACAATATTGATGTAATATTAAAATAATTTCAGTATCAGAACAAGTTTAGTTAGTTTTGATCTGAGTATGGGAATACCTACCTCAGTGATGATATATATTTATATGTTTTGCATTGAATGTTTTTATAGTATTCTGACTAGAGTGTCCATAGGCTAATCCTTGAAACGATAAAGCACTTCACTCTTCGAATTATCTTAGACTTTGTGCCTTAGAGGGAAATATGTTACACATTATTTTGTCACCATGACATTTTACTGTCCATATGGGTTCATCAAAACCTATATAATGCTCCCTTAGAAGTCTACAACCATAAAGTTCCTAAACTAAGTCTTGGATTTGGATAAAATCTTGTAAAAATCATAAAAAACCCTAGTTCCACACTTTTCCTAGCCATTACCTGCGGTACCGCACCTTTTGTGAAGGAAAACTACGGTACCTACCAGACATTTTGTGTATTAATACTGTGGACCCCCGTAAAAGGTAAAATGAGTAGAAAAGTAATTTCTAGAAGTCCAGCTAGTTGAATATTCTCCCAGCTAGAAGCTTCTAGAAGGCATTATCTGGTTGAAGCTTCCCTCCCTCCATTATCATGAACATTCATCCCTTCATTAAAGGAGCCTATTCCTTGGATTTTTGAACTTAATCCCTTGACAAGGGGACACTATCCCTTCCATTTTGGAGCTGCAACCACTTTCCTTCTACTATAAATTGAAGCTTTGGTTCAGTTTCAAGGGTAAAATTGACTTTTGGAGATTTAGATTTTGAGAATTTTTGAGGAGAAATTTTGTAGAGACTCAGACTCTCTTAATTGATCATTATGTGGGAATGATTACACACCCATGTGTATTTTAGCTGAGAGAGTGCAAAGCTTGTCGAAGTAAAGGAAACGCCTGTTCCGGACCCCAGGAAGGCCTGTATGACATCAAGGTGGACACAGTTGTTAGGCTCTTCTTTATTAAAGATAATACAAATGAATATTGTTTTCTCAATGATTTTTTTAGTTAAATAACTTATTTATCACATTTTATCAACAAGTTATTTAATTAATTATCTCATTTCTTAAATTCCTTGATCATTAAGATGGATTTGTGATTTGTGAATTAGTATATGTTGTAGGTGCTTTTGATTCTTTTCCATGTCTTTTCTTGCAAGTCTTTCGAGGTGACTTCTTGGAGCGATAGGAAAGAAGAATATTAATATCATTGGATCACAGGTAGGTCATTTCTTCATCATATAAAATTCTAAATTACATATAATCTAGAAAAAGAAGTTTGCATTTATCCTGTTTGTTGCTAGCTGTCCGTAGGACGCTTGGGAGGTCTGTCTTGTCCGCAAGAATGACTTATCTGTGCAACACTGAGGAGTTGAAGAAGCACCCAAGGTGGTGAATCCCAATGCTGGAACTTTTCTTTAGCGACCTACACTCCCAATTGCACCCTTGACACTACTACCATGCAGTTGAAGGCCCCCAAACTCACTAACAAGCCTTGCTATAGGTGTTTATGACCTAAATTGTTTCTGTTAGTTCCTATGGTCCTGATATCTGAGCCACAATTCAAGGATAGCCTCCAGACCCCTGCCGAAAAATTCCTAGACTTCTCAAAATGATAAATTACATAAGTACAATTATAAACATACAAAAATTGAACAAGAACTTCACTTCAGCACACGTAGCCATCATAGTCATTTTGTCAAAAATATAACGAACATGTAAGTTATAGGTCATGAATTCATATCTAATCATATCAACATGGATATTATCTAAGAAACACTAAGAAGGATTAAATCCTTCTCATGATAGTTTCAATAACACTTGTTATCCCATGCATTAATTAACCATAAAATAATTATCAAATCCTGAACAAATCCATAGCTAGAGCACAATATAGATTCATGCTTATAACCATCATATAACCAAATTATTGACCATGACATAACAACAATAAAATCATCATAATAACAAGTATAGGTTCTCATATAATACAATAGGAAAATAGTTCTTATTATCTTATGCAAAAGACAACCAAGTCAGGGACTTCCACGTACAACCCAAGCATAGATTGAGTTCAAAAAATTATTTTTTAGACAATCACCCTTGTGCAATATTCCAAGCATGAATATGATATCTTAATATATAAAAAAATAGGATTTATAGATATGAAGCCATCTCCACCATTAGGCTACAGTGATCTTGCAAAAATTAGTCAAGATATCATAAAGCCCAAAACAAGCTTAGATGCCTCAAAGTTTCTTCACCATTACCTTAAGGAATTTTCCTCTCTCCACCAACCTGTCGAGGGCTTCCTAAAGATTTATCTCCCTCTATCCCCAACCCATAGGAATTTTTTTGAGGCCACCTCTCCTGGTTTCAAAACCTTCTAGCAATCCAAATATCAACCATGAAAATAATACCATCACATAATGGTTATCAAGGATGTTGCAAAGAAAGGATAAAGCCACTTCCAAACTTGGAAAAACCCAAGCCAATGACAACAAATGAACCAAATAAACAAATGTGTGTACCATGGATTCACACCTCAGCTATGAAATTACACATGCAACCTATTACCTCCAAAATCCTCCTGTTAAATTTGTTTGATCCAACCTTCCTTTGTTATCCTTTTATTAATTTTCCTTCCTTTTCCTTCCTTTCTCCAATGCTATTATTCACCAAGAATGCTCAAGTGTGAAAAATTATGAGAGAATGAGAGAATATGACTAGCAAAAATTGTGAAGTCATCCTCATAATTATTTTTATGCTTGATGCCTCTTTTTTATTCATTTTCCTCGATTTTACTTTAATTTACCACTCATGCAAATTTGAGGCCCTTCATCTCCCTTTTCTCCTAGTTTATTTTATTCTCATAAATAAATTCTAATAAATGTATCCTTTCCTTTGCCAATTCCTTTTCCAATTTCCTTGACCATAATAAACTAAACGAACCCTCGCTTGGATGTTTTTACCAACATTAAACTTGGAATATGTGTCCCATTATCTTTCTTTTATTTTTCCTTTATTAACATTTATTACATGAACATTTAAACCAGGGTTTTTACAACCTCGACATTTCGATGAAATGGTTCTTCCACTTCTTCAAAAATTACACCAGGGTATATAGCTCCGTATCCTAGGAAGTGTAGTTAAGAACTTACCCATGAAATAATTTAAAATGGTAGAATATAGGCCTTCCTCCCTAAATAAAGATGACTCCCATAGCATACAAAACTCGTATCTATCTCCACTTCAAAGGGTTGCTGCATGTTTGGTAATTGCAAAGTCATTTCTTGACTCATCTTCCTCTTTATTTATCGAAATCCCTTTGTTGACCCTTTCCATACCGGAAAATCTTGCCACTTGTTGTTATGTTGTGGAGAAGTGCCACTATTGTTGAAAACAAGAATAGGAAACTCCTTAGGTATTGATTTTCCCTAATTAAACTCTTGACCTCAGAAAGATCAATTGAAAATGGACATTTCATGATGACATCCATCTTGGCAGGATCTATCTGCATCTCTCCTCTTCCTATCACATAACCCAAATACAGAAAATATTATTGTGCAGACTCACACATCTTGAGATTTTGTAGCAATTAGTTCTTCTTTAATGTCTCCAATGAATATGTTAAATGTGATATGTGCTCCTCCTAGGTAGCACTGTATACTGATATAACATCCAAATATTAAATAAAAAATGTACATACATTAAAATGGTACAATACATAATTCATTAATCTCATAAAAATATTTGGTGCATTGCATAGGTCAAATGGCATAACTAACCACTGATACAAATCTTGCCTAGTTTTGAAGGAAGTCTTCTAGATATCTTCTTCTCTAATTCAAAACTGGTGATATCCAGACTTCAATTCTAGCTTGGTGAGGTTTTTTTCTTGCTGGAACTGAACCAATAGATAATCTATCTTAGGTAAGGGATACTTGTTATTCAACATGACTTCGTTTAGCACCATATAATCCATACACATCCACTAAGTCCAATCCTTCTTTGAAATAATGATGATGTGTGACCTGCATTGTGATGTACTTATCGAATGACACCCCATCCTTGTTTTGCACAATGATGATGGTTGACTCGCACAATGATGTACTTATCAAATTACACCCTATTCTAATACTTGTTGCAACTATTTTTTCACCTCACTTTATTCTATAATATACTACCTGTACAACCGAATGTTTGGAAACCCTTCCCTAATAGGTGGTAACCCTTTAAAATCTCAGAAAACATGCCTCTATGCTTGTAGAATTTTTTTTAATTATTATTTATGTTTCTGAGTACACCCCTGTAGGGATGCCTTACCTCTTACTGACTCTTGTACACACTAATTTTCTCCTAAAAATAAAAAATCTTGTTGGAAATAATCAATTTCTTGGCTTGGTTGGCACTCACTAGTAATAGTTTGGACCTTCCCTTTTGTGCACTAGTCGTGAATTATTTTCCATCCTGGACAAGGTGATACTTATTGGATATTCATATGAATATTGCATGCCACATGTACATTTAAGGACTCTCAACCACGAATCCATATACATCACGAGGAACCACATCTATTTCTACCTCATTAATAAAAATCAACACCGATGGAAAACCTAATTTCGCATTGTTTTATTACTTTCAGCTTTGCATCCTTATTTACCCATCTCAGTGGATATGCGCTTATATGATCTTGAATTTCCAATCCAATTTTCTTGGCAAAATCTACAGCTATGAGATTTTCCTATGATATTGAGTTGAATAGAGCATCAATCTTGGCCTTCTTGAGAAATATATTTATATGGAAGAGCTTAGTCATTTCTTTCTCTTCTAATAAGGTTCACCTTCTTTTGGACTGATTTAGGTATGATCTTCTGATCCACATATGATTTTATTTAAAATTTCTTTCTTGAATCGTTGGCCATGAAATTATTCTTCTAATTACATTTCCTTTTGTTCTTCACGTTAAGCTTTGGATGCAATTTCTAGGAATTTTCCTCTATATGGCAATCAATGTTGCAGTGGTTTTTCATATATTTACGTTATTCTATTGTCGTTATTTTCTTTCTATGTTTCCCCCTCTTTTTACTTCTTCTTCCCCTCCTGAGAAGTGTCATATTTCACCTTCTGCATCGATCCAGTTGATTTTGATTTCTTTACGACTCTATTCTCCACGTATTGTGCTTATACAAAATCCTTGTCCAACTATTTGGGCTTAAACACCACCACTTTCTCTTGAATATGGTGATGTATACCCAAAAAATACTTGAGGCACACATCTAGGCTCTTTGGGGAGATACCCAACATTATGGCCATCTTTTTGAACTCTACAATACTCTTGCATACTTTTCCCCATCATTTTTCTGAAGTTGTACCACCAAATCTAGTGGTTGTATATATACCCAATAGGGGAAAATTATGACTTTATGATGGTTTCTAATCCCTCCTACTTAGTCACTATAGGTTCTCTCTCCAACACTAAAGTATATATGTGGATTTGACACGAAGTCAAGGCATGGCCATCTAATTTGAGCCATGCAAATTAAATACTATGATCTTCGTCAACTTGATGGATACTAAAATACACTTATAGTTTATTAAACCAGTGATTTAGCTTCAAATCATCAATCTCACCATGGCACTCATTGATATTGAATTTTTCTTGTACTTTAAACAAGGTTGTGATTTATTTAGGAAAATTGAACTAGGTTGATCTTATATGAGTTCTCTTTTGGCTGGTTCTCCATTTCTTCCTGATCTCCTAATCCCCCTTTTGATCCTCGATATTTGAACCCCCATCTTCTCTAAATGTTCTGATATTATTTCTATAACCATCATGAGGAGATTTATATTATTATCTATATCTAAAACTTGTTGTTCCGGGTGTGAAAATGTATACTCTACATGATCATGATGATTATCTCCAGATTTGCTATCAATGATTTATTTTTTTACAACTTTTAGCCCAACCTATCCAGATCCCTTGAAAATATCTACAATATATATAAAGAAACCAACTCTAATACCAACAACAGATCTAATAAAGTATACATAAAATCCAAAATCTACACTATTACAATTTTATTTCTCTTTTTATTTATATATATGTATATTATTGTTAATAGTTCATGCATCTGAATTGGATATATCTGTAAAAAAAAAAAAAAAAAAAAAAAAAAAAAATATATCACACACACATTTGACGCAAGATATGCCTTGGGAAAACATTTTGATAGAAAATCCAACCTGGAAGGTGAGGTCACTTTGCTCTCTTTCTCTAAATAGAAAAATTGATGTGAGTACAAAGAATTATGGCCTCTCGCTAGTGGGCCACTATAGTGCACAAATCCTCTATACATGTTATTTCTTGTATTCCTCTTGGCTACTTTTTCTTATCTATGGAAAAAATGAACTCAAAAGAATCAACCCCCTTTTCCTCCTAATGTCCTTTCTATAACACAACCTGATAGCCTACTAATTGTTAGGTTTGAGTACTTCAACTCTTAATCGAAGTTAAGATATAGACTCTTATAGAGTTTTCTGCATCATAATCATGTGGTTAGCCCCTTTTTCATGAATAATGGGGTTTGAAGTGGCATACTATTGAATTATGGTTGTGAAAACTAGAGGGTTAATCTTTGAGTGCAAAAACTTTCGCATACAGACTCTCATTGATGAAATTCTTATGTTGTTTTAAGTTCTCTATGTGTAGAATGGGAAAAAAGGTTACACACTAAAGTGAAAAAGTTTTATCCCCAAAAAAATGTCAATCCATGCCTCAAAACACTACGATAAGGTTACAAACCCCAATTTCCCAACATGGTCCTGCGGTAAAATATTTCCTAATAGTTCATTCCTCTTCAATTTCCAATATAGAACCATAGATATGAATGAAAAATAATTAATGATCCAATATAGATCAATGATATGTTTTATTTTTACAAGGTTTTGTTTGGAAGGACTCCACGTAGGGTGAGGAAAGAATTTCAATCTACACTATCTCAAACTGGGGACTAGTTCATTGAAAAAAAATATTTTTACATTAAATTATATTGAAGTTAACTAGGACCTCATGTATTTCCACAGTTCATTCGAGATATATTAGTAGTCAAAGGGGTTGCAAATCAAACAACCTTAAATGGAGTTACCAAATTTTTGCATATAGTATAAAATAAATTATGACCTATTTTTCCCATCAAAATTGGCGAGATCATATTGAAAGACAATGAGTATACTATGGTAGAAGAAAATTGTCTATATCAAATCTTATTACATTCACTTCATCATTGCAGATCTGATCCAAAGAATGTTATTGTTGATCATTTTAGCTTAATCAAATTTTCTAAATTCTATCTTCATGAATCACCACTTTTGTATTATGATTTTATCAATTATGATAGTTTTTTATGAAGTTTCCTAAAGGAAATTTCGATTAACATGGACGAAGACGGTGAAGTTAAAAAAGTTCAGAGAGGAAACATATGACTACTACCTCAAGTAGAGAAGTATAAATTTTGGTTCATCAATTGAAAGATTGAAGCTTTATGATGATATTAGCTTTCTTTCATAAATATTATCTCATAATTTAATTATCAATCTACAAAACAATAAAATGTCGAGGTTTTTAACCATTCAAAGTAAGTTGTTTGTTCCATTTCAATAGAATAATATCATGTCTAGTCAGAAATTAATCAGAGAAAAGTGCGACTACAAAACAAAGGAGAATTTAGGAACAGTAAATTTCTCTTCAAGATAAATTGATCATAGTTATTAAATATCATGATTAGATAAGTCTACCTGATTATCATATGGAAATTTATTCCTATGAGGCAAAAAAATATAAAAACTTAATTCAGGCTTTCGAAAGTGTTTAGAAAATTGTTCAAGGAATCAATAGCAAATATCAACAAAATACATTGTCAGTAACATTAGAAGTTAAATTTTTTCTTCAGAAACAATTTTAGATTCCACGAAACCTTATCAAGGCATACACGAGGAAATAGTTAAAAATATTTTACAAACACCAAGTTCATCAATGTAGTTTATGAAAAATATTTCTCCAGATGTATCGATGACCCCCATTTTAACAAATATTGCTTTTTAATCTTTAATTTTCAAACCAGTTTCTAAAGTAGAGCGATTTGTTGAAATTGTGATTTCTTTATGTGAATATTATTACAATTCCCAAAAAAAATTGTGTTTTAAAGGTCTAGGAAGAGGAAGCATGATTATCGTGGAATTATGTCAGAAATAAGATGATAGGCTATAGGAAATCCTAAAGAGAAAGAACAAGAGTCAACATTAGCATTAGAATATTTTGCAACTTACACTAAAAACTTAGTCTAGGAGATACCTAAAGAATTTGATAAAATGTAGAACATAATTAAGGAATTGGAAGAAAATTTGGAAAATAGTTTATTATTTAGAGAACAATAGTGGCAAGAACATGCCACAATTCTTAGATAACGATTCACTATGGCAATACAAAAAATCAAGGAAATACATAGCTTGGAATGATATGATATATATTTATAAAGGAACAAAATGAAATGCATGTATTAACGGAAAAACTGAGATACAACGAAAATAAAAATTCAATTCAAATTAATAAAAAAGTATTGAAAATTGTTCACATACAATATGGAAATAAACTAGATCAGGTAATAGGAGCGTATGTATGAGAAGATATGTGGTGGCTACATGCCTTATAAAATATGATACAATGAGACTCGAAGGAATAATTATTGTTAAGAAACAATGGAAAAAACTAAATATCCAAAAGCCTAACCCAAGGATATTAAGTTCCAAATGTTTGTGGGCCTCGTTGTGGTAAATTGGTACATCAAATTTCTGGGGTTGTAACTTTGGCATATGATCATTGTTTGACGTGTACGATATGTCATTAGAAATATCTACCTGAGGAATAAAATTTTTACTGAAACCCCCAACATCTAGGAAATTTTTTTTCCATTTTCCATAAAATCGTCGTTTAGAGCCTGAAAAAAGATCTACAAGTTCAAGACTTGAAAAACTACCTTTAATAGTAAACTCTGCTACAATTAAGGGAAATGAAAGAAATAATTGTGGGGATCCAAGTGGAATAGTTCCGTGGCCACCAATATATTCCTAGATCAATCCTTCCTCCTTATAAAGTAATGGTCCCCATTATGTTGATTTCCTCCATAAGACAGGGAAAATTCTACTAAACTTGGTCCTTGTTGAGCCACTTTCCTTGGTGCAGGGGTTTGCTAGCTTTGACAACCCAATACAGTTGGATATTGTGATGGAAATTTTTATTGATCTATGTTTCCATGATTGGATCAATTGTGGCCTATTCCATGCAATCTGAGTTTAGCTTTACTGATGTGAATTGTTCTGCAATGTCTGATGTGTCTAGTAATGGTGGAAATTATGGCCAAAGGTGGTCCACATTGATCACTAAGTGCATGAAAAGGAATGGGTGAATTCTGAGGTTAAAATCAATTTCTCCCACAACCTTGGTGATGTGTAATACCCATATCATAGTGTTATGAGCTTCCAATGGGATAAAATAAGGAATTATTTTTTCAAAATCCACCAAATCTTGTCTCCCATTAGAAGCTTGTGTGGCACCTAATGTTGATCATGTCACTCCTTGTAATTGGAATTGGAATTCTCCAAGATGTCCTAAACTTTTTGGCAGATGTGTTGGATGTGTTCAATAAACATGGTTTCTTTATCAGACTCATGATGTACATGTGTGGATTATGTCTTTGTAGTCACATGAGGCATGGTGACATGAATGAAACATAATGGCTAAAATACTAGAACCACTTGAAAGGGAACGCAGAAAATTGAGCAATGAAGATATGTTATAGTTATGATGCACATAAGGAAGTATCTAATCCAAAATTTTTGGAATCTTGGAGATGTACGTGTGGAGTGTGTGCACTATTATCCTTTTGATGATCTCTATCTAGCCATCAATATGGGGCTGGAATGTAGTCGACTTGGTGAGTGTGGTTTCTAATAGTGTCTCGAGTCTCGCACAAAATGTGCTTAGGAGCCTAATATACCTATCTAATATAATGGTTTTAACAATCCCAAAATTTTCCCACACTCATTAAAAGAAGCTTTTGGCAGTGTCCTCTGCTATGATACTCTTCTTGTAGGTCGCTAATATAGCCATATTAGAAAATATTTCCATGCCCATAAATATAAATTCATGACCATGATTGGTAGAAGGGATGTAAGAAAAATAGGCCATGGATATGGATTCCTAGGGCTGATTGTGAGTAGGAAGAGGAGCTTACGGGCCTTACTTATTGATGTTTGGCTTAGTGATGGCATAGGAAGTGCATAATATGATATATTTTCCAACATACTATCGATGTTTTGGGAAATGAAATTACTTATCTATTACAACTACAATTTCATCAACTCTAATGTCACATGTGACCTGGCTGTAGTGTGCCACCCAAATTCGCTTGGCACACACTCTGTAAGGAACACAAAGGTGGCGCAAGTAGCATAATAATGCATCCTAGAGGTGGAAATCAAGAAATTACTTTCAATAGACTAGAATTTGGTATGTGGTGGTGAAATATCGATCACTTTGGTATAGTTTGGCCATCCAGAGGTCTCGTGGTCACAAGAGTTGAGAATAATAGTTAGTGTTGTAACTGGGGGTCGGATAAGGTAATATGCAACATGATTGGTGTTTTCCTTTTTTTATTTAATGTTCAAGTTGAATCGTTGTAGATATGTAGACCACTTATGGTGGTGATCATTCTGCAACTTCCCTTGTGTCTATATAAACTGAAGAAGTCAGTGATCTATGTGGATGACCTACTCCTTCCACAAAATCGAATGTTTCCATTGTCAGCAAGCGCGCATGATAGAATACATATATATTTATCATAGGTGGCATACTTCTTAATTTTATCAACAAGTGTCTCACTATGATACAACACTATATGCCCATGTTTGGTGAGGACTGCAGCAATAAAATATTCAAAGGAGTTTGTCTCAATTTCAAATTGTTGCTTCCAATATCAAAATGTGAGTACATGTGTATAGTATAGGTGGTGCTTTAGCTCAATGAATGAATGTTGTTGGGACTCAGACCAAGAAAATGTTTATTTCACTCTTCCCTTGGTAATTTGACTCAACAACGAAGTGATATGGTAGAACCCCAACACAAGCCTCAGATAAAAAATTGTGAGGCCCAAAAATCTATGAAGCTTTTTTAGATTTGTTGGGGCTAGCCCATTCCAAATGACTTGGATCTTAGCTGGATACACATGCATTCCTTAATCATCTATGATGTAACAGTTAGGTCCCTATATTACTGGTATAGTCCCTTATTGTTGTTAGTGTAACCCCATTATGTTATTGTTGTACCCCTATAACCCCCATATTGTTATTATTGTGCCCTTACATTATTATTTTTAGGCCGGCTATGATTACATTGTGGCCCACTTGGATTACATTGTGGCCTCATGGACTCCTATATATAGAAAGGAGGTTTTTTCATTTGTATCATCCAAGAATTATTCATTTATGTGATCTATTGGAGGTTGCCCCGTCGAAGTGGCTGATTTATAAGACATTGATCTATCTTTTCTTCTATTTTTGGGGCTGGTTTCAAAAAATTTGGTATCAGAGCTTTGGATTCTAGGTTATCGATGCTCCAAATGGGTCATTATGTCATTTTCACTATAACATTGTTCTATGAAGGTCCAGAAGATGAATTTTTTAGAACGCAAAGCCGAAATCCTGAGGAATATTGTCACAAAATTTCAAATCTTGGTTTGCAACATTTTCGGAGATATGATCTGTGGAAGTTAGGGATTTTTGCAGGCTCCTGAATTTAACCTAAACAATTCATCATAGAATTTTCACTATAACTATTTGTCTATGAGGGTTTAGAAGCTAAAATTTTCATAGAGTGAAGCCGAAATCCCGAGGAACATCTTGGAAATATGTCAGAGACTGATTCAAATTATTTTGGGAGGTAGGTAGGATCTGTGGAAGTTACATATTTTTCAGGCTCCCGAATTTCATCTCAAAGAGGTGATCGTGGGAAAATATTCATAACCCTCTCTCTGAGTATAGGATTGGAATTATGTAAAGGGTGGCCGCAAGTAAGCAAATTGTATTTTACATTCTATGAATTTCAGAGCCGAAGGAGAAAACAGTGACATGTTGCAAGTCGTACAAGTTCACTCTATTGAACGAGTCCATAATTAGGTCATTGTGGGAGATTGGACATAACTTTTCCTTGAAGAATCCAAATCAGGTCAGACCTGTGGCATTCGAAAGAGGATGAATAGGGCTACCTCAATGCTACATTTAAGATATTGAAGATCTGAAATCACAGAGATAATTTGGTTTCAATACCGAGCTCCCCAAAAGAAAGAAAAAGGTGTGTATTTTTTTCTTTCCGAATTGCATAACTCTTGTGTAAAAAAATAGTTTGAAGTGATTCCAAGGGCCTATTGAGCATATATTTCAGTATTGGGTTCTAAAATACCCCCTAAAAAGAATTCAACACCCATTAATCCCTCAGAATACTCTACTATGACTCATGAAGATGAAGAATTGCAACATGATCTATCAAAATTACAAGAGCCAGTGCACCAAATTTCGCTCTCGCAAAGAGAAACAAAAATCGAATCGGAATTTCTGAAGAACGACGTGGAAGTGAAGATGGATGGTTTGGAGAATAATATTTATGGTTTGAAGAAAGGCATGGAAGCTAATACGAAGGACATGGAAGAAAAAATGAAAGAAAACATGGAAAACATGAAGAATGATCTAAAAGTAGACATGCAAGGTTTGACAAAGTTGATACAAGAAATGGTTCCTAACGACGAAAAGATAGTAGAAGAAAATCATGATGAGAACAAAATAGATGTTAATCATGGTTTCATAAACTCTAATGTTGGATGCAAGAACCACCATATTCCAAAGATGGATATGAGGAAGTTTGATGTGAAGGATCCCATCACATGGATACTACAGATGGAGAAATATTTTGATCTCAACAATGTGCAAAACCCACAAAAGGTACACTGCAACATTACATTTAGAACATAATACATTTGTATGGTATCGATGGCTTTGCTCTCGTAAAAAAAGTGTCACTTGGTCAATTTTTATGGAGGAAATAATAGCACGTTATGAGGATACAAAGAGAAACACCTTCTTTAGCCAATTGATAAATATCGAACAAAAGGGTTCAGTGGTGGAGCACATTGAGGACTTACAAATATTGAATATAACGGTAACTAATATTCCATAGGAATACAAGATTAATGTTTTCATAGCGAATTTAAAGGATAACATCCAACATGAAGTTCGTGTTTCGGAACCTGATTCATTGGAGGAGGCATTCGGGTTTGCAAGAAAATTTGAATGTAAAATTATGGCGACAAGGAAGCCTACCACTTACATCTATCAATATGGAAGTGTTGCTACTCCTAGACTTCCACAACCTACAAGGTTGATACCACAACAATTGGAAGAAAAAATAGCAAAATGGATTTTCTATAGTTGTGATAGCAAATACAATAAAGGTCATAATTGTGCTGAGAAGAAATTATTTACAGAGATTGTGAAGAGGAGGAAGAAAATGAATAAGAAACTTCAAAAGAAGAGGATATACACCAGGAAGCATCCCTATAAGAAGATTAAATGAGTCCGATGATATCATGTAATGCATTGGTAGGAATTACCACTCCTCAAACTCTCAAGATAGAAGGACATATCAAGAAGAAAAAGATAATAGTGTTGATTGATTCGGGTAGTACCCATAATTTTATTCATTGTAAGGTGGCCAAGGAGTTGAATTGTTTCCTATACCCAACAAAAGAATGTCAAGTGATGGTTGCAAATGTAGGAACTATAAATTTCTCGGGAAAATGTCATAATATGAAGATAGCCATGGGGGAATATGTATTGAATAGTCCAATGCTTTCCATCCCAATGGGGAGTGTTGATGTTGTACTATGGGTACAATGGTTACAATCTTTGGGGACGGTAGCTTTTAAGTTTCAAGAAATTTTCTTGATTTTTTTTTCAGAAGGAAAGGAAATTGAATTACGGGGTATCGCACGGAAGCCAGGAAATATAATAAGCTATAATGTCATGGCAAAGATTTTGAATAAATAACAACGAGGCATAATTGCATAATTATTCTCATAGGAAGTTCCAACATCAAAATCATCTATTTCTCAAGATATCCAAAATGTCTTGGACAATCATTCCAAGATGTTTGATACTCCCAAAGGAATCCCACCTATTCATGATCATGATAATGCTATTCATTTCATTCCAGGAAGTGTTCCTCCAAACATCAAGCCTTACAGATATCCTTAGGTCCAAAAGAGAGAAATTGAACGTATGAGTGCAGAAATGTTAGAGGCTGGTATAATTCAACCTATTCAAAGTTCTTTCTCTGCCCCAACAGTATTGGTTCACAAGAAAGATGGATCATAGCACATGTTTCCTGATTATAGGCAGCTCAATAAGCTCACTATTAAAGATAAATTTCACATTCCTATGATTGATGAATTATTGGATGAATTACATGGATAAATTTATTTTACCAAGTTGGATCTTCGTTTAGGATATCACCAGATTATAATGAAGATTGAAGATATTTTGAAAACAAAAATTTGAATTCGTAAGGGTAATTATGAATTTTTGGTCATGCCTTTTGGCCTTACCAACACATCTTCTACATTTCAAGGGTTGATGAATTCCATTTTCAAACCCTTCCTTAGAAAATTTTCACTAGTATTTTTTGATGATATACTAATCTGCAGCAGGTCTTGGAAGGATCATGTTCAACATGTTGACATTGTGCTCAAACTATTGGAGGAGAAACAATTATATGCAAAAACATCCAAATGTTTTTTTGGAGTACAAGAGGTGGAATATATGGGTCATATTGTATCTAACGAGGGTGTTAACATAGACCCTAACAAAATTAAAGCCATTAAGGAATGGAAAGTACCGACAAACATAAATTAGTTTCGCGGATTTCTCGAACTAATAGGGTATTATCGCAAGTTTGTTAAGAATTATGGGAGAATAGTAGCACCTCTAACAACATTATTGAAGAAAGATGCATTTTCAGGGACTCCTGAAGCAACTAAGGTCTTTGAACATATTAAAGAGGCAATGTGTCTAGCACTAGTCTTAGCTATGCCAGACTTCACAAAAACCTTTACTGTGGAATGTGATGCCTTAGGAAGTGGAATTGGTGTTGTTTTAATGCAAGAAGAAAGACCCATTGCTTTTAAAAGTTTTTCAATAAAAGGAAAGTATTTACAAAAGGCTATTTATGAGAAGGAAATGTTGGAAATACTACATGCACTAAAGAAATGGAGACCTTACCTAATGAGAAGACACTTCAAGGTAAAAAATGATCATGATAGTCTTAAACACTTTTTTGAACAAAGACTATCTTTAAAAGAGAAACAAAAATGGGTCACAAAGATGTTGGGTTATGACTTTGAAATCATCTACAAAAAATGGAAGCTAAATGTTGTTGCAGATGCACTCTCGAGAAAGGATAAAGAGGTCGAAGCATTTCTTTGTGCCATTTATACTATCCAACCAGATTGGATAACCGAAGCAAGGGATGAATGAAAGAAAGATGAAGAAGTGTGGACACTCATTCAAAAGTTGCAGAAATATCCTAGTACATTTGATACATTTAGTTGGAAAAATGATTCCTTATGGTACAAATATCGCTTATATATTTGCAAGAATTCCCAAATAAAACAAAAGATTCTTTTGGAATTGCACACTTCTCCTTTAGAAGGACACTCGAGTTTTTTAAAACTTACCACAGGGTGAAGAAAGAATTTTTTTGGGATGGCCTTAAATCTGATACCAAAAAGTTTGTGGCAGAATGTTTGGTTTGTCAGAAAAATATAGTTCAGACAATTAAGACCATGGGTCTTCTACAACCTTTATCCATTCCAGGTCAATGTTAGGAGGATATTTCAATGGATTTTATCACAGGTTTACCTAAGCCTTAGGGAAGGAGTGTCATCATGTCGGTAATTGATAGAATTACCAAGTTTGCACACTTTTGTGCATTATCTCATCCATTTAAAGAAAGTAAAGTTGCTGCTGCATTTCTGGAAACAATTCAAAAGCTACATGGAAGCCCGAATATTATTGTAAGTGACAGAGATCCCATTTTTACAGGAAATTTTTGGATAGAATTATTTTTTTGTTTGGGTACTCAACTAGCTCATAGCTCATCTTATCATCCTAAATCCGCTCTTCAAGCAGAGATAGTGAATAAATGTTTGAAAGGATATCTTCATTGTTTTGTATCTGATAAGCAAGCATAATGGGTCAAGTGGTTACCTCTCGCTAAATGGTGGTATAACACTTCCTTCTATACTGCAGCAAAAATGACCCCATTTATGGCACTTTTTGGATATCATCCACCGTCGATCACATCTTCTTTAAGGGAAAATTTTAGGGTTCAAGAAGTGGAGGATCACATCGAGCATCAACAAGAAGTTCTCCAACTCTTAAGGGATAACCTAAATTTGGCACAAAATTGAATGAAACAACAGGAAGATTAAGATCACAGTGAGATAATTTTTGATGTGGGGGACTGGGTATTTTTATGGCTACGACCATACAAACAAATGTCCCTCAAGAAAGCTAAGAAGGATAATAAATTATCGCCAAAGTACTATGGTCCTTACAAGTTGTTGCAAAAGATTGGTCCTATGGCATACAAATTGGAGGTTCATGCTTCTTCGCGAGTGCATCCAGTTTTCCATGTTTCATGCTTAAAAAAGGTTATAGGGGACAAAATTCCAACTCAAACAATATTGCCAGAACTCGATGAGGAAGGAAAAACCATATTGGAACCTGAAGCAGTCATGGAAGCAAGAATTCGACAGCTAAGAAATCGATCAATTTTAGAGTATCTCATCAAATGGAAGAACTTACCCACACCCACTAAAGATTCTACATGGGAGGATGAGAATTTTATACAAAAGCACCTAGAGATAGTCAAGTGTTGAGGAAAACACTTTTTTGAAGGAGAGGAGCATGTTAGGTCGCTATATTACTAGTATAGTCCCTTATTGTTGTTACTGTAACCCCCTTATTGTTACTGTTGTACCCCTGTAACCCCCATATTTTTATTATTGTGCCCTTACATTATTATTGTTAGGTTGGCTAGGATTACATTGTGGCCCCATGGACTCCTATATATAGAAAAGAGGTTTTTTCATTTGTATCATCTAATAATTATTCAGTTATGTAATGTATTGGAGGTTTCCCCCTCGAAGTGGCTGATTTCTAAGGCGTTGATCTCTCTTTTCTTCTATTTTTGGAGCTAGTTTCACAACAATAATCTAGATATTGGACCTAGCTCATGCCAAAGGTGCATTTCTCCAAGTTGGCCTAGTGTTTTTATTATCACGGGATTTGAAGGACCTACTAAATGTATTTCAAGTGCTCTTCCCAAATCTTGTTGAATCTGAGGATGTTGTCTAAATAAACTACCACAAAAGAGTTAGTGAAGGGTCGCAAGATGTTATCCATCAACCTCATAAAAGTAGCAGGGTAAATTTTCAACCCGAAGGGCATAACCAACCATTCAAAAAGGCATTCTTTATATTTTAAGGTGTTCTTCCATAGATATGTGGGCTCTATTAGAACCTAGTGATAACTAAAATCTATATTGATATTGCTGAAATACTTAGCACCCTTGAGTTGGTACAAAAGGTTATCAATCTATGGGATTGGATAACTAATCCTAATAGTGTTTTTCTTTAGTCTCTAATCAATGTAGAGCCTCCATATCCCATGATTATTGTGTACAAGTACGATCCGTCTCCCATAGTGGGAGGAACTTGGTCGAATGTTCCCTTTATGGAGCAACTCATGGATCTTCTCCTTGACCTCTTAATTTTCTAGAATGGAGTGATGTTATATTGGCGCATTCGGTAGAGGTGCTTAGGGAGTTAGATAGATCAAATTTTTTACCTAATAGTGCAAGGATATCCATCTAGGTGAGGATAAGATGCCCCTCTATTCTTTCACGACCTTATCCATTTATTTCTGTTGCATGGAGGAACCCTTCCCGGGGGACATGGATGAGGGCATGATCTTCCCCTCATATTTGTATTGAATTAGA
Source organism: Pinus albicaulis (assembly GCA_034641835.2). Lineage (NCBI taxonomy): Eukaryota > Viridiplantae > Streptophyta > Pinopsida > Pinales > Pinaceae > Pinus > Pinus albicaulis. The sequence continues at coordinate 1,787,630,791 of CM076578.1, read as the reverse complement.
AGGATAAAAAATTTCCTAATCTAGGAGATAATCTTACTACATTACTTAGTAGTGATTAACTATATGGAGGTAGGTGGGGCTGCCTCTGGTATTCTGTATGAATTATTTTCTAAATTAATAATAATAGTGTAAGGCTTAGACTCATAAATATCTTGATTTTTCCAAAAGTATGGTTGGCCTAATAATACAACACAAACTTCAAGAGGGGAAAAGTCACACAATACCTCATCCATGAAGGACTTAATGTTGTAGGGAAGGTGGCACTACTAGCCGACATTGATATCTCATCCTTAGTGAATCCACTTGATCGTGTACGACTATGGGTGTGGTGAGGTCAGTAGGCCCAATCGCTTCACGACCTCTGTTTAAATGAGGTTCTTTTTTATCCTAATGTCAACAATGAAATGCAACAAAGAACCCTTCACCCACTTTTGTGAGCTGAAGATGTGCTCCCCCTCATCTGGATATTCGTCCTCAATCTTCTAGATCTTGGTGGTGGAAATGGTGGCGTTGGGATCTACATAAATAATATTATTTCCTTTCTCATTCACCTTATGGGGTTCACATTCAGAGTCGAAACATTCATCTGACTCTTAAGCATTCAGTTCAACCACTAGTGACTAGTTGGCTCGACACTCAATCTTGTTGTGAATGAGTTTCTTATGGAACTAACACCTCTTTCATGTGTCCTTCTTTGTCTTTGAGGTGTTAATACTTTCTTGTGTCTTTGGCGCATTGTCTTGGGTAACCCCACTTCTAATTTGTAAACCCAAAGTCGTGCTGCTTTTGTATATATTTTTTTTCCTGAATGTATTTGTGCATACAATCACGCTACTTAAGCACCAGATGTCTCTCAAAATATTTGATGCCTAACTTTCTGTGTAGAGTATGAAAAATATTTGTTATCTCATGTGCATGTTGGTCCCTTTGTTGTCGTAGTGTGATCCAGTATATGAAATTGTGCTCATAGCTCCCCAAAGGGTAATATTGTTCATTTACAAAATCTTGGAAAGAGTTCCAATAGGGGGTCATTGTAAATAGAGAGGGTTCGTAGAGATGTCTCTCACAGTAAGTTTCAAATGAGTCCTTGATGTGGGTAGCAGCCTTAAACAATGCAAAATTAACCTTCTCCCAATCAGATAAACTTGGACTGAAAAGTACCCTTCTAACAGATTCAATGATTTATCTACAATATCTAGATTTATTTGATCTTCAAATATAGGGATACAAAATTTTGATTGTACCTTCTATGGGGTGGCGCCTTTGAAGTGACTACAAGATGAAGATGCGTCGTCGGTGGGCATATGCGGAAAGATTTGGGAAAAAATTTCCATCATTGATTTCCTTTGTTTCTCCAAGGTTTCTTCAAGAAATATTTTGAAAGGATCTCCTAATCCCTCATATTTATTTTCTTCCACCATGGGGGGCGAGTGAGGTCGGAAAGGATAACCTTGCAAATGTTCAACCAATTCGAGCCCTAACTCCTTATACCCTGACCTCATTGGGACAAGCACATAAAAATAGAGAAAGAGAAAACCACTTTGATACCACTAATATAGATTTATGAAGGAATGAAATGAAATACAAATATGAACTTAAACAAAAAGAAACAGTGAAAAAATAACTTGAATTCGTTAATAAGAATGTACTAAAAATGTTTACATGTAGAATGGAAATATACTAGCTTATGAAATCATACCTTGTCTGTGAGAATACGTGTGGTGGTTAAATTCCTTTTGAATTGTGTTACAATGAGGCTCGAAGGCCTCTTTTTTATTTAGAAGCAAGGGAAAACCATAAACATCCAAAAACCTAACCCTAAAAGATGAAGTGCCAAAATTCTCTAAGCCTCGTTGGGGTAAGTTGGTGCATCAACTTATCGAGGTCACGACTTTGGCATACAATATTTGTTTGATGTGTACAATAAATCGTTAGAAAGATTTATCTTAGGAATAATTTTTTTTACTAAAATCCCTTACCATATAGTATGGGTTTCCCCGTTTTTCAAAAAACATCGTTTAGGGCCTGAAAACGACTTCAAAAATTCAGGACCCGCAAAATTGGAAAAAATAGTAAATGGTGTTACAATTAAAAAAACTGAAAGAAATAATGGTGGGGGTCCAAGTGAAATAGATCGATAGCATATTTAGAGTAGTGTTGGAAAGCTAGATTGAAAATGTTAGATAACAAACATGCCTAGGAAAATTATAATTATTAAAGATGGATCAAGTGGAAAATTGTAAACGATTTTCATAAAATATGAAGAACAGTTGAAATCCCTGCAACACCAAATAAAAGATATCTAAGATCCCTGCAACACCAAATAAAAGATATCTAAGAGGGTAGTGTTGTAAGCATCAATGTTTTTTTGAAGAATAATATTTAAAGGTTAATGAACAACCCAAAAATGTACAAACTAATTTCTTGAAGAAGATGAATAAGCTTTATAGTTTCTATCAAGAATTGGTATCCCTTACTAATAACGTTGATTCATTAACCGAAGATGACAAGATAATAAGTTAGAAATTTTGGCATGGTTGTTGATTGGAATAGAAAATTTAATCGTGATAACATTGAGAAATTATCCAAGAATGAGAAAAGAAATCATGTAGCTTTCATTGGGTGAAACAAATTCTAGTTGTAAAGAAATTAAGGAATGGATCGATCAATCTATTAGTCGTTTTGATGTTGTATAGGACATCGAGCTTGATATTATTGATTGAATTTCACATGCTTAACCTTCAAGTAATCATTCAACTGGAAATAGAAGAAAACATGATAGTTGATGCGCATAAAATCAGGGAACTGAATCTTTTGGATTCGTAGAGGACAGAAATATTCTTTCAGTTTCCTTTGGAAGAGATGAAAATAATTTCAAAATTTTCATCTAAGTACAATGGTAAGAAAAAAAACACTAAGAGCCTCGTGCATGTGAGGTCAGACGTCAAAATTGCATGTCTATCCATCTTTCGTAAATATTTAAGAAGTTTTTATAATGATCCGAATATGTCAAATAAAATGCTCCCAAAAGTTGTCACATAACTCAATGCAAGTCACACAAATAGAGGAAGAAAATTAAAATGGACTAAACACTAAAATTGTAATGAATAGATATGACTTTATTTCATTGGCATTTCCATGTGAGAAAATCTTTAAATTTTCTATATTTAAAAAGTAAAACTTATCTTAGTTATTTTTTTATTTATTTATACAACCCTTTAAGTTGGAGTATGTGTTGGATGTTGTTGTACTGAAAGGCATTGGTATTTTTAATCAGAAGATTTTAGTCTGTTTTTGAGAACCACTGAGGCGTCTACTTATTTATGAAAATTATGCTTTGAATATTTTATGAATTTTTTTTTTTTTTAAGACATTCTTGGTATTTTTATCAACCATTTTTATTTATATCAATAATAATTGAATCTTAAAATGCATTTTTTTTTGTTTCTTTTCAAATGATTAACTATATTGTATTGTTGAATTGTTTAATTAACTTAGATTTATTTTATTTTTAGTTTATTATAAGCGAATCAGTATTTAGTTTAAAAAATTTAAACAATTTGCCCTTTTTCTTTATGAATTTTATTCAATTGAGTGCCTCACTAAGCCCACACTTCACTAAGGGCAATCACCATTTTTCAAACATATATAACACCTTTCGAGCACTGCATATAGGTTAATTCCTCTCCCTACCACAACGTTTGTAATTTTGTTTATATTGTATTATAAATATTTGATTATGTTATATATTTTTTAATTTATTTTATTTTTTTTGTTATGTTAGAGTAGAATAGACAACCAAGGCTTTGTTCCAAAAGAGTACATAGTCATCCAAATGAATCGAGATCTAAATGGGATCGAATTTTTCCATGGCCAATACGAATTCAAATAAAATTATATAACATAATTTAAAAAATTAGATCATTATTTATATAAAAAATTTATTTCATTGTTATTAATTTTTTATTAAAACCATTTATTTTTAATTATTATATTAGTTATACTTTAATATTTTAATTTTTAGTTTATGAGTATTTAAAAATTTCAATTGTAATTAATGATGTTTATCTCTAAAAGTAAATATTGATCTTAAATAAAATTAAACTAATCCACTTGGTTCTATCCCAATTAATTTAGATATCAAATTTGTAGAAACTTAAACCTTTTTTTTTTTCATTATAAATATTGGTTTTCACCTTTTAAATATAAATATCAATTTTAATATATTTTACAATCTAAAATATCAATTTTAATATATATTACATTGCAAAATGTAACATAAATAATTAAATATTTTAATTATATACAATGTTTATATATGTATCATTATAAAAATTATTTATATGTAGATAAATAAATATAAATTAACATTGTGATATGTATCATAAAAAAAAATATTTGAATTATACAAATTCTATATATAGTTGACATTTTCTGATGTATCATAAAATAAATATTCCAATACCCACTCTAAATAAAGTTCTATTAACGTTTAACAATAATTTAATTTATAGAACTATTATATTTAACAATAATTTACTCAGCGTATCTTTTAATAAGATTGATGACAAGCCAACCATGTCGCCCACAGATAGCTCGAGCTTCAGACAAAAGGAAAGATAAGCATAAACTGAATGTTATAACGCGTCAACAATATTTAAAAGACCGGTTTTCTCGGGTCAACACAATGTCCATCACGGCATATCTAAGCGCTCCAACTGGCAGAACTTCACATATTTCCTTACGAATGATATGTACTTTGCTTGGAACAAAAGCCTATATGGGCGGAGTGCAAATGAGAACCAGTGGGGAATTGGCGCAACAAAATACATACAGGTTGAATGCGGCCAAAGAAGATACGGTAGAAACTTGAACAAGTTAAAATTCAATTGAATTCACGCGTAAAACAAGCTACAGATTTGCTATGGGGAATGTGGTGGATTTTGCGTGTCTGACGTTTTGTATTAAATGAGGTGCTTGGTTTTGTCAGATCAGAAACTCATCTCATCTCAAATTTGTGAGTTCAGGTCAGGCGAATATCATGGGACGCCAGTCTAGATCCAGTTCTTCGGCCTTCGCTTACAGATTGCTTATACCATGGCTTTTGCTTGTCCTTCTGTGGACGATCTCGCCAAGTTCAGAAACCCGTCCCCGGCCTCCTCAGTCAAAGGCTCTGTCAATGGAGATTAATCACAGCGATCATGAACATAATCAGAAAATTAGCGGATCTCTGCATCACAGATTACAGTTAGATGCCCGCCCATCTGATGTTATGGGTAAGAACCCCTTTCAACATCGATTCGCCGTGTTGTACAAAGGGGCCGTTGCTCCCTCCGCGCCTTCCCAAGGGATCAACTCCTATCCCAACGCCGAGTCAACTCAGATCTCTACCAGAGACATTTCAGATCAGCCGTGAGTTGCCCTCGGTGCTTTCGTCGATATAAATTCCAATATTGTATTTTCAGGTTTCAAGTGTCTAGCAATATCTGGTTTGCATCTAGATATGTTCTCTTCCGTAGAAGCAGTCTTTGGGATTTCTATGCATTTCTCTACTTATTTTCTGTAATTTACAACAGCAGATTCCTTAAATCTGAATCCGGTCCTATTAATTGGAACTATCACAATGATAAATTTATATCTCTATCGTAGTCTTACTCAGGAGTTGTTAATGACTATATTGCTGTAAAATTGTTTCTGTGGAGTTATTAACGATTCAATGGCTGTAAAATTGTTTCTGTGAGTTATTAACGATTCTATGGCGTTTTTAGACTCGTAGACATAGAAATGTGCTATTTTAGGTTGGACTGCGGTGAAATGATTTTTAGTTAAATTGTGATTTACGCTAAAATGATGTTTAGTTAAATTGTTATTTATTTATTTAAATGGTTTTTTTTATTATATACATTGATTCAACATTCTCAAAAATCAAGACTCAGACTCTTGAAAAGCTGAGAAGCATAGATTGTAGAAAGGTAATAATTTAGAATTGTGAATACAACCAATTCTTACCGAACTTTTAATAAATTCGATTTCATCGTAACAATAGTAGCACACAGTCGTAATCATAAGAACAGAGGGCATGATAGCTTCTGCTCTTCTTTTTTTCAAATACATTCACCAATAGGAGCTGAATACATCACGTCCTCTGATAATTCGAATCCCCGCGAAGATTTGCCTAGGTGTTTTATTTTCACGGTATGCGTGCATCGTGAAGTTGTGTAGGACAGTGGATTACAACCCATAATTCATAACGATTAATTGACTTAAGTATCAACCTACGAAAAAAAAAAAACAACTGCAGTATCAACCTACGAAAAAAGAAAACTTATCAATTACTGGAAAGCCGAATCATAAAAACAACACAGATGCGCTTTAGATTCGAATGTATACCATAAAGATCAATTTTAGGTTCTCAGTTTATATATATATATATATATATATATATATATATATATATATATATATATTCTGGCATACTCGCTGAGCATGGAATATTCAACCAGACACAATTCTTTAAAAAAATAACAAATAGCAACTTGAATAATAATATGTTTCATAAACAAATGAGGAGATGTATAGAAAGAGTTTCAACACAATTTTTTATTTTAGTGACGACTTCAAACTATGGTGATCAGCTTCTGAGATATGACAAGTTCAAACAAGGGTGATGAGTTTGTCAGATGTTAGGGTTTATGGACGAATTGGAGATTCTGTCATAGTGAATTCCAAACTGTAAAAATGGAGAAAGATATGCCGGAATTAGATTATTTAATTTTTATTCATGTTGTTTATTTTGACATTGGGATAATAGGTCAAAGTAATTTTCATAAATGTAATATTTGGTGATCGGCTGTAGTTCAAAAAGACGAGGAAGATGTTTGAATATTTCCCATACATATGTAGAATTTATTAATATTTGATGAAAAAAATGATATGGAAAAACTTATTACCTTATGGAATTTAAAAAAATTATTTGTGGAAAATTATATAATTCTAAAATTATGTCATTTCAATTATCGTAGGCTAGATTTTTTTTTAAATATAAGTCATATGATGGGTTTTAAAGAAAAGCTTCTGGTTTAAGTGTGAAAAATACTAGACTAGGTAATTAAAAAAAAATAGATAGAATAAAATTAATGAGAAAAAATTCAAATTAGGCTGGGTTCTTTGTGCATACATTTTAACTAGTTAGAATTCCTAGAATAGCTAGTGAGTAAAAAAATAGAATAAAATTAATGAGAAAAAATTCAAATTAGGCTGGGTTCTTTGTGCATACATTTTAACTAGTTAGAATTATTAGAATAGCTAGTGAGTAAAAAATGCAGTGGGAGATTTTAAATTAGAGAAATATAGTTAAAATTTCTAATAAAAATCAATTTCAAACGCAATAATAATGTACTCAAACTCCAAAATAGATATAGTAGGTAGGTGAGTGGATAAAGTGGTTAATTAGGTTATCTTTAGAAAGAATTGAGAAAATTTTTAACTAGCAATTGCACCACATGTTGCAAAAGAAACACCTGAAGGCAATATCATAGGAAAGAGTAGCCTAGAAGAAATAAGTTGTTGCAACGAAAGAGCCATCATGAAAGAATGAAAAGAAAATTTCGCTTCCATGGAAGCATGTCATGGAGGTTTCAAAAATATTGATGATAAGAGTTATCAACCAAAAAATTTTGTTAAAGATATTGAAATAGGCAATTGTAGGTGAAAAAATATATGTAAACCAACATAATCTATTCACATATCGAAAAAATTTGTTATCGATATTGAAATAAGATAGTGGGGGTGAAAATCCTTTGGTGATTAATAATACTCTCAAACAAGCATCAAATGAGCATGTAACTGAAATAAGATATTTTAAATACATTCAAGTACAATCTATCGAACATAGATGTAAATAAAGAGAATTTTTATTAACATAAATACTCCAAGTTCATATACACATCCTAGTGTCAATTGCATGCTTCTCAGGAATTGTATATGAAGAACAATAGTCTTGGTATAAAACTGAACGTCATTTTAATATGGAGACATTTTTGGAAGGAGATATTTTTCTTTATGTTATGGTTTATTTTCTTAACTCCAAACATGGTTTAGTCTTTCTCTATATACGTAAAAAAAAATACAAAGTAATTTCACAAATTTAAGTTATAGTTTTATGTTTTATAATTACAAATCTAGTTTCTTATTACAATATTTTACACACATCTATTTATTCAAATAAATTACATTAACAAAATTAATGTACTCCCTACTAAGTAAAAAAACTTTATTAATAAAGAATTGAATGCCAAATTGAAAGGTTACTCAAGCGAGAATTACTATAATATATAGATCTAATTTTTTTATGTATAGATTATTTGTTTTATATGTCGTTCAATTTCCATTGCCTATTTTCTTTAAACAACATGGGGAGGTATTGAATATGGAAGCCAACTTTAGGTAAATAAACATTCACATTGTCAAGTTGGACAAAAAAAAATTATAATCCTAAATTTCTCTTACCTAATCATATTTTTAAATATATAGTTGAGTTCCATTTATTAAAAGAAAAGGCAATACTAAGAACCTCCTAGAGTTATAAAAGGTATTTGACATGAAAAATAAAAAATATCCTTATGAAAACATATAAATGTTAATCTTAATTGAATCATTAAAAAAATAAAAAGGGATAATAGATTTACGAGTTATATCATCAAAAAAGACCACTTTCACAATATAATTTCTACATTAATTTTTAAAAATATTATTTTATAATTATATATAATTATAATTGTTGCACCGAGAGTGTAATCTATAGCCCAGTATGACCTCGATGTCGGGTATGTCATGTTCTCAAAAAATAATAAATTTTACTTTTTCTAATGTCGACTAAAGCACTCACCTAATCTTGAATTTTATATAACTTGAGTATTTAGATTATATATAACTTTTTAAACTTATTATTTGGCTGAGATTAACTATTAAAATACAATTATGTATTATTTATATAATTTGAATGGATAGTAAATTATATACGTGAATTTGAATAGATCATAAATTTACCTTTAACAAAAAGTTTACCACATTGAATTTCCAAATTAAGTAAAATTTTAAACATATTTACTCTTTACTAAAGTCAATACTATTTCCTAAATCAAAGGAAAAGGGTTAATTCAACACAAACAATCAAAATCCAAAATGTTTTAATATTTATTTTAAATAAATATTTGTAAAATGAATATTTAAAAAGAAAACCCATTTTCTGTGGAAATTAAAATATTTAAAGAAATAAATATTTCCCCGTAAAGTTGCAATATTTTAAAATTTAAATAAATAAAAAACATAAATAAACATGAGTTATGGTAAATAAATTAAACCTATTTTTATACTCACTCCAGAGTTATGGTAAATAAATAAAAATATATATAAACTAGATGTATGGTAAATAGATAAAAATTCTTTTTATATTTACTCCATAAACCTTTTATATTTAAAAAAACTTAATAAAGAGGTTTTATTTAAATGAAGCCTATACCATGGGACAAATTAATATTGATACCATGGGCCAAATACCATATTTATAAAATAAGTATGGTAAATAAATAAGCATAAAAGAGGTATAAAGAGGTATGATAAATAAATAAGTATAAAATAGGTATAAATAGGTATGGTAAATAAATAAATATAAAAGAGGTATAAAGAGGTAAGGTAAATAAATAAAAATATATCAAATAGGATTATAAATAAAAATCTAAAAATATAACAAGCCTATGGGCCAAATACCATAGTAAATAAAAGATTTATGGTAAATAAATAAAAATATAAATAAACCAGAGGTATGGTAAGTAAATAAAAACTCTTTTCATATTTACTCCATAATCTGCTTTATATTTAAGAATATTATGTTCATTAGTCTACATAACTAAGAAGAGAGAGAGAGAGAGAGAGAGAGAGAGAGAGAGAGTGATAAGGGAGAAATGGAGAGAGAGTGTGTATGTTTAGGGGTGAGATAAAGAGACAAAGTAAGATGTATGGAAAGAAAGAGGGAGAGAAGGAGAGAGAAGGAGAGAGGAAGTGATATAGTAATGTAGTTGGATAGAGAAAGGGGTGGAAAGAGAGAGAGAAAGAAAGGGAGATGGGGGAGGAGAGAGGATTAGAGAGAGAGAGAGAGAGAGGGAGAGGGAGAGAGAGAGAGAGAGATGGGGGAAGAGAGAGGATTGGAGGGAAAGGATAGACGGAGGTAGGAGGGAAAGGGAGGTAGAGGAGGAGAGTGATGCGGGAAGAGAGATTATTGGAGAGAGAGAGAGAGAGAGAGAGAGATCAGGGAAGAGAGAGGGAGTTAGGAGAGGGGGAGAGAGAGGACTTGAGATAGAGGAGGAGAGAGGGATTGATAGAGAGATGGAGTTGAAGGGGGAGATATGTAGGAAATAAGAAAGATAGAGTGAGGAGTGGAGAGAGAGGAGTGACAAGGGAGAGACAAAAAGAGAGCGTGTATGTTTGGGGCTAAGATAAAGAGACAAATAAGGAGAGATGGAGATAAAGGGGGGGAGAAGGAGATATAAGGAGAGAGGGAGGGATATAGTAACATGGTTGGTGGGTGAGGAGAGAGAGAGGGGGAGAGAGAGATGGGAGAGAAAGGGAAAGAGAGGATGTGAGAGAGTGGAGAGAGGGAGGGAAAGAAAGATGGACTTGGAGGGGGAGGGAGAGGGAGGTAAGAAGAAGGACATAGAGAGAGAAATTTGGAGAGAGAGAGAGAGAGAGAGAGAGATTGATAAGGAAGATGGAGAGAGAGGGAGAGAGGACAAAAGGAGGAAAGAGAGGTATTAGCGGGGGAGAGGGAGAGAAGGGAAAGATAGAGTTATAGATGGAAGGTGAAGAGAGGGAAGAAGAGAGAGATGGGGAGAGGAGGGGTTTGATAAAGAGATTGATATATATGGAGTGCAAGAGTGTGTGTGTTTAGGGGGGTGAGATAGAGAGACATAAAATAAGAGATGGAGGGGGATATAGATATGGATGGAGGGTGGAGAGAGGGAAGAATATTTGTCACACTAGCTAGATTGATATAAGTGGAGATGGTGATTTATAATCCTATTTTATTATTTGCACTATATGCATTGATTTTAGTGTAGATATTTATTTCTAATGATGTTTGATTACTTGCACTAGATGCATTGATTTCAGTGTAGGTGGTGATTTTGAATACAATTTGATTGCTTGCAGTGAATTTGTTGATTTCAATTTATATGTCAATTCATAATTACATTTGATTACTCGCACTAGATGAATTTATTTAAATGTATATTATTTCTAATACTATTTTATTGTTTGCACTAAATGCGTTGATTTCAGTGTAGATGGAGATTTCTAATCCTATTTGATTTCTTTGAGTAAATGCATTGATTTTAGTGTAGATGTTGGTTTCTAGAGAGAGAGAGTGAGTGAGTGATAAGGAAGAGGGAGAGAGAGGGAAAGAGGAAAAAAGGAGGAAAAAGAGATATTAGCGGGGGAGAGGGAGAGAAGGGGAAGATAGAGATATAGATAGAAGGTGAAGAGAGGGAAGAAGAGAGAGATGGTGAGAGGGGTGATTGACAAAAAGATTGATATATATGGAGTGCGAGAGGGTGTGTGTTTAGGGAGGTGAGTTAGAGAGACAAAAAATAATAGATGGAGGGGGATATAGATATGGATGGAGGGTGGAGAGAGGGAGGAATATTTCTCACACTAGATGGATTGATATAAGTGGAGATGGTGATTTCTAATCCTATTTGATTATTTGCACTAGCTGCATCGATTTTAGTGCAGATATTTATTTCTAATGATATTTGATTAATTGCAGTAGATGCATTGATTTCAGTGTAGGTGATGATTTCTAATACTATTTGACTGCTTGCATTGGATGTGTTGATTCCAATTTAGACGCTGATTTATAATTATATTTTATTTCTTGCACTAGATGCATTGATTTCAATGTAGATTATTTCTAATCCTTTTTTATTGTTTGCACTAAATGCATTGATTTTAGTGTAGATGGAAATTTCTAGTCCTATTTGATTGCTTTGAGTAAATGCGTTGTTTTCTGTGTAGATGTTGGTTTCTAATCTTAATTGATTGCTTACATGAGGTGCATTGATTTCAATGTAGAAGTTATATTCTAATATTATTTGATTGCTTGCATTAAATGCATTGATTTCAATGTATATGTTGATTTATGATTTGATGTAATTGGATATATGATGGTACATTAATTTTAAAATGATTGGATTAACAATATGCATTGATTTTAGTGTAAGCACAAAAAATTATTGACAATGTACATTGATTTTTGGGTTATAGTAATTTCACCTATTAATATTTAAGAACAAGAGAGACAAGGTATCATGTTTACTACAAAAGGTCGAGCTAAAGATTTAAATGGTTTATGATTTAAATTTTCTTTTTCATATAATCGATATGAAAATATAACAAAACTAACAAGGGTGGCAATAAGAATAGTGGAAGACAATAGTTTGAGGTTGATCACAATGAACACTATTTGTAACATAAGCACATTATTATTATATGCATTTTCTATCTTTCAACACTATCATTGTCCCTTTGCATTCAAAAAAAATATTTCATCATTTTTCATCATTATAGTTATTAACAATATTTATAATGTCAACGAACTAAGGTAACTAAGAAAATTTAAAATTAAAATGACCAATTTAATCTCATAAATATTTAGCATATTTAAAATGATTATATTAATATTTGATATATTTACATATTGTTGATAAAATTAATCATATATTCGATAGATTTTCCTTTACAGCACACGACTGAAACCAACCTAGATCCATCTTAACTCTGGATCTATCAAGTGCCGAGAGGGATCAAATATCTCGAGTTGCGAACCTTTCCTCAAATTTTTTCACTCAAAAAAGAGGTTTACACCTCGAGAGATTTGATCCCTCTCGGTGCTTGATAGATCCAGAGTTAAGATGGATCTAGGCTCGTATATTTTTGAGATATATATTTGATAATAATAAATTTTTTTTGTTTGTTGGAAAATAAGACTAAGTTCGAACTAAATGGATTTGGTGAATTGAATAAACACTTAACACATTAGGGCACATTAAGTGAAGGGTAACTAGTGTTCCTTACCTCCAAATGTAGTATAGTGTGATACATCAATATAAAAAACCCTGCACCTACTTAGAATTTTTAGTTCAAAATACTAGTATATATATATATATATATATATATATATATATATATATATATATATATATCTGTGTGTGTGTGTGTGTGTGTGTGTGTGTGTGTGTATATATATATATATATATATATACTAGTGAAAAAATATACTATAAATATATTTATTTTAAATGAAAAAAATGTTGATCTACTATAAAAGAGAAGAGCATTAAAGGAAAATAGAGAGCCTAAAAGAATGTGGAGGTAGAAAATATAGAGCATGAAGGAGATTTATAGGTACAAAACAAAGAGCTTGAAAGAGATGTGGATGTACCTAGAAATGACGAGGTAATGAGAGATGTAGAGGAACTTGTCAATGAGAATATTGACCACAGAAATGAAGTTACCATTTTAATATTTTAAAATTTTTCTATGTACATTTCAAGTTGAAATTATATATATATAGTGACAACATCTTACCTACAACAAGATCGTACCACAGGTACAAAAACATGGAAATTATTCTAAAGTTGCAAGAAATTGTCTTCGATGATAATTTTCTAGATAATATAGAATCAAGTAAAATTGAAGAAATGAGGCTAGTAATTTGTGAATGAACGGTTCAGGATAAAGTAAATTGGGTGATGAAAAATATTTTTCAACGTATATCTATCATGGCACTTGAGCTTAATTCTTAAATAGATTTTTAAAGCAAAAATATCTAAGAAATATAGTTCAATTATAAGGCATTATAAATTACAAATAGGTGAAGGTATATGAGTTGGTATCAAGAAATATGACATCAACCCGTGGAAAAATTGCAAAGTATAAATATCGATATGGCATAAGTGACAGTAGGGAGTTATTGATAGGTGTTGTTGGAAAAGGAACTGCATCAAATCAGTTGATTTCAATGAAAAAAAGAATGTACAAAACATTAATAAAAAGTTTATGGAGGCATCAAAAAATTAGGATTCAATAACATGAGAATGATGAACTTGCATGTTGGGATAATATATGTAGGAAACCTTATCAAGATAGACTTTCGTATAATGTGAGTGACAATGTGAAATATTTTTGATATTGGAATTTCCATGTCTCACCAAATGAGAATAATATGATGAGAAATTGAATATCTAGAGGGGTGTATTGATATCATTTACCCTTTCAGTGGCTATTATTATTAAAGAAAATTTATTACTACATAATATGTATAACTTGTATATAGAATTATCAAAAATAAATTTAATCATGCTGGAATCTTATGAAATTTAGGACAATATATGTAGTCCTTTCACAAAACTACCACATACTATCAATATGAAAAGGGTTTTCCTGTGAAGAAATATATGAATCTTTTCCATGGAGATCGAATATGAGCATTAAGGAGTAATCCTAAGATAAAAGGTCATCATAGTAACTTTGATGTGCAAAAACAATCAATCACTTAATTATATTTCTCTAAACATCAACAATTGGGAAACAGCCACCATATGGTAACGCTTGGGGGGAATGTTTATCCTTATCATAGTATAACTATATATACAATAGCTTATCCAAACTATATAAAATATTTCATAAGCGATGCAACTGCTACATGAATTACTCACAATCCTTAATGATATAATAAAATTTCTTCCATAATACTAATCAAACATCTAAAGAAGCCATCATCACTTAGTCATCGTGCAGGTAACACCTCGGGGAATGTGCTAGAATTGTATATATGATAGCTTATACAAAGGATATAAAAATCGGTTATAAGTAATACAATTGCTACATGAACTACTCACCATATAGGTAGATTATGGGGGAAATGTGTTATAACTGTATATACAAACTTTTCTTATTATAAATAAATGCTCCTATATGAAAAAACGATGGATTTCATCACTTAAGAGCAGTAAAAAAAATTTTATTGAGAAAAAAACTCCAACACATTTGTAGAGAAAATTATAACACACTATCACACTTTTCTTCTAAGAGCTGAATGCTCCTATATTAAAAAAAAATGGATTTCATCATTTAACAGTAGTAAAAACAAGTTTATTGGAATACGAATACAACACGTTTGTAGAGAAAATTATAACACAATATCAAAAAAAATTTATCAGAACTAAATTCTCCTATATGAAACAACGATGGCTTTCATCAATTCAAAAGCAGTAAAAACAAGTTTATTGAGAAAACAACTCTAGCACTGAGAGAGATTTGGAAGAAACTGCTGAATTGGTGAACATGTCTTTCTCTATGGTGTTCGATACTGGGCATATATTTCTTGATCCTATATACAAGACTATAAATTTGCATGTCACTTATACTACATTAACCACGACATGGTCAACATTTAGGGCACACTTTCAATCACATTTGTAGAGAAAATTACAATAGAGTATCACATTTTTCTTATCATATCTAAATGTTCCTATATGCAACAACTACCTTGTGCCTCATAGTTTAAATTGGTGCAAGGATAAGGAGAGGAGGAGTGTCAAGGTGCAAGATAGAATAAGAAAAGAAAGAAGAATCTTGTCTGGGACTTGAGATAGATTCATTCTTTTCACATCTAGAGTAAAGCTTAATAAAGAAAAATTCACCATACTTTGAAATTTTTAAATAAATATCTTAAAAATTAGAATATCAATTTAATACATTTTACTCAATTACACATTTAATAATATTCATTTAAAAAAATACAAATATAAATTAATATTTTAAATAAAAATAATTAACAATATTCATTTCAAAAAATAAAAATAAAAATTACTATTTTAAATAAAAATAGTACAAAGAACCAGATTAATTACCATGGCCCTCCTGTACGTTCCTCTCATTCCTTTTTAAGTACTCGATGTTTGTAACTTATTCTTAATCACACAGTGTCAATTTTGTAAAACTAGAATCTACAAGTCTCACTTTTTATAGCTTTGGTGGAAGGATAGAGTATCTAAATTCCCTTACCCTTTAAGAAGAATCCTTAATTATTGTACCCCCCCAAGCATCTGATCTACACATCTTAGGTTATTCTAAATTGATCAAGAGCATAGAATTTTTAGGGCAGTGTTTATGTGTATTAAAATTCCCATGATGTCCATCACTATGTATGGGGTTCATTGCAACCTTGGATATATTCTGTGAGTTGTGATTTTTTTCTTCTAACTAAAACTTAGTTTGGTAGTCACCTAGTTATCATGATTCAAAACTTTGTTATCATCTCATATGTTTATAGCAGTATATATATTCTATGAGCTAATGTGGTGTTTTGTTTGTCACAATGATTCAAAAATTAGTTATTATATCACAATATTGACTTTCTCATTGCCGGTTTTGTTTATGAACGCTTTAAAAAATCCACAGGAACATTTTATTTTACACTGTGATCTCCCCACTATGGGTGGGGGTTTCAAGAATTGGATATTACACTGAGCGGGTATTGTTAGAAATTTTTGTGTAAGATAGAAAATTTGGATGGTTTGTAGACAATATGGATGTCATAACAGATATCTATTTTGAAATTTTTAGTGTCTTTGACCACCATGCATCTAATAAGAACCTTTTCAACTGAGAACACCAATACATCACTAATTGAATGATAACTCGTGACATCCCTAGTCATTTTCTTTGATTGTGGATCAGGTTACAAAATAATAACTTGTGAAATCCCTAGCCATTTTCTTTGACTCTTGATTTGGTTATAAACTAGAATACACTTTCTCTTTAGAATAATATACAATATATATTTGATGGAGGGAAAGGTTATGATAAAAATTGTACAAAAAACCCCTTAGGGTTGTCCCAAGTTACTCTATTGTTAGTCACAGTGTCAATTTTATAAAACTATATTCTATAGTAATGAATGAGTGGGTTTTTTATTTTGTAAGTTTTTTTTCGAATTGAAAATTTTAAAAATTATAAAACCTAAAATTATATAGTGAAAAACTTTGTTTAAAATTTCAGAATAAAAAGTTGAGTAAGTTTGATATCATATAATATAAATATTTTATGATTATAAAGTAAAAAACATGTAATGATTTTTTTTTTTGTAAATATGGTAGGCCCTCTCTATTTGCTATTTATCTTTGAAAAGTAGGTTACAAAATTAGAAACTTCAGTTATAGCCTCAACCTGCCCGAAGGAAACGAGGTCTGTTGGCCATCTAAGTGCATGAAAAGCATACCAAAACTGAAAAAGTTTCATTCTTCTATAGCCTACGTGAGCTAACTGCTCTATGACATTGCTATCTAACTGCTGATTATGGAAATTAAGTTCATACAAAATTACAAATTTCATCCAACAAAACAGTAAATAAACTATTATCCATCTGAGGAAGAGACAAGAGCGGGGTCTTTAACATTAGACCCTGGCATGTCCACTTGTTGAAGCTGTTGTAACTGTTTGTCCATGCGACCTACTCTGTCATCCAATCTGCCCATTCGATCAGCTGCCTGGTACTGGCTAATTTTGAAATGAGAGAGTTGGTCCTGCATATTCTCTAGCTTTTCCATGATGCGGGCTTCCATCTTTGTTGTATCAATGTTTTGTTGTCCAGGGGGAAAGCTTTGCATCGCTTTTGCTAGCAGGCATTTCATTGTCCAGTAGTTATGGATAGTCTGATGAAACAAGGTGAGGCGACCTTCGGTATTGGCAGGATCATTGATAAAGTCAAGAATTTCTTCTTCTATTTCATTGTCTTCTGGTTCAGTTTGGATCTCTCTTTCCCATCCCCGAATTTCCTGATGAATCTTGGAGGAGTTCCCTTTAACATAATTGTCTGCTAGTGTTTCTACAAGCTCTTGGTTGGATTTTCGCCCTCTTTTCTTTGGCAATGGCTCTGGTTGAATTGGCTGCTTCCATTTCAAGGTCTGAGAAGCTGAGTGGCGTTTCCCCATACTCAGCTGAATCTGAAACTATAACAGAGATATACAGGTTTTAGTAACGGCCCGAGTCACTTCACGTGGCCATGTTACAATACTCTTATGAGTATACCAGGTGTGTCTGCGCATCCCGTAGTTGTAAGTTAACCACATACAATCGGTTTGAACATAAAGCCTAATGTTACTGGGCCTATGAAGAAGCTCGACTCTATTCACCCTATTCCTTTCTATGAGGGTTTAAGCCCTGTCTATCGACCTTAAATCAAAACAGAGGGTCCATAACATATTTAACAGAGCAAACAAGTACATGGCAAGGCTCACTAAACAAACAAGGATTTGGAAATCATTCCGCAGACCATAATTATCATATCTAAAAGGAGAAACCATCCTAAACAGAAACCTTCGAGTAATGATACCCACAATAAGGTTTGAAGCCCTGTCAATCGTCCATAAAACAAGACAGGGGATCCTTGAAATATTTAACAGTGCAACCAAAGTCATGGCAAGGCTCGCTCGAAAATCAGAGATTTGGAATTCAGTTCGTAGACCATACTTAGCATGATGTAAAGGAGAAACCACCCTAGAAAAAAACCTGCGAGTAACGATACCCACATTAACCCGACAATTCCCCTTCGCGTAGAAGGTGACAAGCCTGTTCAACAGAAGACAGTTATCCTGGTGAATGAGAGGAACTCCATCCCAGGTAACAGCCAGATGGCATGGGTCACGAAAACAGGGTCTAAGCCACTTTTGGATGGGTAGATCATAACAAGAAATTTGACTAACACTACATTCTACCAAGTTATACCACTTACAATTCCGATCCAGAGCACCGACATCCATTTTCAGAAGAAGGAAAAGGTTATATACATACCGCCACCTATCTGAATTACTGAAAGGAACCGCGCTTCCAGTCTTCCTCCTCTGCTTCTCCCTAGCGATTGCATGTAATGAGAAAAGCATTACCGCGTGAAGGGAGGTTAGAAGGAAACTTACCATGCATGAACCTTGTCGTCCTCCATCTGACAACACAGCCTGTCTCGTATACTCGATCATTAAAACTCGCTCGTTCCTGTCCTGCCTTGGGCTATAATCCCGATGGTGCATTATGGCTGTTGCTTGCGTGGGAAGGGAGATCACCGCCATCACGTTACAATGATGAGTTGTGGTTTGCCAAGTGTTCACCCCGATCGGGGGTTAAAAAACATATAATGTTTGTTAGCTAGAATTAGGTAATTAAAGATATGTATATAGTTTTTTTTGAACGGGAGAAATTTTATATTTATTAACAAAAACAAATCCAAACGAGTATGTATGTAGCTAGAAACTATTACAAGTAATTTATTAAAGGAAAATTTAGTGTTATTTAGGAAATGAGAATTATGAACATTCATCATTTTTTTTTTGTGAATTTGGTAGTACCTTGCTATTTTCTATTTATAATTTGAAAGTAGGTTACAAATTATAAAAATCCACTTGTGGCCTCAACCTGCCTATAGGAAATAGGTCTGTTGGCCACCTTAAAGCATTAAAAGCAAACCAAAATTGAACATTCATCATTATTGCTCAATATAAATCATGTTCTATGAAATCATTTGGAAATTAAAAGAAAAGTTATATATTTAAAAAAAAATCATTATTAATTTAATTTTATATATATTGAGAAATACTATTCATGAATAATAAAATGGTTGTAACATAGATAATATATAACAAAAGAAAACCATGTATTTTTGGAATAATAAAATGGTTGTAACAAAAATAATATTGAACAAGAAAAACTTTGTATATTTGGATCTATGAAAATTTACATACATTTTATTAGTAAAATTTTAAAAGAATAATGGTTATAAACAATTAAAAATAATTTTTATTAAATAGTTAGTTTATATCTATATTATTTTGGGATCAATTATCTTTTCACTCTAAAAGAGGTTTGCATATCAAGACATTTGATCCCTCTTGGCTCTTGGTAGTTCCAAAGTTAAGATTCATCTAAGCCATCTTAATTTCCCCCTTTAAATAAACTACATCCCATATGAATACCATGGATTTTTTTTTATAGTTTATTATTATTTTTATTTTTTATTGTATTTTGACCTAGTTAAAATTTTCATTACATTATGTCAACCTTTTTATTTACTTCACTTTTATTTTTATTTTTGCATAATTTGACATAGTCAAAATGTTAAACATGACATTACACCATTGCTATCATAGTTTGGTGGAGAGCATCCTGACACTAAAATGAAATAATTAAATAATTAAATAGTTATTTTCCTTTTTTATATTGTTTTTTATCCATATAATATAAATTAATTGGTTTGTTTGGAGTTTAATTTTATATTATAAAATTTATTCGTAAATAAAAATTTGAAAAAAAAAAACTAACATTATCAAAAACATATATAAAAGTATCTACTTGTGGATCCAATGGCTCAGACATGGACACAATGGTAGCTAGGGTAGTTGTTTTCAAAGAGGAATGCCTTAAGGCCTAACTAAATGTAGGGATAAATAAATTCATAATAATGGCGAGGAAATATCCATGTCATGACCTACTAAAAGTATACTTATTCAAAATAGAGAATGTGAAATTTAGGTAATGATCCTAAATGGTAAGAAAGGTCTATATAAGAGGGTAAAAAAATGGTCTAAGTGAATGTACCTCAACCATATATGTTAGCGTTAAGAATTGAAACGAATTTTCACCATAGATAGAGAGAGAGCGAGAGAAAGAGAGAATCAATAAATATTTTTTTAGTATGTAGATTTCACTCTATATTTATGTGTTGCATAATTTATTTTCTAGATGATCAAGGAAATAAAAAATTATTGTTGAAACAATACATATATGTAGTTTAGAGTTATAATATATATATATATATATATATATATATATATATATATATATATATATATATATATTGTTTTTCTTGATTGCATATAGAAGCGAACACCCACACAATGGGAGAGAGGGAGAGAGCTACACAAGTGTGTGCAATTTCATTGATAATGAATATGTGGTCATATTTAAAAACCTCATTGAAAAGGGAGATAGTAATAGGGATAGGGAAACATGTGTGAGATAATAATAAGGATAGGGCAACATGCGTGTGTTTTTGTTTATGCAACCTCACAATGTGTCACTCTAGAGCTAAAACCAACCTAGCTAACTCATCCAACATGTAGTTGAAAAGAGGCAAGACCACTATTTTTTTTTTAATTCATAGAAACATGTGCGTTACTTGTACACAAAATAGATGTTGTATAGAACTCCCTCATCATGACATATTTTAAAAGGAATATTTTGGTACCAAAAAATTATTTTAAGGTAGATAACTTATTTTTCTCTCTTGGGCATAGTGAACGCCTCTAGACCCATCTTATTTATAAAAAATAATCTAAGTTTCTAGAATAGTACTTAAAGGAGAAAAAACCACAAGTAGGGAATGCATCATGGTTAGAGGCCTTTTTTCATAGAATTTGAGCTATAGAAGTTTATTTTCCTAATTAAGTCCGTTGTCTTCATTTTGATGATGCTCTAAGCATGTAGACCCCTTACAACTATCAATGCCAATTATTAATGTCGCTAGGATAGTTCGATGCCAAATATATTTAAAAAAAGTCCAATATAGTATTGAAATGTATCTTTCATAACGCTTGAGCCTTACAATATTTTTTAGATGCCTAAGTCCCTTTATACATTTCCTTGATCATTGTTAAGAATTATCAACCCATCAATCTTATTGAGAACATCATAACGACCCTTGGTAAACCTCTCATAATCAAAATATATTAAATAGAGGGAATATTATATCGATCATAGGTATTTCTCATGGTGGTTGAGTCCGAAAAGGATCATATAGGGTTAACAACTAACCTAATCATTCATGAATATCACACTCAGAGGAGAATGGTTCCCTATAGAGATTAAATATGATGGTGTAAGAATCCATGAGGTCTCATCCATGGAACTTGATCATATGAAGTAATGTTTTTCTTATAGATTCCCTTGTGCCCCTCCTTAATCTATGGCCGATGAATTAAGATTCATGTATGCCTCGTAAGACACATACATAAATTGAATTCCAAAGGGTACCCAAATACGTCTAGTATTGTGATTTTAGATTTTTTTTATGGTGCTTCAGCTAGAGAAGGTTCAAATAGTGCTTAAGGACATCCTAGATCATGTTTACGTGTACAAAATCATTATTATCAACAAACCCTAATCATTATATTTATATATCCCTCCTAGTTAAAAGGTTACATACAATGTTTCCATGTCCTTATTTGAGGAATTTTTCATGGCTCTCCTGGTCAAGTAGATTTCATAAGATCTTAGGCTATGGATTTTTTCATCTTGATGATTGTACATGCCTCGGAGTCGATCAATGGTCCTATGTGGCGGTATAAAGATGCATTCAAATTGAATCAACCTAATAATCTATGTTTACGACTAAAGGATATTATTTTCCTGCCTCAATCATTGTTAGGTTCATGGGACTATCATTTCAGAACTACCACAATGGTGAAGACCCTAAAATCCATCTATGATGTGAAAATCATATTAACAGCACCTATGTGTAATTATTATGTTAGAAACCCGCTAGTGAGGGTTGGTGTTATCGTTTCTAAGTGTTTTTCATGTCACTTAAACTCAAGTAGACTCAAGTATAGAATGAATACCTTATTTATTTTTTCAATGTGTTTACGCACTAAGATCCATTTTTGGTGCATACAAACTACTTATGCCACCTAAATTCCTCTTGCTGGCCTTTAAATCCATTATTTGTTGTTTTGAGGACTTATTTAGGGCTCATAAACTAGAGAGTATTGAATGATGTTCTAAATATTTTTTTTCCTCTTTCCATTGTTCTCAAGGTCATGAAACACATACTTAATGCACCAAAATCCATAATGGAATCAATTTCCAACTCTAATTACAAAGACTTTATTTTGGGTTGTTGCTCCAGATTTGAAGCACTATTCCTACCACATAATCTTCAGAGGATGTTTTTCGGTCCAAAGGAATATGTTTTTTGTTCCACTAACCAATATTATTGAGATCAAGAATATTCATTTATGGCTTAATTCCCCCTTTTCCCCTTTAACCATTTCTTAGGCCTTAAGAACTATTTAATAGTGTAAAAAACCTACTCATGTTACTCATATCCAATTAGATGTTAATAAGCCCTAACCATGGCCCCAATGACCAATTCTACTATGGGCACAATATACATTATTATTTACCATATTTATTATGGCTTGATCATGGCATTACTTTCCGTTAAATACAATAAAAATACCATCTAGCAATTTCCTGTGGTCCTTTGAGCATGCATTAGGATACATATATTGAGAAGCTTCATAGGTTGTGGTTGTCATTCATGGCGTTTGAGCTAAGGAAACTTCATTTAAGGTATAATGCCCTTACCATACTCACATGGCCTTGGTTAGAGCTTGAGAGTCGCTCTTTATCCACAATTAACCTAGTCATGACACCCACATCTCACTTGGAGCTGAATGATACCTCACAGAGGTGGTATGTGGCAGTTTGAGGACTTGTCGAGAACACTTGATTCTAGGAATCAAGGTTTAGGGATAGATGTCCGTTTCTCCCCATAGGATATCATAAAGAACACGAGACCTTCCATGATACCGCATAACTTGTAATAGTTTGTGTATTAAACTTAGATGCTAATGAATCCATTGAAAGTAGTTATGCCATGGGTTGTAGGTGTTGTTCATGGTAGTTGAACTAGTGATGGTTCAACCACTAATTAAGTTAGTTGTTTTTACTTTACCATATTTACGACATGATAGCCCTTTCTAATACAAAAAACTGAATCATGATTCTTGTATCCCTTTTAGGGACCAAAAATTTCCTACATTCAAGTGTATTATTTTGAGCAAATTTTCTAAACTATTGATCTGAAAATTCTTTAGTAAAATTGTAAGGATTCTTTTTTTTCTCTTCATGATTTGAAAATATATAAAACCATCCATGACGTGCAAAATTTCTAACGACATCATAATCAAACTCAAAATCAAATGACTCCCTAGATAGTAGTGGCTTCATGCTGTTTTTCATGGTTACCATTTTTGCAATTCTTTATTGATGCCCTAAACGCATTGTTTTATTTCCTTGACATTAATTATACCTTAGTAACCATTCGTAGCAATGAATACCAATTTAACTCACATGTATCCCTCAATTATTCCAAATATATCCAAGATAAAATCATAATAATAATTGAGCACTACTATCAAAACAATAATTGTCGGATAGATGAAAGGCCACTACCACTATCCAATGAATCTCAACATTAGAGGAAAATGTGTAAGATGAAAGGACACTACCACTATCCAATGAATCTCAACATTAGAGGAAAATGTGTAGAAGTGGTTTCTTCATTTAAAAACTACCCATTCGTAATATGTTATTTGGTTTCATTCTAAGTGCATTTATTTGATTTTATTTTTCAAATTCCTATAACACATCGTAATTCCACAAGAAATGCTTGTAGGCATTTCATAAATATGTAAATTTACGAAGAAGGCCATGGTAGAGAGGATTGTGTGAAGTGCTCTATGTATTTCACCTCATGTCACTGAAGGGTTTTTTCCCTATAGTTAACTTGTATTGTCCCTTCAATGCTAATATTAATTTTCACAACTAGATGTTACATTTTCATCCATTTATTTGAATAGAATAAATATTTATGTATTCAATGGGTTTTCAAGGGTCAATCCGTTTATACATAAAAAAATTCTATTTATAGAAAGAAAAGTATAATTTTTTAAAATTTTGTAATACAAAAAACTTTCATATTTCCAGAGATATATCTTCTCATCCCGTACTATGATTAAAATTGATCTATACTAATATAAATTCCATTAATTACTTATGAAAATTTGTACATGGAAATTGAAGTTTTAAAATTATAAATTTCATTCTATTCCACCAGCTTAACTTTACATCGTTATTATCTTCCCCCAGCTCCGGTAAATCATCAAGGAAGATCGACTTTTGGAATGATTTCAGCTGAAGGAGTTCTAATCCTCTTCGTCATAACTTTTATATTTTCGTAAGAGATATCTTACGGAAGTGGCATCATATTGTATATAATCAGTGCTCTATATTCATTTTTTTTATGAGACGACGTTCATTCACTCTTCGTAATAATTATTTATTGACTACGACCCAAAATATTTCTCGTATTTTATTTTATTTTACAGCTAGCTGCATTCCTTCATATTATTTATTTATTTTATTTTTTATTTTTTTGCATTCCATCATATTTTAATATGCTGGGCTACGTTGGGTCCTATGTAAAACAATTTCCTTTCAGTACATTTTTTATCAATGTTTTCTCTATTAGTAAATGTTGTGATTCTACAGGAATCTTTAGGATTTTTGTTCAGTTAAGAAGTTAGGAATTTAGTAATTAGTGATAACTAATTTATGAACTAATTTCTCATGTATAAATGTAATCTAGTTCAATGAATGAATTATTAAAATCACATAGTTATTATAGGCTGGTGGCAGTGTTGATGTTAAGGGAGCAACAGATGGTTTTCAACCTGTGACAACATTGCCTGCAGAGTTTGTTTGCCAGCATTTTCCTCAGCTACGTTTGCAGCATTTGATTGACAGAAACCCTCATTTATGTTCCTGTCACGAATCTGCAAGCATTTTTTTTAATCAGATTTTTGTAGCAAACAAATATGTAATTTTAAATCAGTTTTGTTTTGGAAAACTGTCTCTAGAGCTATAGAAGTGGCAATTGCTGATTCTGTAAATTTAAAAACAGAATTTTTTTCTCTACTAGTGGTAGTGGTTAAAATAGAGTTTTTTTCAATATATAAAAAAAAGAGAAATTTGTGTCTTTAAATCTGCAAGATTAAAAAAAGTATTTTTGAAAGATCGGAGTATTTATAAGAAGAATTTGAAGTTTGGATGTGATTAAAGAAAAAGTTTATTTTAAGGCTGCGAGTGATTTAAACGGTATTTTTAAAATATGAACTCCTTGGTGTCTTTGATTAAGGTTGTCATTTCCAGAAAGGAAAATTACCAAGAATGGTTTAGGAAAGTTAAAATTACTCTTATCTTTAATGATTTATGGGATGGAGTGTGTGAAGGAGAAGGAGAGAATGCACTGGTGTAGCCTAATGAATGGAAACAAGTCACAATCTGGCAAAGTAAGGATAAGAAGGCCTTTTCCTTAATATCCTTTTCAGTTTGAGAAGAGGTAAGAAGATACATTACTCAGAGTAAAACAACTTATGATGACATCGAAAAACTAAAAGAGCTTTATGATTGACATTCTGAATTGGAGATAATTCTGTTGTTGTTAAAGTTATTTAATCTGGAAATGAACGATAATGATCCTCTAAAACTTGCCTCTGAAATTAAAGCCATCAATCATGAAATTGAATGTACTGGAGTTAAAGTTGATTTGTTGCTTACTGCCTTTATAAAAACTCTTTACCCTAGTTATTCACACTACTTGGAATCTCTCCAAGCTAATGGGCAGTTAAAAGATATAAATTTTGACAAATTAGTAGGGAAAATTGCAGAGAGAGAGAAGGCTTTTGGCAAGAAAGAAGCAACACATACTTCTAATATCAAAACCCTATGTCTTTCTCAAAAAGACCAAAAACCTCGGGAGGAATATTTCAAAAATACTAGAGGTAATAGAGGTCGATGTAAAAAGAATTATAGGGGCAGGGGGGCAGAGATATTCAGGGAGATAGATAACAGAATGAACAAAAAAGATATTTTTCTGATAAACCAGCTATAAAATGTTTTAGATGGGGTAAACTTGGACATACTACTACAAATTCCAGAATTCCCTGGGTTAAAATTAATGAAAAAAAAGAACAATCACTTGAAAAGAAAGGTCATATAATCCGAGAGAAAGGACAGTCTTCTGAGAATGCACATTATGTTGTTGCACATTGTAATTTCCACATGGAAGATGTTTTTAGTACTTATATTTATTCATGGTATGATAGTTGGGTTCTAGTCAGAGGTGCCATGTGTCATATGACTTTTCGAAGAGATTTGTTTGATCAATTCAGTGATAATATTGATGGAGTAGTGTCTTTTGCTGATAAGTCCCAAATAAAACCATCATGGATTGGTTCAATTCAATTAAAGATTCCTAAAATTACAAATTATATTTTGAATGATGTTCTTTACATTCCGCAGTTCCAAAGAAATTTACTTTCTCTTATACAAACAAGACAACAGGAAAATTCCATTCACATATTGGATGGTAATGTAGAAATTGGAAGAGTAGCTTACAATAAAATTATAATGTCTGGTGTGGAAGACAATAAATTATTGAAGTTGCATGGTATGTCGTCTGTTGCATTGAACACAACTTATTTGGTTCAACAAAATGATAATCTGTCATCTTCTTTATTCTGGCATGCATGCTTTGGTAATGTTAATTATGAAAGTATTTGAATTATGAAACAACAGGGGATTAAGGGACTTCCAACAGTTCCCAGAAAATTTACCCCATGTAATGCTTGTATATTGGGAAAGCATCACAAACAGTCTTTTCAGAATTCTAAGTTTACAGCTACAAGAAAATTAATTCTCATACACTCTGACTTATGTGGTCCAATGCCTGTACCAACTGCAAATGGAAATAAATACATACTCACTTTTATTGATGATTATTCAAGGATGTGCTGGGTTTATCTGCCACAAGTTTTTGATGTGTTTAAGAAAATTCATCTCTTGATAGCAAATGAAGCACACTTACTATTGGTACTATAAGGACTGATAATGGAGGAGAATATACTTCACATGTTTTTGAAACATATTTGCAAGAGAATGGCATCAAACACCAAACCACAGTACCATATAATCCGCAACAAAACGATGTTGCTAAAAGAATGAACCAAATATTACTTAATATGGTAAGGTCAATGATGTTTTTTAAGAATGTAAAATTAATGTTTTAGGGAGAAGTCTTGCTCTGTGCGGCATACATTAGAAATTGGTGCCCTTCCTCTGTCATTAACAACAAAACTCCATATGAAATGTGGTACAGTCGTCTTCCTGCTATTAAAGATTTCCAAATTTTCGGTTCTCAATATTATGCTTTGATTCGCAAACATCAAAGGAATAAGCTGAGTGAACGAAGCAGAAAATGCATATTTTTAGGGTATTCCATGATTTTTAAGGCATACCGATTATATGATGAAGTGAACAAAAAGTTTATTTTGTTAAGATATGTTATTTTTCTTGAAACTGATAAATGTTCTCTCACTATTGATAGACAACTTAATCAGATAGAAAATTTTGTGCCTCAAAAGTTTTATTATGAATATGATAATATAATTCCCCATCCTGAAGGGTGGATTTCTAAATTAGATCAGTCTATGGGGTTTTCTTCTCTCAATGATGAGAAATTGGTTGATGATTATAAATCCATTGTTGCTGATGAGGAATTATTTGATGCAAGTGTTTCTATAGAAACAATGACAGAAATGGCAAGAGCTGAGCTAGATGAAGAAGATGAGCAACCTCCTGAAAAAATTGCTACACAACCTTTGCGAAGGTCAACTCGTACTCGAACATTTTCGAAGAAATATGATGAGTTTAAGGCTAGAAGTTTCTTAGGTAGCTATTCTCATTGTGAATTTAATTCTTATGTGGATTGTGAACCTACTTGCTTTGAAGAAGCTGTTAGTTATGAACATTGGAAAGATGCAATGCAAGAGGAATTTGATGCTCTAATAAAAAATGGCACATGGAGGCTGGTGGATCCTCCTATTGGCATCAAACCTCTTTGTTGAAAATCGATTTATAAAACTAGGTTTAAAGTTGATGGTTCGTAAGACAAGTACAAAGCAAGACTGGTAGTGAAGGGATATGCATAGAAAGAGGGTCTCAAATACATAGAGACTTGTGCTCCTATAGCTAAATGGGGAACTATTAGATCTTTGTTTTTTATTGCAGCTTAGAAAGAATGGAAAATTCATCATATGGATGTCAAAAATTCCTTTTTAAATGGAGATTTGAAAGAAGATGTTTACATGTTTCAGCCATAAGTTTTTTCTGTTAAAGGGAAAGAAAAAAATGTTTGAAAACTAATGAAGTATTTGTAAGGCTTGAAACAAGCGCCACGAGCATGGTATGAGAAGCTAATTGAACATCTTCTTAAATTAAACTATAAACATTTTGACCTAGATGATGCAACTCTTTTCATTAAGAAAGTTGGTAGATCAGTTGTATATCTAGTTATATATGTTGATGATTTGATGATCACAGGAAAAAATGATTAATATATATCATTTATAAACAAGGAATTGAAAAAGGTTTTTGATAAGACAGATTTAGGTTTACTTCATTATTATCTTGTAATTGAAGTTTATAAAAAACCACAACATATTTTCATCTCTCAGAAGAAATATTTTGATAAGTTATTGAACAGATATAGTATGAAAGAATGTAATCTTGTTGCTACTCCAATGGAGAAGAATTTTAAACTCACTTCCGACGAAGGAAAGCCGTTTGAAGATCCAACAAAGTACAACAAACTTGCTGGAAGTTTTATTTATTTGTCTATTACTTGTTCTGATATAACCTTTGCTGTCGGAATACTTTCCAGCTTTATGCATCATCCTTGTGAGGGGCATTAGGTAGCAGCAAAAAGAGTTTTGAAATATTTAAAAGGAACTCAAACTTATGGTATCAAATATTCCAAAGTTTTAGACTTCCATCTTGCTGGTTATTCAGATTCAGATTTTGATGGAGATAGAGAAAATGGAGTCTCAACTTCTGGATATTCGATGAATTTTGAATCAACAGCCATCAGTTGGAGATTGCGAAAGAAATTTGTTCTTGTTGATTCTACCATCAAAGACGAATATGCTGCAGCAGCTCCAACCACTAAGGAAATCATTTGGCTTCGAAAAATACTCGAAGATTTTCAGGAGAAACAAAGAGCTTCAACTCCTCTATTTGTCGACAACTCTTCTGCAATTCATTTCGCCAGAAATCCAAAGTTTCATGATCGAACCAAACATATCAACACCAAATATCATTTGATTTGACATCATGTAGAGGCCAAAACAATTCATCTGACACATTGTCCAACTTCTGAACAAATTGCAGATATTTTTACCAAAGCATTAGGACGTGAGAAGGTCGAAAAATTTAGATCTTTACTTGGTATGTCAGATGTCCCTTCGAATTAATGGGGGAAATGTTGTAATCCTATGAGAATCCTTAGGGTTTCTATTCAGTTAGGTAGTTAGGAAGTTAGGAAGCTAGTAGTTAGTGATAACTAATTTCTAAACTAATTTCTCAAGTATAAATGTAATCTACTTCAATTAATGGATTGCTGAAATCACATGGTTATTATTTAACAGTAAACTGTATTATACTTATCTTATAGATCATTGAGAAAAATTTGTTCTCTCTATCAAAACAGTGATAGTTTCCTTTATCTACCCCGATCAAGGTGCCATGAAGGAGGGGATGAGAGGAACTTGACTACCTGACCATCCATCAAATATGATTAAGGTGATTGCTGCAGGCCAGTACATGGCACGCTTGTTTATAATGTAAATAAATGAAAATGAAGGTAGCCAGCGATGCACATCAGGAAAAACTAGGAAATCACTCCAAGTGCGGAGAAATTTAAAAAATATAACAGCTCTGCAGAGAGGAAATGTTCATAGTAAACAGTGTGTAGACCAGGCAGAGGAAGCGAAGGATGCGGTGGAAAATCATCATCGTCTGATCCCGTGATATGTAATGGCTCGAGTAAACCTTATTTCCCATCTCTCCGTTCCAACCTTAAAATATGAAGACAAAGTTGGATGCATCGATATTTGTATATTGGTTTGTTTTGTTAATGGGATCTCTTGCCATTATGGTATGCTCCTTTGTTTTTCTGTGATAAAAAATACTGAAGGGTTGGTCAAAGTCTTTGTCCCGGAGATAATATTTGTCCTAGAAATTGAACCATGCTTTCGTAGCCCTTCTGAACTGAATTCTGAGCTTTGTGACAAGTATTTGTTTCATGAAATGTCTCTGCTTTGTGATAAGTCTCTGTTTTGGGAAATTTTTTTGCTTTGTATCTGGCCTTATAGCCATGAAAATGTTTTCCTGTATGCCTATAACAAAGTGAAGATTGGTAGGGTGGTAAATTCGTATAGTCTCAGCCTTTGTATACCTTGGTTGTACTACCTAAGTAATCGATTCATGGGGTTTAACTCTTGGGATAATTTTACTAGAAATCGTTATCAGGTTGATGAATAGGTTTGTAAACCTTGTAGGAATAGTTTTCAAAACCCCATCTTCCTTCCCAGTTTAATTTTAATTTCATTCCCCAATGTCAAATTTGGTTTGGTCGTAAATTATGTAGCTACATCCGAATTACCCTTCATATGCAGAGGTGTTTAAGTTGAAACTAGCATATAGTTTTGGGCTTTTTTTGTAACACAAATCTGAATTCTCATTTCTGTCATATGAGTCATCCTCATGTTTGTTAGACAATGAATGTGACTCCTCTAGTTACTATCGGAATAATGGATTTCATAAATGCTTGCCAAAACCTTCTTATTTATTTTACTCTGCATACAGGATTATCCTTCACTTTTATAGGAGGGTCACTTATCATGGCAAGAAGGCAATCTCAAAAACGAAGAGGAGCATAGAATGGAAAACATAAACATATAATTCAGGATGAGGGGCCAAGTAAACGAGGAAGGAAAACTACCAAACATGTTTTGGAAAATATATCTGATTTTTATGAAGTTGGAAATCCTGCTAGTATCTGCAATACCATACATGGCTGGGAAAGGGAAACTTCCTATGATGAAGAAGACATAAAACAACAGGAGCCCAACTTAGACTTCATTTGTGATCTGGGAAACATAAGAGGAAGGATATCCTTGTTCCACCAATCAGTGAACACTTATTGGAAAATTAAATGTGTTATGGCAAAGGCCATGGAAAGTATGCAGTAAATTGGCGGTAACCCAGTGGTGGTGTCAGATCTTCAACAAATTCAATAGGATATATGTGAAATTTCTATATTCAGTATCAAACAACGGCAAGAATTGGGCAGATTGAGCGCCAACCTCAAGGAATGAAACAGGTAGAGATACCGGGATCCACTGCAAAAGATCTGGCCTCAATAGACTCCTCTGATGGGTGACCTTTACTTTCAATAGTTGTTTAAGATTTTTTCAGCAATTTTTAATAGTTGTTGTTTTTATGGACATAGTAATGTAGTTAAATCGGTAAGTAGAAGGAAAAAAATATTCCAATACTGGATGGTCTTTAATTCCCTCAGGTGGCCAACAAACCTGGTTTCCTTTGGGCACGTTGAGGCTATGACATGCAGGAGTATTTGTAATGCAACTTGCTTTTTGATAAATAGAATATAGACAGGCTCTACCAAATTCAAAAAAAAAATTAGTTGCCTTTATCTCGGTTTCAAAAATTGAATATTCATGATTCCTGAAATTAAATGCACATTACCAAAATTAATGATTGAGTTTGGAGTGGATTAACTATTTGATGAAATGCCCTCTGGGTTTCGGGCTTCCTCACTACTGACGAACGCTTTCTGGTGAGCTTTTCCCCTCATCCCAAACATTAACGAAAAAGACATTAACGTCCATTAACTCACTCACCCTCAAGCTCTTGTGGGCAATGATGGTCCATTTCAACGCTCTCCCTCCATTTGCATGCCAACGTATGCAACGAGACATGAGCAGGGAAACTAACTCACGTAGCCACTCTAGAGCCGAAATGACACGTGGTCATTTAATTTGAAATTTGAATGAGACGGAGAGGAATTTTAGTTAATGAGATTAAATTTTGCATATCAGTAAAATGGCCTTGTTATCTGCTACGCATTACCCATCAGAAAATGGGAAATCCATCGATTGTTTTTACCGCTGAAACCTTATTTCTGTCCAATTTGAATTTAGAGCTCATTCTGTCGACCAAGGGTTTATATTTTCATTCCATTGAGCGAGGAAAGGGCTTTCATTTGGTCAATTGAGGAAAGGCTTTCCTTTTATCGAATGGTTAAAAATGAACTTTAAAGGGGAAATAGATGGTTAACATCGATCTTTAAAGGGGAATTAGCTGCATAAGAATTGAAACAAGAGCTTTAAATAATACGGAAGTCCTAGTAAATACAAGGCGTGGCATTGCACAGAATACCAGTCTGCCTCTCGTTATTTTAGAGTTTCTTTCTAGAACAATAGAAAAGTTAAATTCACTCACGTTTATTTGGAACCTCGGTGTTATTAGGAAACTCGATGTTTTTTTGTGTATATGTTTGGAAATTCATCACTTCCTTGTCTTCTCCATCCCCTCCATCCCCAAATCCATTTTTTTTTGTAGTAGATGCAACTCACTGTTATAGTAGCGGTAACAGTAACTTGTCACCACTGCAATAGTGAATTTTTTCCACTGTAAAAGTGAATTGTTGCCAGTGTAATAGTGAATTGACGTCATTGTAGCTCATCCCAATATTAACGTTTTCTTTATATTTTCAAATTCTATATTTTATATTAAAAATTTCTCTAGTTAACCAATAATAAACTTCTTTTTTCTACCATAATTTTTTAGTTATTTACTATGTTTTTCTTTTACATATATATTGTAAATTTAAAAAGAGAAAGAAAGAGGGAGCAAAAGCTCGTTGTTGTGGTAACGGTAACAATGAATTGTCTCCATGGTAATAGTGAATTAAGGCCACTGTAACACTGAATTTCCACCACTGTAACAGTGAATTATTGCGTCAATAATTCACTGTTATAGTGGTGGCAATAATTAAATGTTACAATGGCAGAAATTTAGTGTTACAGTGGCGACAATAATTCACTGTTACAGTGGCAGAAAATTAGTGTTACTGTGGCGGAAATAATTCATTGTTACAGTGGAGAAAAATCAGTGTTACAGTGGCAGCAAATAACTGTTACATTGGTGACAATTCTGTTACTGCTACTGGAACAGAGTTGTTGCTACTGCAACAACGAGTTTCCGCTACTGCATTTTAACAATGTAACAATATTTCATTAATTTTTTTTTGTTTACAGATGGTTCAAAAATGGGTTTTGGTAGTCCAAATAATGTGTCACCAAAACCAGGGCATGCACGGACAAGTTTTGTGCTTAATAATGAAGCACTTAGCCAAGTGTACCAAAATAGTAGACAAATTCCTATCATAGCACAAAGAATGAAGCATATTACCGTGATTTGGTTGATGGGCTCACAACAACGTGGAACTATGGTGAAAGTGACATTGTCACTTACAAAAATTACGAATTAATCACAACTCAGATGAATGGTACCTACTAGGTGTGAAGACATTATTTAAAACCCCTTCACCAACAAGAAAAAACCATTTCTTCATAGTTCCAAAAATTCAACATTATTTACAAATCAAATGTAGAAAGGATTGTTGACTCCATAATCATTGAAGCAGCATTCAATGGATGTGGATGTGATAGGTATGTGAAGCCAACATGTGCTCCACCAGTTATCATTGATAGGCATCGATATTCATGGCTTGTTAATGAATATATTGTTCTTGTCATTTGTATTGGGGTTATTATGGTGTTCTTATTTCTTGAGATATATTGGGGCAACATTTTTTCCATCATTTTTTATGTATTTATTTTTATGAGGTGTGTTTTTTATAGATGGGTTCACTATATTTTTTTGTGTTTTTTTTATATCTCAACAGGACATGTATGTAGAAAATGTATTTTTCAGTAATATTATTAATAGAATTACATTGTTATTACAATTTAGCTGTCTAATTTTTATTATAGTTTTGTTTTATCATTAGATTATGTGATGGATGCTTTATATATATATAACACACATATTTATTATTTCATTTTACAAATGATATTTTATAAATTAAGATCACTTTAAACAGGACCCAAAAGTGAACAACAAAATAAATAGTTTTATCAACAAATAAATGATTCCAAAAGATGTTACAAAATGAGACCTTAGAGTGCCTTCAATATGCCTTCACAATTCCAACTTCTAGGAAAATTCATTCATTCGTTATCCATGAGAAGCACATGCATAATTTATACAAGCCTCTAATAAAAGTCTAATGAGCTGTAATTCTTAAAGAAGCCTCTTCGATGAAAAATTATGTGAGATACCATTGGTTACTAGCCAACCAATATGGCTTATATATCGATCATTATTTTCCCCTTATACATGGTTAAATGAAGAATGAAAATGTGACATTTTTCAGTTTTGCAATCCATAGATCCAACCTCATTTAAGGGGAAGAAATGTATAAATATCCAAACAAACAATCCAATTGTTATGAATTTCTCCATTATTAACATCTACAGCCACATGACCAGGTCTTTTGAATTGAAGCATGTTTTAACATCCATGAAAGCAACAACAACATAGCTTGCAAATAGTGAAAATAATATGAACGACTTGCAAATCAATGAAGGTAACTTAATAACCATGAAAAATTATAATATTCATCGAAGGATAACCAATAAACTGTAGCGACACTTTATCAGTGCATATAAATGAAGAACAGAAAATTACACCAAGTCTGAGTGCATAGTATTTTTGTAGAAGTATCAATGCCCACAAGTGTCAAAGAAGGAAATAGTGGAAATGAGAAATGCTAAAGGCAATCAAATTAAAAGTGATTAAGTTTGATTAGATCTTTTTGACCTTTTTTGATTCGATGAAGAGTAACATTTGTAGTATACCTACTGTTGGTAAATTCCCATGCTAATATCTTCCATAGTATTGAGTTTGGCTTGGGACCACTCCATCTTGTATAAATAGATAGAATCCAAGAGGATTCTGGTTGTGTAATTCTCGGTTTTATTACTTTGGGGTTAATTTTGTGAGTTTTATTGTTCTAATGTTGTTTTGATTAGGTTGGTTATCCAAACTAGGTAAAGTAATAATGATGTTATTTTGTGCTCAAGGCCCTTTTTTATTAATAGAAGATGGATAACAACTAGGTTTTCCCCATTTATATGGATTATGTGATGGAAGCTTGATATATTAGATTTTTATTATTCATAGTGTGCAATACTAATGTCTTTAGTTGTTTTTCAATGCGTCGAATACATTAATTTGAAAGCTCGCACAATGTCTAAAAGTGTAGCACCCATTTCTAAATTTGGTTAATGTTTTGATATGTTTAATGGTTGTTGTGGATGAAATTTTGATTCCCTTTACCATTGCAACATCTTGGTTCTTGTAGTCCACATTGGTTCCTTGAGTGAGATTTAACCTGCTTTGTGGGTGATGCTGAAAGGGATAATGTCTAATGGGGCTTTGTTAGACAACCCTTCTGTATTAGCCTAGGTCATTCTATCCTCAATGCTAAAAAAATATTTCCCAAGGATGAGTGGTACATAGAAGGGGTGGCATAGATCATAATTCATATTTAAGGTGAGTTATTTAAGGAGTTGATATAATAAAACCTTAACTTATTATGTAGAAACTCCTAAGGAATATCTAAATGTGTACAACGGTAACATAAATATCTCCTGACCATAACAACAACGAACTATCGATGTCAAATAGGAGGTAGTCATTGTGGAAACACATGTCTGCATACTGGAACCACCATAGATGACAGGTCTTTATAGTAATGCAATCATTACCTCAAATCTTCCATTGAACCATTGTCCCAAATTCAAACTATTTCAATTAACTAACACAACCATAGCAACTAGGAACTTGGAATAGATATGAGAGGTGCAAGAGTATGGAAAGAAAGTGCTGAAGAATTTATAGAGGCATTTCCTCTCATTAAATAAGTTTTTGAACAGGTTGGCTGGAGAGATTATATTCGCAGGTTTCAGGGGTATGAAAATGGCATAGCCCTAGAATTTTCCATGCATCATTGGGAGGGTATATCAGAGGTGGTAGGGACAACGGTGCATACAACAGAAGAAGCGATTGTGGAAGTGATAGGGTTACGCCAGATGGGAGAATAGTAATTTTCACTCCACAAACCCCAACATGATGTTGTGTGACAATTCCTTGAAGCAGGTGAACAAATGATGAGGAGAGGTACAAGATATGTGAGGAAGTCATTACCATGACCATGGTCGGATGTTACATTCCTTGTCAATATATTTTTCACATGTGAAGGAAGGTATGCCGTTATTTATTATGAGCACCTTCGCTTGTTAGACCACTTGCATCATGTCAAGTTTCTTAATATGCCTTTCTTTCTTACTAAAACCCTAGACCAGATGGCTCGAGGTGTGAAAAAATCAAAGTAGTCGCTCGAAATGTTGTCCCACAAGTGCCCTGTTATACTTTTGGTGGTATTGCGCTACAAAGGGAAGGGAGAACTTGGGAAGGCCATTTCATGTTGAAGCTTCCACCCTGCCATTTGATGTCTTGGTAGCTGAAACTCCACCTCATGAACTCCCAGCTGCAACTCTACCCCATGACCTCCCAGCTGCAAATCGGCCCCATGACCTCACACCTGCAACTCTGCTGCATGAATTTCCACCTGTATAAATTCCCACATAGCCTTTCCATATAGAAACCACGCCGCCCAATGTTCAAACTACGAGGGCTTCTAGGGTTTCTACTAATAAATCTGCACAGACCACCCCATGAACTCCCAGCTGCAACTCCACCCCATGACCTCCCAGTTGCAAGTTTAGCCTATGACCCCCCAGCTGCAAATTTTCCCCATGACCTTTCACCTGTAGAAATTCACATAGAACCTTTCAATATGGAAACCGAGTCATCCCATATTCAAACTACACGGGTTTCTAGGCTTTATGTTATTAAATATGCACAGAAAGGAGATGACAAAGATGATGGTGATGAAGTAGTGATATTAGGGAGTAAACCTATGACCAAAATATTGAGAGGATACAGGAAATTCCCCAAAGTAGTGCCAAAAGCCAGGTGGAACAAGAGAAAGAGAGGTTGTATTGGTCCAATTCCTCAAACCCTCCCCGTTCTTACAAAAGAACTCGTAGAAGAGACAGAATCAGAAGAGCAAGAGGAGAAATATTATCCGTAGGATGTATTTATTGAAGGATTCATGGACCAAGGATGCATGCAACAAGGATTCATGGAACAAGGATTAGGAAACCTTGGTGAAACATAATAACAAGTTGAAAAACCTCCGTCTCTTGATTGTGACTATGATTATGTAGAGAGACTAGCTAAATGGTATGACTCAGAAGGCCTTCCTTTAATTAAAATTTTGTATGGGGATGATTAGGGGTACCAAAAAATTACACCAGAAAAAATGTATAGGGAAAATAATTAGGGCCAACCAACTACACAACTAGAATTGTATGGGGATGATCAGGAGGACCAACCAACTACACCACCAGAAGTTGATAAACTTCCCTCTCTTGATTGTGACTATTATTACGTAGAGAGACTAGCTGAATAGTACGACTTAGAGGGCCTTACTTCAATTAAAATTTTGTATGGGGATGATTAGGAGTACAAACAAATTTCACCACCAAAATTATATAGGAAAAATAAGTAGGGCCAACCAACTGCACAACTAGAATTATATGGGGATGATTAGGAGGACCAACCAACTGCACCACTAGAATTGACAAAGAATCACATTGTAAAAGGAGGTACCCATAAAATTATTCCTCTATATATTTCATTATTAAGGAAGAATAGGATTCTCCAAATGAAAAATAGAGAACTACAGATCAAATTTAAAACCCTAACATGTGATCTCAGACAAAAATAAACTTTTGATAGATTATATTTCTTGGCCCTAGTTTTAGAGTCCATATCCATTGGTGTCATAGGTATTCATTCTCTAGCGGTCCAACAATATATACCCCTTGGGAAAAAGAAGACTGATGACATTGTTGTGAAAATAGAGGACCATACCAAAATCACACCTTTCCATATAGAGGAACACGAATCACATATGAAAATAACAAAAAAAACAGGTGTACAAACAGAGGAACAAGAACCAAAAATGAAACTAACAGAGGATGAGGAACTAGAAATCAAACTTGCCAAAGACATTGGTGTGCAAACAGATTATGAGGAATGAAAGGATAAAACAGATGTGTAAATTCCGATATTAGGGACACCTAATACCTTACAATTGGAACAAAAACTCACTTTGTGACCTTTGCAAGATATGTGTATAATATAAAAAAATGTTTTACGAAGACATAAAAAAACAGTGGATGAGTTGGAAAGGAGGGTGAGAAAGTTGGAGAATGATAAGAAAGAACTCAGATAGATAAAGGGTGGAATGCTTAGTTGAAGGGATTCTCCAACCAATTACAATGTGTACTTGACAGAAAAATTGCTGATATTTAAAAATAATGATATCATAAAAAATATGCCTCTCCTAGTTGAAAACAATGATGGTTTCAAGGAGGCATATATGACCTTCAATAATCCAGATAGAGACTTGCTCTGTGGGATATACCAACATAATTTTTTCTTACCTCATAATACAAAATGGAATCCCAACCATGTTATAGGGGATGTCTAATTGACAAACTTTGTCTCGTATTTGAGAAATAAGGCCAGTTGGTTGGATGATCTTAAAATTTATTTGCATAGTTCTGAGAGCCTTCTATGGGTTATAGGAGAATAGAAAAAATCTATGGAGATGACAAAAGAACATCAAAATTCCATCAATTTTACAGAAGTAGGAGGTGATATCACCAAGAATAGGGAGATGGCCATTGCATATTGTGGAGGCCAGATTCAATCATTGGAAACTACCGCACAGGCATGATGTAAAGCAAGGTGGGATGCCTCAGGAAAAAAATCCCGAAATTAAGATCCATTTAACTACCTATACTTAAATACAACCTTAACGAGGGTTGCTCAACATATTATTACAATGGGACAATGTGGGAATAACTTGATAGGTCTTATATTTCACCATCCAATGATCTAGCTTCCAGCAAGGATATATAAAAGAAATATATGCTGAAAATAAAAGAGTTTGATTATTAGAATGTAATTATCGAGACACAAGAGTATATTTTTCCTCGTGAAGTAGGAGAGAGTGATTATTGTGTCAAAAATATTCATGAAATTCCCCTTCATCCATAGATTCAGATTGACAGACTAGCCCACCATTTCTGACACACTAGCTCACCCGTTGCTGACACACTAGCTCACCGTTGTGGCAACTAATAGACAAAAAACACATTACATTCGATTTTGTAAAATATATTATTCTCCAATAATATATCACCAGTCACATTGAGAATTTATAAAAAACTCATAAAATTGTGTTTGACATGTTCAATTACAATTTCATTGGAGTTCCTCGAATAATTTTTTTACATTTCCATTGTTTTTATTCGAATTTATATATCGTATTCTTGTATAAAAACAAATATATGCAAGTATGCAAAAACATTTGAAAGCTATATTCCATGACTTACAAAACAATCAATGTATTGAAAGAATGAGTGTAAATGCATGGATTTATTTAGTCACCTTAAACGACAATTCTGTCAGATTAGACAAATCACCAAACATATCCTCACCACGTATCAAACATACATGGACATAGTCAATAAAAAGTAATACATAAAGAACATCTAATACACAAATAAATATTTAAATCAAATTAACAACAAAATCGTGCACAATAAACCTAGAAAAGCATTCATTGTTGGAGCGAGGGAGACCTCACGCATTTACTTGTTCAAACTGCAATGGTTCATCTTCATCTATGGAGGTATTCAAGTCAATTTCCAATCTTGCATTTTTTTGCCTTCATTTTCTTCTCTTCTTGGGGCTTAGGAAACTCTTCTTCCTCTTCTAATATAACTCAAAAGCACCCAGCGCACATGTGAATTCATAATCCATAATATGAATATTGTTGGTGTCATCCAAAAATTATTTAAACAAAGAAATCAATTGTTCAATCTTCGTCAGAGTAGCAGAAGGACTGTTTCAAACAAGGTCTAAGAATCCAAATAACTCCGCCTTGGCCATATCAATTTGTTTAACATTTACATCAACATTGTGACTATCCATGACAGATGTGTTTGCATATTCAGGAAGATCGGATATTGCATATATATTTATCTCATGAGGGTCATTATATGAATCATTTGTGCTTTGATGATTTTGTAATTGGTTTGAAGCCATTGAACAGAAACAAAACCAAACCACCTTTATGGCATGGTTGCATATGTTGCCACGAATAGACAATGACAATCAAAAGTTATGAAATTTGTGCGATGAAAAGTGATAAGATATTTCTTATTAATTTTAGATTGACTCCTCACTAAAAAATAATGAGACATTTGCTCACGAGGGCTGTAATCAGTATCTAGAATTATTTTTTCTTTTTCCATTAATGATTCCAATTGTTTCTCTTTCTTGTAATTAATCCAAAACCCTTCCTTTTTTATGATTTCCTTAAACTGATAACAGGGTTCAACATTTGTTAGAAGAACATATATCAATGAATCCATCCTACAAGAACATTTTTTTGTTCTATTAGATAGAAAGTTTGTCTTTAGGTAACAGTGATATGACTACACAACATTGTTTGTTTCTTGATTTGAATGGGGAAAATCTCAACAACCTTTCACCGACATCCCTAATTGCATAAAATTTGGGTTATTGAAGAAATTTCATCCATATGAAAACCAAAAAGAGAAATGTAACTTAGAGTTTTTCAACTCACAAATCTTGTCACCAGCAACCCAATTCTTGTGGAAATAGTCTAGGAACTACTCCTCATTAACAAATTTGTTGAAGAAAGCATTAATTGCATTGCTCACTTTAACACTCCAACAATAATTCATAATTAAAACCAAATCAGTAAATATTTATTTTTCTATTTATGGACTACTCGCCAATCAATTCACCTTTTTTATCCATGCTTGACATACGTGCCAAACACACCAGGTAAAATTACACCTTGTGATTCTCCTACCACATTCATTTAATTTCAATAATGTTATGTAATAGTATAAGTTGGATTGTAAAATAAGAATATTGAAGTTACCTTAAAGCACTGATTTAAGCCAATCCATCATCAACCCTGAAAGCATTAACTTTCCAACTATGATCAACTTGGTGACACCAATGCATGGGTTGTTCCAACCATAGTGAACCATCCTATGATTTATTATGTGATGCCAAAAACCAAGCAACTGGCACCCCACTTTGTTGCTCATGAAACACCACGAAGGTGTACAATTGATACTATCACATTCAAAATACATATGAAGTCAACTTCAAATCATCAATCATTATTAATCAAATTATTGTACTAGATCAATCATTCTTAATACACTCACCCCATACTTATTCGTGTTGAATTTCGAATCCATGGATATTAGGATATTATTCCATAGCTTCACCATCGTCTCCAACGTCCACTTCATTTGAATTCCAACTATAAAATGGACATCTCCACCATTGGGCTTTTGATAAAAGGAAAAAACATTTTGGTGTTTCCTATACCAAAGGTTCACGATCATTTCATCCTTCTTATGAAACTGATAATTTCCTTTCATTAGAAAATTATATATGTTAACATATTTACTACAAAAAAATAAATCCCCATCGCGAGCTTCATCATCGTCGTCAATATATTTTTTAACATGCATTTTGCAAATAGCGTCAACTGGCACACCTAAGAAGAAACAACTCTCTACATAGAAACCATGTCCCTTGATAACTTTGGTTGATGCAGCACCCTGACATGACCTTAGGTGTCCTGTTGGTCATGGCAAGACCATCCTTGGCTATCTACATGCTCATACATGTTATGTGTTATTATCGCAATCTCAAGAATATGAACCATAATTATTACAATGCAATGGCATTGGCATGCCCTCTTTTTCACAAATGAGTATCTTCGCTTCATTTAATCTTGTCACCTTATGTCATCGAGGCCATATGAACAAGCATAACTGCATAAAAAAGTTTGAAAACTCAATACATATGATTCCATGAAAACTGATGGAGCACTATTAATACCAGCGTATATATGTAGGATCTCTAAGAAAAACTTACACTTGATATAGCAAGGAAGCAGTAGGCCTTGAGCTTGGGCATTTATTTTTTACCCAGGTGAAATAACATGGATCATCTGGGT
This sequence comes from Pinus albicaulis, assembly GCA_034641835.2. Classification (NCBI taxonomy): domain Eukaryota; kingdom Viridiplantae; phylum Streptophyta; class Pinopsida; order Pinales; family Pinaceae; genus Pinus; species Pinus albicaulis. The sequence continues at coordinate 1,787,587,638 of CM076578.1, read as the reverse complement.
TTGTTTCCTCTCCTCTAATAATGTCTGCAATTCCAGTTGAAGGGATTGTTGTAATCTGTTCAAAGGACTCTATGTGTTTTCCTTGTACAAGAGACCAATCTAAATACTACCTAGAGAAGATGAGCTTTTCTTTAGAGTTTGGCACCGGAAGGGCAATTATTGACTCCCATTTGACTTTCTTTACCATTTTTATGACCTTTTGAATTGTTGAAATAGTTAAATAACGAGTTTCCGCAATGGTTGACTAGCGAGTTGGCACAATGGTTATCCAGATGGTAGACCTGTGCTCACTTATAAAATGGTCTCAATAAACTGGATTGCGAAATTGCGGTCTAGTTCTTGTCACAAAATTAAATGGGTCTCAGAATGTAATGTTATTCAGGGATTCTTAGTTAAAAAAACACAGACATTCACTTAAAAAAACATACATTCCCTTAAAAAACCGACTAGTTATTGGTCGAGTGAGTAACTCCTTCATTAGTGCTCAAGCAAGGGCTTTCATTCCGTCGAGTGAGTAACAGGGGAGGACCTGCTTTCTTTATTCGAGAATTCCCACTTAAAGAAAACGAAGATATTCTGACTTAAAAAAATAGATATTCACTTAAAAGAACATACTCGTTTTCCATCGAGTGTGTAATATGGGAGGACATGTTTTCTCGATTACAATATCTTTACAGGGGAGTAAGCTCGATTGATTACAACATAATTCATGGAAACTGTGCTCACTTCTTCTCGTCTACTCGTTTGTAGGTCCCTGTTCATCCAGCTCGAGGGTAAATTTGAAGGAACGCAGGAAAATAGTTGCATTCAAGGTTGCCCCCGTGTGTAGGTGAGGGGAAATAGGAAATGGGAATGGCGACTGAATCCTCAAATGGAAATTGAAAACTTAAACATCAACCTTCAGATAGTAACGTCATGGGTCAGAGACGGGGAGGGGGCCATGGGACTTGCATTCATCGGTTGCGGAGGGCACAAAACCCTAAGGGTGTTCCGTTGAATGGTTAGCTTACTCCATTTAATTTTGAATTTTCTCATGCGTATTTGATTGGTTTCCAAAATTTAAAAATCTATTAGCCACCAACACTCAGGTGCCAATGTTGAGTACTCATGGTTACCACCTTTGTAGAATGAATGTCACATCCTCAACCCCCACCCATGTGACAACCCCTACAAACCCATATTAACCATGTTACCCAAAGGGTTTGTTACTCCGTCTGGGTGTTTTCCATGTTATCAATACCTTTCCATGTGATAACCTTTCCATGTTAACACATGTTTGTATTTTGTTGTCATTCATTTTAGAAGCTTATTTTACAATCTAGTGTGATGGCCATGTGTAAATATGTCTATATTTCTTAAAATAAAAATAAAATATTTTCTAACGAGAAAAACAATATCAGCTATAATAAATAAGAAAAATAATTGCTATTAATTGTCCATATAAACTAATCTAATTTCACGAAAAATAATTTAAAAAACCAATTTAATATAAATTAGAAAAATCACTCAATACACATGTTATGTAATCTCTATAACATCCAAAAATACAATTTAAAAAATAAAAATTTACACACTATAAAATAAGTTTACACCTAAAAAAAATCTATTCCTTTCCCACATATTAAATAAGTCCTTAAAATGAATTTATGCTAATTTATCAACCACTAATCATTTGTCATTGACTCTCTCTCACTAATCATTTGTAAGAGACTCCATCTCAGCCTTCCTTAGTACTGTGTCCACAATGTACAAACACATGCCATGTGCCCATTCAGCTATGTTATCAACCCCGTCATTTCACCGTAAAGCGTCTTTGCGTTTGGACAGAATATTCGGTATATTCGTTGTCACCTTTCTTCTTATGCCGGCTGGAGGAAGAGGAAGTAACAAATTGGAAGGCCAGGCCACCTCATATTTTCCTAGCAATGAAAGCCCTAGAACAGATATGTACTTATCCAATTTGCGGTTGTTGCCCTTGCCCTATCACAGAGTTTGCGTTCTCTAGTTCACTTGAGATTGTGTTTTACCATGATTTATGATTATGTGTAGTCTTCATTTAACGCTCATGGCTATACCTTGCTGGTTATGCGTTGAACTCATGAAACAAATTTTGTCATAAATTATCAACAAATTGTCATATGAGAGGGTGGTTGAGTGGGTTTGGAATTTCATTTATGTTTTAAACTATTATCTCCCCTTGGAACAGCAATAATTTTAGGCTCTACTACCCATAAAGTCAACAACATTTCAGTTCTTGAATGGTGCGGATGATCGAACATATTCTTCGTGAAAAATATCTCTACACACACTTTTGATGAAGTCATTTATGCAAAAAATTTCATTGTCACCGCGGATACTTCAATAATGTTATAAATGATACGAAAACATTCCAAGCTCTTTGAATACAATGGTTATGGTCGGGTTGATTTAATAATGTGGTAAGTGATATCAAATTTAAGTTAATCTAAATTTTTTAAAACTAGCTATTGTATTACATGTTGCAAAAGAAACGCTTTAAGTAAATAGAATAGGAAATAGTAGTCTAAAAGAAATAAGATGTTGCAGAGAAGGAACTATTGTGAAGGAATGAAAGGAAAATTTTTCATCCATGGAAACACGCCACGGAGGTTTCAAATATATTGATGATAAGAGTTATCAACCAGAAAGATTTAGTTCTTAAACTCCGAAGCCTCCTCTTGATTGAAAAAATACTAAACTGATAAGATATAGCAAACCTCATTGCACAATATGTCAGTTTGCAACAGGTCGAAATGAAAATACTAAAGTAAATACTATTAGATGGTTTTCAATGCATTTATGTAATTAAAATAGAGCTAGGAACTTTTGAAGACTACTTCATTGAAAATTAGAAGCATCTTCATGCCTGTTGGCATCAACATAACACTGAAATGATTAGCATAGATCAATGTAGACATGGTTACATTTTTTCATGGATTAGGTGGTATGTATCAGCAAGAAAGGATATTAAATTATGTTATAAGTAATATAACTGCTACACGAACTATTCATAGTCCTTAATGATATACTCAAATTTCTTTCACAATAATAATCAATTGTCTAAAGAAGCCATCATCACTTCCAAAATCACATATTTAAACATGCAAGATGTAACAATTGAATTTGTTTCATAAATTTTAAAATTACCATGTGCTCGGATCTAAGATATAGTTCTTGAAATCTGAAGTCTCTTCTTGATTGAAAACATATTAAACTCGTAAGATATAGCCGAAGAGAATATGTGTGTGTGTGTGTGTGTTTTAATTTAGTTTTAAAATAAAAAATTAAGTTGAAGTTAAGTTAAAGACCTTGTTTGATCATGCCAACATGAATTCCTCATGAATAGAGAAATAGATTATGATTTTATGCCTTCAAAATCAAAGGTATTTTTGGTGCAGTTCCTCCATATTTAGTATTGATCACTTCCTATTGAGTCACCTATGTATTACTTTCTTCATGATCTTTGAAAATATTCAAAAGACCACATTGTTCTTTACTAGTGATTTCACTGGTGTCTACCATGTTCTTGTTTTCTCTGTATCACTAATATGAATTTGGTTTCTTTTGTTCTTTGTGAATATAGTAAAAAAGTTATGGAGAGGTGGCTTTCATCACTTCAAGAGAAGTAAAAATAAGGCTATTGAGAAAATAGCTCCAACAATGAGAGAGATTCGGTAGCATTTATGGAATTGGCAAACATGGCTTGTTCTCTGGTGTTGGCTACTCAACATAGCTTTCTTGATCTTGTGTAGAAGAAATGAATTTTTATTTAGCTTATATTACATTAACAATGAAATTTCCTAAATTCATGGCAGGCTTTCCATCATGTTTGTAAAGAAAATTGTAACACAGTATCACACTTTTCTTGTCAGAGCTAAATGCTCATATATGAGTCAATGATGGATTTCATCACTTAAGAGCAGTAAAACAATTTTATTGCGAAAAAAACTCCAACACATTTGTAGAGAAAATTATAACACCATATCACACTTTTCTTATCAGAGCTAAATGCTCCTATATGAAATAACTATGGATTTCATCACTTAAGAGCAGTAAAAACAAGTTTATTGAGAAAAAAAATCCAACAAAGTTGTAGAGAAAATTATAATACACTATCACACTTTTCTAATGAGAGCTAAATACTCCTATATGCAACAACGACAGCTTTCATCAAGAGCAGAACAAACAAGTTTATTGAGAAAACAACTCTAGCACTGAGAGAGATTTGGAAGAAACTATTGAATTGATGAACATGTATTGCTCTACGGTGTTGAATATTGGACATAGATTTCTTGATATTGTATACAACAATGTAAATTTTCATGTAGCTTATACTACATTCACCATGGAAATGTCAACATTTAGGGCACACTTTCCATCACATTTGTAGAAAAAATTACAAGAGTATCACATTTTTCTTATCATATCTAAGTGTTCCTATATGAAACAACCACCTTGTGCTTCATAGTTTAAATTTGTGCAAGGAGGAGGAGAGGAGGAGTGTTAAGGTGCAAGGTAGAATAAGAAGAGAAATAAGAATCTTATTTGGGACTTGAGATAGATTCATTCTATGCTTATCTAGAGTAAAGCTTAATAAGACAAAACTCAACATACTTTGAATTTTTGAAATAAATATCTTAAAAATTCCAATATCAATTTAATACATTTTACTCAATTACACATTCAATAATATTCATTTAAAACAATACAAATACAAGTTGTCATTTTTAAAAAATCTATTCTAAATAGAAATAATATAAAGAATAAGATTAATTACCATGGACCTCGTGTACATTCCTCTTATTAATTATGTTTGTAACTTATTCTTAATCACATAGTGTCAATTTATTAAAACTATAATATACAAGTCTCAATTTTTATAGATTTGGTGGAAGGATAGAGTACCCTTTAAGAAGAATCCTCTGTACCACCTACCTCAACATCCAATATAGAAATCTTAGGTTATCAAGAGTATATAATTTTTAGGGTGGTGTTTTATGTGCACTAAAATTCCCATGAGGTCCATCACTATGTATGTGGTTCATTGCAACCTTGGATATATTCTATGAGTTTTTGTGATTTTTTTTTTGTGGCTACAACTTAGTTTTGGTTGTCACCTACTTATCATGATTCAAAACTTTGTTATCATCTCAGATCCTTATAGCAGTAGATATATTCTGTGAGATAATGTGATGTTTGTTTGTCACAATGATTCAAAAGTCAATTATTATACCACAAGATTAACTTTCTCATTATCTGTTTTGTTTATGAACCATTTAAAAAACCACAGGGATATTTTATTTTACACTGTGATCTTCCCAACATGTGTTGGGGTTTAAAAAATTGGAGAGTAAATTGAGCTTAGAAATTGTTGTATAATATGGAAAATTTGGATGTTTTGTAGAAAATATGGATGGCATAACATATATCTATTTTGAGTTTTCTTAGTGTCCGGCCATTATTTTAATTGAGAATGTCAATACATCACTATGCGAATGATAACTTGTGACATAGCTAGCCATTTTCTTTGATTGTCAATGAAGTTATAAACTAATAACTTGTGAAATCCGTAGTCATTTTCTTTGATTTTGGATCAGGTTATAAAGTATAATAAAGGTTATGATAAAACTTGTAAAAAAAATCCCTTGGGGTTGTCTCAACTTACTGTCTTGTTAATCACATAGTGTCAATTATGTAAAACTATAATCTACAGTAAGGACGGAATGGGTTTTTTCTTTTGTAAGTTTTGTTTGGAATTGAAAAAATAAATAAATTATAAAATCTAAAATTATGAAGTGAAAAACTTTGTTAAAATTTGAGACTAAAATGTTGAGTAAGTTTGACATCATATAATATGAAAATTGTTTATGATTATAAAGTAAAAAACATTTAATATTTTTTTATCTAAAATTAGGTCATTAGGGATATGTATATATATTTTTTTGAATGGAAGAAATTTGATATTCATTAACAAAAAAAAATCCGAAAGAGCATGTATGTAGCTACAAACTGTTAAAATTAATTAAAGGTTAATTTAGTGTTACTTAGGAAATGAGAATTATGAACTTTCATCATTATTGCCTCTTTAAATAAACTACATTCCACATGAATACCATGGGTCAATACCATGGGTTGCTTTTATAGTTTATTATTGTTTTATTTAATTATTTTTATTTTTTCATTGTATTTTGACGTACTTAAAGTGTTCATTACATTATGTCATTCTTTTTATTTAATTTACTTTCATTTTTATTTTTGTGTAATTTGACATAGTCAAAATGTAATATTTAAATACATAAATAGTTATTTTCCTTTTTAATAATGTTTTTTTATCCATTTAATTTAAAATTAATTGGCTTGTGTGGAGTTCAATTTTATGGTTTAAATTTTATTTAGATCTAACAAATTTTTAATAACATCATTTTAACTTAAAAGTCACCAAAACATAAATAGTTATCTTAATTTCCCCCTTTAAATAAACCACATTCCACATGAATACCATAGGTCAATACCATGAGTTGTTTTTATAGTTTATTATTATTTTATTTTATTATTTTTATTTTTTTATTGTATTTTGACATAGTCAAAGTGTCCATTCCATTATGTCATTCTTTTTATCTAATTTACTTTTATTTTTGTTTTTGTGTAATTTGACATAGTCAATATGTTAAACCTGACATAACAACATTTCCATCATACTTAATACTTATTAAAAAAGAAAAAAAAAATTAACATTATAAAAAACATATATAAAGATATTTAATTGTTTATCTAATGGCCTAAACATTTCATTCGTCTAACATTTGATCCAATGGCTAAGACATGGACACATTGGCAGCTAAGAGAGTTGTTTTCAAATAAGAACGCGTTAAGCCGTAATGATTTCTAAAAATTAAATTAATATATATATATATATATATATATATATATATATATATATATATATATATATATATATATATATATGAAAGTGGAATTCAATTTATATAGGAAATAATATTTTGTTTTGGAATCCATAAAGATTATTTTAAGTAAGATTGTGATTTTTTGTTATTTAAATTTTTTCTTTTAATATATATGAGTTCAACACCATGAAATATTAATGGGTCACTCAAATTATAGAGATTAAATAACTTAAACATAAATTTTTAATTTTTTTTTGAGATTAATTAGAAAAAATGTTCTTAAAAACCATTCTATCTATATATATTAGATTAAACTTATAATTTTTTTTATCAAAATGTATATTTCTTAATTGTCATGTTAACTATATTTTAGCAATGGCCATTCCATCTTCGATATTTCTGTATTTAAAAAATTTCATTCTCAATATTGATTTTCATTTTTAAAAGTTAATACGCATCTTATTGACAAATAGATAAAGCTAAGCGAGGTCACTTTCGGTTCTAGCACAATATATTTGGATATCAAATTTGTTCTTTTCTAGAATCGAATCTTTGATAATGTGTTTTACTAAAAATATTGATTTTTATATTTTTAAATGTAAATGTCAATTTTAATAGTATAAATTATGTAAATTTAAATATTTCTTTAATGATGTGTCATCAAATAAATATTCAGATATCAAATTTATTTATTAGTCATTTAATTTATATTCATTATAATTACATTAATAAGTATCTTTTATTGGAATTAGGTACTTAAATTTTTTTTTTAATTATTATTATATAACTTAAATTAAAAGATGTTGATATATTTTTTATATATATCTAAATAATATGTTTAAATCATATTTAAATTATTTAAAAATATATATATTAAAATTTTACTATTATTGTTGATAATCACAAATATTTATTTAAAAAAAAAATTACTTAAACGAAGTACATGTAACATGGGTTCATTGTAAAAGTTAAGCGTCTTCATATTGTATGTAATTGTTTTTCTCAATTCATTTAATGAATTATATGCACTCGTTTTGGCTACCAAGGCGTAGCCACTTTACAACCATTGTAAAAAAAAAAAATACTAACATATATCTAAATAATATGTTTAAATCATATTTAAATTATTTAAAAAAATATATATTAAAATTTTACTATTATTGATAATCACAAATATTTATTTAAAAAAAAAAAAACTTAAACGATGTACATGCAACATGGGTTCATTGTAAAAGTTAAGCGTCTTCATATTGTGTGTAATTGTTTTTCTCAATTCATTAAATGAATTATATGCACTAGTTTTGGTTACCAAGGCATAGCCACTTTACAACCATTTTTGTAAAAGAAAAAAAATACTAACACCCACACAGTAATGAAAGTTAATATTTTCAATGGTACGAGCACTTGACAACCATGGTTGTAACGAAAACTATTATTGGAGGGAAGCTACTAATGCAGCCACCCAATCACCATTTTTAAATCTCCCTCATTTGTTTTATCGTGTGTGTTTAGGTGAGGTCATTGACTCTCGATATTTAGCTTAAAAACCTATTTAGCTTAATAGGTTTTTAGGTTTTCTGTAATGAGAATTTATTGCATAATATATTAATTTGAAACATTTTGTTGTTTCAGTTTCACTTAAACAACTTGATACAAAAGCAAACTAAGAGGTTTGAAAGCAAACTAAGAGGTTTGTGAAAAGAATTTAGACACATTTTTAGAAAGTAAACGTTATTTTTTATAGTTAATATTCAATTTGGTATACAGGTTAGTCTACATTTATCATTTTTTATTTTTATATTTTATTGTTGTTTAATTTGATTAGATTTTAATAAATTGAGTGTGGTTAACTTAATATACATATTAGCTTATATTTATTATTAAATATTTTTCTATTTTATTATTACTTAATTTTAATAAATTGTTTGTACATAACATGTTTTTGAGATTAATAATGCCTCATTTGATAAAGAAGTTTGCTGGGAAGAAACAGACTCGAATGTGAGTTGTATAGATTTTTCAATCATAAAATCTAATTTTTTTAAGAAAATTAAGAATGATACCAAACAAGATAAAGATGTTTACTGTGTGTAACATATGCCTTCACCTTATTTTTTTGTTATGTTATTTTTGTTGCTTCTTAATATAAATGTTTCTAAGAGTTATACCAAGAATAAATTTAAAAAAACTTGAAAGTTCATACATTAATTTTCGTTAGAACTAGCTTCAGTTTTTAAAAAGTATTGAAAGGTAAATTTTGAAAAGTACTAGGAACCTTTCAGAAGTTGGCATCCACTTCCCATGGCTTCTATATTTTTCTCTTCTCACACTAACTCAACTCCCTAGTGTTTCCTGCCATTGTTTTGAGCTAATGTTGAAATAAAAGTTCCCACTTTTATGATTTTCACAATAATCGCGTCGTTAATGTTTCTCTTATTTAATTATATTATTAAATGTTTTATTTTCCATTGTATGTTTTCCTATTTGATTATTTTTTTAACAATAGGTTTTATTTTCCCTGAATCCTAAACATACAACTACAAAAACATATTGATATTACGAAACATACGACTACTAAAACTAGGGTTTTAAGACCTATTCAATTACGTTTTAAATTTTTGACTCCATACTTTAGCTTACTCTTGGTTCACTTCTGAACTTCTCCTCTATGAGCTTTTAGCTAGTCACGTGCACTACAAGGATCTAAACCTATTGAAATGTGCTGACAATAAAGTGATGTTTGAAATCTCACATAAAATAAATTGGGTAATATTTAAATTGATTTTTGTTATATAATTGTTGTTCCTATCTGTTTTTTTTTGGTTGGTATTTACCTACCTATGGATTCAAAAATACCTTTATTAGTCCCCGGTCAGGTCAGGGCAGGGATTATAATAATTGAAAATTGGTCCTTGGTATTAGTTTTGGTCAAAACTAAAGCTGAAAAAACCAATTTAAATCTATGTTTGAATTTTTTTTTCTTTTCGTTATTCAATAAGTTTAGTTCAATCGTCGTTTGAACCAATGAGCATTTTAGAGGTCTTATTTGGCCTCATATCCGGGTAAGATGTCCTTATACTTAGGATAAATGTGGATGGATTCAAGTACTTTCAATGTTAATTAACTAATGTTAGCATTAGTTCTTGACATTTTATATTATGATATTATGTTTATGGATTAAGTAAATACAAGAAACATTGCTCTCTTGCTCTGCCAGGTGAGTGGCTTTGTAACTGCCACCTATATAGACATGCAAATGTCATCCAAGGATGTGTCATGGGCTTAGGTACCGACTTAAGCTCATTATCTGCGGAAGAATAGGTTCTGGTACCACACAGAAGGTGCGTTGCAGTGTGAATTTGTAAGGCTTTCCTGCAACGAAAGAATAGGTTTTGGTACCACATGCGAGGTGCATTGTGTTGCGAATTTGCAGGGCTTTCCTCCAACGTGTGCCAATTCAATCCATCAGATTGATCTGCGTACATGTTTCCACTTAAACAGGAAATCGACAACCCTGTAATCAACTGAACATAAGGCCCTTTACTAATGTCTCGCATTGTGGAGAAAACGAATGCACTGTAATCCTGCAATCAATGATTTCAGGTCATTTATATAAGGTAATTTTCATGACTGTAACATGTTCACCTTGTGTTTCCCACTCAGATGTCCTGTAGATATTTTTTTTAATACCATGCTTTGGTTTCATCATTGAAAAACATAGAGTGGAGCCTAGGTTCTCAAACTGGCTTTAGGTTCCTAACTCATCGTTATAGCTATCCAACTTACAAGGATGACTTTAAAATTTCATTCAAACACGTACAAATTTCCCGTTAAGTCTTGAAGGTTAAGAAGGCAAGATTTATTAGTTGGATTTACAGGCTGTTTTATGAACCGACATAGACTATGGCTTGTGGTGTTTCTAGAGTGAGTTTCCTAGCAACTAGGGGTGAGACTAGACGGGGGCATGCACATAGATAATTACCTTGTTCTGCACAGAAACTTTGCAGAAAAGATACAAAAAATAGAAACTGGTTTATTGGCTAGATTTATAGGTCTTTTTTATGAACTGGGATATACCAGGGGCGAGACTAGATGGGGACGTGCACATAGATAATTCCCCTTTTATGCACAACAACTTTGTAGAAGTTCTCGGGGAGAGGTGACAGTGATGCAGAGCAGCATTGGTTTTTATGTGAATCGGTCTAGAGGGCGAAGAAAAACACCATTATAAAAAAAAACCGAAATCTTTTTTTCTATTAACATATCGAAAAATTATCTTGGATGCCTTCCAATGATATTCATGATGGGAGTCCATAAATCGTGCTATGTTAGTTATTGGGAGGAAGCGCTCTTACCTACACACTAGCACCAGTAGCGAATGATGCATACTCACCATCTCATTTGGAGAGCCATCCCTCTGTTCAGATCCATATCCAGATGACCCCATTAAAGTACCAAAGGCTAAGGCAGAGGCACCAAAGACGAGAGAAGTAGGGGTAGATCCAATTCCAAGCGCAGGTGAAGATTCATAAGTAGATCAACCAGTCCAGATGTAGTAGATATGCATCTTAAGGAGCAGAACTAGATATAGACCCATTAGTAGCAGATCCAAGTTCAAGAGGTGAGGTTCAGGGATGGCTACAAATAGTGTTAACACACCATAACCCAGGAAGGAATCTCTAACACTTTACCACTGAGAAACAAGAACTATGAAAAGAAGATCATGGCTGTGTTCCTTAGAGATATGCTCAACTAAAAGGACTGTAAGATTATCTATGAGCGGGCTAGTGATATAGTCATTTCCTAAATCCCTGAAACACATCCACTTATCTGGAAGGGCAATAAGTAGGTAAGTCTGAAATTGAATTTGTAACCCTAAATTTAACTTGTAACTTGATAATTCTTGAAATCAAGTTTTTTGCATGCAGTTTTGATCATGTAATTACAAATGTCAAGTGTCTTTGTGGTTGTAATAGAAACATCACCATGTGGGTGCTCGAGTTGGGAAGTTGAATAAATTTAAAGTACTTCTCGCAATAAAACAGTTGCCAACTATAATAATCAATGACGGGTATAAATTTGTTTGTTGTAACCATCATGGCATTCTTACATGGGAACCCGTTCACAATTACTGTAGTACATAATCCAATATTTAATATTCAATTTATACGATGTAACTATCGACCCAATAACAAAAATAAGTGCACATAATTCAATTCAATATTTAATATTCAATTTATATGATGTAACTATTGACCCAATAACAACAGTAATTGTAGAATTCAATTCAATATTTATATGATGTTATTGACCCAATTATAAAAATAACTGCACAATTCAAATCAAACAATATATATATATATATATATATATATATATATATATATATGACCCATTATTAGCTTAATTACATACATTCGCAAACGCACTAGACATATAATATTACCTTTTCGTTTCAAATCAGCAACGTAAATGTCTTGTAAAGGATCTGCATCAGTTGCACACACAATAATAATACTATCTGCGTATGATAAGATCACTAGTACTGCAATTGCCAACGCCAGAAAGGATTTCATGGTTGTAGCTCACTATTTTTTCTTTTCTTCAATTTGAAAATGAGAGACACAGACTAAATCTGAATTTGATGAGGAATGAAGAGCCTTTCTCCTTTTTTATAAAAAACAAGCTAAATTATGGCTTTTCCTTTCTTTTTTAATTTGAGTCCAGGAATTTCTTTTTTTTTAGTTACTAACTCACTCAATGGACAGAGTCACTGACTGGTTTGAAATTAACAATGGTAGTGGTTATAGTTATTTGAAACGTACCAACCCCACTCTACCGCATATGACCATGTCAGAATTCGTGATTACATAGAACATTGTGGTGTCTAAAGAATATAAAACTCTCAAGTAATTAGTGTACAATGGTCCCATATTTTTGAACCAAGTAAAAAAATATTTCTCAGATAGTTTTGTAGACTTTTCATCCAGGCATGCCTCCATTGTTTATTTCTGTACTAGTCAGTTTCACATATATATACTTGGTTTAAAGAACATAACCTTCTTTCAACAACTAAAACACGTATGGGAAATATTACCTTGATATGGTCAGTTCGGTGATTTGCGATATTCATTCCCCAAGACTTTCCTAATTTCACCTATATTTTTAGGTGGTTTTGAAACAGTCTATTATGAAAAATTTGACCTTGTTTTACATGATTTTTAAGATAGACGATGCTGGATACAATTTCAAAGTTAATATTAAAATAATTAGGGGACTGGTCATGGATATTCAATAATATCCCTCGCTCACGTCGAGGCATTGTGGTGCAAGTGAGAAACACTGAGCTAAGTTAGAGTCCCAAGTCATGCTAAGGACCTGTAGTGTAAGTGAGCAAGGCTTGGTTGAGTTAAATTGGTAAACTCAAATAGAATTTTTAATTTTCCAGTGGAAAAAAAAATCCTAAGCTTCTCTTGGTGCAAGGTAGGGACTAGCTCCCTTATAGCCATACTTTTTTTCCATGTATCCCAAACATACGACTAGAAAAACCTATTGATATTACAAAACATATGACTACTAAAACTAGGATTTGAGTGCCTATTGAATTAGGTTTCAAAGTTTCTACTGCATCATTTAAATTACTCTTCATTCAATCATTACCTTTTCCTCCTTTCAGTTAGTCATGTGCATAGCAAGGATCTAAACCTATTGAAATGCGACAATAGCAAAGCAATGTTTGGAATCTCAGATAAAATGAATTGGGTAAAATCAAATTAATTTATGTAATATAATTTTTTTGGCTTTAATTTTTTTTGGTTAGTACTAACAAACCTATGTATTGAGATATAGCTTGCATACTTATGAATTTACATAAATAGAAGATATAAAGAGAATGGTTTTAACAAATTCTATATTGAAAAGTAAAAAAACTATCTAATTACCAATTCTTTTATTTATATAAATTTCTAATTTTCATGAATTACAAAACATTGAATTCCCAAATAATTCAACAATGACCATGAGTAAACAAATTACATAGATTAGAGCACATAAATACCTATATATTTAGTCAGTAAACACAGTTTTTTTGATAGAAACAATGTAAATGGCTCCATTTTGATTCTTGTGAAGAAAATGTTCTTATAATACTATGGCATGATCCTATATATCATAGTAGTGTAAAGACAAAATGTCTAGGTCCTTGAATTTTTTTTACGATTGCGGCTATATCGAACATAGAAGGATTTTAAGAAAGTGATGGTCAAATATAATATTATTAAATAATTATTATCAATTTCTCTTAAGCTTGCAATGATACACTTATGGAATAGAGAATTTGAAAAGATAATTCAAATTGTGAAGACAAAATGGATCAATTTTCAGACTGTTACTTATAGTTGAATAATACAACTTAGAAGACAACGCGCAAAAAAGAAGAAACAAATTGACAAGGAAAAAATGCCCAAAAAAATAGAGTCACTTTTGTAAATACAAAATTATATATATATATATATATATATATATATATATATATATATATATATATATATATTATTTGAATGAAAAAGTATAAAAAACATTTACAAAAATTAAAGAAGTCATTGATGATTGGATTGGAATGAAGAAGTAAAAAAGAAATAAAGAAGAGAGAAAAAATATACTTATTTATAGCAGAATGAAGATTGATATTTTCACATTTGTAAATTGAAAAAATAGAATGAGATCCAAGGAAATTTGAGATACATAGAGGAATATATGGTGAAAATTTCTTGGTGGATCTACATACAAAAAAAAACATAGATTTTTCTTGTTGGTGTCACTCCCCCTGTATAACCCAATTCCCGTCAAAGTGATGGAAGCAATGACTTTGTTTTCCAGTTGCTTTATCTCCCTATGGAAACTTTATGGATGTTTTCTCTTCCTATTGTAACTTTATGCATAGTTTGTAGCCAACAATAGTAGATTGCATTCTTGAATGTGGTTTGCTTTGTAAAAAGTTAGCTACTGATGGAAATGATGTTCTTCGCCCTCAAAATCAAAGCCTTGACTATGGTTATGATATCTGAAAATGGAAAATTTTGTGCGAGTTTGGTGATTCCTTCTTAAAAATATTTTTTTGGGCACAAAGCACTTCGCCAACTTTGGCATGATGAGAAATTTTGATTTGCAATGTGACAGAGAACAAAGGAGAAAGAGCAATGAGGGGTCAAAAGGATTGTAGCTCGTCCTGTTATCACCCTAGTAATTATTAGGTCATGGGATTTTGGTTTATAGTTAAAGAAAACCAAGGGTAACCAAGAACCTCTTTTAGATTTTAGGATCTAGCTTTCCTGAATTCCGGAGAGGGATCTCTCCTTATGATTTAACTTTGTTTTAGATTTGAATTTTAGGCTAGGTATGATTGGACAATTGGTTTGTTTGAAAAGTTTGGTGGGAAATAATATTACTTGGAGATAAATTAAAGAGGGATCTACTAGTCCATTAGGCTATGGAGTCAAAATGTGGCAAACAAGACTGAAAGGCAAGGCCAAAAGGATGTTAATGTACTCAGGACAAGGTAGATAACCCTCAGAGATTTGAATAGTTTGATTGGATGGGATGGCTTTCTTTTCAGGATAAAGGGAAATGGAGGATCCTTTGATTCGGAAATAAGTGGAAGGAGGCAGAGGTCAAACGGGACTCGAGAGCAACTAAGAATTCCTAGGTCTGGAAATCAGCGTAAAACATTGAAATGATCACTTAGTTAAGACAGGGAGTTTTTATACTTATCCTGAAACAATACTCCTAATTAATCATTCAGATTTGAACACATATATGAAATTAAATGGAACTTCAGAAAAGGAAACAATGACATAAAGAAATCACTTTACTCATTATTTTATCACAATAATCCTGAGTTATGAAGTCTAGTTAGCTGTTGTCCAGTTTGCTGCTATGCAATCAACACATGAGCCTCCAAAGCACCAGCAAAAATATCTATAATAATATCAGCAACTTTTATTCCACACTTAATACTTCAAAAAGAGAAGTATTTATACAAAAGTTATTACAAAATATCTGAGAGACATGTAGGAATATCTCTAGGCAAAAATAAAGATTATTACATAGAAAGAGGAACAGCTGCAAAACAAACTGGCAAGTTGTCCTCTTATCAATAAAAAATAGGACTAATTATCTTAATTTATTGCTTTGTTGTAGTTGCTTGCTGGTACTTGGAAACAATATCTTGTTAGAAGATAGCTTGGAAAACACTCTTTCCAATTCACATTCTTTAACCTGTGCTTTATCTTTGATACTCTTTATGTTGTTTTCTTACTGCCTTACTGCTGTAAAATAAGGAATAACCCGCAGTAAAAAAGTGTTTTGACTCATACTTTTTTACTCTAATCATTACCCTGATACACTTTAACTACAAATCTTATCGTTTAGGCAACATTAATGTTCTGCTTTTCATGTAATTTTTTGCTCTTGTTTGCAAACTTTTATATCAAATCAGTGAATTCCTGCCATTGTTCTGCACTGGGAATTTTCATGTTCTTTAATTTCTTGTAGCTCTCATCTGCCTCTATGTACTTAGAAAAGTTGGGCTTGACAATGAAGATGTTTTTAGTCTCATTTTGTAGAAAGAACGAGTTCTCAAAATATTCCAAAATAACTTTGCCAGTTGGGGAACCTTGTGGCAGAGGCTTATTTACCTGTTCTTTGGCATATGCTCTTATCTTCTTGTCATACTCTCTCTGAACCATTAGATTTTCATTGAAGCAATGAATGTCTGGAAGTCTTGCTTGTGTTAATATAGTATATTTGGCCATGAACTTTGTTATTGACAAGTTCATGTATTTGCATCTTTCCTCCAAATTGTTCATCAAATTCCTTTTGTTCATGACTTTCTTGATTTGTAGTATGCTCTCAGTTATATCCTGAATTTTCAGCTCTTCAAGCTCTTCTCTGTTTTTGTTGTTCAAAATTGTAATTAGTTTCAAAGCTTGAGAAGGTTTGTCAGTTAGTTCTTCTTTTGTCTTCTAAATTTCTATTTGTGTTGTCTTGAGTAAATCCTTCTGTTCATAAATGATTTGGATTGAAAGCCACTGTAGATGTATGCCTTGAATTATGTTGTTCCAAAAATAGTTCTTGATATATGATATTTGTTCACTCAGATTGACATGTTGCTGTAGAATCTTTACCTGCTCTTGAAGTATGTTTTCTCTCTGCTCATGTCCCTTGGATGTAATCAATGCATCTCTATTTGGTGTTTCAAGATTTCGAATGGTGCCTTTCAAGTTGATTATCTCTTTATTCTTTAGGGACAGGTCTTCCATAGCCTTTACTATGTTAGTTGTTTCACTTGTTTGATTTACTTGTGATGTAGATGATGAAGTGGCAGAAATATCTTTAGATGTAATTGACACTGCAGTTGCCAATACTCCTTTTGGTGCTAAATGTTCTGCCAATGTAGAAGGAACAGCAGTACTGACAGTTGGAATGACTGTGGGAATGGAGACTTCATGTGCTTTTTTCAATGTTTCATTTTCCTTCATTATAATTTCTTTCTGATTCTCCATTTCTTTGATTTGAGCTGTCATCTTTAAAACTAGCTTCATTAATTCATCTTTCTTTGATTTCTCCTGAAGAATTTCTTTAGCCTGTGGGTGCTCACTCTATGGAAGTTTAAGTTGTTTTCTCAAGGCATAAATATCTTCATTCTTTTGCCTTATGAGAGTTTTAGCAACTTCAATATTGGAGGGATCCACTCCAATTTCTATCACCAAGTCTTCTAAGGACTTGATCCTCAAATCCTTAGAATGTAGAGATGTTTTATTTAATTTCATTTGAGTTTATAAATTAGATACTGTCTTTTGAAGCATGGTAGCAATCATGGTTTTGTTAACTACCTTTGAATACAACATTTCTGAAGCACTTCTATGAAACTCTATCTAGTCAAGTTCGTGTATTGTATTTGCATTTACTTCAAACTCTGTTTTCTTGTAATCTCTAGTTGACTTTGGGTCTATAGCCATTGGCTGAAGAAAAGACATAATCATTTTATTTGTTGAATAATCAAAAGCTGTCACAAGGCTGTCTTTATCTCCTGGTTTTTCTTTAAGGAGTTTAGAATAGACCTCATTCTTAATTTCCTCATTCTTTTCTCTAATCTGCTTGAACTTTTTCTGGATGTCAGAATCAGTTTCTTCTGCTGCTCTAGAAGAGGAGGGAGCTTATGTATTTATCTATGTTTCAACTATTTCTTTTCCTTTTCCCTGTGATAGTACCTGCTCATTCTGAATTTCTTTAAGTGTTTCATTGATAATTATTGTGGCCTCATCATCTATTTGTTGATCATTGTTGTTTTCTTGATCTTCATTTTCATCTATCTCTATGGCCTTTTCTTCTACTTCAGTAATCATTCTGGCCTTCTTGCTGCAAATTGTCTTAAATTTATTTTCTATAATGGTTTATGCTAAATAGCCTTCTTCTTTTGTGGGTCTTTTATTGGACACTTCTGCTTGTTTGCCAACTGTAATCACCTATGTATTATCCATTTGTTTTTCCTGCATGTTATCTGTTTGCATCTCCTGAATATCATCAATCAATGTGTTTGCAACCCATTCAATTTGATTAGCATACTTTTCAATTTGTGGCTTTGAATCATGGAGGAATGGGGTGAACTTATACTTGACCTTGAGGTTACTTATAACACCTTGAGGGTCATAATTCCAGCGAAAGCTTTCTTGGAATTTAAATTTTGATAATTTTCTGACTATGTCTCTCAAAGTATCTCTGCTATTGATTATGAAGGGGCCAAATTGACTTTTTAGCTTGAACTGTGCTTTTTTTTGGAGTTTATGAAATTCACTGCATTTGCATTCAATATATGTCTTAAGTACTCCAAAGCAAAAATCTTGGTAGTTAGAAACTTGGGTAATTTGTAAGGAGCCAAGAGTGCACCATACACTTTGATTTCTGTGTGATTTTCGTACAAATACCAGTCTCCTAACTTATAGTTTTCAGACAACTGTAAAATTCTTTTGATGTCTTCATTAATCCTTGGTGGCTCTGCTTTGTTCAACAAACTCATGGCAGGTTTAATAAACAAATCATTGAAGAACTTGTAGCTGTATTCACTGCTGTTTTTCCTGAGTAGAGAAGTCCAGAAGATCACTCAAAGAGGTTTACCTTCCACATCCATCTTTTGTAGTGCAATTGGGAAATTTTCTGCCTAAAAAAATAGGAAGAGATGTTACAGATAGGATGAATATCTGAATACTCCTTCCTCGGGTAATTTAATCAACTGATAATGCATATTATCAGCAATGAATTTGGCAAAGTTGAAAACTAGTTATGGATGTTGTCCTGGAGACAAGGTAGAGAGGAAACCTAGAATGGAGGCATCTGTAAACTCATCATTAGCATAGCCTAGAATGAATGAAAGCATGGAAATGATTTGTCTAGAGCCCTCAGGGAAATCAAAAGTGTCATAAGGTGGATTTACCTTAGGAAGGTTAACATGATTAGGCATGAAGTTTTGAAGGATCATAAACTTCTTAGGGAAATCCAAGTCTAAATACATCTGAGTTAAATCTTCAATGGACAATGATATTGCTTGTGGATCGTGGCTCAGTTGGAGTATATCATTGATGGCTTCAGCAGTTATGTAAAACATGACCTCATTATCTTTGTTCACCATGCATCTCTGGTCAGGGATATAGTGTAACTGACACAACCTAATGAAATCTTGAGTTTGATGGGTAATAGGAATCACGTATTTATGCAAATTGGAGTCCCATAGAGGTATATCATTTTCCACTTTCTTCTCAAATTTCTCATGACACCAGCTATGTACTTCAAGTAGATCTAACTCTAAGGTAGTATCAACAATTCTATAGTCTAAATCAATCAAAGGACTATTCTCTTCAGAGGTAACAGGTGGCTGCAAATGTCTAACTACTTCAGTGGAATCTGCAGTTAGGGAAGGAGTAGGTTTATCAATTTTTGAAGGTTTAGGGTTTGAAGTCACGATGCAAAGCCAGTTTGGGACCTCCACTTAGGAGTGACTCCGTTTGTCATTTTGAATAACCGGCGCAAGATGGTTAGACTTTGCTTAGTTTTTAGAGTAATAATTGAGTCGCTTTAGGAAGAATTCGTATCGGCGTAGGGTTTGTGATGAAATGCATTTACAATGTAGCAGTAAGACTGAAAGGATTTTAATGGCTTTTTCAGTATTCAAATGGATTTTTAACTCTGTAACTGCTTTTGATGGTCAAGAATTCTTTAAAACTCAATTAGGTGAGGAAAATTATATACCTCGCTGTGGTTCCTCCGCTTTCTTCAAGGTCTTGTATTTTCACTTAGCAATTTATATTGTTAACTGGTTTGAATTTCCTTAAATTTGTGAAATGACGGCTTGAAATTCAGGGAAATACCTTTTTAGTGGTATTATGGTAGTCGAGGAGGCTTTCAGATTGTACCAGTCTTCAAACTGGTCGTAATTGTTTGGTAGAAAGTGTAGAGTCTTTGGCAATGAATTTCAGAGGGGAAATTGGCTTCAGGACGACAAACTGGTTTGAAAATGGCTCTGCAATGGTGTCTATGAGTGATTTCTCAGAGGGCAAAGGCGCAAAGGTATGAAAACAATGAAAAACTAAGGTTAAAACCTTAGGTTTTATCAATATGCGGGAGTGGTTTTCACATTGAAGGTGAAACCATTAGTGGTTATCGCATTGCTCCTGGGCATTAAATGATTTTTTACTTTTGGAATGTGATCCAGTAGAAATGAGACACGTAGTATATGGTGGTTTGACGAAACAACTTTTATCGCATTATTTTTTACAAACTTTGTCCGATCACTTTTGTTATGCGATATTGAATATGCGTCGTCGAATTTGATCGCACGATGCGAATGGTCGAGATTTCTTGGAAAGATGCAGGGTAAGGAAAGGTGGGACCCGAGTTAAATGTCAGTCGTTGATTCGATAGGTATGATCAATGGTTGATTTTTAATGTGATGAGGAGTGTTGAAGCAAGAGAATGTTTTATCACATTACATTTGGACCGTAGGATCAAGGCGAGCATTGGTGATCGAGCGGCTGTGGATGAATCGTGAAAATGTTGGGTTTAATTCAATGGATTAATAGGTTTACGTATATATAAACTAGGTTTATATATAGGGTAAAAATGCATGGGGGAGGGTTAACAGAGATTTTAACCAAGGTTTGATACTTATATGAAACAAGAGGTTCCATATATTAAAAAAGGAAAAATCGTGAGGCTCTTAACCTTGGGTTAAGGGTAATCAAGAAAGGGAATAATGATGTAAGTATTTTTTGTGCATTGTTTTAAATACACAGAATGTGAATAAAATGCGCCTTTTTGTATTATTTAACTTTATTATATAGTTTTAGACTGCGGAGAGGTCTAAAAACCATAGGGGAAAGGGGTATATTTTTATAGGTAGTTTTATGTCAAAGTGAGAATGGATACATTTTAATATGTGATTAAGGATTTTGACAAAAATCATATAATAAGGGGTTTTTGAGATAATGTTATGTCATGAAGTTAAGACACAAATGAATAGATATCGATAAGAGAGTTACCGAAAATAGCTATGTTAATATGAAAAGGGACAATGAATACTCAAAATTTCATAAATAAACTAAGGAAAGTGAAAATTGGAGTAAAGCTTCATTTTCATAATTCATTCACTTTCACTTAGTATATCATGTTTTTTGAGGGTTTTATGCTTTGTAAAATGGGGGAAGTTAATTAAATGGGTCTTTATGTAACATTTAAGTAAGAAAAGAGTTCTTACTTATGAAGTAAAATGGTGATGAGTGCATGGAGGGGTAAATGATGAAAATTTCCGGGATTAATATAGAAATTTAACATTTTCAACTAGTCAGTCATTGAGCCTTGGGTCCGGTCCCAACAGAAGTCAAGGAAATGCCTTGAGCCTCTTTGACTGATAGTTTAGAATATCAAATTGCTATGGGAAGGGGAAATTAGATATTTATGGCTTGGTGAAATATATTTACAATGATGTTTCCCACCTTCTTCTACCTACCGAGTCATATCTTCTAACATTTTTTCCTTCTATTTTAATCAAGTGCATTTGAACTAGCAACCTTACCACCTTTTTTTTTTTTTTTGAAAGCAGTAAACTATCTTATTCTACACTTATTGCATCCAAGAATCTAGATTAAATTGTGGGATTCTTTTATTCTTTACCTAACTACTAAATTGTCATGATCAAACTGTATGACAATTCTTTATTCACTATCTACAACATTTGAAATTGAAGGATGACAAGTCAAGATTAAATTGTTCAACTCATCACAGATTATGGCATTCATTGACACTCTGTCATAATCAACTACAAAAATTAAAAGTAGTGGCACTTAGACTTGCACACTTTCATGTTTTATTCGTCTTTTTTCTTTTGGGTATATTATTTTTCTAAGTCCTTTGATTTTTCTTTTGGGTATATTATTTTTCTAAGTCCTTTGATTTTTCTTTTAGGACTTTTACCCTCTTTTTTATTTTTATTTTTTTGGTTGTTGTTTATTTATACAAAATATGGGAAAATAACTTGCAGAAAGCAAAGTTTGTACATGTTTACAAGACTACCATCAGTCAAGTCGAAATTATGAATCCTATATTTATAGGTTACTAACAATGTTTACTACAACAACTCGAGCTAAATATGTAAATTGTTTATGATTTATGATTTCTATTGTATTTTTCATATAATCGATATGGAAAGATAACAAAACTAACAAGGGTAACAATAAGAATAGTAGAAGAAAATACTTTGAGATTGATCACCATGAAGGTTATTTGTAATTGACTACATTCTTATTATTCACATTTTTTATCTTTCAATATTATTATATTGTCACTTTGCATTCAAAAAATATTTTTCATATTTAGCATATTTAAAATGGTTATACTAATATTAGATGTATTTACATATTATTGATAAAATTATTCATATGTTTCTCATATTATCGATAGATTTTCCTTGGTCTCACACGACTGAAACCAACCTAGATCCATCTTAACTACGGATCTATCAAGCGCCTAGAGGGATCAAATCTCTCGAGGTGCACACATTTTCTCAAGTTTTTCACTCAAAAAAGAGGTTTGCACCTCGAGAGATTTGATCTCTCTCAACACTTGATAGATCCATAGTTAAGATGGATTTAGGTTGGTTAACCTCATTACATATGTAACACTAATATTTTTCATAATTAGCATATTTAAAATGGTTATATTAATATTAGATGTATTTACATATTATTGATAAAATTATTCATGTGTTCCTCATATTATCGATAGATTTTCCTTGGTCTCACACCACTGAAATCAGCCTAGATCCATCTTAACTACGGATCTATGAAGCACCTAGAGGGATCAAATCTCTCGAGGTGCACACATTTTCTCAAGTTTTTCACTCAAAAAATAGGTTTGCACCTCGAGAGATTTGATCTCTCTCGGCGCTTGATAGATCTGTAATTAAGATGGATATAGACTGGTTAACTTCATTTCATATGTAACACTTTAATGGCCTCCAATTGCCATATGTTGGTTGTCTGTCTCTACCTCTAACTTTAAAACCATATTACTATTTTCTCTTTGCCTTCAAAACTTAATGTTCGTCTGAAATCTTGCTTATCTTGCTCAATTTGCACTCAATGGAGCACTAATGCTACCCTTAATCGCCATTTTTCTTTTTCTCCTTCTTAGTTTTTTTATACCGATAAGTCTCAATCATCATATTTCTTTTCTCTTGCTTAGTTTTTTATATTGCTAAGTCTCATCTGCTGTGAGCAATTTGAAATCTAATTCATCTTCGATCTTGGAACTGAAATTTGAGACCAATAAAATATTATCTAGCCGCTGCTTGTTCTTTATCCTCTTCAATATGAAACTCTTCTTTTGCATTTCATGAACTACTCAATATAAGTTTGTACATCTCTCTAAAATTATGAAACTCATGAGCTACACAATATAAGTTTGGATCTCTCTCTGCCTTACATTATGAAACTGCTTAAATAATAATCTTAATTGCAACTTATTGAGCTACTATATATAAGGTTGGACAGATCACTCTTTCTACCTAAAATTATGAGGGAAACAATTATCTTAACTCAAAGCTTAAGTTTGGATTGATTCCTTTCTCTACCTTAATTTATGAAACATCTTAAATAATCTCAATCTCTTCTGGTACTAAGAAGGAAAAATATTTGCCTTCGAATGTTTCAACTGCTTAGCGCAAATTTTAACAATTTATTTTAGTATAATTTGCAAGATTCTAAATTATCCCACCATAGGGCAGAATGGGACTTCAATGTCGATCTTGCATATTTCACCCTTTTTGGGTCATCTTCTTCAGTTCTCTTTATTGTAGAAAATTTCTTTGCTTCACAAACCCAATATATAAACAAATTGTTAGTAAAAATGTCGAAGAGTCATGGTTAATTGTCTTTGAACCATGGAATAGTAAATCTATTATTTGAAGCTGGTTTTCTCGTAAGAGTTTCTAGGCTAAAATAGCGTGTCTATGTATTATTTTTTGTGATGTGTTTATTATGTATTTATTTCTCTTTTTTTAGTTATTAAGTCAAACAAAGAGCCAAAAAGAAAAAGCAGCTACTTGGTGAAGAAAGAATTCTAGTGTTTGGTCAAGCTGTGAAGGGGTTAAGAGTGGTGCATGCATGACCCACTTGGAAATAACATGAGATCATTGGTTAAGGAAGCAGATATAGAGGAAAAAACCAAAGTCAACATAGTTGAAAGCCTGATCAAGAGGTTGATTGTGATGAAGCAACATGAGGAGAGAACCTGGTGTGAGTAGGTGTACGGAAAACAACATAAGGAGAACACTTAGTGTGAGCATGTGAAAGCGACATGAGAAAAGCGCCTGCTAGAGCAAGTGTTCGGAAGCAAGAGAATGGCGGCATAAGTGTTTCGACAATAATAATAGAAAAAAATAATAATAGTTGGAGATGGAGACAAAAAATTGTGAGTCCTGATTAGGCATGTGCACGCTTGCTGTTGAAATATGACAACTAATCTTGTAATTAATGTAATTTATCGGTCAGTCAGTTTTCTATCGAAGAAACAGTTATGTAACGAAGTAGCCCATATTAATTGGGATGGACCGAGAGACTTGTAACACTGGAGAATCATTATTGATTAATATAGTTTCCATCCCTTGCCCCGTGGAGGTTTCCTTGACACCCTGTCAATGTTTTACCACGTAAATAATTATGTATTTACATGTGTGTGATTGATTCGGTTTCCATTCAGTTTATTATTATATTTCTTTCTTGTTAATGTTATGTAATGCTCTCCCAATACCTACACCTACAGTTAAATCAAACTTAGACATAGGTGAAGGGTTTTATTGATTGGATCCGACAAATTTCCCCAGTAAAATTTTAAAAGGGGATTGTTAGATTAACTTGACTAGGTGAAATTAAAAAGGAATTGTTAGATTAACTTGACCAGGTGAAAAAAACAAAGGTGCTAGATCAACAATGGTAGTTTTCACACACAGGTATTGATGAGTCATGATGTTACTTGTATTTTCCATTGTAATTTGCCAAAATTAAAAATCATGATTCTTTGATCCGATCAAATTTACTTAACACAAATAAGTATCTGAGTTCTCCCTTGAATTCAGATACCTCTACTCTTCCCTTGATTTTGTGCTTTGATACATCTTCAACTAGCCTCTCCATAGGGTCCCGGACTTCAAAGGGAGTTCTTTGCACCTCAGGTTCATTCTTGGATTCTTTATGTTATAGTCTGGCCTCTAGTGCTTCCAATCTGCCAACAAAGTTTCACCAAGCGTTCTCAAATGTACAATATCCCTCCTCTCACTCAATTTACATTGTTACCTCTTTTTGCCATTTATCCTCTCCCAGTTCTCTTGATTCTTTGATACCAATCTGATTCAGCTACCTTAGATCTGCTGCAACTCTGCTACTTGAATCTGTTTATGTGCAAACACACAGGCTATTTCCAGATCAACAGAACAGTCTATGAATGGATCTCAGGGCCTGGAAATGTTTTAGAAACCAATAAAAAGAAAAATGTGCAAATATGGCAACTAAACAAGGAGATCTAAATAAGACTTACCTACTGCAAACCAATAACAGTGTTCTAAAATAAAAACTAGTAGTTGATTAGGATTTTTCCTTTAGTTATCTTCTGTTGTTGGAAACTCCCAACCCAGCTTTACAAGCTAGATCCCTCCTCTTTGTCCATGACCATCTAAAAATGAATCCTTAACTATATTTCCTTCTATAATAATGAAATCAAATGCCTATTAATATTTTTAAAACAATTAACAAACAGATTTTAAATCTTATAACTGACTTCTGTTGGGCTGTCAAATACCCCCTAAAAATGTGCTTGTTGTTCCTCCAATGCTCCCAATGTCTGAGTCATTGCGTCCGCTCAGAGTCCTCTTTGTCTTTTCTCCATTGGCCTTTGGCCCTCATGCATAGTAGTTCACCATCTTGTATTTTGGATGCTAGTTTAGAGATTATTCCGTGCGTGATGGAGATCTTTGAAGGTGTTAAGAGTGGTGGGAAAGTGGTGTTAGAATTCCTGCAAACTCGCTTAGGAGTTGATGCAAGCATCAAAATCCTTTTATAATTTTCCGATATGGAGGTTGCAATATATATGTGTGTGTGTGTGTGTGTGTGTGTGTGTGTGTAATTTGTTAACTCATTAACATGTGATCTGTGTTCAATTCATGAAATCAGCATTACATTTATAATTGAATTACTAATTGATCTAACTAATCATAACTAACTACCTAACCTAACTGAAAAGAATCTCATAGGATCTCGTAGGATTACAACATTTCCCCCCTTAATTCGAATGGACATCTGACATACCAAATAAGCATCTAAATTTTTGGAACTTTTCACACCTTAATGCTTTGGTAAAAATATCTGCAATTTGTTCGGAAGTTGGAAAATGTGTCAGATGAATTATTTTGGCCTCTACATGATGTTGAATCAAATGATACTTGGCGTTGATATGTTTGGTGTGATCATGAAACTTTGGATTCCTGGCCAACTGAATTGCAGAAGAGTTGTCGACAAATAGAGGAGTTGAAGCTTTTTGTTTCTCCTGCAAATCTTCGAGTATTTTCCGAAGCCAAATGATTCCTTAGTGGCTTGAGCTGCTGCAACATATTCGACCTCGGTGGTAAAATCAATAGGAACAGATTGCTTGCGCGATCTCCAACTAATGGTTGCTGATCCAAGATTCATCGAATATCCAGAAGTTGATACTCCATTTTCTTTATCTCCATCAAAATATGAGTCTGAATAACCAACAAGATGGAAGTCTAAAACTTTGGAATATTTGATGACGTAAGTTTGAGTTCCTTTTAAATGTTTCAAAACTCTTTTTGCTACTACCCAATGCCCCTCACAAAGATGATGCATAAACCTAGAAAGCATTCCGACATCAAAGGTTATATCACGACGAGTAATAGACAAATAAATCAAACTTCCAACAAGTTGCCTGTACTTTGTTGGATCTTCAAACGACTTTCCTTCTTCAAAAGTGAGTTTCAAGTTCTGCTCCATTGGAGTAGCAACAGGATTACATTCTGTCATACCATATCTGTTTAATAACTTATCAACATATTTCTTCTGAGAGATGAAAATATGTTGTGGTTTTTTATCAACTTCAATACCAAGATAATAATGAAGTAAACCTAAATTTGTCATATCAAAAACATTTTTCAATTCCTTCTTTCTAGATGATATATTTTCATCATTGTTTCGTGTGATCATCAAATCATCAACATATACAACTAGATATACAACTGATCTGCCAGCTTTATTAACGAAAAGAGTTGCATCATCTAGGTCAAAATGCTTGTAGTTTAATTTAAGAAGATGTTCAGTTAGCTTCTCATACCATGCTCGTGGCGCTTGTTTCAAGCCGTATAAAGACTTCATTAGTTTGCAAACCTTTTGTTCTTTCCTTTTAACGAAAAAACCTTCTGGCTGAAACATGTAAACATCTTCTTTCAAATCTCTATTTAAAAAGGCAGTTTTGACATCCATATGATGAATTTTCCATTTTTTCAGAGCTGCAATAGCAAACAAAGATCTAATAGTGCCCCATTTAGTTGTAGGAGAAAAAGCCTCTGTATAGTCGATACCCTCTTTCTGTGCATATCCTTTTGCTACAAGTCTTGCTTTGTGTTTGTCTAGCGAACCATCAGCTTTATACTTAGTTTTATAAATCCATTTGCAACCAATAGGTTTGATGACAGTAGGAGGATCCACTAGCCTCCATGTATCATTTTTTATGAGAGCATCATATTCCTTTTGCATTACATCTTTCCACTGTTCATAACTAGCAGCTTCTTCAAAGCAAGTAGGTTCACAATCCACAGAAAAATTAAATTCACAATGAGAATAGTTACCTAAGGAACTTCTAGCCTTAAACTCATCATATTTCTTTAGAAATGTTCGAATACGAGTTGACCTTCGCAAAGGTTGTGTAGGAAGTTGTTCAGGAAGTTGCTCATCTTCTTCATCTAGCTCAGCGCTTTCCATTTCTTTCATTGTTTCTGTAGAAACACTTGCATCAACTAATTCCTCATCAGCAACAACGGAATTATTATCATCAACTTAATTCTACACAGGTAAAGGAAAGATACGTAATTCTATCTAATACATAAAACTCTTCTGTAAGATGGCATTGCACATTTGATTCATAATAAAACTTTTGAGGCACAAACTTTTCTATTCGATTAAGTTGTCTTTCAATAGTGAGGGAATATTTATCAATTTCAAGAAAAAATACATCTCTTGACAAAATAAACTTTTTGTTTGCTTCATCATATAATCGATATGCCTTAGAAGTCATGGAATACCCTAAAAATATGCATTTTTTGCTTCGTTCACTCAACTTATTCCTCTGATGTTTGGGAATCAAAGCATAGCATTGAGAACCGAAAATGTTTAATAGCAGGAAGATGACTGTACCACATTTCATATGGAGTTCTGTTGTTAATGACAGAGGAAGGGCACCGATTTCTAATGTATGGAGCACACCTTCTCCCCAAAACATTAATTTTACATTCTTAAAAAACATCATTGACCTTACCATATTAAGTAATGTTCGGTTCATTCTTTCAACAACACCATTTTGTTGCAGATTATATGGTATTGTGGTCTAGCATTTGATGCCATTCTCTTGCAAATATGTTTCAAAAGCATGTGAAGTATATTCTCCTCCATTATCAGTCCTTATAGTACCAATAGTAAGTTGTGCTTCATTTGTTATCAAGAGATGAAATTTATTAAACACATCAAAAACTTGTGATTTTTCTTTAAGCAGATAAACCCAGCACATCCTCGAATAATCATCAATAAAAGTGAGTATGTATTTATTTCCATTTGCAGTTGGTACAAGCATTGGACCACATAAGTCAGAGTGTATGAGTCTTAATTTTCTTGTAGCTCTAGACTTAGAATTCTAAAAACACTGTTTGTGATGCTTGCCCAATATACAAGCATTACATAGGGTTAATATTATGGGAACTGTTGGAAGTCCCTTAATCCCCTGTTGTTTCATAATTCAAATACTTTCATAATTGACATGACCGAAGCGTGCATGCCGTAATAAAGAAGATGACAGAGTATCATTTTGCTGAACCAAGTAAGTTGTGTTCAATGCAACAGACGATATACCATGCAACTTCAACAATTTATCTTCATCCACACCAATCATTACATTTTTATTGTCAGTTGCTCTTCTAATTTCTACTTTACCATCAAATATTGGAATGGAATGTCCCTGCTGTCTTATTTGTATAAGAGATAACAAATTTCTTTGGAACTGCGGAATGTAAAGAACATCATTCAAAATATAATTTGGAAGTCTAGGATTTTTTAACTGAATTGAACCAATCGTTGATGGTTTGATTTGGGACTTATCAGCAAAATACACTACTCCGTCAATATTATCACTGAATTGATCAAACAAATCTCTTCAAAGGTCATATGACACGTGGCACCTGTGTCTAGAACCCAATTGTCATACCATGAAGAAAAAGATGTACTAAAAACATCTTCCATGTGGAAATTACAATGTGCGACAACATAATGTGCATTCTCAGAAGACGGTCCTCTGTCTAGAATTATATGCTCTTTCTTTTCAAGCAATTGTTCTCTTTTTTCATTAATTTTATCCCAAGGAATTCTGCAATTTGCAGCAGTATGTCCATGTTTACCACATCTAAAACATTTTACAGCTGGTTTATCAGAAAAAATTTCTTTCTTGTTCATTTTGCTGTCTATCTCCCTGAATATTTTTGCCCCCCCCTGCCTCTATAATTCTTCCTACCTTGACCTCTATTACCTCTATTATTTCTGAAATATTCCTCTTGAAGTTTTTGGTCTTTTTGAGCAAGACATAGGGTTTCGGTATTAGAACTATGTGATGCTTCTTTCTTGCCAAAAGCCTTCTCTCTTTCTACAATTTTCCCTACTAATTTGTCAAAATCTATATATTTTAATTGCCCACTAGCTTGGAGAGATTCCAAGTAGTGTGAATAACTAGGGTAAAGAGATTTTATAAAGGCAGTAAGCGGAAAATCAACACCAGTACATTCAATTTCATGATTGATGGCTTTAATTTCAGAGGCAAGTTTTAGAGGATCATTATCGCTCATTTCCAGATTAAATAACTTTCACAATAACTGAATTATCTCCAATTCAGAATGTGAATCATAAAGCTCTTTTATTTTTTTTATGGCATCATAAGTTGTTTTACTTTTAGTAATGTATCTGCTTACCTCTTCTGAGACTGAAGCAGATATTAAGGCAAAGGCCTTCTTATCGTTGTGAGTTGTTTCCGATCATCAGGTTGCACCGGTGTATTTTCTCCTTCTCCTTCACAGACTCCATCCCATAAATCATTAAAGATAAGAGTATTTTTAACTTTCCTAAACCACTCGTAATTTTCCTTTCCGGAAAGGACAAACCCAATTAAGGACACCAAGGAGTTCATTTTTATTTTGGAAATCTTAAAAAAAAAACTGGTCTCAATTATTGCCACAGAATTCCTTTAAAAAAAGACTTTGTTTCTAACCACCTCCTGACACTAATTTCTCTTAAAAAAACTCTATTTTAACTTGCAGCACGGATTTCTTAAAAAAAAAAACTTTTTTTTTAACTTACTGGTCCATACCACTTCAAATCACTTGCATTGGGTTTGATGCTGTGCCACAACATTGCCTTCGCTACAACCGCAGTCAGACTTCACCAAGAAAATCCCGCTGGCAAGGATTCAACACTGGAAATCACAGTTGGACTTCACCAAGAAAATCTTGCTGGCAAGGATTCAACACTGGAAATCACAGTCGGACTTCACCAAGAAAATACCATTGGCAGGGATTCAATTCTGGAAATCACAATCCCACTGGTAGGGATTCAATGTTGGAAATCGCAGTTGGACTTCACATAGCAAGCACACCAGCATGAGAGGGTTCGAGTTCCTCCACAACGACAGTGGGCATCGAACAGATTACCGGGGGTCAGTTGTCTTGCAGCAAAGCTGGCTCATGCCGGATCATGACTCTCACATGAGTTTTCTCCAGAATGAAGTTTGAACCCTCTTCTTCTCCCAGAAACTCCAATTCAAAGTCTTACGCTGGTAGATTCTCCAATCGAGAAATACCGCCAGCAAGTTGATGCCCCAGGCTCTGATACCACTGCTAACTCATTAACATGTGATCTATGTTCAATTCATGAAATCAGCATTACATTTATAATTGAATTACTAACTGATCTAACTGATCATAACTAACTACCTAACCTAACTAAAAAGAATCCCATAGGATCCCGTAGGATTACAACATAATTTTAATTGATTAAGTTATATACCAAAGCTAGAATGGGTCAATATCTTAAACATAAATGTCCGAGGATTAGCCCAATCCATTGAACCTTACCAAAAGACATGGTGCTCACAGGAAGGCCATCAGTTACAGGGTCAAATCTAGTCTACTTTCTCAAGTTACTAAGAAAGATTATTTAAAAAAAAATTAAAACACTGTAATTAACTACATTTTGAAAGAAAATACTTATACAATTTTGTCAATTGATTGGACTTTGAATGTGAGAACATTTCACATGAAAGTCACTAAATGCATTCACATCAATCTTCTGAAAATATCAAATACAATTGGAGGCAAAGTAGATGTACATATAAAATTCAATTTTCTTTGGGTCCATCACGATTAGACTCTCTTTGGGTCCATCAAGATTAGGCTCCGATTGTCAAGCTGGTTGGCTGACCCCTTTTAGCGTGTCACCTAGGATAACTACGTAGAAAAAGGAAAAGAAAAAGCAAGATATACGTACAAAATAGAATATAAAAAACAAGCTACAAGATTTCAACATATACATCTTTTTCATTAGTGGAAGGCAAACAGGAATCACTAGAACACTCTCAAATAATACATCTTAAAAAAAATAAAAGCAATTGTAATGGAAACCTCTTCATAGTATTTCATAATATTTGATAACATTTAGAAAAATCAGTTGTATTGTCTATTTGAAGTATTATGAATGAGGAGAAAGGCTTGGCAGGCTACTTAGAGGAAGAAGAAAGGAGCTAGTAAATTCTATTAGATTGAGAAAATATTTAATGAAGTATACTTTAGGTTGAGAAAGGATTTGTTAGAGTATAGTGAGAGTCGAAGGAGTTCAATCTAAACTGGTTGTGGAGACAAGTTTCAGTTTAGATTTTCATAGTTCAAATCTTGTTTTGAAAACCTTAAATAATGATGGGATACAACTCTAGAGCATTATCACCATCACAACTATTGGACAAGGAGAAAAAATAGATGCAAAGGATCTAAAATGGAATGTCGTATTAACTTTGAAGTCAATTCAAGGGACATAGATCCCAAGCTTGATGGTGAAGGGTTCATAGGTCTTCCTTCGCCGAGAGTACAAAGAATTGGGAGTCTTGTAGGAATCCAATCATATACAGTTTGAAACTTTGAAAATTTGACAGCCATAAACTTTGAAAAAGGACGTCTGAAAAGACATAAACCATGTCTGTCCTGTCTAATTAGCACACATGCATGTGTCATTAGTGTACATATGTGCATTATACATCATGTATGTTGGAGAACCAACACACTCTGAACAGATAATCATACAGTGCACTTCCTCACATGTAGCACACATGCAGGATGATAAGTCATATTGGTTGAAAGCCCTCCTAGTATCCTTTTGTGGCATTGCCCTCACTTATTGTAGATTAAAACACATAAACAACCAAAAAAAACACTCAGAATTCTCCCACTAGTGAAGCTACAAGGGTAGAGAACATGAGCAGAAGCCTCACTAACTCGCAACCTGAATTCATAATGGCTTCAATTGTGAAAAGACAAAAACTACCTACCTTCACTGGGATGAGCAACAAGGATATCATCAGGTACTGTAACATTTGTGAGACTATCTGGATAACACATGATTAGAACAATGAGCCATTTTGGTCGAAAGTTACCCCCACCTACTTCTTGTGGCATTACATGACTTTGACAAAGATTAAAGATGGGCCATTTTAGAACATAATAAGAATTATAGACTGCACACACAAACAAGAATTTTGCAGATTAAATGTTCAACCTCGAACAAGAGAAAGGTGAAGCGTACATATCAACAATTTGAAGTTAAAGTCACTAGTTACACATATTGGAATGCAAGACCCTGATGACTTCACTGAAGAGATGTTTCATGGATGGGTTTTTGCCAAAGTAGAGGATTAGAAATAAAGACATACCCCCTATGCCATAGGAAGAAGCATGAACAGGGACATTAAATCTAGAAAATGAAGGCTGTGGGCAGGAATTTCTTCTAGAAAGAGAAGAAAATTTAAATTGTTAAGTGAGGATATCGAGATTGCAGATGAAATGCCCAACCTCAAACAAGAAAAGGGTGAAGCATATGTATCTACAATCTGAAGTTAAAGCACTAGTTAAAAATATGGGAACGCAGGTCAATGATGGCCTTACTAAAGAGAAGTTTTATCGATGGGTTGTTGTCAAAGTAGAAGATTAGAAAGAAAGCCATACCCCCCACGCCATATGAAGAAGCATTAACTGGGGCATTGAATCTAGAAAATGAAGGTCGTGGGCAGGCATTTGTTGTTGAAAGAGAAGACAATTTAGATTGTTAACAAAGAATAGTGCAACTGCAGATGAAATGGTCAACCTCAAACAAGAAAAGGGAAGAGCATATGTATCTACAATCTCAACTTAAAGGCACTAGTTAAAAAGATGGAAACACAAGTTACTGATGGTTTCACTGGAGATGTTTTATGGAAGGATTGTTGCCAAACTACAAAATTAGAAACAAAGTCATACCCCCTATGCCATACGAAGAAGCACTGAGGCATTGAATCTAGAAAGAAAAGGTCGTGGACAGGCATTTGTTGTGGAAAGAGAAGAAAGAACACCAACAAGATCACCAATAGAATATAGAAAATAAATGGTGGCAATTGAATCTCATTGAATCTCTACCTTCAGCAACTGGTGTGTTAATGTATAGAATGGAAAACATAATGAAAGAAATAGGCGCAAGGAGAGCTTAGTTGCTTTGTACATCTTGTAGGAAGAGTATTCACTCCAGAACAAGGCAGTAGAGAATGCCCTCTCCAAGTTTACCAACAAGGAATACATGGATTGGTGCAGTTTATTAAATACTTGAGACATTGGTTCAAAAAAGGAAACAAAGAGTGACAGACAAGTAACACCCCTATCTTATACCAATTATAGATTAAAACACATTAACCAAAAAGTAACCACTGAGATTATTCCCACTGGCAAAGCTACAGGGCTAGAGACCTGAGTGGAAGCCTCAATGAGACAAAACCTAAATTCATAATGGCTTTAATCATCAAAAGACCAAAACTGCTTCCTTTCCCCAGGGCAAGAGCAAGAAGGATACCATCAAGCACTGTAACATTTGTGAGACTATTTGGGCAGCACATAGGTAGGACAATGCATCGTACTTGTTGAAAGCCCTCCCAGCAACATTTTGTGGCATTGTCCTCACTTATACATGTTATGGAGTAAAACACTAAGGGAGTAAAACACTAATGGCTCCAAGCATGAAAAGAAAAAACCCACCTACCTTCACCAGGATGAGCAACAAGTCCACTATGATTGTAATTATGTGTATGACCATTTTATGAAGTGCCCGCAATTGAAAGGGAGTCAAGAGCTATCTTATCTGAAGAAGCATGGTAAAAAATAGGAAGCCTGCACTATGGCTTCCTAGGTTCAGAATAAGAAAGGCGAATAAAAGTAGAGTAGACCCAAAAGAAACATTGAGGGCACAAGATAGGAACCTCTACATGCTCCACACCACTAGGACTACAAAGGCTAAGTAAAGTCCAGGAAGAGACAAAGGGATTATCTAAGGAAGCACTCAAATAGCAAGGAAAGTGTCATCTAATACAACCATGGTTGAGTCCGATAAGTAAATTCAGTCAAATTCCAGAAACTCTAAATAAAACTATAAACCAAAGATATTAATGAGAGGTGTTTGAAAGAACAAACTCACACCACACAAGATCAGAATAAATCTTAAATTCTAAACAAAAACTATAAACCAAAAAGGATAATGCATATTAT